>CAOKZL010000905.1:0-600000 GCA_948472985.1 Iguana delicatissima
ATTAATTTTTCCCAAATTCCATTCTCCTAATTATACAGGGTCAGGTGCATATGTTCTGATTGATGGCTAAGACCCGCATCTATGGTTCTACTTTAATGGGTGGGCCACCAACTACCACCCAGGGACTTACCAGTGTATAGGAATAGGATATATGACTATACCTGTCCAAGTTTTCCTACCAGGACAGATCAAACGGGTTGGTAGGAAGAAACGGCACTCAGTGGGACCACTGGGAAGTCAATGTGAGGATCTGGTCATCGTGAGGCCACAGTTGTCTGAGAGTGAGGGTAATGAGTAGGAGGAGGCTAATCACAGGGGTCCTCACTTTGGGATCCTATCCAGGAATTGTGGCACAAGAAAATCGTAGGAGCATAATAGCATTGACTTGTAGATTGGAGAAAACCATAAATGCAACTGGGAAATTGGTACAAGCCCTCCAACAGGAAATTGAAGAGTTAAATCAGCTATTGTTACAACATCGGATGGCCTTGGATTACTTGTTGGCCAGAAAAGGGGGGTTTGTACCATAGTCAAAGGAGGATGCAAGGTTGCGTTCCATGATCTGAACAAGACTATAGAGGATGAGATACAGCAGTTACAAGGGTTAATTCAAAATAACGACAGCGGCATTAGCAACCCTTGGGATTGGTTAACTTCCTGGCTCCCAGATCTTAGTTGGTTAAAAACCTTGTTTCTAGGTATTGTACTTTTAATTGTAGTAGGGTTCTTAATAATGGTATGTATTTCTTGTGCTATGAAATGTGTACATGCCTCTCTCTCCCAAGCTATGGAGGGGAAGGCGGCTCATTTTGTTGTTATGGCCCAAAAGCAAGCTTAAGTAATGTATGTCAAATTGCATGGAATTTGGTATAAAGGGGGGAATGAAAGGGTTAAATTGAAGAAGCTATTGCTAAGGTAGAAAAATAGAGAAAAATAAGGTGAGCAGATGCGCCCTTTATCTTATCAGGAGGCTTAGGTATGTGCTTAGCTGTGCCGGGAACCTAGGGAGTTTTGATGTTGGAGAAATACTCCCTTGGTACAAAATATATCAATTTTGAAAGCTGTAACCTAGGTCTGCCTGACCTGTAAACACTTCATATATGGTCATATGTAATCATTTCCTGTAACCTGTTTACAAGAGGGTATAAAAGGAGAGCTGATACCTGGATTGGGGCTCTCAGGCTTTGGAAATTCATTCCACTGAGATCCCTGCAGTAAAATAAACTTTTATATTTTTTGCTTTCTAATCTGGTGGTCTCAATTCTTGGCGAGCTACTTCAATATCACAACAACCACACTGTTTCATCCTTGTAAATTCCATATTAGAATAGTTTTCCGCCCCCAAAATCAGTAATGACCCCCAATACCATTTTTGGAAGGGTATACACAAATACTGGGGTACTCAGGCTTTCTGAGAACTAATTAATTGGATTTTGGCTACTAAAATGCCCCTGCTGTGTTTGCGGCCGACTGTAATGCAATACTATTAAAACAGAAATTACACAGATCCAGTTGGTTAAGATCATAAACCAGAAAGCATTGCATGAGATACCCTTCTGTGATTCTCATCAAGATACACTAATGCATTTGCAAATAGCCCCCACAATGCAGAAAATGGAATCAGTTTTGCAAAACAGGGCCTTACAACTGTGGGGCCCTGATAGAAATCAGTGATGATATCCTTATGGACATTATTAAAAAAGATAATGATATATTAAAATTGCTCATTCCTTATATCACAAAGTATAACAAACAACATTGTATGATTGAGGTACCAACACATAAAATTTCCATGTAATCGTAATACAAATATACAATTTGGTTACTGCTGTGCTATCTTATCTTATATCTACATATCAGTTCCTCAATACTCTTATCCTAGTTTGTTATCCTAATAAAGATTTCATTCTAGTTTTCTATACGTACAGCCTCAACAGAGGCTTCTTCAGTTTTATTTATAACTAACTTATATAGCCGGCATTGCCTGGGATTTTATTTTCTTGTAGGCAATACTTGTTAGAAATATTTGAGATCCTGTGTCTCTAATTCGCTAAAATGTCTTGTCAGTACCTGTAACTTTCCCCCCTATTCTCCAGTCCAATTTGTATGCAGAGTTATTAACATACAGAGGTTGGCTTCCTAAGGGAATACGCTGCCCTCCTCCTTGCTGCTAGGCTTCATCTCCATAGCAACTGGCCAGGCCCAAGAACTCTCTGGCTGAAAATTCTAAAGGCCCCTCCCTAAACTGCAAACCCCAGGATTCCATAGAATCTTCTTAGGCAGCTAATCATATATCGTATTGTATCGTATCATATCATATCCTATGATACTATGATATGATACTTCATCAAAGAATAACTTGACAACTTCTAGTAGAAAGAAAAACAATGTTGGCTACTTGGGTGAGTAGTCCAACAGCATAATCAAACAGCCATAATCCTACAGATAGTCCAATGTTTGTAAAACTCTAGTAAGATAAGTAAGATAGCTTCCGGTGGGGAGGGAAGAGACTTGGTGGTTCCTGTTTGCTGGTATCCCACCTTGTGGTCCAACAGCCAACTGCCAGATGCATTTCGACGTTGCCGTCTTCTTCAGTGGCAGGACTTTTCTTCAAATTTCTTATGCCTCCCAGAAATAAATTATGCAACTGTTGAGAAGGATTCATATCATATTAGCCTTGCCCTTTTATATCACTAAGGTTTTATTGTAAATTTTGTGTATTTATCTTGGTTTTAAACATTTTGTTATAGATGACTTTTGACATGGCTCACTAAGTGAACAGTTAATACATAAAAAATTTATTTTAGACAAAAATTCATTATTTATAATTGCACTTTCTCAGAAGGTACGCTATACTTCCCATTCCTAACTTCTAGGTTTGTTGGTTTTTGGTATTAGCTAGGAGATAGTTCCCCTTTTTCTTTTGCTGTTGGACAGCCCTTCCAACAGAGATGCCTTTCAAGCAGATGACTGTTGTGTCTGTCTGTCTGTCTGTGTTTTAAAGAAAGAGATAAGATATCCTACCAGCAAGCCTAATCTAATACACGGAAAGACAGTAAGATAATGCTTCTGGTGCACCAGCGCTTTTTAGGGGCCATTTCTGCACTACCCTCTTATAGCGTGATTATTCCACTTTCAACATCCTATGGAATCCTGGGGTTTGCAAACCCCAGGATTCCATAGGATGTTGAAAGTGGAATAATCGCACTATAAGAGTGTAGTGCGGAAATGTTTATGTATGTGTAGTGCTGAATAAAATCACAGGTTTTAAAAATGGCCTGGGAAGGCCTTGTTTCATCCCTCGCTACTGAGTTATTTTAGGTGCTTGTAATACATTTTTACTGCAAAAGTATATAGAGTTTCCATGATAGTAGCTTAATAGCTACCAAGTGGCTTAGGGGGAAAAAAAATCAAATGTAACTATTGAGAATAGTGGGGAAAAATCTCCACCAGGCCTTGTGAGAGCTTCAACTGTATTTAATATTTCATTCAACGCTGTGTTGTTGTGTTCGGCCTGCAGTAAAACAGCTTCAGGGAAGTGAGACATTGTGTAGGACTGAAAGCTGACAAGCATTTTCCACATCAAGCGAACTGCAATGGTTCATTGCTTTTCCTTTGCATTGTAAATGTCTCACCCGCTCTGTGTCACACACTCGCATGCCATAAAATATCTTTAAGCCTTCATCCCCTCTTCATTTGTGACTTAAATAGACAGCGTACGTTTAGTTTCATTTTTCTTTCTGAGTCTGTAATTTGGCACGCCGAGCAATGGCTGCCACCATTTGGCTCTTCTCCCTCACCTGCCATCTTTTTTCTTCCATTCAACCTGGCTGCAAGATTGAGAGAGAGAGAGAGAGAAAAGAAAGAGAGAGAGAGCTGGAGATGGCAACCTTTTGCATGCTCTATACTCATTGGTAGTTAGGTTGCATGTCACTCTGAAAGTTTAGACACAATAAGTTTATGGCTATTTTCTGTTTGTTTCTTTGTTCACACCCACTCTCTTCCTACAGCACGTAAGAATCCTTGGTTTTGTGCTCTCTCTCTCTCTCTCTCTCTTCCTTCCTGCCTCCATCTGTTAAGGATGTGGCTTCCAGGAATCCCTGGATGAGAAGCTCTAGGTTTATTCCTGAAACCATGTAATTGTTGACTTTTTCCTATTTTCTTCAAGAACAGTGTCAGGTCATTTGCTTCCTGGTCATAGCATTTTATGGGAATAAGTAGAAGAGAGCCTGGTTTCCTATATATGCTTATGCTGCATATACTGTATCCTGCTGTACACTTTCTCCCATGTATGTTTGCTGCCATGTGTAAAAGCCTACTTTCAAATTATGTGTATGCATTGGATGGCTACAGTGTAATCAGACAAATGTGATGGGTCTGGAGAGTAAAAGCAGAGAATGAAGTGTGTTATGGGAATGAAGTATTGTTGACATAACGGAGAGGACTCAGAGAGAATCAACAACCTGTCGAGGTGGGGAAAGTCTGGGAAAAGAACCGGCCTGGGAAAGGAAATGTGATGCATTACTAAGCAATAAAAGCTTAGCACACACAGGCCATTTCCGCACTACACTCTTTTAGCGTGATGATTCCACTTTCAACATCCTATGGAATCCTGGGGTTTGCAGTTTCGGGAGGGGCCGCATACCACATACATAATTAAAGTAGGCCGCTGGGCCCCTCCCAAAACTGCAAACCCCAGGATTCCATAGGATGTTGAAAGTGGAATCATCGCGCCATAACAGTCCAGTGCAGAAATGACCTCAAATTTGCAATGGATTGCTTATATAAAAAAAATGTTGCTGTACAATTCAGTTCTGGCAACTTCTGTGGAAGGGTGCAGTTGGTACCCATGACTATCCTTTGAATAAACTACTCTGAACTTCAGAGTGCATTCACTGGAGCAAGGGCTATCCTGTACATGATAAACATGAACATGTGTTGATTATGCATAAGAATCTGTGAATGAATTACTTTTATATAAATTTACAGAGAAGATGAAGTTTGATTTCTTTCTTTGCTAGATCTTTTTGTGATGGTGGTGGGAACAGTGGCAGACGGAGGGGGGCGGAGGGGGCAATTCCCCCTGCTGGCACCTTTGGGGAGGCGCTGCTGGATTTATTGTGCATACCACATACATAATTAAAGTAGGGCAGTGGAGTAATTTATCAATCTAGCTGAGACTAGCTGTGCAACAAGGGGGAGCGGAGAGAGAGAACCTTGCCATCTCCTTTGCAACAACACTCTCTAGCTGATCTCTCTCTCTCTGTAACTGTGATTTAGGCATAAACTTTGATAGCACTAGATATCCTTTTGTGATATCAAATAATTTGACCTTTCCATGGCACTCTGGCTCATGTGTTTGCAAGGATCCCGAGGAAACACAGACACAAGGAGCAGCCGTTTAATGACGGGAATTCCAACTTCCCCTCTCTCAGGCGGGCATTCCAAAGCCTTGGTTGTTCTTCCAGGATCTGGATGACCTATTCCTTTCATCTCACAAGATACCTGATTCGTGCCCATAAATAACAAGACCATAAAAAGTGCCCATCGATTGGCACTTGGGCTGCATGATTGATCTACCACGGATGTTTTGATCCACTTCTAAGCCTTTTGGTGCATTTCAAAGCTAACTTTGTTCTCAAAGTTTATGACATGGATCGCAGGCACAATTTTTGTTATAAAAACCCCTAGTTCTGATAGTTGAGGAGAACCGCCTTTTGAGTTTCACCCTGCCTTGCTGCCAGCCTGTATAGCGAGCTCCCCAAGGAATCTTACTAAGTCTTATTTTCTTCAGCTGTCCAGGACTACGTGATCAGGTGCCGTATTGCCTATCCCTAAAATTCATTTCCATTTTCCTATTTCTTATTTAGTTAGTGGTGTGTTTGTTTGTCTTATTTGTTTACTTTTCAATAAAATATTAATTGGTTTATCCTGAATTTGTTTGGCTCACTGGTCTGACTCCGTATACATTGGGCAAAAGGTCCTGCTAAGTTACCCTGCCTCTCGCTAGCCGTTTAGTCTGCTCCAGTTACTTTCCCAAATTTTGTGTTAATATTTGGTCATTTTGGCGTCCTTCCCAGGACCCCTGAGAAACAGGGTAACATCTCTCTCTCCCTCTCCCCACCCCCCGTTTGTTTTATTAAAATGCTTTGGGGATGTGATCTTGCCTTCTTTTTGCAAAAGTGAAGCTGATTATTTCTCCAGCTGGGCAAAAGAGAGTCATTTGTTTGGAGCTGTGATAGGGAGAGAGAAAGAGAGAAAGGAGGAGGAGGAGGAGGAAGATGGGGTGAGGAGCATGACCAGAGGAGGGCAACCAAAATGGTGAAAGGCTTGAAAACCATGCC
The DNA here is from genome assembly GCA_948472985.1 of Iguana delicatissima. Lineage (NCBI taxonomy): Eukaryota > Metazoa > Chordata > Lepidosauria > Squamata > Iguanidae > Iguana > Iguana delicatissima. The sequence goes on from CAOKZL010000905.1 coordinate 6,345, forward strand.
TTAGGAGGGGCGGCTTAGGGAGCTGGGGATGTTTAGTCTGCAGAAGAGAAGGTTAAGAGGGGACATGATAGCCATGTTTAAATATTCAGATGTCATATCAAGGAGGGAGTGGGCTTGTTTTCTGCTGCTCCAGAGACTAGGACAAAGAGCAATGGATTCAAGCTGCAGGAAAGGAGATTCCACCTGAACCTCAGGAAGAACTTCCTGACGGTCAAGCTGCCTGGCAGTGGAATATGCTGCCTTAATGGAGTGTGGCGGAGTCTCCTTCCTTGGAGGTTTTTAAGCAGAGGCTGGATGGCCATCTGCTGGGAATGCTTTGATGTGTGTTCCTGCATAGCAGGAGGTTAGACTGGATGGACCCTGTGGTCTCTTCCAACTCTATGATTCTATGATTCTATGAGGACAGAAGGAAGAGAAGCTGCACCTGGTGTGGAGGTTTGAATCCTCACTACTCTGCCTTTCTTACTTGCTCTCTCTCCCCCCTCCCCCTCCCTTCCTCCTATCAGCAAAGATAGACCAACGGCCCCTGCTAACTAACTTCTGCCCGCTGGTTGAATTGATTTTCAAGGTTGTGTGTGTATGTGCGGGCAGGTGTGCGTGCGTGTGGCTTGTGAAGACTGCATGTTGAACCAGGTGAACAAATCCTACTTGCACTTATTTGGGAGTCAGTATTTCTTCATGTTTAGGGTTAAAAACCTTAGCTGTCCTTTATCAATTAAATTCAGACTTGCTGGTGGCTGTTGCTGCTCTTGGTACGAAAGTCCAGATGATAGAAATTGCTTGGAATATCTTGCTGGAGTTCCTGGCTCACTGGAGCTTGCATACGGCTGTTTGCAATAGGGCTGAATCTCACTGTACAGCGGAGGAAATCCCCATTCCTGACTAAACCTGGCTCCCTCCAGATGTGTTGGACTACTGCTCCCAGCACCCACTGACAGTATACTTCCCCTTCAGGAGTGGCAACTCACCTTTCAAAATAGGTGCTAGCCCTCTATTCTGTTTCACGTCAAGAAATATCCTTTTCTATTTTATTTAAATATTTTCATCCTGTCCTATATCCAGAGATCTGAGAGAGGTCTATAGGAAACTCAGCTTTAAGTAAAACAGTTAATTCTTTTTTTTAAAAAAAGAGTAAGAAAATAAGTTACAGTCTAAAGGAAGGGTAAGTCTTAAAGGCATCAGAGCTCATCTGACTTTGGAAGCTAAGCTGGGTGAGCCTAGGTTAGCACTTGGATGGGAGACCACAAAGGACTACCAGGTGCTGTAGACTGTATTTCAGAGGAAGGAACTGTCTAAACCAGCAGTTGCCCCTTTCAGACTTCACGGACCACTAAACTCACAATTTTGAATCCTGTGGACCACTAACATGATTTTTTTTAAAAAAGGTACAAACATCTATAAAATAATGATCATATAAGTTCCATTTTCTTAATATGAAATGCATTTCTTTAATTATAACAAAAGTATTATTTACAAACAACTTAAATCATCAACTAGATATTATAGAGATATATACAGAAATTGATTCAATAGATTCATCAAATAAATTCATTAAACACCAATTGATTCATATTCTGATATTTACAGACACTTTATTTCATCAAGCAGGTACTATAAAGATAAATCAAAATATCACTCTGTTCATTAGCCACTGTGTCAATTCATTCAAAATATCTATCCTAATAATATATTTAGTGTTTCTGCAGTGTGGGTGTTACAGAATTCATATACTGACTTTTGGTTTCCCAGTCTATACAGACATTGATTCAATAGATTCATCAAATCAGTTCATCAAATAAATTCAATTAAGCAGGTTCAATCAACAAGTTTGTTATCTTTCACTGTCCCTTCCAGACCTCTCTCCACTCTCCCCTTTTCTCCCTCTCCTGTCGTCTCCTTCTCCTTTACCATCATTTTCTCACGGTTCCTCTCACTTCTTCTCACTGAACTACAATGTTAAGAGTGCTTTAGTCCATTTTCAACATCCTGTGGAATTCTGGGGTTTGTGGTTTACTGACACCAAAGAACTCTCTGGCTGAGAATTCTACATGTCCCTCGCTAAACTACAAACCCCAGGATTCCATAGGATGCTGAAAGTGGACTAAAGCACTCTTAACATTGTAGTGTGGAAATGGTGAGTTGTTCTTTTCTCTTTGTGTTGCAGTTGGCTTTGGTTTTAGAGGGTAAATAGATATAGCCCTCAAATGTCCAACAGTATGGGTCTAAGTTAGAGCAGGAACAGCTGCAGTCATAGAGCTCACACACAATACCCTCCAACAAACCTGGGCAACGATGTCAGGAGAATCACACTCAAGTTGGAAAGGAGGGGGGACCGGAGGATAAGTCAACAAAATGCAGCATCTCAAGCAGTCAAATCTACATAGATTGGGAGAGCCTTTCACGTTGTCAATTTTCACACGCGTGGGGTCTCCAAAATTCAAAGAAAGGGAAAACAATCAGTTTTGCAAAATGGATCTCGCTGAAAATTTAAACTGAGTACTTCTGGGCTGTTAGTTCATTTTGAGTTTAGAGCAGAAAGAAAAAAGAAACCAAGGGTTGTCTTCAGTTGTGTCCCAGCAAACGAAGAGAGAAATGCAGGGAATGAGGCACAGAAACAAACAAACAAACAAACAAAAAGGTCCAGAGGAGGGCAACCAAAATGGTGAGGGGCCTGGAAGCCATGCCCTATGACAGTGGTTCTCAACCTGTGGGTCCCCAGATGTTTTCAGACTTCAGCTCCCAGAAGCCCTGAGTATTGACGATAGTGGCTGGGGCTTCTGGGAGCTGGAGTCCACAAACATCTGGGGACCCACAGGTTGAGAACCACTGCCCTATGAGGACAGACTTAGAGAGCTGGGTATGTTTAGTCTGCAGAAGAGAAGGTTGAGAGGGGACATGATAGCCATGTTTAAATATTTGAAGGGATGTCATGTCGAGGAGGGAGTGGGCTTGTTTCTCCTGCTCTTGAGACCAGGACAAGGAGCAATGGATGCAAGCTGCAGGAGGGGAGATTCCGCCTGAACCTCAGGAGGAATTTCCTGACGGTCAGGGCTGTCCAGCAGTGGAACGTGCTGTCACGGAGTGTGGTGGAGTCTCCTTCGTTGGAGGTTTTTAAGCGGAGGCTGGATGGCCACTTGTTGGGAGTGCTTTGAGGGTTTTCCTGCATGGCAGGGGGTTGGACTGGATGGCCCTTGTGGTCTCTTCCAACTCTACATTTCTATGATTTTATGATTCTATGATTCTATGAAACTTCCAGTCTGGTAGGGAAAGCAGCAAGGTTGAGTTTATCTGTTGTATGATAGTTGTTAAATACCTTGTGCTGGATGACTTCTTCTTCTTCTCCTTCTTCTTCTTCCTCTTTGAGCAACAAATGAACCATTCCAAAGAACATGAGGGAAGGAGAGGAAATCCTCCTAGACTCATGGAGGTCCTCTGTAGAAGTTAATTCAAAGTCCAAACTAGAAGGTCTTATTGCCCTATCCACAACACAGGTCTTCTAGCTCTATCAGGTAATGAAAAAATAAGCAATTGTGTGTGTGTGTGTGTGTGTGTGTGTGTGTGTGTGTGTAAAATTGGCCAGCAGAAATTCAGCGGCTGAGTGTATGGAGAGAGAGATAATCGCTCCCGTCTCTCCAAACTGCTACAGGTGAGATGAAAAAATGGCACAGGTCCTGTCTTGGCTCCTGGTCACAAATCCACCTTTGGCAAGACCCATTTAGTTCAGGGGTATTTGGCAAGCCAGTATGGGGGTCCTCCAGGTATCAGCAACCCGTGCCAGTGGTGGTCTTTGGCGGAGTACGCCAAGGACTGTGTCTCCAGCTCTTGTATCCAAACTAGAAGTAAGAAATCACATAATGTCCAAATTTCTCCATGGACCACCAAAATTTTCTTGTGGACCGTCAGTGGTTTGCAAACCACTAGTTGGCGACCGCTGGTCTAAACCATTGCTGAGGATTCCTTACCTGAGAAAACCCTATGAAATTTGTGGAGTTGCTGTAAGTTGAGAGGTGAATTGAAGACACAAACACACTATTTAACAGTTTAAAACAAGCTAAAACGATTAAAGCCAACTGAATAAAACCATTAGATCCCCAAAGGCTTCAATAAAAATAACTACATTTTAATTTGACACCAAAATGAAGCCAGTATCAGCACCAATTTGACATTGGAGAATGCATTACACAACCAGGGTGCCAGAGTAGAGAAGGCCCTGCGCCCATGGGCTTTCATTGTGTGTTGCTCCTAATGGTGAGATACAGAGAAAGGCCCCTCCATTGCCCCTTGATCCTTGGGCAGGCAGAGGAAAAAGAGAGAAACCGAGACTCCTTCCATAGGGCATTAAATATCATTACCAGCACTTTGAACACAGGCAAGAACCGCATGGGAATTACTGCAAACCATTCAAAAATTGTAGTATGTTGTAGTATGGAGCTTCCATACCCAGCAGCTGAGTGATCAAATAGACTTCAACAATGGCATTAACAATTTTGCTAACAGAAAAATCAAGAAAAATAACATTTTAGAATGTTGAAATTAAAGTTTACTTCAAAAATAAACATAGTGCTTTATTTCCCTATATGCAGTGGCGAAACGTGGAGTGTGGGGAGGGGGCGTGGCTATAGTACGAGGGGCATGGCCACCGTGCATTGGGGCATGGCTGTGGTGTGTGGGGGCATGGCCAGGTGCGCGGAGGTGTGGCTACAGGCTGGGACGCCCCCAAAACATTGCTGCCCGGAGCAAACCGCCCTCTCCGCCCCCCCATCCCTACGTGACTGCCTATATGTCGTTTGACTTTTTGTAGTAAATTTGGTGCATATTGCAAGGGCAGCAAACTCAGAGACCACCCCCGGGTGGCAACAGCTTTTGCTATGCCACTGGGGGGAGGCAGAGTGAACTGGTAGACGGTTCAAACCTCTGCCTAGCACGTTCATTGCTCTGCTAGAGAAATCCACCAAATCTCTCACATTTTCTCAATAAAGAGAGGGTAGCAGGCAGGTCTCCATCAGCTCAGCTAAGACATCAGCTGCTCTTTACTTCCTTCTCTTCCTCACCTACTGTCTTTAACTTGCCATTTAATCTGGCGGAAGGAGAGGGAGAGATGGGATAACAGGCCCACCACCAGCCTGAGAAACCAGCTGCCTTTGGGCTCCCCTCTGCCCAGAACTGTTTGCTTGTTGGATATTGCAGTACTATGTTTTCTGTAACTGTTGGAAGATTTTAAGTAACAACGGCAAGCTTGAGATGCTTGAGTCTTCTTGCTACTACTCACAGTAACTCAGCATGCTGCGTGCTGCTCTGCCCAGCTGCCCAGAGCATGAGGTGGTCTTTGGAATGCAAGCACTGTACATCTAAGGAAAGTGAGTAAACTGCATACCTTCCAACTGCCCTGATTTGGCAGGGACAGTCCCGATCAGTCGTCTGTCCTCTCACTTCTTAAGATGCTTTTAAAGTGTCTCAGTTGCTCTGTCCTCCTCCCACTTTCCCCATTTGTCGTTGCCTTACTTTGGCCATTTCTGCATGAGACTGTTATAGTGCTTTTATTCCACTTTCAACATGCTATGGAATCCTGGGGTTTGCAGTTTAGGAAGGGGCCTTTGAGGCTTCCCATTGCTGCAACTGAGTTCAAAACGCAAAAGTGGTTTGCACTTTTTTAACTCTACAGCAAGGTGAGGAGGAGGTATGATCTTGCCCTTCCCCATAGGCTCAGGCAAAAGCAAACTGCTGCAGTCTCTTCTACCTTGTCTGCTCTTCCTTATTATGAACTTTTGCCTTATTATTAGCTTGTTGCTTGGCCACATGTTTTCCCGTTTTCATCTGTAAACTGTTGGAGGGTATGAAACTGTGATAGGTACTAATAGTTTTCTTTTAAAAAACATCCTGTTCTGAAACTGCAAAAGAAGAAGCAAAAACTGAGAAGCTGCCTGTTGTGAAAAGAAGTACTGATCTGGTCCTAGGGAATAATTAATAATGAATAGGGAACTGCTGGGCTCGCTGAAGCGATCCAAAGCTGAATCACTATTGGCTGGAAATTACTTAATAATCCAGTTTGTTCTGTTGTTGTTGTTGTTGTTGCATGTCTTCAAGTTGTTTCTGAGGCCATTTCTGCACTAGATTGTTATAGTTCTATTATTCCACTGGCAGCATCCTATGGAATCCTGGGGTTTGCAGTTTTGGGAAGAGCTGGCTGGCTCCACCCGAAACTGCAAACCCCAGGATTCCATAGGATGTTGCCAGTGGAATAATAGCACTATAACAGCCTAGTGCGGAAATGGCCTGAGTTATGGTGACCCTCAGGGAAACCTATCCCTGGATTTTCTGGGCCTGAGATTGTGTGACATGCCCAAGGTCTCTATGGCTTTGTGGGGAATTGAACCCTGGTCTTTAGGGTTGTAGTCCAGCACTCAAACCACTACACTAAGGCTCTTCCTTTGTTCTCCTGGGTTGAAATCTTGGTGCCAGCTATTAGAGATCTGGGTAGAAAGTTGGGGTAGGTGGTAGTCATAGACCTTGCTGTTTCAAACTCCCCCAGAAAAAGCAAACTACTACTTGCCCCTCCTAGGTAAGGACAACATTGAAGAGGTGAGCAATTGTTTTGCTTGAAATAAGGACTGCCTAAGTATGCTGTAGAGATTCTATGCTGATGCACTCACTCACTCACTAACTAACTAACTAACTAACTAACTAACTAGAACTAACAACAGAGCCCATCCTCCTGGACTGGAAGTATGACTACTTTGCAATATGGCAGTTCCTACTGGGCAGGAAACCAGCAGCTAAAAGAAGCTCTAGAAGTCCTCCCTATGTTTTGTGATTAAAGACCCTGATTCCCATCAGCGGCTGCTACACGATATGGCAACGCTCTCAAATCAGTCCTCTCTCCCTCTTGCTGCTACCTGCTGGCTGGAGTTTTGATTGGAACACCCTCTTGCCACTGGTCTCAAATAATATTATACTGGGAATCCTGGTTGGGACCATATGCCTCCTGGGACTGATTGAGACTAAGAGCAAAGACCTTTTGTGACACCACCTAGATTGGAATAAGGTGGAAGCACTAGACCAGCAGATTTATTTTTGGAGTTTCTCTTATGTTTCTTGCCATTTCTTTTTGTTAATTTGAAATACTGCCCAGAAATCCAGACCAGAGTCCTCAGTTCTGGGGGTGGGGATGGGCTTGAGTCAAAACTTAATAGAAATAAAGGATGACACCTTGGACAGTGAACCTGACCCAGCGTGCTTTCTCATGGATTACATATGCTTTCAACTCCAAGTAGGGGAAGGACTGTGAAACCAGGGGCCCGTTCACACTATAGAATTACAGTGCTATAATTCCACTTCGAGTGCCATGAGTGATTCCATACACTTGGCTCACAGTGCTACTGATCAAATGACCTTGTGCATCCATTCTGTCCTGACTTCCTTATCAGATTCTCTGTAGTAAGGGAAAAAATATGAAAGGAAAAATGGAGAAACCAAAGAGCTCTAGAAATGATGGGTGAGGGCATGGGAAACAGATATAAAATTTACACCAAGTCTAAATTTAAGAGAAAACTTTTATAAAATGTTACACAGATGGTATATGACACCTGAAAGGTTGTGAAAAATAACTAAAAATGGAAATATAAGATGTTGGAAATGTGATGAAAAGATGGAGTCATTTTTTTCATATGTGGTGGACCTTTAAGATAGCAAGGAAATTTTGGAAGGAAATACATGATGAAATTCAAAGAATTTATAGTTTAAATTTTGAAATGAAGCCAGAGTTTTATTTGTTAAATATGCTAGGGCAACAAAGAGAAATAAGATGTCACCAGAAGACATTGTAATATTTGATAAGCGCTGCAAGATTGACATATGCGCAATACTGGAAAGAAATTATGTTGATATAAAAGAATGGAAATTAAAAGTCCTGGATATGGTAGAGATAGAAAAGTTAAGATTTTCATTGAAAAATAAGCCTATCCAGAACTTTGAAAGGGAATGGAGAGAAGTCTTGAACTGGATAAGGATATAGCATAAGAAAAGAAAAAGGAATAAAGCAAGATTGTATGTAATGCAAGGCAACAATGTAATAAGGCAATGTAACAAAGCAGCAATGTGACAATTAAGATGCAACAATGTAAGATTATCCTTTAAGCAGAAATTATGCATGAATGGAATGTAAACAAGCAGACTCAACTGGGAAAAAACTTGGAAGTGGGGAAGGTTTTTTTCTTTCAATTTAAACTTTAATAAAAATATTCGTATAAAAAAAAAGAAATGGAAAATGATGGGTGTTTTCTTGTAAAATTTCATGAACCAGGCACATTGATTGCACAATAAAAGCTCACTATGGAATTATCCCTGGACTCTTTTTTCAGTCATAAGGGCAGTGGGGGAGCCCTCTTGTAAAATGGCAAATTAGAGCAGGAATTACTGAAGCAATAAACCAGCTCCTGGGAGATACCTCTTTTATTGCATAAATATACTTTAGAAAAAGTAAGTTATTTGGCTTATAGAACTTGTTAAAATAGGGAGGGAAAAGATGAGAACACCTCATCAGAGCCAGGGGGAGGAAGGGAGTAAAACTTTACAGAAAATACTGCCATTGGAGCTCAAGCTTTGGCATCAGCCACAGTGGCCTCTGCCGTCTGCCGTTTCCCTCTCCATGGAAGTGTTTCACCACTGGAGAGCGTTTGGGAGATGGAGCTACACTAGGTGAAGAGAGTCAAGAAATACAGAAACTGAGAGCAAATATATTTAGAATGAGAATCAGTGTGCTGTGGCGGATTGAACACTGGATGAGAACTTAGAAAGACCAGGGCTTGAATTCCCACTCCACCCTGAAAACCCCCTAGGTCCCCTTGGGCAATTCATATTCTCTCAGTCTTAGAGGATGGCAAACCTTCTTTGAATAAATCTTGCCAAGAAAATCTTCTGATAGTGTTGCGATAAGTCAGAGTGGACTTGAAGGCACATAGTGACAAACGCTTGTATGTTTAAACATGGTTTTGATCCAGATTTTTTTTTTAATGGAGATTTATCTGGGAGCCAGAGTGGTATAGTGGTTTGAATGTTGGATTGCAACCCTGGAGACCAGGGTTTGATACCCTGCTTGGCCATGGAAACTCACTCGTTGACCTTGGGCACATCACACACGCCCAGCCCCAGAAAAAAAACATGATAGGTTCACCTTAGGGCTCATTTCCGCACTACACTCTTATAGCACTGTGAGTGGGGGAAAGACAATCACCATCACAGATTAAGGAGTTGTCACGTACACAGGAGACCCCAGCCCCTCCGGTCTGCTGACTCATGTCTATTACCACCTCACCAGAATCTGGCCATGTTTGGAAGGTCACTCGTGACTGGAAGAAACTACATACTACCTGCCCCTCTGGAGATTTCCTTACATGGTCAGAAGTCTCTGGACCTTTACCCTTATATGGTCAGAAGTTTCTGGGCATTTACCTAACATGGGGTGGGTGGCTGCAATGAGTGTGTATAATGTTTACCTGAATATTGTGATTGGTGAAAAATGCTGCAGTGGGTGCGCACCCTGATCAGCTGGATCCCAGATTATAAAAGCATGTCCTAGCCTTTTGTTCAGGGTTCCGAATCTCTATCGGCACCCTGTTATAACAGAACCTTTTTGTATTTTTGCATTCAATAAATATAACCTCTAGCCTTTGAACCAAGAAACGCCTAGCCAAATTTGCCTGTTTCTCAGAAAATGCTGTCCTTCACCAGGGCAAGAAGGTGACAGCACAATTATTCCACTTTCAACATCCTATGGAATCCTGGGGTTTGCAGTTTTGGGAGGGGATGGCCGGCCCCTCCCGAAACTGCAAACTCCAGGATTCCATAGGATGCTGAAAGTGGAATAATCGCGCTATAAGAATGTAGTGCGCAAATGGCCAGGGTCACCATAAGTTGGAAACGACTTGAAGGCACACAGCAGCAGCATCAACAACAGAATACGCTTATGAAGGAAGCTGACGCACACTGGGAATATCTCTAAATTCTGTAGCCTTGTTCCTAGAATTTCTCAAAAGTGGGGGAAACACGCGTGTCTTGTACTGAAAATATCCTAAGGCAGAGCTTTCCAAACATTTGATGTTGGTGACACACTTTTGAGACATGCATCATTTTGTGACAGAGTAATTCAGTAAGTAATTCAGTAAGCGGAAGCAGCCCCTCCACACAAGCCTGTCCTGCTAATGCCACCCTTGCCAGGGTCTTCCTCAGCTGGGGGGTGGCAGAGGCAGGAGAGGCAGCCCCTCCACCCATTACATTTGTGTGACACACCTACACACTGCAGCCAACACACTGATGTGTCACCACACACAGTTTGGAAAGCTCTGCCCTAGGGGACTGGGATATCTATTTATTGATCCATACATCATATATGGTGTGAAATTTTTGATCTGTAGATTTGTGTTCTTTTTCTCTACGTTCTTGTTAAACCTACCTTATGATTTTTTTAAAAAACTATTTTCTTCTATTTGGGAGAAGCCAGCGCCGGCCTGCAATCTTGTCCATTGCTGCTAGATGGCAGTGCTGCACAGAGTACGGCAACACAAAGCTTGCAACGCCAGTACATAGATAATCTGTTTGGCTGTAAAATATATATTAGTTCCATCAGGGACAAGTAGACCAGTGTCATTGCCCCAGTGCAGGGTGCAAGTGGGCAATTATAAATGTTTCTTTCTCACAGCATTGTTTGTAAACCCAAGTCTTAATCTGGAGATAGATTCCAAAAGATCCAGTTTGCAGTGGTAGGTGTGAGCAAACAGTCACATTTCAATTTTATGAGATTTCTGAATGTGCATGTATATGTGTGAGAGATTTTCATTAATATTAAAGGTCTGCTTTTAAATGTATTTAACTTTAAACTGGAAGGGGAAAAAACACAATATAAGAGCAAACAGACCAACATCCTGGGCCAGGTTATTCCTTGCAGTTATTCTTTGTTTCTATTAAGTTCTGGTTTAAGCCTATCTCATCCAGGAAAGTGGAACAAACAACTCTTTCCAGATTGGTCTGAAGAAGCAGGAAATCTGATGATAGGATTCCCTGGGTTATGCTGAGTTTTGCCACTTATTGTCACCTCCATGTCCACGTTTTATTCTTTTTGGAGCTTTTTAAAAATATTGATTTCTTGGGTCTGCATTAGGCCTTTTCCAATGGAATTTTTTAAAAACTGATATGTAGTTTGCTGAGATGATCCTATGATCTGAAGGGAACATTTTCTCCTTCTTTTCTTTAGAGTTATAGTGTAAGAGTACCTTTACACTAATGTACTGATGCACTATATCTCTTAAAAATTAAAAAGGGAAAGGGGGAGAAGAGAAGGGAACATATTATTTCAATATGTCCTGCAATTTAAAAAAAACCCACTCAAGGATGGGAATGAAATGTTGCAGGTGGTGCCAGAATTACCAGAAATAGTCCAGGACAACTAAAAAAGTCACGTGGATTTAAAAGCAAGCAAGCAAGCAAACAAACCAAGAACAACAGCAATAAATAATGGAACTTCCTGACACATTTGTCCCATCTCCAGGAGCACTGTCTCAGCACTACATAACTCTTCCACCTCTGCCTACCAGCTCTGGATGAGCTGTCAGTCTCATCCCGCCCAGATCCACAACTCTACATTTTAAGGCACACTTTCATCTGATATACAATTTTAAAAAGTCAGATGACTGCATTGTAAAATTTGAAGTGAAAATGTGAAAGCATAACTTAGGGAGCTAGGCATGTTTAGCTTGATAAAAAGAAGGTTAAGAAGAGACATGATTGCTGTGTTTAAATATTTGAAAGGATGTCATGTCGAAGATGGATCAAGTTTGTTTTCTGCTGCTCCAGAAACTAAGACGCGGAGCAATAGATTCAAACTACAGGAAAAGAGATTTCACCTAAACATCAGGAAGAACTTCCTGACAGTCAGAGCCTTTTGACACTGGAATATGCCGCCTTGGAGTGTGGTGGAGTCACCTTCTTTCGAGGTTTTTAAACAGAAGCTGGGTAACCATTTGCTGGGGGTGCTTTGAGTGTTTGTTCCTGCATGGAAGGGGCTTGGACTCAATGGTCATTGTGGTCTCTTCCAACTCTATATTTCTATGTTTCTATGTGTATCAGTTCATTTATTAGTCTGGCAAGACGTCCTGTTGTCATAGAAGAATCTTCAATAAATATGATACTTTGGTATGTTTTTCCAGTAGTTAGAGCATTTGTGAGTTCAGAGGGCTTAATGATAGCCAAGAGTGGTGATTCTTAATTCCAGCATGGGTAAAACCTGGTAAGCACTGGAGCTACCAAGTTCTTCACACTGCCATCGCTATCCAGCTAAATCTGGTAGGATGATAGCGTGAAACCAGAGGCTTCCTTGCTTTAAGTCAAGGTGTACATTCCCCATGTGCCTTTTTTGAAAGTAAAAATGCACATTTTCTCCTGTGTGGCAGCAGGAGAAAACATGCAATTTTGAGAGCATGGCAACAGGCTGAAAAACAAACTGCAACTTTTTTGATGTCACAGTGTTACCAGATTTGGGTGGTGCGCTGGCAAATTTGGCAGGAAATGATAATAGAATCATAGAGTTGGAAGAGACCACAGAGGCCATCTAGTCCAACCCCCTGCCATGCAGGAACCCACACTCAAAGCACCCCCAGCAAGTAGCCCTCCAGCTTCTGTTTAGAAACCTCCAAAGCAGGTGACTCCACCACACTCTGAGGCAGCATATGCCATTGTCGAATGGCTCTGACCATCAGGAAGTTCTTCCTGAGGTTTAGATGAAACTCTTTCGCTGTACTTTGAATCCATTGTTCCATGTCCTGTCTCTGGAGCAGCAGCAAACAAGCTTGCTCTATCTTAAAATATTTAAACATGGCTCTCATAGCAGGGGACACATAAAGAGATAGAGGTGGCAGCCTATGGGCAATGGACTACATGTTGTGCCTGCCTGCTTTTGGAAAAAGTAGATGGGAGAAGTACGTGCTATTATTTGTTTCCAGGTTTTTCAAAATGGGTGTCACAACAGTCAGAAAACCCTGTTGATGAGAATATTAGAACAGCAAGACTTTTGAAATTTTCTCTTGCTATTTGAATGTCTCAAAATTTGTGGGGGAATTATTGTGTGGAGAATACATGGTTTTCTTTGTTTTTTTTGCATTTAACACACACACACACACACACACGTTTTCTGCACCGAAAATGGGTTTCATGTGCAGAAAACATTCTTTCCTCTGCAGGAAACACGTTTCCATGAAAAAAAAACCACTTTTTCTCCCTCTGCACAAGAATTCCTCTGCAACACTTTGGGATATACAAATATTTAAAGAATCTGATGGAGAAATAGTCATTATTTTCCTGCAGCAGGGAGAAAACTAATACAGTTATTCATCATTATTCAGTTGTGCATTTATATTCCCACCTCCTTTTTACAATTTTCTTTGATGTACACAGACGCAGTGGGAACAGCAGCTTAGTTAATCAAGCTCCCTGAATGCTTGAATTAGATCATCTCCACAATAAAAGAGACTGGTGAGATAAGTTTTAATCAGCAGTATTGGTTGTTTATGAAATGATTTAATGAAAAAGGGAACACAAGGAAATTCCAGCATTATATTATGTCAATACATTCTCAGCTCAGAGCAGAACGTACTTATCTAACGAATGCAGGTAACTACCTTAATGCATTTGTTACACCACCACTGTTTAAGGATGTGCTTGTATGAATTATTTGCTCCCGCAGGAAAGAATGAGAAACTGTAACAATTTTATTCTCCTTGCAGGGATGACTTTGACAAGTGTGCCGTGTTTGAAGATGTCCTTGCAAGTCCAGATTCCCAGCCTTGGCTCCAGCCATGCAGTGATAGCGGGAGGGTTGCCGCTGAGATTTATCCAGCACTGGCTATGGCAGCCTTGCTCAGCCTTGTTGCACCTCCTGCTGGTACAGCCATCTACACTCAGCCCTCCACACTTGTAGGTTTGACTTTCATGGATTTGATTTCTCCAATCCTTGTCCCTGCTCACGCCAGGAGCTTTTCCCCCTGGGGGAACTTTCCCTCTTTTCAGCTCCAATCAGGCCACGTAGTCCTCTAAAAACTGGCTCTGGTCCTCCTCCTTCACCACCAGCAGATGACTGAACAGCTAAGGATGACTTGCAGCCCAATTTCTCAGCACCCCAAAACCTCTGTTGATGCCCTCCACACACACCGAAGGAAGGAGGGAGTGAGACAGAGAAAGTGTAGGGCCACCATCGCTATCCATCCTCCCTTCTCTCTCCTTACCCTGACCTGGTTTAGACCCTGGGTGTCTGTTCCTCCCACCATGCCTTGGGCCCCTTCCCACAGACACAGAAACACATACACACTTTGATAGCAAATTTTTCACTTTTGCAAGCATCCTGAATCCCTAAGCCCTGTAAATGTGGAGGGTTGACAGTAGTGGCTGGTGGCAAGGGCTGGGGGAAGGCAGCTAAGTCAGGACGATCAGTCTACAGATGATGACAGATAAGCCTTGCTCAATGGGCTCCCCCAGCAGACTTAAATTTATTAATTTACTAGTGTATTTACCTGGCGTTGCCCAGGATTTTATTTCTCATACGTAATACTTGTTAGAAATACCTTAGGCATTCCCTTGCCTTACCTTAGGAATTAGATGTAGTTGAAATACACAGATTTGAGATCCTGTGTCTCTAATTCCCCAAACTGTCTTGTCCAGTATGTGTAACTTTTCCCCATATTCCCCAATCCAATCTGTATTCAGAGTTATTAACATAAGGAGTTTGGGTTTCTGAAGAAATACACTGCCCTCCTCCTTCTTGCTGCTAGGCCTCATCTTCATAGCAACCAGCTAGGCCCAAGAGCTCTCTGGCTGAGAATTCTAAAGGCCCCTCCCTGAACTGCCAACCCCATAGAATCTTCACAGTCAGCCAATCATATGAGGTTTTCACTGCCTGACACAGACAAACTCACAGACTTTGAGTTTATAAAGCACTGAACATGGTGCTCTGTAAGAAAAAGAATAAAAAACAAAGCAGTTCCCCATCCACAGGCTTACAATCTAAAAAGGCATAATGCACAAGGAAAGGGGACGGCAGTTGCATGAGGGGATTAAATCCAGCAGACACTGCCTCTTTTTCTCTCCCTCCGAGGCCAGGGCAGTGCCAGTTGGGATGGTGAAGAGGCCTTGCTTCTGGGCCCGGGGAATGGCAGAGGTGTGCCTGCCTCTCCCTCTTTCTCTCTCAGAACAGGGCAGTAGCAGTAAGATAGCGAGGAAGATCATCACTTGGTGGTTATGTTTTGACAGCCAGTGCACAATAATGTAGGCATCTTCTGAGACCTCCCCGGTGACCACCGTAGGTACAGGAATATGCTGCCATAGTCAGTCACCAGCTATCAGATAGCTGCTATCAGAACACAGTTAATGGCAACCTTCCTTATTCAGCTACGTGGTGAGTTGAGGGAGGAGGAAAAAGGTGAATCTCTGCAGAGAGCATGCAGGAATGTAGTTTTTGAGTGTGTTCAAACATTTGGGGAGAAAATGAGAAAGAAGATTGAGGGGGATTCTCCTAGTAGGGTTTTCCCGATACTCACAAAGCCATTTTTAGTTGCCCACTTGCAAATCTTCAAATATGCTTTCCATCCCTCACTGTGATACATGGGATTTTCCCTAAATCACTTTATATATTCTAGGAAGTGCATTCCAGTTTAGTAGCAGCAAAATGAGAAAGAAAGATTTTGTAACCTGCATCAGAAAAGTTAGATGTATTGTGGGGGGATGCATACTGAACAGCCAGTATGAGGTGGCGACCATAAATGGTGACAGGCGTGGATATTTTTCATGTATTTCCCACCCTTTCCCCCCGATAAGATTAAAGCAGAATATATTGCAAGGGTGAAAAATATATCTTCCAGAAATGTGTGGACTACAAATTTCATAATCCCTGATCACAGGCTAAGTTTCAGCGGTTCTTCCAAACTGCCACAACTCTTCCATCCAGCTGAACTTCAACAAGGGAATTTCTAAGAACTGTAAAAGCAATTGTATTCCAAATATTATAAACTTTGAATTTTAATTCCATACCTCCACATCCCTTATTCCGAGAATCATGCAATCATAAAGTTGGAAGAGACCACAGGGGCCATCCAGTCCAACCTCCTGCTATGGAGGAACACCCATCAAAGGATCCCATCCAGCATCTGTTTAAAAAACGTCCAAAGGAGACTCTGTCACACTCTGAGGCAGCATATTTCACTGCTGGACAGCTCTGACCATCAGGAAGTTCTTGAGGTTCAGGTGGAGTCTCTTTTCCTGTAGCTTGAATCCACTGCTCCTTGTCCTAGTTTCTGGAGCACAAGAAAACAGGCCCGCTCCCTCTTTGATATGACAGCCTTTCTAATATTTAAACATGGCGATCACGTCTCCTCTTAACCTTCTCTTCTGCAGACTAAACATACCCAGCTTCTTAAGCCGCTCCTCACAGGGCATGGCTTTCAGACCCTCCACCATTTTGGTTGCCCTCCTGGACACGCTCCAGCTTGTCAGTATCCTCCTTGAAATGAGGTGCCCAGACCTGGACACGGTATTCCAGATGAGATCTGACCAAAGCAGAATAGAGTGGTACTATTACTTTCCTCACTAGACACCATACTCCTATTGATGCAACCAAGAATCACAATGGCTTTCTTGACTGTTGCATCACACTGCTGACTCATGTTCAGCTTATGGTCCACCAGGACTCCTAGATCTGTTTCACATGTGCTGTTATCCAGCCACAGGTCCCCCATCCTATATTTGTGCATTCCATTTTTTCTGCCTAGGTGTTGGACTTCACATCTCTCTCTGCTGAAACTCATTTTGTTAGCTTTGGCCCAGCTCTCCAATCTGTCAAGATCATTTTGAATTTTGATCTCGTCCTCTGGGGTATTAGCAATCCCTCCCAATTTGGTCTCATCTTTTATCAACATGCTCTCTATTTCTTCATCCAAGTCATTAATAAAGGTATTGAATAGCACTGGGCCGAGTGCTATTGTCTGTTGTGTTTTAAGTTTTAGATTATAAACTGACGGCAGAGACTGCCATGTTGACAATATTGTCAGCTGCTAAAGATACTTTTTTTGGGAAGGGGCTAAAAGGCAGGGTGTCTATCAAGAGTGGGCAGAGGGTGTAGGGGCCATTCCTCCCCTGCACCTGCCCAGTGTGTTTGGATGTGCCTGAAGTGATGCAATGTCATCCCAGTTGCCACTTAGGCCAATTTTTGTTTTTTTTCTTTCTTTCTTTCTCCCTCTCTCTTTCTGACTTTCTTTTTATTTTGGACTTTTTTCTGGGTGGAGTTAGGAGAAAGCAAACTACCACATTATCAGGCAGTTTTTAGTGGCTTTGGGGCATTTTTCAGGAAGAAAACTGCCCCAAAATCACTTCAGAACAAAATAGATGGGGGGCTTTAGGAGTCCTTAGGGGTCCTAAGGCTGGCACATGGCTCATGGTCTTCACTTGAACCATTTCTGGTGTATATGTTTGAAATACAGTAGTCCCCACACTCCTTATCCATGGGGGCTTCTATATTCCAAGAACCTCTGTGGATGTTTAAAACTGCAGACAGTACTGACGTCTACAGCCAGTGTGGTGTAGTGGTCTGAGCATTGTACTAGGTCCCTGCAAACCAAGATTTGATTCCGCACTTGGCTGTGAAAAACCACTGGGTGACCTTGGGGATGTCACATACTCTCAGCTTCAGAGAACCTCATCATAAGTTTGTTTTAGGGTTGCCAGAAATCAGAAATGATGTGAAGAGACACACCACCACCACTGCCACTACCACCACCACCACCAACTGAACTCTATATTGGCACCAGAAGTAGCCCTCTGGCTTTGTAGGGACCATAGGGAAGCTTCATACCACTGCTAACATGAAGCCTCTCTATGGTCCCTGCAAAATGAGAGTGTGACTTCAGAGTCATTTCCTGTGGCGGTGCTGGCAGAGGAGTGGTTAAAGTGGGGGGCGGGCAGGCAAGCTGGCAAGGACTTGGAGGCAACATGGGTGCTGTCACCCAGATGCCAGGGCACGGATTAGGATAAAGGATAGGAGGTAAGGAGGTGAGTCTGTGGGGGATGAGGTTGACCATGGGCAACTGAACCATGGAAAGTGAAACCACAGAAAAGGAGGGACTATTGGAAATAAAACTTGGCTGGCTTTCAGTATGATGCACTCTGACTTGGATAGCTAAAGGGTACCATTTGCTGCTCTTCTTCAGTCAGCAATGTTTCTCGGGCTGGCCCTGCCAAGAAACTCTTTTCCAGGAAAGCTTGTTTTCCTCTGCAAATCTTTCCTCTCCAGAACCTCCAAGCAGTTCTGTGGCATGCCTCCCTGCTGCCCTAGAAAGTGAAGTGAAGTGAATACAGCTCAACAGAGAAGTTGCCTTCGGCAACTTCTAACAAGGTTAGAAGGTTTGTCCCTCTAGCCCAGTCATACACTCTGGCTAACAGTGGTTGGGGTGGAGAAAATGTTTTGGGCTACAACTCCCAGAATCCCTCCGCCAACATGGGAGTTGTAGTTCAAAAGCTGTACTCCAAGGGCTCAGGCAGAAATTGTTCCATTACTCACTCTCCTGCCAGGGAATAGAGATGGAACACGGGACAACAGTACCAGGGTTTACTAGAGGCAGTTTTCTTGGCTCTAGGACCTAGGAACTCAGTGGGGATTCCTTGTGCGTATACATTCCAAGACCCCCTGTGGGTGCCTGAAGCCATGGATAGTACTGAATCCTATCTATACTATGTTTTTTCTCCTCTATATATACATACTAAGTGCTCAACAGGCAGGCAGTATATACAGTGTGGACACACTGCACTGGACAAAGGGATGATTAACTGGGTGAGACAGAGCAGGACGAGTGATATTTTATCACAGTACTCAGAAAGGTGTGCAATTTAAAACTTATGAATTGTTTATTTCTGGAGTTTTCCATTTAGTATTTTCGAACTGCAGTTGACCACTAGTAACTGAAACAGCAGAAAGTGAAAACATAGATATGTGGAGACTTCTGTATTTACCAAGAGCCAGCATGATGCAGTGGTCTGAGTGTTGGGCTCCAGCCCTGGAGACCAGGGCTCGATTCCTCACTCAGCCATGGAAAGCCACTGGGTGACCTTGGGCATGTCACACACTCTCAGCACCAGAAACCCCTGTGATAAGTTTGCCTTAAGGTTGCCATAAACTGGAAACAACTTGTGGGCACACAACAACAACAACAACAACAGCAGCAGCAGCAGCAGCAACAACAACAACAGTATTTACACTTTATATATATTAGTTAAATCATACCTTTCTCCCAGTGTGCTCAAAGTGGCACTCTCGGCTAACCCCATGTTCTCCTCACAACAGCCCTGCAAAATACATCTGGCTGAGAGATCAATGAGGACTAGAAACTGGAACCCCCAAGTCCCAGTCCATCCGTTTAATCACTGCAAGAGTACAAGAGGGCAGGTGATCTCTGAATCTACTGAATCTAATATTTGACACAGGAGAAACAACAAAGGAAGAGGAGAGACGGGGGAAGGAATATTCAATTACGTTGCAGAAGGGTTCACGGACTAATTGTCCTGAATGTGGGATTCAGTCACTCAGTTTTGTAACGTCAGTTTGTAGTGGTTGCTGACTAGTTTCCTCTTTGCCTTCACAGAAACAGTAAATCATTTTAGGGGAAGTCGAAGCTGCAGCCAGCCCTCTGCCCCCACCATTGCAAACTTTCACTTCCAGTCACAAGTTACATGTCAAAGAGCATGTAGGCTTTTCTAACGTAATGGGTTTTTCCTGGAACTGTGACGATGAAAATGAAATTCCACCAACTCTCCAATGAGGAAACCACGTTAGAAAGCTGGAGTTACTTGTAGGTTAGCTGTCATGTAACAGATTGATCATTTTTCTTGGCATCACCAGGATCAAAGTCTGAATTTTTGCCTCGTGTGCTCGTTTCTCAATGGAAAGCAACAGCTTCCTTTATGTTTACAATTTGGTCCAAGATTACTTGAGACACATTTGCCAGGGAACAGAGCTTGACCCGACCCTGAGCAAACCTGCCAAAGTCTTGCAAAAAACTGCCTCTTCACTTCAGGAAGAAGTTGAAGAAAATCTAAGACTGTATTTGGATTCCCTGGAGATCAGTTCTGTTGACGATGCCAGGCAAATCTTTAATCAAGTGATGGAAAAGGAGTTTGCAGATGGGCATATCAACTGGGGACGGATTTTGACAATATTCCTGTTTGGAGGAATTCTGGCTAAAAAGCTACAAGGATGTGGAGTCCCTTTGACAAAAGACAACATGGAGCAGATTTCTCATTTTATGGCAGAGTATATTGCAAACACCAAAGCAAAATGGATCAATGAAAATGGAGGATGGGTAAGTTTTCCACCCGGTCACCCATTACTAGTTTTTTTGTCTTCAATCTGATATTTAATTTTCTTAGCCTGAGGTGTTTGACTGAAAGCCAATGGGAATATAGGGAAAACAATGTCCATTTAATAGTTGCCTGATACTTATGAAGCGCTGTACTGGCTCTTGCACCTTGTTTAAATTTATTTGCAATGTTGAATTTTTATATTAACCATCCTCTTTGTTTTTCTGCACTGTGCATTCATATTGTTTGGTTTTTTACCATTTTTTGTACACAAGCCTGATAGTTTTATTGGGGGATGGTCTAAAATTTTTTCAGATAAATCACACATAATTTACTTGTGTAATGCAATGGAAAGCCTCACGTATGGTGTGCATGAATTGAGTATGAATGAAGGCCCTATAAACAATAGCTTACTGTAAGATAGCAATCATAGCATATAGATTTAGCTAAGAGGAAGTCCCACTGAACTCATGCAAGTATACAAGCATAGAACTGTATCTCATGGGACTATTTATTTATTTATTAAAAATAAAAAATCTTTAATGGGGCCTTCAAGGCCGCTAACAGCTATATTTGCAAAAAGTCTCACATTAGAGTGAAGTTTGGCTGCTTTGTAGAGACATCATGGTGGTAGCGATGATTTTAATTTTGCGGGTATCTATTTCTATAGATAAAAAACAAAGAAACATAGTATGAAGCAGCACCTTCAAAGCTGATTGTAAAAATAACCAACTGGCATAAAACTGATAATGAAAAATTGGACCAGTCACATCCTATCTGGGAATGAGTATATATGTGATACTTGAGGAAGAACATGAAATACAAAATACACACAGAGAGAATTCATTAGGAAAGACAACAGATTTGTTAATATCTGGCTTCCCTTTACTTCTGACAATGGTAAATATTCTGAGATGCGTACTGCAATTTCTGTATGTATCTACTCAAAAGCAAGCCTCATGGAGTCCAAAGGGACTTATTTCCAAGTTAATGTGTGTAAGATTGTAACCTTACTGTAGTCTTTCAGTAGAGAAAGGCTAAATAGCCAGTAAGGCAACGATGGAATCTCACACCCTGTTCCCCAAGGATATATGAATGAGAATTTGTCTTCTTTTATTACCATAACTTTGTACTAGTGCTCTACTGCCTCACCAAACTACAAAGCCCAGGAGTCCATAGGATGCAGTTAAACTGGAATAGTAGGGCTATAACTGGGCAGTGTGAATGGGCCCCAGGTTTGGACTTGCCACTTGCCTTTTCTTTTTTTCCTGGCAGGTTCTTCATCTTTCACTATGTGGCAGCTACAAGGCATAAAACGCAGACTTCTCCAAACCAAGAATAATGGACTTCATTTAATTCAACCAGTGTAGATGGCTGACAATTTCATTCAGCTATTTTTTTTTTAAAAAAAGATGTGCTCCTCCCTCGTCATAGTGCATAGTTCCCAAATATGGTTGTCGCAATGGAAACTGTTGATGGCTCCTGTAACTTCAGTGGCTGTGTAGAAGAAGGAATTTCAGCAAATGTTGCTCGTCACACAACCAGTTAACCTGCTGAAACTCCCTTGTTCTATATAACCATTAAAGGGACAGAAGTGGTCTCCGTTTTCACTGTGGAAACCCTATATCCAAAGCTAGCCACATTAATTTGGTACTGAAAGAGAAAATCCCACAGCACCGTTCCCTAGCTCAGCAGTAAAGAAATAAAATATGTTATTTGTTCTTTCCTGACAAGTCTAATTTCTCAGGCAGTTGCTTTATCCTTCCTGATGTAAGGTCAACCCTGAACCAATGGTATCTTTGAGACCAGGCTGGGGTAAAGAATCCTAATTAGAATGTTATTGTCTTTTTTTTTTGCCTACAGGACAATGGCTTTGTCACAAAGTTTGAGGACAAAGGTTCCTGGCTGTCCTTGCACAACATGAAGTCAAAAGTTATGGCTGTTTTCTCATTCTTCAGTCAGCATTACTGAGGAAACTGGCATCTTTGATGATCACAGGACATTATGTTGCAGTAAACTGAGCAGGGTCTTTATGTCTAGAAAACTGAGACTGCCGCACTGAGCCAGAGAGTCCTTCCTCTTCTGTTTCTTGTTGTATTTATATGCTATTTATTTGCACATACCTCTGCATGTATATTAAAAAGGTTACAGTTGATTTCGGTGGCCATAAATCAGGGCTGGTATCACACTGTGTACAGAAAATTTTTATCAGATTTCCTATGAATTCCATAAAATCTTTTCAAACAATCAAATTGTGGTCATCTAACTTTTTCTTCCATTTATAAGTATTGAAGCTTGTAAGACAGTCGTTGCAGTTATTTGAAAAACATTTTCTTATAACTGCAACACTCTGGCACCATCTATGAGAGAAAGATATGTATGGCTTAGGGTTGCCATTTGTGCCTTATTGTAGGGGATGTCCCTTGGAGGACTAGAAAGTCTGTTTTTTATAGTTCAGGAAGGTGATACCTATTTTAAGGGATGTCCCTTAGTTGAGAGTTGGACAGCTTGTCTCTTACAGGGCTGGCAGGTTTCCCTTATTTTACAGAAAGTCCCCTATTTGAGGGTTGGAAAGCTTTTCTTTTTATATAGACTGAACAAGATGCTAAAGAATTAACAATAAAATTAAAGACAGCATTTTAAGCATCATGTACATATGGAAAATACATTATTTTACAGAAAAACACACATCTAAGTTAACTGCAATTGATCTTTCATTTGGTATTTAGGTAGAACACAAACCTGTTAAGGGCTGCTTCCTATCAACCCTGCGTTTCACAGATTGCTTAAAAACAAACAACCCAGTGCAACACTAATGTGACTCTTTTCCTGAATCTACAGCAAGCTCATCTTTCCAGTTCTGATACTACAACCTTTTCTTTATGTCCTCCTTCTCACTCTTACTCTAAAATACAGGTCCATCTATAACTTACCAGGAAGAGTCACTGTGGTGTAGTGGTTTAAGACCAGGGTTTGAGTCCCTGACTTGAAGGTACACAACAATTTATTAGCAGCTTCCATATGATTCCCTGTTCCAATCTTCTGCCATGACAGTATTGTTACAGGGTGTGGCCAAAATGTCTTGCTGCCTAAGGCGACACTGGACTCCCCATTCAACATACAGAAACCAAGCAAACTGATGGCTGAACTTTATCGTAACACCACTGAGGAGATAACATACTTGGAGCAGCAGAGTAGCTTGGGGGCAGACCAAAAAGAAATCCACAGCTTTGTCCTGCTTTCCCATCCCAGTTCTCTCTCCCATCAGCACCTTCTACTGAGGCAACTATCGCACTCTCCCCAATACTAAAATGTCCTCTCCTAACATTCCCTATATTATTCCATTTATTTTATTAATTTACATTATTTAATACGTTTCTGTTCTGTTCTTTTACTTACAGAGCACTGAAGCTGATTCAAATTAGTGAAAAACATAATAATTACAGCATCGGATATAATATCAACAATTAAACTTTAATTATGTCAGAACTATAGTTTCATGATAATCCAGCTATGAATATTTGGAAACATGCAGTGATGTCTGAAAATAGTACGTTGGAGATAAGCGTTCTTGACTGAGTTACAAAATGGCAGGGGAATAACAGGAAATATTTGGAATGGGAGGAGAAATTACAGTAAATTGTATTTTTAAAATGTAAACTACTTTGAGGACCATAGACAGAAAAACAGAAATTGCGTTATACTGGTTTAAATTATGGAACAGATTTTTTTGATAGCAGATGAACGATTCATTAAAATGTAAAACTGATGTCAATTTTAATCCAGTAGACCCTTGTTCATAATTTCAATGGACTATTTAACTGATTATTTAGACCAGTGGTTCTCAACCTGTGGGTCCCCAGATGTTTTCAGACTTCAGCTCCCAGAAGCCCTGAGCATTGACCATAGTGGCTGGGGCTTCTGGGAGCTGAAGTCCACGAACATCTGGGGACCCACAGGTTGAGAACCACTGATTTAGACCTTCTACATTTAAACACAAACCTTTTAGCTGAAAGGAGTATTTTAAATATGGCTTAAGTGCATTCTTATTAAAAAGCCGTGAATAAAGAAAGAATTAGTATTCTGTTTGAATTCAAATGGTTTTTAAATGTTTTTTAAATGTTTTTAAATGTTCATTAAATATTAAGTGCATTCATTTGCTTCTTAAAATTGGTATCATTTTCCTTTAAGCAAACTGAATGCTTGCACCTGTTTATTCAATCATATACATTTCTATGCAACATAAATATATTTAGAGGTATGTCTTGTTTTCAGAACCATTTAAAAGGTTCAGATCATATAATTCCAACCGCTTACAGTTGGCCCTCCACATTTGCAGGTTTGAGTTTCATGGATGTGATTACAGCAAAGTTTTTTCAACCCTTGTCCCATCTAACCTCAGGTACTTCCTTTCTGGGGGATCATTCTCTCTCAGAAGCTCTGATCAGGCTGCACAGTCCTTTAAAGGCCTGCCTCTGGTCCTCCTCCTCCACTAGCCGCTCCACCAGCTTGCAGCCCAGTTTCTCAGCACCACAAACCCCCTCCTGATGGCCGACCCCCCCTTTTCCTTAACCTGGTTTGGACCATGGGTGCCCATTCTCCCCGTCATGCCTCAGTCCTCTTGCCACAGACACACACTTTCTGATATTCACAGTTTTTCTACTTTTGCAAGGGTCCTGTATTCCTAACCCCAGTGCATGTGGAGTGCCAGCTGTACCTAGCAGGCATTGCCCATCATGTAATGCCACTGAAAATCTTTTTAGAAACTGATTCTAGGAATCTGAAATAAACGATTCCTTTCAGTTATAAGATTTGAGCTTAAATGAAGAAAATCTTGATAATCAGCTAAATGGTTCAATGAAATTCCCATCATCCTTCACTATTGACTAATACAGTGAAACAGAGATCAGCAATGTGGGGTTCTGGGGCTGCATGTAGCCTCCAGGTGCCTTTGCAGGCCTCAACTTCTCCAGACTCCCTAGGCTGCCATTTTGCTGCATTCCAATCCAAGCCTCTGTGAGTGACAATTCAACCATTAAAAAGGTACCTTGCACTGTTATAACATTTTTGAGAAAGATTATAATACTCAGTGAAGTTGAAGGTAGTAAGAAAAGAGGATGACAACTTAAGAGTTGGAATGGGCCACAAGGGCCATCTAGTCCAACCTCCTGCCATGCAGGACTTCACAAACATAGCATTTTTGAAAGATGCCCATTGAAGCTTTGTTTAAAGCCCTCCAAAGAGAATCTACCTCTTTCCAAGGCAGTCTAGTTCTTCCTAACGTTTAGGTGGAATTGCCTTTCTTGTAATTTGAATCCATTGATTCATATTCTAGTTTCAGATGCAACAGAAAATAAGCTAATTTAATATTCTACAATCGATCAATCAAGAAAGCCACAGCCCTGAGTTTGCAAGATCTGAGCTGACTCTTGGGAGGTTTCCATAGGTCAAAACTGACTTAAAGGCAATTAACAACACGCACCAAACATCTGGATGACTACTTGTTCCCTATTCCTGGTTTGTTGCTAGATGCAGAACAGCTGCTGTTTGGACAATGTATTCAACATATTCCCTTCTTTCCTTAACAGAAGTCCTTCAGTACTGAAGGTGCAGATCACAAGGGGACTGTCATCTACCAAACTGAACCAGCCACAGGCACACACACACGTACACAGACAGGGCATGGGGTAGGGACCGTAAATTGGCTTAGAGGTCAGTCATTGAGCAAGTCTGGTTCAGCTGAAGAGTGATTCATCACTACCGGTACTGAAAAACACACATGACCTTGTACACAGATTGATCCATCTGCATTGCACAGACAGCGAGGCTATGGAACACCTACTGTTAGGGGAGAAAAGAGTGCCATGAGATAAGAGTTTTGCAAAACAACTGGAAGCAATGAAGTCAGCACAAAATGAACTATGTTGTAATTATGCAGAGCAACATAACGTCAGCAGTGAAACATCGGTTAATGCCTTACATCTAAAGGTTTTTGACAATTTGGCAATGTGATGCTGCGTGCCTGACGCAGGCAGTATTTATGCATCATTCCAAGCATAACATATTTACTGGTGCAGCAAACTTCAGGACGCAAATGTAGCACACAGAAAATTCTCTCTCAGATAAAGACTGGCTGAAAAATATGCTATCTAAATTGTTTAAGCTGATTTTACTTGCATGCTTCTTTAAGATCCTAGGAGACTGGGTAGAATATACTGTATTTTAATAAATGTAATAAAATAAATAATGCTTATCTCATATCCCTAGATGTAATCCAAAAATACTGTAAGACCCAAGATTTGGAAAGCATGCACATGTTTTGGTGAGTGAGTCAAATTCCATTGCTCAAGGAAATCTTCTGCACACTTTGGGGGTGAGCATCAAGAAACAGTAATTTTATGTTGTCACACATGGATACACATGTGCCCTCAAGTCTCCTGCCAACCCCATGAATTTCATAGGATTTTCTTTGACCGTTCCTTCCTCTGAAATATAACATACAGCTCCTGGTATTTGTTGGTGGTCTCCCATCCAAGTATAACCATAACTGACCCTGCTTAGCTTCCAAGAGTAGACAGGTATACTACAACGTATAGTTTTTGGGGGTACTGCAGAGCAGTTCCCCCATATTACATCTGCATCACTGAAGAGTTTAAAAGACCAGGAACTGATTTCAGCTTCAGATCTCTTGAGTTATAAAATATGCCATCCCTTTCCCATTTTTAAAGGCCATCTTAGCTCTACAACCATCTACCAGTAACTTTCCAGAGGTGGAATACATTCTCCAGATGTTGACTACAACTTTCACATTCCTACCCAACCTTAATCTGTATGGTGTACTGACTAGACTATGACTGAGTGGACTTCAATCAGTCAGAAGTCTGAATGAGTAGACTTCAATCAACCAATCATTTTATTTATATCCTGCCTTTTTCAAAAAGTGGGACTCCTGCCATTTTACAGAATAAAGAGATACAAATAAACAATGCTTCAGGTTTGTGAGAACTCAACTGGGTTTTGGATCCATGAACCAGAGGCAGACCCTGAACGGTAATTGATAGGACAATTAACTGGTACCAACTCAATGACCCATGGATACACCAGGCTAATCTGTATATACAAGTACAAATATGTGTTGTCCATTACAGATGCGTATTCTGAATTCTAAGCCTGGCCAGCAGAGTTGCACAAAGACTTGGGCCTATTCCACACAGCACAATTAATAGTACTTTGATACCACTTTAACTGTCATCACTGCATCCTGCAAAATGCTGGAATGTGTAGTTTAGTGAGGCACTACAGTTCTCTGATAGAGAATTCTAAATACTTTACTGCAGTCAGAATGCTGACTGGGTCCAGTTACAGGGAATACGTAACTCCCTTGTGAAAACAGCTTCACTGGCTACTGGTTTGTACCATGGCACAATTCAAGGTGCCGGTCATGACCTACAAAGCTCTGTATGGCTTCGGTCCAGACTGTCTAAAAGACTGTACCAGCCAGTACAAACTTAACAGCATCTACAGGGGAGGGCTTCTCCCACCACCATCACAGGCTCACTTGGTGAGGACATGCGAGACAGCAAAAACTGTTCTAACAGGCTTTTAATATACAATTGCTTGCAGGGAGGCTTCTTATTAGGGTGTGCACTTTTGTTTCTAAACAAACTTCTGTATATTTTAAAAATAATTTTATCCCATTTTAATGTGGTGACTTTTAATAGTATTTAATATTTTACTGTCAGGTTTTGATTCCTTTTGCAAGCTGCCTGGGCAGAAAGGAAGGATATAAATGAAATAATGAATACATAAATATCTTACAAAACTACAAATCCCAAGATTTCATAGAAGGGAGATATGGCAGTTAAAGTAGATTCAAAGTACTCTAATGCATGTATGTATGTATGAAAGAAACTCTGATTAAAGATGAACAATTGAAACTGTTACAAGTGAGGCACACAAAAGGCCGTGAGAGAAGCAAATTGTACAAGGCTGCTGTGGCCGATACAGAAAGTTAAAGTCACAACTCTATGCGCTATAGGAGTCTGAAATCCTTACTGATATGTCCCAATCTATTTTCTGCTTGCTCAAGGGCTAGTGTTCCCAACTACAAAAGCATGGAGACTCTGTTCAAATCTTTACTCAGCAGCAGAGCTCAGTAAGTGACCTTGTTTACCCTATTTTGAAATCCTGCCCTACTTCATAAGTTTTTTTTTTTGAGCTAAAGAAAGAACCACACATACTACCTTTTGTTATCTGAAGAAAAGGCAGTTTAAACAATGCAATAAATATACAAATAAATGTAATAAACAACAATCCTATTCCTTATTCTTGGTGTTAAGAGGCTTTGTTTAAAATTCCCCAAGGGCTTTTGGCAAGTTAAAATGACTACAGTCTTTTTGTTGTTCCTTTCTACTGCTACTTTTATATATTGGTTATAAGACTTCCTGTAAGCCTCTGTGGACATTTATAGACAAAGAAGTCCCAAAATAACCATATTCTTCTGAGTGCCAGGTAAACACTTTTTTTTAAAAAAAAAATTGCCCCAAACTTTATCTATGGACCGAATGCTTGTGTTATTTTATTTGTTCTGCTGAATGTGATTTTTAATGCCTGCTTTCTGTTATTTTGCGTACACTATTTGGTAGTTGCTTGTTGTCCTTTTATTTCTTGGCCAGATTTTCTTTTTACAGCTCTCTTGGCACAATAAATAAATAAATGCTGGACATTTCAGCAAAAGCCTGCAAATGTATTAAATTTTGTTTGTGTGTGCAGGATCACCTCCTCCCATACAATCCATCCCATACACTCAGGTCCTCTGGAGGCCAATTACTTAAACCGGCCAGGACCAGACTGGCAGCAGTCACCTAGAGGGCCCTTCCTGTCAGCCGCCCCTACTGTGGAATGACCTGCTGGAAGAGATTAGACAGCAATATATGCTGTCCAAATTCAAAAAAGTACTAAAGATCTATCTCTTCTGGCAGGCCTACCCAGTCTATTTCTAATTGTACCCTTAACTATACTTTTAATCATGGTAGATTTGTATTTTAAATGTTTGTAATTTAAGTGTTTTAGTGCATTTTAACTATGATTTTTTTTTTAGCTCCATCTATGCTGTACCCCACTTTGAGCCACGGGAAGGTAACACATAACATTATTTAGTTATTATATTGTTATTAAAATACTAGCAAGCTTTAAAGGGAAGCCGCAAAACCACACTGAGACTTGCGGGCGGAGGGTCCTGCCTGTCCCTGTCTTGGCGGGACTCCAGAAGAGGAGGGAGGGCGCCTCTTCTGCTCTCTCTCTGCCACACTATTTGGTGGTCGCTACTTGTTCTTTTATTTCTTGGCAAGATAAATAAATAAATCGTGGACATTTCACTGACAGCCTGCAAACACATTAACAAACTTCAAAGCGAAGCTTTGGCGGCGCTTCGGAGGGGGAGGAGGAAAGGCGCCTCGTGGCCTCCCTCTCCGCCACTCCCTCTCACTGAGGCTGGGGCAACCGCGGGGCAAACTCCCGGGCAATTTAAGGGCGGGAAGCCACCGGGGCAGCGGCCTCCCGACGGGGACGGGCCGCCTCCTCGCGCATGGAGCGCCAGGGGGAGGGCGCCGGAGCAGGCCGGGGCGAGATGGCGGCGGCGGCGGCGCTCCGCGCGGCCAAGGCGGCCCTGCGAGCCGGGCTGAAGCGCCGCCTGAGAGCGCTGAGCGCGGCCGAGAAGCTGCGGCAGTCGCGCCTCCTGGCCGGCAAGGTGGGTCCGCGAGGGCGGGAGCGCCCTCCCCGCGTTCTCGGTTCCTCTCAGGGCGGAATTTTCCACGCCGAAGGGGGTTCGTATTTGGCCCCCCGTCCCGGTTCCCCCCTCGCCACCCGGGACTCTCCGGACGCCAAGGAACCGAATCCTTTATTCCCCCGCGCGCGCCCGTGGGCGTCTTTCGGTAAATTAGACTTCACCTCGCCGACCTGCGGGCTTTCCCGGCCGCCGAGGAAAAAACCCTCCTGCGCCGCCTCGCTGAGGTGAACGAGGCCGCAGCGGCGACAGCACCGCCTCGGAAGAGGGAGGGCGTGCTGGGCGCGTGCGTGGAGGAAACGAGGGCAGTGGGACGCCGGAAGTGCGGGGGCGCCTCTCGTTGGCGAGGCGCTCGGTTGCCTGGGCGACCCTGTGCGGGTCCCGCGGAACTGTCATGCGGAACCGCTTTAAAACAGGCCCTTTCCTCACTGGCCTGTGATGGTGCTATTATTCCACTTTCAACATCCTATGGAATCCTGGGGTTTGCAGTTGGGGGGGGCCTCAGGCTCTTCCCCAAACTGCGAAAACCAGGATTCCATAGGATGTTGAAAGTGGAATAATAGCACCATAACAGGCTGGTGAGGAAATGGCCAATGACTGGCTCTGGGGAGGCTTGGGGGAGCAACTCTTGATCCGTGGGTGGCTAGACCTGATAGTGGCTGCGCTGGCAACAATATCTGGAAGGAAAGGGTCGCCTACCTTTCGGGTGGGATGGGGTCAAAAGCTGCCTGTCGCCTGGCAGCCCCTTTCCCTTTCTCAAATGTGGTTAAATTAGCCGGAGCTGCGCAGTACAGCCGCCCCTCCACATTCGCTGGAGTTAGGGGCACAGCCCCCCTGCCCGAGAAAGTGGAAAACCCGTGAATAATCTTAGGCCCTCCCAAACAAAAAAATACCATCCCCATGTTCAACCACCATGGATTCCTTTGAGGCATCAGGGTTCCTTCACAAGGCAGAAGTGGGGGGCTGGTGGGGCAGACTGCCACCTTCGCTGCTGCCAAGCACCATTTCTAATAGGAACTTACAAGCCTCATTTACAGTTTCTCAGGGAGGCAGCAGAGGTGGCAGCAACCGTGTCCAGTTCTGGGCCCCTCCATTCAAGAAGGACATTGACAAGCTGGAACATGTCCAGAGGAGGGCGACCAAAATGGTGAAAGGTCTGGAAGCCATGCCCTATGAGAAGCAGCTTAGGGAGCTGGGGCTGTTTAGTCTGCAGAAGAGAAAGTTAAGACAGGACATGTTTAAATATTTGAAGGGATGTCATGTCAAGGAGGGGACAAGCTTGTTTTCTGCTGCTCCAGAGACTAGGACAAGGAGCAATGGATTCAAGGTGCAGGAAAGGAGATTCCTTCTGAACCTCAGGAAGAATTTCCTGACAGTCAGAGCTGTCCAGCAGTGGAATACGCTGCCTTGGAGTGTGGTGGAGCCTCTTTCTTTGGAGGCTTTTAAGCAGAGGCTGGATGGCCGTCTGTTGGGAGTGCTTTGGTGGGTTTTCCTGCATGGCAGGGAGTTGGACTGGATGGCCCCTGTGGTCTCTTCTGATTCTTTGATTCTATGAAATAATCCATGAATAATCGAGTAATCAAATCCACAAAAGGGAAATCCGCAAATGTGAAGGGCTGACTACTTCAAAATAGAAGCTGCAGTGGCCTGTGCTACTAACCTCCTCACCATCTTTCACCTGTATAACTTCTAACATCTTTGCCTGATGAAGAAGCCACTGTAGCTTTGAAACCCTGCATAATGTATTTTATGCTCTGGAGTCTGCCCAAAAAGGGTATTGCTGCTTGTGAATTTTGGACCTTGTTGTATTCTGTGGCATGACCAACATAGCTTGTTGTGTGTTTTCAAGTTGTTTCTGACTTATGATTACCCTAAGGTTACCCTATCATGGGGTTTTCTGGGGCTGAGAGTGTGTGATGTGCCCAGGGTCACCCAGTGGGTTTCCATGGCTGAAGATCAAACCTTGGTCTCCAGATCATAATCCAGTGCTCAAACCACGATGCCTTACTTGATCTCCCAACATGGCTATCCTCGAATACTTGTTCAGTACTTCAAGGAATGCTTTGATGGGTTTTGATGGACTCTGTGCCTATTTATTAGCACACTGTGTGGTGCAGCCTTTCTCAACGTTTTAAATCTGGAGAAATTTTCAGGGAACCCTGCATAATCATTATTAAACATTATTATATATACACCTTTGAAAAAGGTTATTTCTTTCCATCACAACCTCTTGCAGAACCTGCAGTGACCTCTTGTGGAATCTGAGGGAACCCTAATTAAGAATCCCTAGTTTAGACAGACTCATGAGAAATCCAGGTTCTAGTCTGCACTGAGCCAGAAACTTACCTGGGCCAGCCACTGTTGGCCTCTCGGTGTTACTGGGAGATGAAATGGGGAGCCAGAAAGCCATAGACATTACCTGCAACTCTTTGGAGGAAACATGAGCATAACTAATACTAGTGAGTAATAAACAAACTGTAAATTGCAGAAATCTGCATAAAACCTACAAAATAACTTTTGGGCGTATAGATGAGTTAACATAACAACCACTTTGTTGCATGATCCTTGTTTTTTCTATTAGTCATAACTTCTCTACTCAGTTCTCGGATAGGCAGAGTTCCTCCTCCTTCCATACTAAGTTAGAAATAAATGAACATATCCCACAGATCATGGACTGTATGAATGCTGCTGTGGTTTGAACACCAGATATGTCAGCAGCAATAAATGTATATTTTGTTGTAGCTGTTAGTGGATGAAAAGAAACATATGTAATGTATAATTGTTAAAAACAGACAACCAGGTGTATTACATAAAAAAAACACGCTGAATCAGATTGGAGGCCTGTCTAGTCTAGCATTTTGTTTACAGAATGGCCCAAAATTGTCTAATGGAAATCCACCAGCAGGACATGAACATTCCCCAGCAATTTGGGATACTGCCTCTGATACCAGCGGTGATACCAGTAGCCAATAAACAATAATGACTTTAATCTCCTTTAAGGTATCTTATCCTCTTTTAAAGATGTCCAAGCTAGCAGCCATCACTACATCTTGTGGCAATGAATTTCATAGTTCTAGTGATGTGCTATATGAGAATTCCTTTCATTAGTACTGAATCTCTCATCATTCAGTTTCAGTATGCAATTCTGGATTTTTGTATGAAAAACTGGGAGAAAAGTTCTCCTTAGCCACTTCCCCCACACCATACATAGTTTTATACATCTGTATCATGTCTTTTCTGTATCATGTGATGGTGTTAAGTTTTCTTATCGGGGACTTCATACACTCCAACTGTCTCAATTTGGCAGGGACAGTTCCAGTTAATCTGCTGTCATCCCACTTTTTCAGTTGCTTTAAAAGTGTCCTGTTTTTTTTTCTCCTCCCAATTTCTCTCCTGTCTTCAGATTACTGTAGTTGCTTTGAACTGAATTCAAAGGACAAAAGTAGTTTGCACTCAGTTAACTCCACAGAGGGGATAGGAAAGAAGGGGTGGAATCTTGCTCTTTTCAGTTGTCTCAGGCAAAAGAAAACTGCTGCTGCTTTGTGTGATCTTCCTCATGAATAACTTTTGCCATCTTGCTCACACTCTGATGTTGCCACACATGTTCCAATTTTCATCTGTGAAATGTATGCAAAGGTTGTTGTTGTGTGCCTTCAAGTAATTAATATTTATGGAAACCCTAAGGTGACCCTTTCACAGGATTTTCTTGGCAGAATTTGTTCAGAGCAGGATTACCATTGCCTTCCTCTGAGGCCAAGAGCGTGTGATTTGCCCAGAGTCATCCAGTTCATTTCCATAGCTGAGCAGGGATTCAGACTCTGGTCTCCCACTGGCCTAGTCCAATATTCAAGCTATATACCACACAGGGACTTCAATTTCTAATCCACCATTGCTCTTCTGTTCACCTTTGTAGAATGCTGTTGATGGATTGTTTTGGGGAAATTACCAGTGTTTTGTTTGCGTACAACTTTGAACACTTGTGATTCATATTCCTTAATCAGGTTTACTTGGTGGGCATTTCCCTGTCAGTAGTGCTGTCAGAGCAGGTCTTTTGCAGAAGTCTGGGACTTACTCAGGAGAGCTGGCTTACTGCATTTTGAATATAATATACATGGACATCTATACAGTCTGTCACTCTCCCCACAGTACAATTACATTCAGAGTCTAAAATTTTATAACCGCATTGCTGGTCCCAGTGAGTTCAATGGCACTTGTTGCCGATTATGTAGGCGCACAGAGCACAGTTAATATATGTGATGGTGCCTCCTAGTTCAGACAGCTCTTTAGGTTGTCCCACACAATTCTCATAAAAGGGAAGTACTAAGAAATTTGAGGGAACCTCAAGGTTTGCAGAAGAGTTTGCATATATATATATATATATACACACATGCACACACGCATATACAATCTCAGTGGCTTTGCGGCTTCAGTTGAGCAGTAGAGTGAGGCCACCTGAGGACAGGGTAGGAATTTTTGCATACTTGTGGGATTCCCCCAATGTATTGACAAATATTTGTTTTCGTACAGAGTCATTTTTAAAGTGCTGGAGTTAGACCAAGGTGACACGAATTCAGACTTGTTTACCATGTGGCCTTGGGCCAACATTCCCTCTCAACAGACTTGCCTTACACGCCCCTGCTTTGCTTCTTCCACTCACACTGCTCACTCTCCCTTCCCTTCTCCTCCTTCTACTGCTTTATCTTAGATGTGTCCCAGCCTTGCTCCTTGCACCATTCCACTGCAGCTTTCGCACTCCTCCCTTCCCCAAAATCTCCCTTCCTTCCTACTAACTCTTGCCTCATCTTGTACCCTTTCAATCCACCCTCCCTTGCTTCTTGCAGTTCACCTCTCACGCTGCTCACTCTCCCTTCTGTCCTATTGCCCTCACTCACATTACCTTGCATGCTTACCATGCACCCTTGCCTTGCTTCTTGTGCTCTGCTGTTCCACACCTCACTTTCTTCTCTCTTCTACCCACTGTCTCACTTCACCTGATGCCCTTGCAGTGCATCCCTGCCTGGCTTCTGGTACTCTGTTGTTTGCACTGCTCACTCTTCCGTCCCTGCTACTTCTTCCCTTGCCTTACGTACTAGATAACTCACACTCCACAAAATTCACTCTGTGGTAGACAGTAGACAGTAGTTTATTTGTGTGAGAGAAACATGAGCAACACAGCACATTTCAGCAGAAGTTGCTGAGACTAAAGCATCTATAAAACTCACAATTTTTATAGGCTACCATTTGAAATTAAGGTGTGCAAAACAGTGATTGGTGAGTGTCAAACACTGCTATTTTGTGTTGCTCAAGAAAACACCCATATAATTTTCATGATGTTTATTGGAAACACAACAAGCTAGTCAAACAAATGTTGCTGGAGTTAGTACCTTGCATCAGCCACTTTGTTATATAATAAAACACAGTAATCCATCAGCATCTATTCCCTACGCCCATTCTTCCAGGTTTACACCCCTCTCCCTAATTGCCAAATTGGTTTTCTTTTGTTGAAACAACAACTCTCTACAGTCACTTTGATCTTTAGAATTTCCTCCTTGGTCTTTGATATTCTAATTTTAACTCCCACCATTGTAACCTTCAGATTAATTCTCATAAATCACCCTCTGATTGTTATCATCTGACCACCACAACAAATGTTATTTACCTAAGCTTTTAAATGCTATTTATTGCCCCAGCCAATAAACAATACTGAGCAATTGATCTCTAAGAATTCAGTTGCTACTAATTCTCAATTATATTCCTACTGTTCCTGTCACGCTCAACATTTCTACGTACCTACACATGCCCCCCATTCCGCAGACCACTACACGTCTAGGAAAAATAACAACATAACAGTGAGGGTTCTCACTGGGTTCTCAAAGCAATAGGCCTCTCCACACTTTCTCTCTCTGCACTTTAATTTTTGCCCTTATCTTCCCCTCTCACTGGAATCATAATCATAATATGTTAAGCAAAGTTGATTGGCTCTCGTTTCTGTTTTGTAAAGGCCTTTTATGGAGAAATCCAAAAAGGTGTTTTTGGACATAATCTCTTTTTATATTTATTCCAAAGTTTCGATAAGGTATGTCTAATGCAGTGGTCATTAAAAGCAATAGTCTCTTTAACTTTATCGTACCATAGGTTTACGTGCCAGTCAAATTTCAAGTTGTGTCCTAAATTCAAAAAGCTTATTATTTTCTAGTATAATCCATTTTTGAATCCAGGTCATACACTAGGCTACGAAATAAATTTTTAAGTCTAGCAGTCCAAGACCATCCTGTTCTTTCGAATCTTGTAGAACTCTATATTTCACTCATGTTTTTTTACCTTCCAAAACAAAGATGCAGAGGTAAAAAACCTTTTTGCCTTTGTTTGAATGGTGTTTCTTTAGTGAATATTGTAATCATCTGAGAAAGAAGTATCATCTTTGGAAGAACATTCTCCCCAATAAGGACAAATTCAGTTTATGCCATTTATCCAAATCATTCTTGATCTCTCTTCTTGTCTTCACATAATTATTTTCATATAATTGGTTAAAGTTTCTAGTTAAGTGGATGCCTACATATTTCACTTCTTTTCAGTTTTAAAGCCTGTTTTAACTGTAGTTCATTTTTCTCTCAAGTCTTCATATTCTGTTTGTAGTCAAAACTTTGGTCTTCTCCTTGTTTCTCTTCAAAACAGCTGAAAATCCAAATTCTTTTATTTTTTCATGCAGCTTCAGTATTGATTCCAATGGGTTTCCCAGCATAATCACCAAATCATCAGCAAGACCTCTTAATTTAAATTCTGGTTTTCTAATTTTAACTCCAGTTATCTCAGCATCTTGCCTAGTAGCTCAATTCAAAACCTCCAATGCTGAAGTAAACCAAAGAAGAGACAGAGGGTGTCCTTGTCTTGTCTTAAAAATTTCAAATGGTTTTGTCATGTCTTCATTGACTATTATTTTTGTAAATTGATTCAAATATATTGATTCAACCCAAATCAAGATATTTGAGCCAAAATCCATCAGTTCAATAACTTTGAAAAGAAAATGCCAATTCACATTATCAAAGGCTTTTTATGAGCAAAAAAAAAAAAAAATTAATGCACCTTGCTTATCATAGTGACTTTCAAAATATTCAATAACATTCAGTAACATTCAACACAATTCTCATGTTATCTTTCATTTGTCTCTCAGGAAGAAATCGACTTCAGTCTTGATTTATATACTTCTTTAATAAATTTTTCATTCTTTCAGCCAAGACCAAAGTGAAGATCTTGTAGTCATTATTCAGCAAAGGTCTTTGGTGATGTTAGGTTGTGTCCTTCCTTTGGAATCAAAGTGGTATTACCTTTTTCCCATGAATCTGGGATTAGTCCACTTTCTATTCGTTACTATTTGCAAGGAAGATAACAGTTCCTATTGTAAAGTTTTATAATTCCAGATTCATCTGGAGCTAGGGTCTGTCCAGACTTTGATTTTTGAATAGCTTGACTAATCCCCAGTATTGTAATCGTCTGATTAATCTGTTCTTTCTCTTCTTCTGTCAGTTTAGGTACTGTATTTGCAAATACTGGGGTATAAGGCTCACTTTCTCCCCAAAAAATGCTGTTTGAAAATGGAGTGCATCTTATATGCTGTTGTGTCTTATATGCCAGCAAACAGTATTTTCCAGCGTATAAATGGGTGCGTCTTATACACAGGTGTGTCTCATACGCCGGCAAATACGGTAAGTGTTGTCTCATCAGATAATCCCCTTGGGCTCTGTTTGTGGCTTCCATCTTCTTAAGTGAATATAACTTTGAGAAGTACTCATGAAATATCCTTTGTAAATCTTTATCCTTAGTAAATTCTTTTGTCACCTTCTCTTAATTTCAAAATTATTCTTTTCTTAATCTATATACAAGCCATCTTCCTAGCTTATTCATATATTTGCAGCCTAAATGGACAGCCCACACAATTCCCATAAAAGGGAAGTACTGAGAAATTTGAGGGAACCTCAAGGTTTGCGGAAGATATATGTAAAATTTGTGATTGTCAAGCTCATGAATGTGGAAGGAGGCCTGTATTCTCATGGCTACTTGGAAGTGAAACTCTGTCACATTGCTGGCCCTGGGCTTCAGCTGCCTTGCCATACTTACCACACAATGCCTAAGCTGAGCACCTTCCCTCATCTTCTGAGCTCTCCTCTTGCCTTGCCACCTCCTGGGCTCTCTGGAAGACCTGTGCAGAGCACCGGGAGCATCCAGCACAGGATGAGATGACCACCACCATGTCATTGCCGCCGCCGTTATCATCACTGCTGCCTTAGAGGAATCTGGGACATGCTGCACCACCCGGCCACAACCAGCCAGGACATTTTTTTTTTAAGTTCCTTAAAAAAACAGGAACCCTATACAGAACCCCTGTGAAGCCTTAGCACAGTGGTTCTCAACCTTCCTAATGCCGTGACCCTTTAATACAGTTCCTCATGTTGTGCTGACCCCCAACCATAACATTATTTATTATTTACAATGCCTCCCCACCCCGGCAAAGGCCGCCTCGCCGGCCAGGAACAGGGGGGCAGGCAGGGAGGGAAAGAGGAGCCGCGCGTCTCCCCCGGGAAAAACTCCAAGAACCCCCCCTCGGGCTCTGCTTCTGCTTCGCTCTCGTTTCTGCTGGGGGGGGCAGTGTGGGAAAAGTTTCCAGAGTGTCGACCTGGCCGGGGGGGGGGAGGAAACCCAGCGCCTTTGTCTTTTGCACTGGGCGCAGCTCGCCCCCCTGGAAAAGCACCGCTTTGCGGCCCTCTGGCCCTTCCACAGCGCCCCCCTCCGTGGCGAGTGGGGCAGGGGCCATGGCGAGGAGGGGGCCTGCCCCCCGTGGTGTCGCCGCCCCCAAGCTGACCTGTCAGAAGGGAGGTTTGATTTCAGTCCCTTCTGAACAGGGGGCAGGAGGATGCGAGCATGTGGCTTGTGCTTGCGCACCACCGCTCCTGGGCCTTTTCCACACGTTACCTTATCATGGGGGTGGGGGGGTGCTGTTCGCACAAGCAGGTTCTTGTGCGAGGCGCTCTCTTCGCTGCTCCTTCATCCCGCAGCTGGCTTCCTGGTCGCGCGATTGCCCCGCCCCTTCCTCCCTCAACGCAGCCTACAGCTCCCAGGCTGCGCTGCGGAAGGAAAGGGCGAGGTGGTCACGCAACCAGGAAGCCAGCTGCGGGACGAGAAGCAGCGGAGAGGGCGCCCCCCACCTCCGCGATAAGATAACGTGCGGAAAAGGCCCAGGAGTGGTGGTGCGCAAGTGCGAGCCATGCACTCGCATCCTCCTACCCCCTTTGGCGGGAGCGCGTGCGGCCGCACACACTCCCGCCAAAGGGGGCAGGAGGACGTGAGCGCATGTCTCGTGTTTGCGCACCACCACCGAGGAGGGAATGGAGCCTATGATCATTGGAAATACGTGTTTTCCGATGGTCTTAGGTGACCCCTGCGAAAGGGTCGTTCGACTCCTAAAGGGGTCGTGACTCACAGGTTGAGAACCGCTGGCTTAGCAGATCGTGGTCCAGGTTAAGAACCACTGCTGTATAATATTGCTGCAGCATGGAAATGCAAGTCACCTTGAGTTTGTGTACTAAACTAGGTGGGCTCAAGGAAGTGAATTATTGATCTCAGAGACACAGAGCAGGCAGAAAGGACACAGTAAGGGGAGGGGCAAAGGCAGCTGGTCTCTGAATAGAAGTGAAAGTATAGCTTTGCTTCAATTCTTTCCTTTTGCTCTGCAGCCTGATAGAAGGGCTGCCACTACTAACAGGTGGCAGTAGAACTAAAGCCGATAAGAGTGGAGCTCACAACACTTTTTATAGGAGTGTTGGAGAACTTATGGTTCTCAGGATGTTGCTGGATTGTGACTCCCATGAGCTCTAGTAAGCATTGCCAAAGACCAGACATGAAGTCCAGTGCTATCATGGTGGTGTCAGAGAACAGATTTCTCTCTTCTGCTTTATATAATGAAAATTTGTCCCTTTGCCACCATCCAGTCTGGTTGAAGGAGTTTTGTGGCCTTCTAGGTATTAGATGCCAATTTCATGAAGCCTTAACTACTAATCCTGCTTGGTTAGGTCTGATGGGAGTCAGAGTCCAAGAAGATCTTGAGGTCCCAGACTAGTTTCTTATGCCTGATCTAGAATTTCAGTATCCAGAAACATTGCAGGACAGCACATCACCGCAGGAATGATACCACTATCTATTCTTGTTCAGATGCAGAAAGACAGATGGAAATGTGTTGAAAAGCATCCATGGGTTGAACTGTCAGGGAATATAAGTAGAGTGAAGGAGGGAATAGCTGTTTTGAATGTATTTATCTAGATGCTCATTTTCCAGAGGTCTTAATTTGAAAATGGAGTAACTGCACTGGGCTGACCTCCCCACTGTTGTTTAATTAGTCACTGGATAGCTTTGTTTGCTTA
Source organism: Iguana delicatissima (assembly GCA_948472985.1). NCBI lineage: Eukaryota > Metazoa > Chordata > Lepidosauria > Squamata > Iguanidae > Iguana > Iguana delicatissima. Next base: position 46,920 of record CAOKZL010000905.1, read on the forward strand.
ATGTTTGCTTCTGTAATTGAAGTCCTGCTGCTTTGCATGCTCTCATTCTACAATAAGAGCCATTCACTGATCCAGAAAGGCAAGAGTATTTCCCTTCTGCAAACTTTGATGTTGTTTGCAGTCTCATTCACCAGGTTGCAGCTTGTGGAAGTTTCCATTGCATGTGCCTTACACCTTTAAATAAGATCTTTTCATCTCTCTGGGGAAGTAGAAGGGAAGGCTGTCCTGTTTCAAAGCCTATTTGGTTTAAATGCAAATCTATTGAAAAACATGCAAAATTTAAAGAGGAATATGGTTTAATATTGATCCTCAGTAAAGAGGGAAGGTTTGGGCACAAGCAAGAAGCTCAGAGGATTAAACCAATTTAAAATTGGTGCAGTGGTGTGGAGTAGAAGTCATTCCGGCTGTCTGTAAATCACAGCTTGCAAGTGAGAGGTTAGCCATTGGAGCGGGGTTGGGCAATGTGGAAGACTAGGGGGGCACATTAGCCCTCCAGGAGACCTAGGAAGACCACACCCCAACTGACCTGCTCCTGCAAATAAAATAATATAAAAATAAAAATGTCTGCCCCCAAATACCCTCTAAGGTGGGCTACTATAAGTTATTTTGAGGCAACATACACACTTGGAAACAATTTTGCAATATTTTGTTTTGACCCTGGAAGGTTCAAGGAGCTCCAAAAACCCGGTGAAAATACCCTCCGCACTCCCTAGAGGTCATTTTGGAAATTTCAGAGCAATATTTTTTTTTTTACTCCTTGGAGATCTTGGGTGGTTACATGTGGTGCACAGTCTGTACTGCCCAGCCTTGTTCTAGAGTTTCTCCCCAGGGAGTGATTTCCCTTCTTGACTGTCAGCTGACTGTGGCTGCACATTATTACATTTGTGCAAAGGAGGGAAAATTTATCTATTTAGACTTTAATTCCCAGAATGTCCCCAACCATGCTGGCCGGGGAATTCTAGGACTTTCAGTCTCAACAACATAACATCACCAAGCTCAGTATTTGCATTGACACAAACTCTGGAGTCCTTGTAAAGCAGAGTTTATGTTCTGAAGTAATTTAGCAAACCATAGTCACTAGTGAGTTGTGTTACTCCACTGGAATAACCCTATCCCGGGGTCTACAATTTTGGCTAGTTTCCATTCCCCATCACATGGAGCACATTGAGGTGTCCCCCAAGGGACCCCAGAACTCAGGGTAACAGTTGCTTTAAGTTTACCAGGGTTTGCCCATCTGATCTCCTGGAACATGCAGTTCTAAAAAAGACTGAAGCATATAGTGCCTCTGAGACCATATAAATACAGTACAGTTAACCTTCTACATCGGCTAGGGCTGGGGCTACATTTGCTAGGGCTAGGACCCCTGCAAAAGTGGGAAAACAAATGAAAGTATCAAAATATATGTGTCCGTCTTTAAGAAGGAGGCGAAGGCGTGGTGGGGAGTTTGGACACCCAGAATCCAAACCAGTTCAAGGAAAAGAAGGAGATTGCTCAGGATGGTGACCCACTCTCACCCATCACCTTCCTTGTAGATGTGTGGGGGCACTGGGAGTGGATTTGTGGTTCTGAGAAATTGCTTTCCGTCCTTAGCTGTGGCCTGGCAGCAGCTTGTGGAGGAGGATGAGGACTAGAGAGAGGTTTTTAAAGGACTGTGTGGTCTGGTTGGAGCTGCCAAGAGGGAAGGTTCCCTCAGAAAAGACACAGTTGAGGAGGGAGGGGGCAAGGGTTGACGAAACTCACAAATAATCAAATCTATTAAAGTTAAACTTAAATTTAAACAGATAGTGGCTAGTCTATGATCACCTGGTGAAGCTAAGAGACGAATTGGGGTCTCAGCAGGAACTTCCCACTAACGTGGTTTGTCTCATGTTGTTACTCACTCTGTACTAATTGCCTATGGTTCTACTTCAGTGGTAGGGAAGGTCACAATCCCATAAGAGAAACCTTAAGAAGTCCAACATGATAGAAGACATCAGATTGGGAAAACATCACCTAGAAAATCAGGCATTTTTCATGAGTCCCCGCTAAAATTTTAAGAGTTGTTTGAAATTAATGATGCTGGTAGAATATTCTTTGCTCATTTAGATTTTAGATATGTCTTCAAGACTTTATTTTGCCATAGATCTAATGATTCTTGGTTTAATCTTGAAAGAAAATAGGAATAGAATCTTGTGACTTCACATCCTGTGAGTTCAAGAAGAATCTTCCAAAAATGGAAAGGTCACCAAGATATTGAACAGCACCGTGGTAGAGAACATGCTTGGAGTGTAGAAGTCCAGGGTTCAGTTCCTGCTATTTCCTGTTAAAGGGATCAAGCACAAATCAGAAGAAATCCTCTTCCTGAGGACTGGCTTCCAGCCAAAACTGACAACACTGTTTTATACGCATTGCTGAACTGTCCCAATGGCCAAATTAAAGTGGTTTTAAAGGAAAAGCCAATCAAAGTTTGTCCCCCCCGAAAGATTGGAAACCGTTTATTGTTTTTTTGAGCAATAAGAAAGACAATGCAATAATTTGTGGTTGTGGTTATTATTAGTTTGCTTAGGTGAATCTGTAATGGTAGAATAATATTTTTCTGTTTTTCTCATTACAGTTTGGAAGTGTCAGAGGTTTTCTGAGTTGTAGTAAGTTAGTATTTTAGTGAGCTGGTATTTACTTTTTTAGCTTTTTTAGTTTTAGTTTTTAAATTTAATGTCGTAGTACGGTGTTTTAACTTCAGTTTATGTCTGTCTTAAATGGTAGTTGGTGTTGATGTTATTTTCTGTAAAAGTTGATGAATAAATAGATAAATATAAAAGACTGAATTATATAGATGATAGTCTGATGTGAACTAAGCCAATTTCCTGGCTGGGGAAAATAGGAAGCAAACAAACATATTGCTATGGATAAAATTTCTGATAGTCATATTGATAGTGAGCTGCTTCAGTTTGACAGGTTCAGCATTATACTAGTACAGGTAATTATTATTATGTATCCAGTATCTTCAGTGTATATCATCCCTAGCAGAGTTTCCTAGACAGTATTGGTGGGTCCCTTCTGCCTAGGAGCTTACAATCTGAAAAGACCATGTGGGAAATCAAGGATGGAGGAGAGAAGGATAAGTGTGGACAGCCTTGGGGAAAATCTGTCAGTTTTACCTTTTCACATTCAGATTTTTTTGAACCTCAGATTCTTCCCATCCCAAATCTACAATAGGCTCGTTTGCAATTTGCTAAAATGTTTTTTCAAAAACAACCTGAAACAATATTCATCTCCATTTGGATTAGTCAAATTCAACAACCACAGCTGTTCCCGTCATGGAGAGGACCATGTTTTATCTTCCTTCCATGCTGATGTTAAAGATAAGGAGTCTCACTGGAAAAAAAAAAGAATAGGCAACGCTACTTTAACACTTGCTATGCCCCTTCAAGATGTTTCTGTCTTATGGCAACTGTAAGGCAAATCTGTCATGGGGTTTTCTGGGACTGAGAGTACATGATGTGCCCAGTAGGCTTCCATGGCTGAGCAAAGAAACAAACCCTGCTCTCCAGGGCCATAGCCCAAAAATCACTACACCACACAAATATGGGTGAAAATGCAAGTCTTTGAAGCTAGACTTTTAAGAATTAAGCTTTGGATCTCAGTATGTGAATCTAATGGTTTCACCTCCTCTCATGTTCTTATTTGGTAAAATCACAAGCTCTTTCCACCTCTAATAGGAAGAAATTAGGGATGGATAGAATATTACTTATTATTTATTTCCTTGATTGAGAAATGGATTTCTTGATAGTTAAGAATCCACATGGGGAAGAATAATAGCACAGCTTGTGCAGTTTTCCCTCTGAATTTAAATGTCCCAAAGTGTCCTGGAGGATATTTTCTGTACCTAGACTGTTATAGTGCTATTATTCCACTTTCAGCATCCTATGGAATCCTGGGGTTTGCAGTTTAGGGAGGGTGCAAACCCCAGGATTCCATAGGATGTTGAAAGTGGAATAATAGCACTGTAACAGTCTAGTGCAGAAATGGCCATGGTCTTTTTGTGCAAAACTTGTGGGGATTTTTTCTTTTTTTGCCACAAAATCTCCACATTTGCTGCATAGAAAAATCCTCTGGAACACTTTGAGACATTCCAATATAAGGAAAGAACTGCATATAAATATTATTTTTCTCTCACAGTGGGGAGAAAACTACAGTAATTATTCATTCCAATGTAAGAGAATGAAAATAGTTGAGAAATCACATCCCTAGAAGAAATATGCAAACACTAGTAAATTCTTTTCCTGAACAAAATATACCATGGGCTTCGATGGATGCATCAGCCAATTGTAATTTCTTCCATATTCAAATTTTTAAAATCACAAATTCTTCCCATCTTGAATATGAAGATGAGAATTCTCTCCTATCCGCAGATCTGGACAAATGAGAGCAAGTTCAATTGAGTGAAGATATTTGGTTACAATTTTAAAATAAGTATTAGATGACTAAGCTTGTGGAAAAACTGAACTTTAAATAAAGGTAGTGTTCTCTTTTTATCCTCTTCGTAAATTCTAAATGTAAAAACTTATTTTCCATAAGCAGATGATGCAGCATGCTCAGTACCAAGCATCACAGCGTATTGCAGTCTTCTTGAGCATGCCAGATGAGGTCCAGACTGAAGAAATCATTAAGGACATTTTTCACCGAGGCAAAGTCTGTTTCATTCCACGGTACGACCCCAGAGCAACCACATGGACATGGTAAAGTTAGCTGCCTATGAGGAAATTGCTTCTCTTCCCCAGACATCCTGGAACATCCATCAACCTGCTGAAAATGATGTCAGGGAAGAAGCCTTGACCGCACCAGGTGAGTATGGGCTGCAGGTGATAGTAGTTAGTGTGGCTGCTTATCCATCACTGGAAAAAGGGAAATGCGTTGCACATTAAGAGGCAGATACATTTCATAGAACTGCATATACACGCAGACATTCACATTTGGAAAAGGATACTGCGATTTACCTTGAGTTGAGCAACCTTCTAGTGCCAGAGGGATAAGCACGGGAATGCCCCTCCCCACCCCACTGGAGGACACATTGCCGCTGTCCAAAAGTTAGACACCAGCATTAGCAGAACAGCTCTTTATGGTGCAGGAGAGGTCCAGAGTATCATCCCATGTGGCAGAAACTTCCCTAGAGTATTTCCTTCCCTCTGAAAGAGGTTAATGGGGAACGAGGGTTGTTTTGGGACCTTCAGTGCATTTCTAATGGCAGGAGCAGCTACAATTTCAAATGGGAAGGCAATGATGTGTGGCTTCATTTTACTTGTTGTTAATATACATAGAAATATAGTACGTGCTACTGTTGCAGGGAAGATTGTGAGCAGGTAGCCTGTGTACTCCCTCATTTGGTTATATAGGTCCTATTTCTTGATGAGCAACTTCAAGGCTGTGCACTCTCTCTTTATGGGATTTTATTTTTAGACCTGAGAACCAGTGTGCTGTAGTGGTTTGAATGTTGGGTGAGGACTCTGAGAGACCAGCTTTGAATCACCACTCAGCCATAGAAATCCACTGGGTGGCACTGGGTAAATCATACTCTCTCAGTCTCAGAAGAAGGCAAACACAAAGACAAGCCTCCTCTGAACAAATCTTGCCACAAAAAAAGCATGATAGGCTCATCTTAGGGTCACCATAAGTCAGAAACTACTTGAAGGCATATAGCAACAGCAAATCTTTAGATTCCTCTTGAACTTGATAAACTTACAGATAAAGGATGCTTTAAAATACACAACTGTCCCAGTAAAACAGGATATGTGGCCATCAAATTCAGGACTGTCCCTTGTAAAACAGGGAATGTGGTTACCCTGCTGCCAGCATATCTCCTATGGGAGAGATGAGGTGCGAGGCATGCTGTATGAAGTGATAGACATCTAATGTGGAAGAGCAGTGAGAGCAGGAGTGAGGAATCTTGCTGTTTTGGCTTACAACTCCCACATTTCTTTGCATTGGCCATGATAGTTGGGAATTCCGGATGCTGACGTCCAAAAGATACGGAAAGGAATGGGTTGAAGTATTGGATTAGGGCAGTGGGGACCCAGTGTGGTATAGTAGTTTGAACATTGAACTAAGACTCTGAAGACTAGGGTTCAAATCCCCACTTAGCCATACAAATTTACTGGGCAACCTTGGACAAGTCATATTCCCTCAGCTTCAGGAAGGCAAAGGAAAATCCCTACTTGGCAAATTTTGCCATGAAAACCCTGTGATAGGTTCGGATCGCTGTAAGACAGAAATGCACATAACAGCAGCGGAGGGTTAATATTTCCATTCAGCCAACAAGCTCATGGGCAACCTTCTTTTCAGTCCAATCTATCTCATAGCATTGTTGTGAAAGAAAATATGAGGACATCAGAAAAATACAACCAGTCAAACAATATTTAGGAATAAATGACTTTAGAGGTGTTGTTTCTGCCATCTCTGTGGTCATTTTAAGATTTTTTACATTGGAATCCTTTGAATCCTTGTTTTTGTTATATCAGTGAGCAACTCGAAATAGAAAATCAAAGCATCAAAAAGATAACAAATACTGTATATAAAATAGCGGCAAGAAAAAAAGAAAAAGAAAAAGAAAGAATCTTAGCAATTAAATTACAAGAAACCCCAGCAAATCGGTGACACAAAGTCAGGCTAGTCAAATTTTTTTCTGAAAGAGCCAGATTTTGACATTGAACCTGAAAAAATTACTAAATGTGGCCGGGGATGCCTCTGTGGAATTTGGGATGGGTGGATGGGGGTGTAGTATCACCACTGAAAAGGACATGCTCAGGAGGGACACTCACTGAACTTCATGGTGGTCTGATGAGCAAAATGTTGAGCACAGTGAATGTGGGAGCGAAGATCATAGTGGAGTCAGCCTTCCATATTTGTGGGTTTGACTTTCATGGATTTGATTAGTTTGGATTTGTGAGTTTCTTCAGTGCCTCCCCCTGCAACTTCAGGCACTTGTTTCCTGGGGAGCCTTTCCTCTTGGTGGCTCTGATCAGGCTTTGCAGCTCTTTCAAAACTTGCCTCTGGTCCTCCCTGTGCTCCAGCGGCTGCTGCCTGGCCATCTAAGTAAGATTGGCTCGTGGACTGATTTCTTAAGCCCTCTCCCTACGTCCCCCCACACCCAAGCAAAGAGATGGGCGAGAGAGAGGAAATATGAGCCATCCTGCCAACTCCCTTCCTTCTCCTTTCCCTGATCTGGTTTGGACCCTGGGTACCCATTCTCCCCACTGTGCCTCAGCCCCCTTCCCACAGACACACGCACACATTTTGATATTTGCGATTTTTCCACTTTTGCAAGGGTTGTGAACCCCTAACCCTAGCAAATGTGGAGATATGCAAGACCAAAGCATATCTTGGAATTTAGTTAAAGGGTTTAACTGAAGGGATACATTTAGCAATCAGGTTGCCATTATCATCATCTTTATAATCTTCATTTACTTATATAGCACCATGAGTGTACATGATGATTTACAAGTAAAAGAGTAACCAAAAACAGCCAGCCCTGCCACACACATATAATCTGCATAAATGAGCACACACGTATATATAAGAAAAAGAATGATAAAATTCAGAACTATGCAATACAATTGTAAAATAAATTATCCAGACAGAACTACACAAACCAGTACAATATAAAGCAAACTGATAAATACATATAACCGAAATATACAAAATAATAAAACAATATTAAACTAAACGTCCAATAGAATATTTTAAATGGAGATTTAAAAGCAATGAGGGAAGGAGCAAACTGCAGATGTTCAGGGAGACAACCTTACTGGAGGTTGCAGCGTAGATTAAAGACAGCACTGTATGCAGTGTGTTATGTAATCTTAGCATTTGGCTATGAAAGATACACCACCGCCTTTCTCCTGGAAGTCCAAAGCAGCATACAGTGTGCCCTCTGCTGGCGCAACCTCCACACACATAAATGTGAGGTCACGCAAAGCCTTGTGTCCCATTATCAATGGATGTATCAATGGATGTGACAGGCACACGCCTGTGCTGGCCTGGATGCGCACATATTACATCCATTGATGATAATAGGATGGGAGCATTCGTGTTTTTGTTTTATGCATGTTTCCTGAAATGGAACTCCTGCATGTATGGAAGGCATGGTATATATCATTCACTACATGTTATCTTTTACAACAACTTTATAAGGTAGGTTAGAACAAGACAGAATGACTAGCCCAAGGCCACCCAATGGAGATATGAACTGGATCTCCAGAGGCCCCAGAGGAAGAAGAATTCTAACAGAAGTGGGGGAGAAATTAATTAATTTACATACATATGCTTGAAGGTATAATGAGTGAGCTATGTTAATCATTCTCAGAGTGACATTCCGTGGGAGTTTAGTTGTCATTAGGAGCTCTGAAAAATTCTACCATATAGTAAATAGCTTTGCAGTGGCACTACCAAAGGATTTAAATAAGATATGTGCCAAGTGACAGATAGATGGAGTACATATGTTGGGAGCAGCATGATGTTAAATGTAACAACATAATGGGAAAACAGAAAATGTTCCAAACAAGATTGTAAAGTGATTTCCAGGACTATTAGATTTTCATTCCCTTTGGGGAAGGTTAATTAAAAACTTTCAGAACAGTGTATCCAAGCAAGAGATTAATTTTTTTTAAAAAAAAAGGAATGCTAGACCTAAAAAGACCATGGCATGAGACAAAATTGAAAATCAAGGCTTAGCTCTTAAGGTAATTAATTTTTTTAATGAAAGGAATTGAAGTTTGGAATGAACTTCTGCTCAAAGACAAGGAGCCATAGTACTGTAACATATGGTGCAAGATGGGATTTGGGTCTAGGGAAACATTAAATATCCTGAGGTGGAGGAAGCCCTTGTCAGGTTGCTAAGCCTCCCTGCCCTGGAAAATACTAACCTACTGGATGTGTATTCTTTGCTAAATGCTGCCATGTAGGTAGCCGTTGCTGAAAGCGGCTACTATGTATCCAGGCTTAAGCATTGCTAATTGTTGCTCCATTGTACTCCAAAGACCACCAGCTGTTACATTGTGTTTCATATTAGGAAAGAGTGGAAACAGGTTGGAAAAATGAAGATTAAAACCGACAGTGCTTGGATGTCAATGAGAACAGAGTGGTGTGGAGATAGAGTAGGATATCGACAAGCTGGAGCGTGTCCAGAGGAGGGCGACCAAAATGAAGGGCCTGGAAGCCATGCCCTGTGAGGAGCGGCTTAGGGAGCTGGGTATGTTTAGTCTGCAGAAGAGAAGGCTAAGAGGGGGCATGATAGCCATGTTTAAATATTTGAAGGGATGTCATGTCGAGGAGGGAGCGAGCTTTATTTTCCACTGCTCCAGAGACCAGGACAAGGAGCAGTGGACTCAAGCTGCAGGGAAGGAGATTCTACTTGAACCTCATGAAAAACTTCCTGATGGTCAGGGCTGTCCGGCAGTGGAATAGGCTGCCTGGGAGTGTGGTGGAGTCTCCTTCTTTGGAGGTTTTTAAGCAGAGGCTGGATGGCCATCTGTCGGGAGTGCTTTGATGTGTGTTCCTGCATGGCAGGGGGTTGGACTGGATGGCCCCTGTGGCCTCTTCCAGCTGTATGATTCCTAGGATTCTATGAGGGATAGAGAAATATGCGGGGGGGGGGTTACCTGGGTCAGGGACATATGGGTTTGTGGAAGGCACCAGCCTGGGAGGAAAAAGGGGAGCTAGACACTTGAAGGAATTTATGGCTTTGACCAATGAATGCTTTGGACACCTAAGCTTGTATTGATAACCAATAAAAGATGTATGCTGTATGTACCCTTTAGTTTTGTTAACTTCTGTGGAAGTGTGATGTCTTGCTCAAGCTTATCCATAAAAATAAACTTCTGTCTCCCTCAGAGTGGGTTTTGTGAAGTGTGGATTATGCAGTACATGACACCTCCATGGGAGAAAGGGGGTGCTTTTTCCCTCTTACTTCGAGAACTGCCAAGTGTTGTTAAAGGAGGGCTTAATTCGCCAGTGTAGACTTACGTATGCCTACCCAGGATTAAGTTCAGAGGGGTTTCATACCCTTCAGAGTTTTACAGATGAAAACCAGAACAGATGTGGCCAAGTAATTTCAGAGTGTGGCCAAAATGACCAAAGTTATAGATGAGAAAACCAGGAGAAGTTGTAGCAGCTTGCTTTTTCCTAAGCGTACTGGTAAGGGCAGTATTCTGTCATCTCTGCTTTCTTCCCTTTTGCTGAGTTGAGTTTGCAGCAATTGATGTAAACTGACAACAATGGTGGAAAGTGGGAAGAGGATTGAGAAACTGGGACATTTTAAAAGCAGCTAAAAAAGTGAGATGACAAAGGATGAATTGGGACTGTTGCTGGTAAAATCAAGGGGTTGACTTCCACATTAATAGTAACAATCCTGTGCACGTTTGTCTTCCAGAAAGTTCCACTAAGGACAATGAGAGCCACTTCTGAGTGGACAAGTATTTGATTTGCAGTGCAAGCCAATTTGTGGGTGGATGAGTTTTCCAAATTTATTTCAATATATATTGAAAAATCACTTAAGGAAAATTTTGCAAACTTATAAAAACTGAATCCATGGTTATTCTTACTCATTTACCTTTAATAGGTAAACTAACCCTAGCATGGAGAGGACCATGTTTGATCTCTTTGCTGTGTGTGTGTGTGAGAGAGAGTGCCTTCAATTTGCCTGTGATGAATGAATTTGAATGAATTTCTGTGATGGATAAATTACACACTTCTGTGCATATGTACCTTCAAATCACTTGTCAACTTATGGCAACCCCATGAATTTCATAGGGTTTTCTTAGGCAAGAAATTCTCAGTGGTGGTTTTGCCAGATCCTTCCTCTGAAATATAGCCTACAGCACTTGGGAGTCATTGGCAGTCTCCCATTCAGGTGCTAACCAGGGGTGCCCCTGCATAGATTCCAAGATCAGATGGGTTATAGTGCCTTTAATGTATTTCAGCCTCCTCTCTGCCATAAAAGGGTTAAAGATGAGACCCAAATTCAGCATTAATATGATGTATCCACTAGGGTTTGGTTCCAGGATCTCCCCTGGATACCAAAATCTGTGGATGCTCAAGTCCCATTAGATACAATGGCATAGTAAAATGGCGTCTCTTTTATAAAATGGAGAACAACTCAAAGGTTTGCTTTTTGGAATTTTTAAAATATTTTTCAGTGGTGGATTATTGAATCCATAGATACAGAAGCCGTGGATAAGAAGGGCTAACTATAATAAATAGGGCTTCAAAGCCAGACTTTTAAGAGTTACTCGCTCAAAGCCTCAGGCCCAGAAAGGTCAATCTGACAGTTTTGGCTTCTCTCACCTTCTAATTTTTTCAAATATCAAGTTCTTTTCATCCTGAATATGAAGGTATTCACAAATGTTGATAAATTCTTATCAAAACAGATAAAATTCCCACCTATGCCTATGTTGGGGATAGTTTAAAGCCATGTTAGATCTGTACTATTTGGCTTAGTGATCCTGCTTTGTTCAGTACCCACTTTTTAAATAAACCACAATTCCCAAAGATTAAATGTAAGAGGGAGTTGTAGATCGTTTTAAAAGTGGAAAAGGATGCTTCCACTATGGCACCAGTCTGGCATCAATGGAATAGAAGGGAGAGATAGGGACAGGGTGTAGCTAGAAGAGAGGAGAGCAAAATGCAAGCATTTCCCCCCAAATAAGAATTCTTCCCCTCATGAAATTTTCATTCAGTTCCCAAATTTTTAGCATTGCAGTAACTTAAAATTTCCCTTGAGCATTTAGAAATAGAGTTAAGGGGGAAAAAAAGACAAGTCAAATTAACAAGGGAAAGCAAACATGGCAAATATAAGAGTTGTAGGTGTGAACAATTTCCAGTGTCTCAGTCTCTGCAGTGCTAAATGTAAAGAAAATTTAATAAGAGGTAGAATTTTCTTAATTTTATAAAGCCAGTGTGATGTAATGGTTTGAGTGTTGGACTATGACACTGGAGAACAGGGTTCAATTTTCTGCTCAGCCATGGAAACACATTGACTTTGGGCATGTCACACACTCTCAGCCTCGGAAACCCCTGTGATAGGTTGGCCTTAGGGTCACCATAGTCAGAAATAACTTGAAGGCACATAACAACAAGAACAACAGAATTCTTATTTTGGGAACCAATGCCCTCATCTCCACTTCCACAATAATTTCATTCCTGGACAGTGTGGAAACTCCAGGTTTGTTCATGGAACACACTGAGTTTGGTGTTAAGTGTGAACCCATCCAGTGTTAATAATGCTTAAATCACACTACTTTCTGCTTTAGTGTGGCACCCAGGGCTGTACTTTCAGCAGCTTGCCCCCGAAGCCTATTTGCCTAAAATGGTTTATTGTACCCAGAGAGCTCCAGGGGTTCATTTGACCATTTTGGATCCTTTTCTAGGCCTGGACCTGTTTTAGGTCTTTTTCAGAACCAGAAGTGAGCAGACAATAATTCTCAGTTTTGAATCTCCCTAGTTATAAAACAAGTCTGCCTTCTCCAACTGACTAAAATGGCCAATCACATCCCCTGGGGGCTTCTGGGAGGTTCAGTTGGACATTTTTGGTCCAAACATTTTCCAGATGAGGTGGGCTTGAACAGGCTTTAAAATGGTGGGTGGAACGCAACTCTCTGATGTCTGGGTACAGCTCTTTAAAACCTGGATTTTGTTCACTGCTGGTCTGTGTACTTCTTTGGCAGTATCTTTTGTATTTGTTTTCATAACTAAAAATAGAAATGCAATGTATGCACACTTGAAAACATGTATTATTGTCACACAGTGATACTTGTCAGCAGGATGAAATGTGCTGAGTCAGTGAAATGTGCTGAGTCAGTGGCAGACCTGTGTTTGTTTGATGTAAAATGGCCCTGTCTTGTCAGAATATGTGCAGAGGGAGCTAGATCGGACTCTGCAAGTTCCCACCGCACATAAAAACACTTTCCATGACCAGCAGGTGACAGTATACTATAGATTCAATTGTGAGTGACATTTTTTTTTCCTAGCCTGGTATAATTAAAATCTTGCTTAGTCATTGCAGTCACGTACAGCAGAGATGAGACATTTTCAGGCAAGTCTGAATGCCATAGTGGTAGGTACAGACTTATTTTTGTTAAGATAATTGCCTGCAAGTTTTATTTTTTTAAATAGCGTGGACTGAAGTGGAACAGGTGCAATAAGAGACTGATAAAACTATGAATGGGATGGAGACAATAGATAAAAGAATCGATGATGTTGGAACTCAAAATAAATATTACTCATTTTGTAGTGCTATAAAAAGAAGTCAACCTGTTTGAGTACAGATTGAGGAGGAACAAGTTGACGGACTTTTCTACAGAACATGAAATAAATGTAATGGATTCACTGCCACAAGACAGTGACTAGCTAGAATATTTCAAAAGGAGTATCCAAAAATTTTGGAATTACATAGAGGAGGATGACTACAGGAAGCCCCTATCTTTTGATGCCCCATTGTCTCATGACTCACTCTTTTGATGCCTTTGAATTAAGGACAGTTCCGTTAATGGGTGTTCTGCTCTCTCATTGGTCCTTCTTGCCTACGGAGGCTTGGTTGGAACCATTCACACATGTGTGCTGTTTGTGAAGCAAGCTGAGAGGGGGAAAAAGATGCTATCTGGCTGAGAGAGTTTGCAAGCAACATGCATGTAGTCATGCTGCTTGAGACTCTATATGTCCTTCAGACACCCTACAGTATAGTCCTCCCTTCACATCCATGGGTTTGACCTTCACAAGTTTGATCATTTGTGAAGCACGTGCCTGCCTCCCCGCCCCCCATTTTCCTCCTCCCATCCCTTGCGTTCCTCACCCCAGGCTTGTGAGGCTTGTATTTAAAATGGATGTTTTTTCCTTTTGGATGAGGAAAGCCCCCTGTTGAAGGCATGGACTCTCTGCTGTGTGGTTGCACATTCTGCTGTGCATTGGCTGCAGATTGGTCAGGTGCTTCCTTTACTCCTACTCTTCCTTTTTCAAGACGGCCACCAGAAGTAATTAAAACTCCAAAACTTCCCTCTTCTCTGTCTGAAGGGAAAGTACTGGTAAGCCTTTTATGTCATCTTTTTCTCCCCCTTCCCATGCTGGCTGCAAAGGCAAAGGAATGGGAGGGGGAAGCTCAGGAGAGGAATGGGAGGGGAATCGCGGGGGGGGGGTATTAGTGGTTTTTCCATTTTTGTGATGGTTCTGTTCCCTGAACCCTGGTGAACATGGAGGGGCTACTGTATATGAATTCTGCTTTTCAACCAGTTCTGCTTTCTGATAGTGCTCCGGTCCCTAACGTGTCAGATAAGCGGGGGAGTTTAGCTATGATAGCTAAACTGACACAGTGGTGATAGCTAAATTGAATCTTCATGTCAAGGGGTAATATATCATTAAATGTTCAATATTTGAAGTCTATCAGCTATTTTTTATATTAAATTAATTTTTATTGTTGGAGTAATTAACACTGATATACATATTAACACTAATATACATACAAAAAATTATTCCAGTGATTAATGCAAAATGACCAGTACTCAATCCACAACCAACAAATTAATTTTCTCAATAAATAATATTGCTTCTTTTACCCTACCCTCCCTCCCATCCCCACCCCCCAGGAAACAAAGTCAATTTTTATTTAAAACCTCTTTCCTTTGATGTGGAGAATCGTATTGTATCTTCTATAATTTTGTACCCCTTCCTTTCTTTAATTGTTTTATTAGTTTATTCAACTTCTTTAACCAGTCACTTTCATTCAACTACTCAAATACCCCATTCTTCTTTCTAATGTAAAATCAAGCATTATATGTTCCAAAATATAATGTTGCCATTTTCCCACCTTCCATCTTCCTTCATCTTTCCAACTATATGCTACAACTACATGAGTTGCTCACATTTGTTGCAGCAAATATTCCTCGTTTCTGTCCAGTCCCAGATTCTTTACATTTAGAGTCATGCATTTTTCTTTCTTTAATTCCAACTTTATTCTGTATCCCAGAAAAACCAGCCTGTTCTTAATAGCATCAGTTAAAATTTCACTTCTCTTTTTAAGTCCCTGTGGAGGGGGATTTAAGGGAAAATGGGGTGATTTATTTCCCTTCCTTTCAATTAGTGATCTCAGTCCAAACTGATCTCCCATACACTTGCTAGAAGGAAAGGAAATGAGGTTTCCCTGCAATCTACATACTTGATGTAGTGTCTAGTTTAGCCCTGTGACTCTGAATTGATGTTGGGGTCGTGGTGCCCCAATTTGTCATTGTATGCTGCTCCATGGGTAGCTGTTTCAAACCAAAATGTGCCGTCTCTAGAGCAGACTACAAGCTGAAAAATGTGTTTGCATTACTTGTTTGATCATTTCTGGTATATATGCATGAAGCAATTTTGAGGAGAAAATAGTCTTCTCATTTGCAGACTCTAAAGGTTTTAATTCTTTCTCTCTCTCATATTATTCCCAAAGTACTTTTTCAATATTTATTCAAAAAGTTATTTGCTTAAGGCTGAGTTCACACATTGATTTAATAGGTAAATCCTGCAACTGTTTTGTTTGTTTTACTGATGCTGTGTTTGCTTTTGAAACCCACTCCTATATTTCGATGAACACCATTAAACTCACTGGGTCTTACCTCTGACTAAATGGTCAGAAGACAATTGATGAACTGTCATGTGCTGGCTACTCTTTTACTCTCAAGAAAACACTCAGAGTTTGTCAGAATTGTTTAACGAAGTATAGAGGCATAGCATTATAATGGTTGCTAAAGCTATCGTTCAACAATAGTCACATTTTTTACGTGCATACAATTTCTCTTGGTGGATTCTCAGGGATCTTCCCTTTCCCTAAACTCCCAGTGGTTTTCAGGAGACTTTGTTTGTTCTAATACTTTGATCTTGCCCATCTCAAACTTTTCCGGGTTTCCTTAGCAGCTCCCCCCACCCCAAGTTGTTTACTAATTCATCTCTGGTGTTGTTCTATCTCAGTCCTCAGTCCCCAGTCCTGCCAGGCTCCAGGGTTGACTCAGCCTTCCATCCTTTCGCAGGTCGGTAAAATGAGTACCCAGCTTGTTGGGGGCAATTAGCTAAAAATACATTGTAAACCGCTTAGATAACACTTAGTTGATGAGCTGTATAGAAATAAATGCTATTGCTATTATGGTTTCTCTCCAAACACTGACCAGGCACATGGAGCGGTAAGCATCTCCCAAACTACCCCCTTTGATCCCCCTCCACTGGAATGAGGTACAGGCCATTTCCACACTAGACTGGTATAGTGCTATTATTCCACTTTCAACATCCTCAAAGGCCCCTCCCTAAAATGCAAACCTCAGGATTCCATATGATTTTGCAAGTGGAACAATAGCACTATCGTGCAGAAATGGCCACAGTTACTCTTCCCTTTGATATACAATACATTGTTACAAGCAGTTTTAACCTAGGATAGATTGCCCTTATAAAGTATCCTAACACTATACATAGTAAATCACTTGGCAATTGTTGTCATGTCTGAGTAAACAGAGCTATACTTCATGGCAGGGTCCCTGACAGATTAATATTTTTCAAAGAGGGGTATCAACTAAGAAGTTTCCCCGGATTAATCAGTTATTATTCTATTTAAAAATAAAGGACCAAAGCTTGGAGAAATTAACTTTTAGTCCAAAAAACACTCAGCATTCCTCAAATAGCTGTGCTGATTGTAGGAATCTGGGAATTCTAGTCCGGAAAGGCAGTTCTTCCAAGCTCTGAGTAATATAACCCCAGTACCATACGTATTAGGAGCATTTACTCTCTGTTAGGAAGGGATGTTACTTTTATATAGCAAATGATGCATTTATATTTTTCTTTCTTTTTATTTTCCTTTAATCAGATAAACATAAAAGGCTTAGCAGAAACTGTGTGAGTGTCCCAGCAGTAATTACATGTACAGTACCTACCCAATCACATTAATACCAATATACAAATAAATTGCACCTCTGCGCCAGAAGCCCAAAATAGCCACAACAATATGTTTCTTACCTGCCTTTCTGTATGGATCAAGATGGAGAAATACAGCAATAAACACACATTACACAGCTAAAAACATGGACACTAGTTAAAAATACATAATCAGTTAAAGGGATATAACATCAGTTTAAAAAGCATACATATTAAAAAGAATCAATTCATAATTTAAAAAACATCTAGATAGGCCTACCAGAAGAGATCAATCTTTATTGCTGTTTCAAATGCAGATATCCAGCCGTTAGATCTCTTCCAGCAGGTTGTTCCACAATTTGAGGGTGACTGATGAAAAAGTGCTCTGGTTAACATTGCCAGCCTTGTCCTGGCTTACAGAAGTAAATGTACTCCAGAAGACCTGAGTGCTTGGAGCAGATTATATGGGAGAAGGTGATCCTGTGGGAAACCTGGACCCAAACCATGTATGGCAGTGGTTCTCAACCTGTGGGTCCCCAGATGTTTTTGGACTTCAGCTCCCAGAAGCCCTGAACATTCGCCATAGTGGCTGGGGCTTCTGGGAGCTGAAGTCCACAAACATCTGGGGACCCACAGGTTGAGAACCACTGATGTATGGCTTTGAAGGTAACGACCAACACTTTGTACCTTGCTGGGAAATTAGTTGGCAGCCAGTGGAGTGACTTTAATACAGGTTTAATATGATCACTCCTAAATGTACCAGTAACCAGCCTTGCTAGCATGTTTTGCATTAGTTGAAGTTTTGAACTTGGTATAGAGATAGCCTAATGTAAAGCTCATTGCAGAAGTCTAGCCTTGAGGTTACCAGTGCATGGTCCTCAAGCTCTTGGAAGCCCTTCATCCTTCATATTTAAGTGAGAGGATACAATCTATTTCAGGCTGGAGACATTAAAGAAAAAAAGAGAGAGAAGAGAAGGAGCTGCCTCTTGCCTCCTGCCTTTTTTTCATTATGATCATATCAAATAATATGATGTGGCTTTCAGAGGATTCATTACTGTGGCATTCAGTGGATTCATTACTAATCCCTGCAGAGAATCATTGTGGTATTGGACAGAGATGGGGCAGATTCTGGTCCAAGTCTCTGTGGAGCAGTGATCTTGGACCAGTCACGTCTTCACAGCCTTGCCTACCTTACAGGGTTCTTTTGAGGATAAAAGGGAGGTAGATGAAAAGCATTTGTGCTGTTTTGAGCTGAGTGCCAAAAAGAAGGGATATATATGTAATAAATAATAGGGTAGCATGAAAAGAATATACACTTGTATACAAAAGGACTTGGAAACTGGTGGCTTTCCATATGTGGTTGGATTCCAGCTCCCATCAGCTCAGCCCTGTCTGGCATAGCTGGTGGTCAGAGATAATGGGACTGTTACTCAGTACCCAAAGGAGAGCCACAAACTTCCTATCGTGGTCTTAAAGACTAATTTGTATTTACAGAGCCATTCTGTGGTTTGCATACAGTATCTGGTAGAGATTCACTGACAACTCTACTGTCCTAGCCATACCCTCCCAGTTTGCAGCCGCCTAGGATGTGAGGGAGGGGAGGTAGATTTCTCTTCATCCTTCCTCTTGTAGGCAGTGGGAAACAATTCTGAGAGGTCTTCTTTCCACCCTCCCTCCCATTTACTTCTGGTTTTAAAAAAGGCCTTGCCTGGGCTTAAAATTGCAGAGATAGGATAGCTTAAAAACATGGTGAAAATTCCCCCTAGAGCTCCTGGTGGAGTGCATTGAGGGCAGACCTTTGTGTGTGTGTGTGTGTGTGTGTGTGTGATAGGGGCTGCATCTCCCAAGGACCCTGGAGGGCTAGATGTGGCCCCTTAGCCTCTCACAGGTATCCACCTGTGCCTTGAAAAATGAAGATCACTGGAAAATTGTAATCAATGATAAGTTAACATGTCGAATCAAGGTTAAAAAAGGGATAACGAAAAGGAATGACTTTGAAGCAATATGGAAAGTATTTGTGGAAAAGGCAAAAGAGGGAAGTGTCACACCTCCACAAGAAGAATTACAATTTTGGAAAGCAGAGTAAGCTGAAATATAATTAGCTCTGGGAATGGGTTCACATTTAGGGTTCAGGTTTATGGTTAATAACAGGATCATATATAGTATTAGCAATAGGTTAAATACAGTTGAAAAGAATAGATTTAAGAACGAAATTATTATAGCAATAATAAGTACAAGGAGAATGAGATTCAGATACATGAAATAAAAATATATAATCAATATGATATATAATATGTTGAATAAGTATACGATGATAAAGAATCTGGAGTGAAATAGTAATGTAAGCTATTTGTGTTGTGATTTTTCTCCTTTTCACATTTATGTTATTCACATGATGTTTTTGTTTTATTCTGTTATGTATTGTTCTTTTTTCTTTATAATGAGAAAATATTAAAAATATATATTTAAAAAAAATGAAGATCACAATTCTAAGGCGTCTAAAATAATGACCAACACATGGAGAATAGGTAGAGCTTGGTGGTAGAATTCTTGTTGTACAGGACATAATAATTTGTGGCAATGGTACGTGGTATTTCAAGTAGGATTACTTAGTTCTATCTGCAAAGGTAGAATAATATTTTTTTTCTTTTTTCTTTTTCTTTCTCTCATTATAGTTTGGCTTGAGGGGTCAGAGCCCTTTCGTGTTTTTGTAAGTTAGTGCTTAGTGTTTTGGTTTAGAGTGTTAGTATTGTGTTTCAGTTTTAGGGTTTTTTCCCTGTTTTCTTTCTGCTTCTTCTTTTTTGAATGCGTATTTCTTTGATTGTGTATTATTTTTCTAAAAAAAGAAAGAAAA
This sequence comes from Iguana delicatissima, assembly GCA_948472985.1. Taxonomy (NCBI): domain Eukaryota; kingdom Metazoa; phylum Chordata; class Lepidosauria; order Squamata; family Iguanidae; genus Iguana; species Iguana delicatissima. The sequence continues at coordinate 66,667 of CAOKZL010000905.1, forward strand.
TGAAAATCACTATTCTGAGGGGACTAAATAATGACCTACACACAAGGAATAAGGATAGGTTAGTGCAGTGGTTCTCAACCTGTGGGTCCCCAGATGTTTTTAGACTTCAGCTCCCAGAAGCCCTGAGCATTGACCATAGTGGCTGGGGCTTCTGGGAGCTGAAGTCCACAAACATCTGGGGACCCACAGGTTGAGAACCACTGGGTTAGTGGGAGAATACCTACTGCACAAGAAGTCTACGTTCAGTCCCAGGCACCCCTAGTTAAAATGTTCTGGGTCATCTGAGACTCTGGAAAGTAGTGGCCAATCAACGTAGACAGAATTAAGCTAAATTGAGAAATAGGTTCTTACACACACAAACAAAAAAATCCAAGGATGGCATACATACTGCCCATTTCTAATGCTTCTCTTGTCTTTTTGTTTAGACCTCTTTTCTGCTCTTGGTTTGTAAAAAAATTGGATGCTTTTGCTACCTCATCCCCCAGGAATAAAAAGTTCCTGAAGTTTTCTCCACAAAAAACTAGCAAGATAAGACTTGTTCCAAAGGGCTGCACAACCACTGCAAGCTCATTTGTTTTAAATGTCCCCTTGATGATTCCTATGCCATATTGGTACAAAAATAGCAAATCTGCACATTGGTTGTCTTTAAACTTGGCAGCAGTTCAGATGGCAGCCGGCTTCCTTGTTCTGCTTGGCAGAAGCATGAATCAACTTATGAAAGCAAGATGGCCAGCAAAACTTCTGTCCTTGAGGATGAGATGTGGTATAAATACACAATTCAAGGTTAGAATCTGAAGTGACCTTCTTTTGGGTTTGCCATCATTTCCTCTTTTGCAAAGAAATTTGCTTGAAATACTGTTTTGCAGCAAGGAAACAGCTGTTATGTCTCTGGGTCTTGTAGATTAGCCCTCTTTTCCTACAACTCATTAGTTTTGGGTTAGAAGACTCTTAATGGAAGATAGCTTCAAAGAGATGACTAGGCCCTGTAAAGTAAGATCCCTGGTCACCCTCTCTAGGGTGGTTAACAGTTGTGTACTCAATAAAATCATACAAAATGAGTAAAACCTAACAGGAATGAAAAGCAGCTGATTCAAATCTAGCATTAAAAAAAATAGCCTCACGAGAGATTAAATGGAAGGATATGATTGTTTGCAGGAACTGTAGTTACCTAGTGACAAAAAAGGGAAAGCATATTGTAGTGATCTAAGTGTTGGACTACAAGACTCTGGAAGACTGGAGTTCAAGTCCTCACTCCGCCCTGGAAACCCTCTGGATGACTTTGGGCTAGTCAGACACTCTCAGCCTCAGCGGAAGGCAATGACAACCTTCCTTTCAACAAACCTTGCCAAGAACCCCTGTGCTAGGTTCACCTTAAAAGTTGGAAGTCACACAACAACAAAAGACAGAAGGAGAGGAGTACTGGGACAAGAGAGCCTCCCTGTGGAGAACATTTGCAAGGCAGGGCACAAAACTTGTGTGATTGGTAGTCATGTCACCCACAGCTCGAAAAAGTTATTTTTGAATGCCAGCTCTTCAAAGCACTTGGCTTGGAGATATGAATCAAATCTTGCTGCAGCCATATGTTGCAATGCACATGCAGAGTAACCTTTCTGGATGATGTATAGAATCTATGTATTCAGCTGATGGTGGCAGGACGAGAGTTCTGCATGCAGAACCATTGCAGATATGGATTGTGGTGCTGCCTCTGTGCATTGCAGAATGAGCTGATTAGAATTGTCAGATCGGAAGACTTGGCCCTGAATCTCCAGTTTGTGTGGTTCATCTCCAGATGGGAGACAAGTGTACAAATTCTCTAAATTTTTGAAGATGAACTGTTGGTACCTTTTTTAGAATTGGTTAATCAGGAAGGAATATTGGTGATTCCACCTTCATGTAAAGAAGCAAATATTGTATTAATACCGAAAGAAGGAAAAGATAAATTGGACGTGAATAATTATAGACCTATTTCTTTGTTAAATTCAGATTATAAAATATTTACTATAATTCTGGCAAATCGATTAAAATTTTTTTTGAGTGAATGGATACATCAGGACCAAACTGGTTTTTTGCCTAAGCGATAGATAAGTGAGAATTTAAGGTTATTAATGAATATAATAGAGTACCATGAATATGTCCCAAAGGAATTGGCTCTTCTCTTTATAGATGCCGAGAAGGCATTTGACAATCTTAATTGGAATTTTATGAAGGAAGTTATTAGAAAAGTTAATCTAGGTAAGCAATTTATCAATTGGATAGATTCTATATATAATAAACAAAGCACGTTTATTATTGTTAATGGGATAAAATCTAATAGAATTTTAATAGAAAAGGGTACTAGGCAAGGTTGTCCATCTCCCCGCTCTTATTTATATTGACTTTAGAAATATTAAATAGAATAATTAGGGATGACTCTGAGGTAAAGGGATGTCAAATTCAAGGGGAAATGTATAAATTAAAAGCATTTGCTGACGATTTGCTTATAATATTAAATGACCCAATTAAAAGTATAGCAAAATTATTTAAAATTTTAGAGGAATTTGGAGAGGTAGCAGGATTTAAAGTGAATAGAAATAAATCAGTGATTTTAACTAAGAATATGGAAAAAGGGGTGCAAAAGAAATTGGAATTAATTTCAAATATCAAGATTGGGCATAAAGTTAAATATTTAGGTATTTTTATCACAAGCAAAAATTTAGATTTGGTGAATAATAATTATATCTCAATATGGAAGAATATAGAAAATAAATTAATCATATGGTCAAAATTGAAACTTTCTTTGTTAGGACGTATTGCAGTAATCAAGATGAGTGTTCTCCCTAAGTTATTGTATATATTTCAGACTATTCCAGTATTGAAAGATGAGAAAATTATTGAAGGGTGGTCTAAGAAAATTAAAAGTTTCTTATGGTTAGGGAAGAAGCCGAGGATTAACGAAAAATTTTTAATGGATAGCAAGGATAGAGGGGGTTTGGCGCTACCCAATCTTAAATTATATTATAGATTTTGTGCTTTGAAGTGGATCCTGGATTGGATCAGTACAGAAAATGTAAGATTATTAACATTGGAAGGTGCATCTAATAAATTTGGTTGGCATGGGTACTTATGGTACCACAAAGCATTAGAAGAAAAAGAATTTAATAAAAATATAATCAGAAAGAGTTTATTGAAGGTGTGGAATATTTACAAAAAAAAAAAAATTATTTAAAGAAGCCAAGATGGATTTCGGTGCAAGAAGCCTTTTTTAAAGAACTATACACCACAAATAGGAAATGTTTGACGTATGAAGAAATACTGTGTAAACGAGGGGGTAAAGATGAATTGTTAACATTGGATGAATTGAAAGGATTGGGATTTAAAGGGAATTGGTTACATTATAGAATACTTTATGAAATGTTTAAGAAAGATATTGCGGAAGATGGAATCCAGGAGAAGGGTACAGACTTTAAAGAATTAGATATTAAATACCTAATTGGCGGTGATCACATCATTGGGAAAATATATCACATATTATTAAAATTAGAAACTGAACAGATAATAATTAAGGATTTTATGATTAAATGGTCAAGGGATCTGGGATATTCTATTGAGTTAGCTGAATGGAGAAAGGCCTGGAATATAAATGTAAAATTCACAAGAAGTGTAAATTTGAGAGAAAATTTCTATAAAATGTTATATCGATGGTATATTACACCACAAACTATTGCCAGAATGTTTAGCAGTTATTGTAATAGATGTTGGAAATGTGGTAAGAAAGTAGGAACAATGTATCATATGTGGTGGGAGTGTAAGAGGGTAAAGGAATATTGGGGGAAGATCCATAATTTAGTTAAAAATATATTGGAAATCGATTTGAAACTTAGTCCGGAGTTATATTTGTTGAATATGTTTGTGGGAGCTAACCAAAAGTACCAGAAGCAATATGGTAGAATTCTTCTATATATGGTGATGGCTGCAAGAATTGTCTACGCTTCCAACTGGAGAAGTCAAGAGATACATTCGCAGGATCAATGGATATTGAAATTATATAAAATGTTTCAAATGGATTTGTTGACTGCATTAATGGATGATAAGATTGATAAGGTTAAAGTCGAAAAGGAATGGTCCTTAGTGGCCAAAATCTGGAAAAAGGACTGGAAAGAGGTTTATATAGAATGAGGGGTTTATATTAATATTACTATTTGTTATTTCTGTATGTGATACTTGTTTATTTTTTTTTACCTATGTCTGTATGTTTTTTATTGTCAATAAAAATATTTTAAAAAAAATAAAAAAAATGTGGCAACCCACAAAAAAAAAAAGTGTACAAATTCTCCAGTGTTACTGAGCTCAGTTTCTGGGCAAGAGGAAACAGCTTTGTGCACCTTCCCAGCTTACCTAGGAGGGCAGCAGCTTGCTACAGTTTGAAGCCATAACTGATTTGTTGCCACAACTTACACTCTTTAGGGGGTTTATGCATTTCCTTAGTTACCTTCCTCCTTCCCTCCCAGTTGTTGGGGTGCCAGGACCCCCCTCCACTCTGCATCCACCTTCTGTCTAGAAACAAGAAGGCTACATTAAATCTTGTCTCCTTAAGTAAGTGAGAAGGAATTATCTCCTCATTTCTCCTAGATCTGGGAACAGCCCTTTTAGTTAAGATCTCCGTCTTAATTTCCAAACAGGAAAATATGACCTCTCTCTGCATCTGTATGTGTCTTTTGAATGACAAACTATGAGCAACTATTGTTAGTGCTTAGTGGATAATGCTTAATGACATCACTAGGGACTGTCTCTAGGTCTCAGGTTTTCTCCTGGAACCCCCTAGAGCCCAGGATGCTCCTAAACTAGCCTAAAGGTGGCAATTATACACATTTACCATTTCTCATACATTGTGCTATGCTGGTAATCAGCACAGGACCTTTACAGTCCTAACATAGCTTAACTCTATTGACTCTTTGCTGAAACAATGTAGACCCTTGGCATAGGCAGTTGTTCTTTCAAAGCTCTGACATCTACTCAGAAAGTTGGGGCAGCCTGAGAAAAACCTCTGCAGATTCCCTGATTGTTTGGGCAGCTTCATGAAGGAGGAGACGATCCATCAGGTCTCTAGCAGTCTGAGGTTGTGAAAGGAAACAAAGCAACCTCTCAATCCAACTCAGAGCCAGAACGAGTGAAACTGTTTGTTTCCACTGGATGTTCCCAGTGATGTAGACTGGAATCGATAGACTTGGACTCAAGTCGGACTCAAGTCACTTCAGTGACCCAACTCGGACATGACTCGACTCGAGACTTGTATATTTTTAATAACTGACTTGATGCGCTTGGTTCAGTAACATAACACATTCATCCAGAAACCTTATGACTTTGAATGATGCCTCCATCACTTTTTGCCTACCAGTCACATGACAATCTCTCTCAAGCCCAAAGAGTGGGCACATTCCTCAGAGGGGAACAGCAAACGGGTTAGGCAATGGGCTTAAGGCAGGCTTGAGGTCTGCTCAGCAGCCTGTCCCTGCTGCATATCGGAGGAGCCTTCTAAAAGATTTGTTAAGAGCAAAAGACAAGACTTGCCCCCAGAGTGCAGGGTGCATTTCTCAGAAGGGAACAGCAAATGCGTTAGGCAGTGGGCTTGAGGAAGGAGGATCCTTTCTTCTAAATCTTTTGAATCTTCAGTAATGGGGAGTCAGATAAGATCCAGTTCCCCACTTCCAAAGCTGCAAATGGCAAAACTGGAAATGTGGAGAGCTGACTCTGCTTAAATTGTTAAAACTGAATTTATTTCTCTCTATCTAATAATTCTGAAATTTTGGTTGAGGTATAAAGTTGGCTTCTAGACTTGAGACTTGACTTGAAAATATCTTCAAGGACTTGAGACTTGAAGGGAGAGACTTGAGTTAAAGGTTTAAATACATCATTGGATGTTCCAAATTGCAGGTTAAGCATCTATAATTTGAACTAAATGCAATTGCTGAGCAGTCTTCAAAGGCAAAATCAGACACTAACCTCGAAGACAGCAACCTCAATGTTAGCTGAGTACAGAAATTCAGGGCCAAGATATCTGTGTCCTGAAGGGGCTTCAGCTATTGCATCAATGCCTCAGGCCTCTGCCCAGTCTCGTGACTGCTCCAGTAACAAAGTGGTATCTACTACAACACTTGAACTGGGAACCTCATCTTTTGATGTGGGAGCAATGGCCTCCAGCCGCTCCCTGCCCAGCATCTACCATGCCAGAAAGCTCAAAAGTACAGCTACTCCATCCCTTCTGCTGAGAGAACAGCGGGCTTTCGCTGTGCTTGAGCTGCAGTACCTACATCTTCAGGCTTCCTAAACTGTTTCCCTCTTGATAGTTGTGGTGAAAAATGTGCTGGTTTTGAGTTTGTTTTTCTCTCCTCTCCTGCCTGTATTTGCTTTGCCTTGTGCCTTTTGAATGTCAATTTTGACCAAAGGTATGCTTTCTCCTTCTTGTTCGATCTTCCTGGATTATTTTTTTTTTAATATGTAGCCTGCTCTGGAAAAGAGTGGAGTGAAATTGTTTTCAGAAATGATGAAGAAATACCATATTTGCTGGTGTATAAGACGCACTGGCATATATGACACACCTCATTTATACATCAGCGACCACTATTTGCCAGTGTATAAGACACACTGGTGTATAAGACGCACCCCATTTTCAAATAGTATTTTTTGGGGGAATAAGTGAGTCTTATATGCCAGCAAATAATAAGCCAGAACAGGACAATTATCTCCCCAAGCTTAAAAAAAAATCACCTCATCTTGTCAGGACTGAGCTTTGGTATATTAGTGTTCTGTCTGCCCTTCTTCCTTCTGTGTACTCATCATGACAACACACTGACAGGTAGCTGCTGGAATCTAGAAATTCCCCAGCCAGGGGGCTGACCTGTAATCAGTCCCGTGTTCCTTTTATCCCCTATGCTGCAGTCCAACCAGACCAATCTGTAGTTAAAATGCTACAGTGGCTGAACAGCTGCCAGATGGTTACTCCTTTTCCCCCCAGAAAGTGGGGAAATCTTGATTATTATTAAATGCACATCCTGGGTTTTCATCTTATTGATTGCATAATAGATCAACTGCAAAAATAATTATACCTGTGAAAACCTTGAGGGGAAAAGAAAGGAAAAAGCACCTGCTGTCAAGCAAACCTGCTTTGTAATTTTTTAAAAAGAAGGAAAACAGAATCGGGGATGTGAACCTACTTAAAGGAATTAAAACCAAGCAGTAAAAGCAGAAACCATCATAAAAGTGCCCTTGCCACTAGACACAAGTACAGAGAAAGGAAAAAGAATTGGGAACAGAAGTACTAGGGAATGAAAAGCATTCTAAAGAGATGTTTAGGCATTTGTATATCCAGATAGTTTAAAAGGCACCCATAAACTCATGTGTCTGAAGTGTGAAAAATGAATAATGATGCTTATCTCTAGGACTGTCACCAAATTAAGCAAATTATAGTCAAGCAATCAAATGTGCTGTAACTGATGAATTAATCAATTACATCTGCATGATTTAAAACAGTAATTTTGATTTTTTTTTATGCACGTATGCTTGCCCCGTAAGAATATGTCATATTCTGATTTAGGTCACTGGACCACTAAATACATATTGTCAGACTGATTAGCAGGGGCTCCCCAGGGTTTCAGGCAGGGCTTCTTTCTAGTTCTATGTGTTAGCGGCAAAGATTGAACCCGGAACTAGGAAGGGATAAGGCTTTTGTCTCAGTAAGAAACTTACTGTACTTTTATTATTGATTTATTTTTTATTTAATGTATATTGCAACCTTTCTTCTTATATGGGATTCAAGGCAGCATGTGAGTGTGTGTGTGTGTGTGTGGGGGGGCCCTTCAAATCACCTGTAGACTTATGATGACTCCATAAATTTCATAGGGTTTTCTCAGGCAAGGAATACTCAGAGGTGTTTTTGTCAGTTCCTTCCTTTGAAATAAAGGCCATTTCCACACTAGCCTGTTATAGCGCTATGATTCCATTTGCAACATCCTATGGAATCCTGGGGTCTGCAGTTTCAGGAGGGGCCAGCCGGCCTCTCCCGAAACTGCAAACCCCAGGATTCCATAGGATGTTGCAAGTGGAATCATAGTGCTATAACAGGCTAGTATGGAAATGGCCGAAGTGTGCCCTCTTCTGGCCTCCACATACAGGAATGTGAGGTCAAGCAAAACATTGATGGTAAATGGATGTGATGGGCATGCATACATGTCTGTTGTGTACATTGACTACTATGGGACATGACATTCACCTTTTTTGTTTTACATGGGGATTCCTGGAGAGAACCCTTACATGTATGGAGGGCACACTGTATAGCCTACACCACCTTGGCAGTCTTCCATCCAGGTACTAACAAGGGGTGACCCTGCTTAGCTTCCAAGATCATATGGGATCTGATGCCTTTAGGGTGTTTAGGCCTCTTCTCTGCCATAAAATGTTGAAGAGAGACCCTGATTCAGCATTAATACACCCAGTTTCAAAGCCAGATTTTTAAGAGTCAAGCATTCAAAGCCTCAGGCCCAGGTGGATGAATCTGGTGCCTTTAGGGTATTTAGTTTAATTGCATTTTATACTAAGAGGTTTTTTTTTTTAATTGTATTGTGTTTTTAAACCATTGTCAAGGTGGTGTACAATGTTTTAAAAACACAACACAATTTAAAAATGTTTGGTGCACAAGTTGAAACACAATTAGATTAAGCATCAACTTAAAAAACAAGAGTTAAAAACACAAGTCAGAAACAGTATTAAAAAGTCATTGAAAACGTAATTGTCATGTACTGGATGACCCCATATCCACAAGCACACTCTGAGGTTTACACTGGTGTTGAAGTAGCTCGCCAAGAATTGAGACCACCAGATTAGAAAGCAAGAAAAAAGGTTTATTTTACTGCAGGGATCTCAGTGGAATGAATTTCCAAAGTCTGAGAACCCCGATCCAGGTATTAGCTCTCCTTTTATACCCTCTTGTAAACAGGTTACAGGAAATGATTACATATGACCATATATGAAGTGTTTACAGGTTACACAGACCTAGGTTACAACAGGTTACAGCTTTTAAAAATGATATATTAAAAATGATATATTTTGGTACCAAGGGAGTATTTTCACTGAGTTTCTCCAACATCAAAACTCCCTAGGTTCCCGGCACAGCTAAGCACATACCTAAGCCTCCTGATAAGATAGGATGCATCTGCTCACCTTATTTTTCTCTATTTTTCTACCTTAGCAATAGCTTCTTCAATTTAACCCTTTCAGTGTTTATCCAAGAATTAAAAGAGCAACCCCAGCAGCCTTCCACAGATGTTGATGAAACTGATTAACAAAAGCAATCTATTTCTTTTATAGGTCATCAGTACAAATTCAGGTGTGCAAAGCATTCATTGGTTACTGCATGGGATTGATACCCACTGTATGCTTTCCCATGCCAGTGCCTGGTCCTGCCCATCTTGTCCTTGGCCACTGTTGACCAGTATGCAGGTGTGTCCCCATTATCTCTCTCCCAGTTCTTCCTCATGACAACCTGGCACCAGGCAAAGCACTGTTCACTTTCACCTTCCCCACTTGCTCCCATCCATCAGTTACATCCCAGCCTTCAGCAATAGTTGCGTACAATTTGAGTTTCTTGTGACGCTTGCTAAGCCTAAACATTTGAATACACAATACTCAAGGCCTCAAATGATTCCCCCTGCATTCCCCCGCGTTTCTTCTAAATGTTATGGCAGGGACGCGTTGTTCTTACAGAGAGTTCTCAATGCCCCTCCCTGATCTGCCAACTTCAAGATTCCATAGGAGGCTGAAAGTGGAATAATAGCACTATAATAGTTAGTGCGGAAATGGCCTTAGACTAGATGCCCTCCTTTCAAGTGTGAAAGTAAAACCTTTGTATTCTTCCAGGCTTTCAGTGATCAGTGAGCCCCGTGCTGCTTTTTGAAGTTTTATTTATTATTCATGGCATGCTAACCAGTGCTGTGGAGTTGGTATGCCAAACCTTCAACTTAGACTCCTCTGTTTCTCTGCTGTCTGGCTTCAGCTCTTTCATAAATGGGAAATGTATATTGATTAGTAATAGAAAAAATTATTAGGCATTTCATTACCACCCTGTGAACTACCTGGCACCTTAGACTGATAGAACCTAAATATATTTGTTTAAGTATGGAATATAAAATATTATATGTACTATATCTACTGTGTAAAAGTCAATGTTTGTCTGTGCGTTTGTCTGCGTCAGCATATGATTGGCTGTGTGGGGCGAGAAGACCTCATATGATTGGCTGGCTGTGAAGATTCCATGGAATCCTGGGTTGGCAGTTTAGGGAGGGGCCTTTAGAATTCTCTGCCAGAGAGCTCAGGCTGGTTGCTATGGAGATGAGGCCTACCGGCAATAAGGATGCCAGACAACTTTTGGGAGGCATATGTGAGAAAAATTAAAGTGACAGACACAACACAGCCCATTTCCACACTACATTGTCATAGTGCTATTATTCTACTTTCAACATCCTATGGAATCCTGGGGTTTGTAGTTTAAGGAGGGGCATTTAAGAATTCTCAGCCAAAGAGCTTTTTGGCCTCAGTAAACTACAAACCCCAGAATTCCACAGGATGTTGAAAGTGAAATAATAGCACTATAACAGTGTAGTGAAGAAACGGCCATAGTTACAAGGTCTTTTCATCTCACACAGTAGATTGTGCGGGTTCCATATGTGAGGAATCTTAAAGTTGCAATTCAAAACAAAAAACACTTCCAGAAAAACATAAAGCCATTGCACAAATTCAACAGGAAGAAAAAAAAGCCAGTACGTCAGCATCACTAGACAACACAGATTGGACTGGAGACTGTGGGGAAACGTTACAGATACTGGAATAGACCTGTTGCTATGGTTTACTGAGACGATACCTAGCAGCAAGGAGGATATTATATTCCTGCAGGAACCCAACCTCTGTATGTTAACAACTGTGAACACAGATTGGATTGGGGAATATGGTGAAAATTTACAGGTACAAAAATAGGCCAGTTGCTATGGACACGAGGTCTAGCAGCAAGGAGGAGGATGACAGTGTACTCCCTCAGGAACCCAAACTGTTTATGTAAACACCTCTGAATATAGATTGCAGTGGGAAATATGGAGCAAAGTTACAGGAAATGGAGAAGACAGTTTGTGAGTTCTCAAGAGGAAAATAAGAACCCCGGGCAACGCCGGGTAAATATGCTAGTATTGTTATAATACTATTATTATTTATTTTGAAGCTGGAGTTGGAGTTACATTTCTACTGGCTCTCACTCCCTCAGCCCTGATTCTATCTGTTGCAGTCTCTTTTTAAAATATAGCTTGGGGCAGTGGAGCGGGATGTGTTGGCTGTTGTTTAATGACAGTTGTTATTGCTGCTTCGCTTAGATTTTTTTCTAGGCTTCCTTGAAGAACAGTTTCATTGTAAATTGTTGTTGTTCAAGTCCTTCCCAACTTATGGTGACCCTAAGGCAAATCTATCTTGATGTTTTCTGGGGCTGAGAGTGTGTCATGTGCCCAGGTTCACCCAATGGGTTTCTATGGCTGAGCAGGGAATCGAACCCGGGTCTCCAGGGTCGTAGTCCAGCACTCAAACCATGCTGTATCTCTTCACTGTGAGACTGAGATATTCCTGAGAATTCCTGCTCAGTTCAGTCCCAACATTCTTCATGCGACTCCGGGTTAAACTGCTGCTTGCATACCATGGAGGCTTTTTGGGAGGCAGAAAAAAAATACACACGCACACGTGCGCTCATGCACACATGCCATCACCCACATGCTTTCTTGGAGAAACAGGAAGAAAAGTTGGTTTGAAAAGTCAGTGTGTTTCATCTGATATATATATTTTCTTCTTCTTAACAGAGGGTCTCGATCTCATCCTTATGCCAGGACTTGGTTTTGACAACAATGGCAACAGACTGGGAAGAGGAAAGGGGTACTATGATGCCTACCTCAGCAAGTGTATGCGACACCCGAAAGGAAAACCTTACACAATCGCCTTAGCTTTCAAGGAACAAATGTGTGCAGCCATCCCCACATCTGAAAATGATGTGAAAGTTGATGAAATCCTGTTTGAAGAAAGTGGACACTGATAAACAACTTTGATAAGTGGCTTTGATGAACAGATAAGCATTTTTGAAAGTGGATTCCTAAATCACTGATTCACAAATGCTTATTCACCGCCATAGTTGCAATATTGAGTGTGGACTTGCATGTGAGAATGGCTCACCATAAGTAACTCAAAGTCAATATTTCCACTGAGTGTAGAATAATCATTATTTTCTGTTTCAAATAAATACATTTCTGTTTCCTGTCAAATGCATTCGTTAATTTCATGTGATTGAAAGTTGTCTATTTGCCTGTCTGTTTCACATGGAAGACTTCATGGATTTTGTTGGATAAAATTTGTCTCAACTGTTTTTGATATCCTCATCCCGCTGCTTTTGTACTGCTCAAATTAAATATTTGGTTCTAGTATTAATGGTGGTGGTGGGGGGAAGCTAAGATGGGCAACTATTAGTTTCATTTCCTCCCATGTTTTGTTTTTTAAAGAATCTCACTTTTGAAGAAGTGTGAGGCCTTTTGTAAGTTCTTATAAAAGTTCTTATCAAAACAGAGATATCATCTATCTACACCAGTCGAATTATTCAGGCATAACTATTCTTAGCACAGAAAGCAGAGTTCTGTAGCTGACTGGTATGTAGCTGTTGAACTTGAGGAGCCTTCTTACCGGGAAAAAAAGTGCTGGTAAGTTTCAGGTGTATAGAATTTCCAGGAATTGAGAAGGTGGTACTGGGCTGAATCTAAGAAGAGGTGGGCGTGGGTCAGTAGTTCTAGTGCTGCCTCTTATGCTACTTTGTTTTCGAAATTTGCTTTTTATTATTATTATATTTACTATCTTGCCTTTTTCCCCAGTACAGGACTCAAAGCAGCTTATAACAAATTAAACAAGGTTGAATGATCAAAAAATAAAAACCAGATTAAGACATACATCATTAAATAAACACATACACACACATAGCCCTGCACTACAGTCAGCAAGATCCAGCACATTATTTAAGTGAGACAGGCCTTACTCATCAAATGCCTGTCAGAATAGAGAAGTCTTTACTTATCTGAGAAAAGATAATAGGGAGGGTGCCAGTCCAGTGCCTCTGGACAGTAAGGACAGTTATTTTAGGACAGTCTTTTTAAGATATGCAAATGTTCATGCCATGTGCATGGGACAAACTGTTCCCTGTAGGGGAACATTTTAATTTACCTGGCCATTCCATTGCAAAGGTCCTATTTTTCATTCATTCAGAAGGGTGACTGAGCAAAACGAAAGCAACTGAGGGTTATATCATCATCGATGCCTTTATTCGGTAGAGTCATTGCTGTAGTCTTTGAGCCAGCACAGAATGCCAAACAGTTGCTGTGCACTGACCTACTTTCTGAGAACTGTACAGAGTTCAAGGTACTGGCAAAATTAAGCTTGGAAATGGCTTGAAGTTGGAAATGGCTTGAAGGCACACAGCAGCAACAATTTAAGCAACTACACCATGTGTCCAGAGGACATTCCTGGTATGTTTGCAAGCATATAAAAGACTCTCTCCCTCTCCCTCTCAAGATGGTGAGTGCAGGCTCTGTTGAACTGCTTCTTTTCTTGAAACTTTCCTGTAGTTAGCCAGGGCTTCAGCACTGCATGTGTATATGTTTCAATGTACCTTTAAATTTAATTAGTAATGTTTTTAGCTATGAAACTTGTATACTGCCTGTTTGCTTCACTTTGCTAACATTTATCTCAGAGAGACCCAGGAGGGTTTTTTGGGTGTGTGTGTGTATGTGTGTGTGTTTTTGCATGGAGAAAACAGAGGGGCTACAAGTTCAACTGACACCAATTTTGCTGTCATTCCAGCACCAAGTAAAAACATGGTTTGGGCTTATGTGGTTTTACCCAAATCTATGCATGGATGCTGCACATGGCGAAGTGATACAAGCTAAGAATTTTGCTGGAGTTCCCAAGACCCTGTGAGTTTCTAGGACTATTACTGGAAAGCACACACTGTCCAGAAGTACAAAAGCAGTTATAGACCTAAGTGCAATTGCTAGTTCCAACTAGATCAATCAGTGACATTGAATCAATGGGATTTATGTTAGTGTTGACATACCAGTCAGTAGTTGAAACAATGGGCCACAACATTTGTAGAAAAGAAGAGTAGGTATGTACTCAAAGAGAATTTTTTTAAGGCATGCAAAGCTTTGAGATACACTGAGTCATTTTCTGAAAAAGGAGTAGAAGTGGGTATCTGTGGGGCTAGGTAGTAAGTTGTAAAGGTGCTTAGAATTGTGTAGACATAAGACTAGTGTGTGTGTGTGTGTTTAAAGCCTGTGTAACCACCTTGGCTTCTGTTTTGAAAATCAGCTGAGCAAGTCCATGTACACCTACTGAAATGGCTTCCTGTGATACTATCCAGTGTATCTCCAATATCTGTGTGACAACTAGTGGTACAGACAACTTGGCCCCTCATCCAAATGTTCTTGAGCTACAGCTGGTCAAGTTATAATTGAAATCATATGGAGGCAACAAGCTGTTTGTTCCTGGGGCACTGTAACTAACTGGGCAGGGCTAGTTTTATGGTCTTTTGTACCTGACCAAAACTCTTGCACCTGCATTTTGGAATGCGCATCCATGCAGAGGCGGGAACCGCATGCATTTTGTGTATAGGTGGGAGGCAAGGGTGTATTCCAGACCTGCCCACCTATGGCTCCATTGTTGTAGTTGTGTGCCTTCAAGTTGTTTCTGTCCTATGGCAACCCTAAGGCTAACCTATCGTGAGGTTTCTGGGGCTGTGTGTGTGTGATATGCCCAAGTAGACAGTGGTTTGTGAGGTTGTACTACCATGCAACCTCACAGCCCACTGTCTATTACCACATATGGCTATTCATGGAGAGGGGAAAACCTTGTCCATCCTGGTCTATAATGTCTGACTTTGGTGCACTTCAAGTGTTTCAGACCTGGAGTTCTATTGGAAACGCCCAGGACTGAACTTGGGAGTAGTGTTGCCACTGCCAGGTTTTCAAAACAGCAATAAGGGAGAGTTGAAATTCATGATATGCAGGGTTGGCAGTCAAGAAGAAGCTAAGGACAAGGTTCTGTTCTACCCTAACGCCAAATGCAAGTATTAATTTCAGTTAACCAAACATTGTATTTCTCTGTAATATATTGTCCAGATACATAAATTACATGATGCACACATTTCTGTCTTCAGGAAGGGCCCATACTCCTAAATGCAGGGTTGTTTGTTTGTTTGTTTTTTGGCTTTTCACTTGATCTGGACAAAAGGAAAAGCCTTCCAACCCTTAAATAGGTACATGCCTTATAATAAAGAACACTGGACAGTTCTATAACAGGACGAGCTTTTTGGCCCTCAAATAAGGAACACCATTTATAATAAAGAACACCTGGCAACCTTACTTGGGACTGTTGCATCCAAAGCTAGCATTCCACCACTGAGCTGCAGCCATTGTCCTCAGATTCTAGGACCTCGGGAATCAGGGGAGAGGAGAGAGTCCCAGGGGATGAAGCATAGGAGAAATGAGGAAATCTTCACTGTCAAATGTAGCCAAAGGCTTTCACGGCCAGAATCCATTGGTTTGTGGGTTTTTCAGGTTTTGAGACAGTGTTCTGGTTGTATTTTCTCCTGACGTTTCGCTTGCATCTGTGGCTGGCATCTTCAGAGGAAGAAGATGCCAGCCACAGATGCAGGTGAAACGTCAGGAGAAAATACAACCAGAACACGGTCTCAAAGCCCGAAAAACCCACAAGTACCTTCACTATCAAAATCAGTTAAGAGTTGACATGATAGCCATGTTTAAATATTTGAAGGGAAGTCGTATGGAATATGGAGCAAACCCGTTTTCTGCTGCTCCAGAAACTAGGACATGGAGCAATGGCTTCAAAGTTCAATAAATGAGATTCCATATAAATGTTAGGAAGAACTTCCTGATGATAAGAGCAGTTCAGCAGTGCAATATGCTGTCTCAGTGGAGTGTGGTGGAGTCTCCTTGTCTGGAGTTTTTTAAACAGAGGTTGGGTGGCCATTTTTTGGGAGTGCTTTGATGGTGTATTCCTGCATGCCCGGGTGTTGGACTGGATGGCCCTTGTGGTCTCTTCCAGCTCTATGATTCAAATCTTGCTTGCGCTTCTCTTCCAAAGGGGAGCAAATTAATCCACTGCTAATGTAATTCTGGCTGCCTGTTTTTGTTCAGCTCAAAAGGAAGGTGTCAACAGTGCAAGCTGATAATTATTTTGACAGATGCACCACAAAGGACCAGTCTGAGTGCAACCTTCAGTATTGCAATAGCCTCTGGTAATTGGTCTGATTAACAGGGAGCTAATTAGAATGCATTACACATTCCAAACATAGATTTCACATTTTCCCTTTCCTCCTTTTTATAATTTGCATTTTCCAGAAAAAAATACAACTGGTTTGAGGTTCCCTAAGGACACATGTAGCAATTAATGGTACTTGTGCTCTTCTTAAGAACAAACAGCAGCTTCTCTTAAACAAGCAAAATTAATTCATTAGTGAGATATATTAATTCATTTTAAAGAAAGCGTAAGTTCAGAAATTTGCATACATACAGATTGTGCATACATCACACAAAACAAAATGTTACATGCAATGTTTTCTGGTACAGTATTTCATATTATCATTGATGCACCTGCTGTGTTATTATTTGTTAATTGAAAAACCCGCCCAGGCTCACTAAAAAGGAAATAAATGGCAAGAGGCTACCATATCAACCCACAAACCCACAACAGTATCCTAGTTATTTTTGTTACCACAAATGCTACTTCATCCAGGCTACTGGTGCTGGATTAGGAGGCAATTTTACCCAGGTGCAAATACCATCTGACTGCTTCAGAGGAAGAAATGGAACAAGGGCAGTGTTAGTTCCATTTGCTAGATGAATACAGTTTAGGGCTTCGGGTTATCTTTAAATACAGAAATAAACTTCCAAACAAAACAAATTTCATATACTGGATAACCCACACTCCACAAAACTCACTCTGAGGTAGAGAGCAATTCATTTTTATGGATCAGCACAAGCAACACAGCACAACTTCAACAGAAGTTACCAAAGCTAAATGGTACATACAACATACATCTTTTATTGGTTATCAATACAAGTTGAGATGCGTAACGCATTCATTAGTCAAAGGCATAAATCACTTCATGTGTCTATCCCCACTTTTCCAAATCTCACAAACTACCCTCTTTGATCCCCCTCCACTGGAGTGAGATCCAGGCCATTTCCGCACTAGATCGGTATAGTGCTATCATTCCACTTTCCACATCCTCAAAGGCCCCTCCCTAAACCGCAAACCCCAGGATTCCATAGGATGTGGAAAGCGGAATGATAGTGCTATAACCGTCTAATGTGGAAATGGCACAGGACACATATGGCCGAGCAACGTCAGAGTTTGGTCAAAATGGCAAATGATTAATGAGGAAGAACATACAAGTTAGAGAGGCTGCCACAGTTTGTTTTTGTCTGAGCTAACAGGAAAGGCAAGATCCCACCCCTACCTTTTCTTCCCCACTTGTTGTGTTAACTCATTTTGCACCGATTGAAGTCAGCTGAGGACAAAGGGGAAAAGTGAGAGGAGGAGAGAGAAACTGGGACATTCAAAAAGCAGCTGGAAAAATGAGACAATGGAGGATGAATCAGGATCTTCCCTGTCAAATTGGAACAGTTGAATGGTATGGAAATATTCCTTCTATTTCTGTTATTCAGACTGTGAATGACATTGCATATGCAACCAAACTGTATTTGGGGGAAAATCCATATCCTAAACAAACTAAGGAGGATTGAACATGTCCAGAGGCTACAGAAAATTGGCTTCACTACTGGAGATAGGGAAGATGGAAAACAAAATGGAGGAAGGAGGAAACAGAATAGAGTGGCTGGAAACCTAAGCAAGAGCACTCAACACTGCAACATATTGTTGCAGATACATTGCGTTCTCTCTCTCTCTGTGCGTGTGTGTGTGTGTGTGTGTAGAGAGAGAGAGAGCGAGCGCGAGCGAGCGAGCGAGAGCAAGCGGGTATGCATACCCACTCCATTAGACTCAATGGGACTCTGTAAAAACCCTGCTGTTAACATATTAACAAAACATGAACTCACTCACTTTTCCATGCAGTATATTTATCGATAATTCTCCTAAAACAGGGAGAAGGAGTAGATAAAAAACATAGTAAAGCCTTATAAGCAATATGATAACAATATGAAGATTGAGTGTAGAGAAGCAGTAATTAGCTGTCATGACTGTGGAAGATGCTTTTGAGAAACAATAAAGTAAACAGAAAACTTCACATGCAAAGAAAGCAGAGAATTTGAATTTTCCTGCATGAGGCCAATGTTTAGCCTTCATAAGATCTCTGTAATTGCCCAGTGTATTCTGCATAAGCCTCAATTCCCTTTGTCATAATTCAGTTTTGGATTTCCATACTTTTTGGCAGCCTGTTTTTGAATGCTGGCTTTAATATGCAAGGTCTCAGTCAAGTCACCTGGTGATAATCACTGCAAATGCAGCATTATTTTCTTTCTCTTTACGCTATGTGGCCAAGAATCCCACCAAAAGGTTAGCCCCATGTTAAACTTCTGTGTGTGAAAACAGAACTGTTACGAAAGCTGGGAAATGGAAAGCATAAATCAGCAGAAGAGAATGAATGCTTGCCCTCCTTTGCTTTCATCAAATCCATTTAAAGCTAACTTTGCCATTTATCTTTCATGAGATTTTCATTACCTCCCTGCTCACCAGGGACAAGATGAAATTGTTAGCTTTATCATTCATTTGTCTAATCTTCAGTTTCCTTAATGGGTTACTCAGGCATGGGCTGTGATATTTCATTGCCAAAGTTCATGATGGGTTTTATATTGGAACTATGTTGTTTTCATTTGTATTAAAGATAAATAAATAAATAAATAATGCCATGTTTGTGGGATGGCAGAACACTATTTGGTACAGGAGTACGTCCGCTTGATATCCTTGTTGCTAATTGCTGTCAAGTTGACCTAGACTGGAGGCTACCCACTGAATGTGGTGACTTCCAAGTCACCCTGTTTGTTTTCTTTGTGTTCAGCTGTAAACCTGCCTTTGCACTTTTGTCCTTGATCTGATATAGGTATGAATTAGAAATAATAAAGTAGAAATAAAGTAGAAGCTGGGGGCTTAGGTCAGAGGAACGGAGAAAGATTTAAGAAGGGTAAAAAGGTCACGAGAGCCAATGTATCACGTAGCTAGGATGTTGATCACGTAGCCAGGGTGTTGTTTGCTTATTGACTGGCTGCGGTAATTGCAGATTGTAGATAAGCACTTTCCGGGGTCTGAGTGCGGGGGTAATTAGCTAGTAACAGCATGTGGTATTTGTGACCCCGGAGGGGTGGACCGAGACATGCCTGCGATCTTTGCCTGTGATCTTTGTGTATGCTGTGAACTTTGTCTATAAAAGAGCTGTGAAACTTGAATTCAGGGCTTTTGGAGACATCCCGCCAAAAGCCCGCGCGTAATAAATTACTCTTTTTCTTGCTCTGTGGTCTCTGTGTTCTCTGGGCTCCTGCAACAGATCTTCTTCAGTAATTTTCCAAGTCTTTACTATTTTCTGCTAACAGTGATATCATTTGTATCTTAAATTGTTGATGTTCCTTCCCTAATTTTCACACCTCTTTCCTCTGAGTCTAATCCTGCTTTATGTATGATACAAACAAAATGCAGGTTAAACAGGGTGATAACAGCATTGCCTGGCCCCCTTGCCAACTGGGAATCATTCTGTTTTTCCATATTCTATCCTGACAGGAACCTCTTATCCTGAACACAAGTTTCTCATCAGGACAATTATATGTTGTGGCACACCAATTTCTTTAAGAATGACCCATAGTTTTTCACAATCTACCCAATCATAAGCTTTGCTATAATCTATAAGGAACAGGCCGATTTTCTTCTTAAAATTTTTGATATGTTCCGTTATCCAACATATGTTTGCAGCATAATCTCTAATGCCTCTTCTTTTCCTGACCCCAATTTGGACATTTGACATTTCTTGCTTCAGGTATGGTAAAAGCCTTTGTTGTAGAATTTAGACCATAACTTTGCTTGCATGGGAACTTGCCTCAATGATTCTGTGGTTACTGCAATTCCTGATGTCCTCTTTCTTGGGAACTGGAATGCATATCAAGCATTTCCAATAACTGGGCTATTGTTTTTGTTTTCCATATTTGTTGACAGATTTTAGTTAGAATTTAGTTAGATTCTGTCTCTGTAGACTGAAGCAGCTCTATTGGTATGCCATCCGTTCTTAGTGATTTATTTCTCTTAAGTGCAACTTCCACTTTACTTTCTGAAATCATAGGACATCTTCAAATGGTTCTTCCCTGAATTCTTCCCTGTTATCAGTGGAGGAAGGTTGGAGTGCATGGAGGGGAGTGGGCAGAGGGGTGGGGGCATGGCTATGGTACATGGGGGCATGGCTACGGTTCGTGGTGGTGGGGCTACAATGGACAGGACAGAGCTACAGCGCATGTGGGAGGGCAGGCAAGGAGCTGCGGCAGCCCCCAAAAATTGCCGCTGGGGCGTACCACCTCCATCGCTTCCCTGTCCTGATGTGACTGCCTGCTTTCCTTTCATCTCTTTCCTGTATTTCTTCAGTGTATTGTTTCTATCATCTTTTTATTTCTATTTGGTCATGTAATGTGTTTTTCTGCTGGCTGTAGAACATCACCATTCTTGGTTTAAGTTTCCCTTTGATTTCTTGGATCTTGGGGGAACAGTCTACTGTTCCTTTTTTTGTTACCCTCTGTTTCTCTGCATTGAAGAGTGTCATGCATCATCCATTGAGGCTTCTTTTTTTGGATGAAAAGAAATGTCTTTTTGCATTCCACCCTGACAGTATTCCTTGCTTCAGTCCAGAATGCTTCTGACTCGTGGTCAATTAGGCATAATAATACACATCTATTTCACATTATTTTTCAATTCTACAGGGATGTTCAGGATCACTATACAAGGATGTACTGGGATGTTGTGTTTTGGCATGATGGTTGGTTTAATATTCTTCTTTAACTTTACTCTAATGTCTGACATTAGGAGTTCATGGTCTGTGCTACAATCTGCTCCTGATCTTGCTTTTGCAGACAGAATGGAGCTTTACCATCTTTGCTTCCAATTATGTAGTCTATTTGATTTTTATATTGGACAGCAGATGATTTCCATGTATACAATTGCTTCTTTGGTTGCTTGAAGAATGTGTTTGTAATGAGCAAAATGTTGGTCTCACAAAATTGAATCAGTCACTTTCCTGCTTCATTTTTTGATCCTAGACCAAACTTTCTTACAGTCTTTGATTCTGCTCTTTTTCCTACTTTTGCATTCCAATTGCCTATGATTAACAAAAAGTCCTGTTTGGTGTGTGATCAATTTCTTCCTGTACTCCAACATACAATCTTTCAGTTTCTTCTTCTTCTGCCTCTGTAGTTGGAGCATAAACTTGGATGATGGTTAGACTGATTGGTTTTCCCTAAAGTTTTATTGATATGATTTGGTCCAACTTTGCATTATATGCTTTGATTGCTTTTGGTACATGTCTTCTCACTATTAATGCCACCTCATTTCTTCCAGGTTTTCATTTTCTGATTAAAACACTGCGCAGTTATCTGACTCAAGATGTCCCATTTCTGTCCACTGTAGCTCTCTTTCTGCAGGAACTGCAATATTTATATACCCATTTCTTGTTTTACTATGTCCATTTTCCCCTGATTCATGCTTTTCACATTCCAATGTTCCTATAATATATGCTGTGAAGCTTCAGACTTCTTTTTACCTCTAAGCATGTCAGCAGCTGAATGTCCTTTTGGCTTTAGTCCAGTTGCATCATTAGCTATAGTGCTGCTCATTCTTGTCATCTGCTGTACCCCACTAACTCGTTAAACTTCCAACTTGGGAGTGTCATCTTCTGGCACTATCTCTTGTTTCATTTTGGATTGTCACATCCTAGGTTTTTCATGGTAAAAGACAATCAAAAGGGGTTTACCATGCCTCCTTCTGCACAGTACTAACAAGAGTTAGCTATAGTGCCATTGCTGTTGTCTCTGAGAGATCCTACACCAGTGTCACCCCACACTACTGTTTGTAGCTGTTTGGCACATTTCATCTGGCTGCTCAGCAAAAGCCTATCTGACATAGGAGACCCTACCAGCAGCACTGCTACTGTCGACATAGCTTCTTATCTTGCAGGAGAATGCAATCCCACCACGGCAGAAGGGTAGTTCCATTGATGGGTTGTTGTTGTGTGCTTGCAATTCGTTTCTGACTTATGATAACCCCAAGGTGAAACTATCATGGGGTTTTCTGGGGCTGAAAATGTGTGACATGCCCAAGGTCACCCAGTGGGTTTCAGTGGCTGAATGGGGAATCAAACCCTGTTCTCCAGGGTCATAGTCTAATGCTCAAACCACTCCATCACGCTGGGTCTCCATTGGTGGGTTACTCATGTTTATGTAGTCTTCTTACACCATAGTGTTATAATGTCATAGCAATGCATTACTCTCACTTTTGCCTCAGCCTTATTGCACAATGTCATCTCTGTCCAAGCACTATTTCATTGAATTGCTTTGTGCTGCAGTCAATGAAAATGTGTCTGTTTTTCACCGTGAACCTAATCTGTTAATGACTGCCTTTCATGCAACAATTCAGTAACCCATTTGGGTATGGATGTCTCATAGAACTTTCCTCCGTGAATGAACCATTAGTGGGTATAGTGTGGGTGTGTCGTAGTGTCATGATGTTGTAACGCTATGGTGCTATTACAGCTACAAGAACCAATCATGAAATGAGGGATGGGGTACAAGAGTCAGTCATGACTTCTTAAAGTGGATGAAAATAACGTGTTAATTATGCTAATAGAGCACTAACACAGTAAGGGTGTGGTGGAGAGTGTCAACAATCAGGTACACTCATAAGAATGGCTGGAGCTGATTTCATATGGAATAACGTGGCAGAAGGATTGGAGTGATGGGGCCCCTTTCCTGTTTAAGATTGCTGCTGGCCTTTTGTGATCTCTAACTGGGTGGAATCATCAATGTAACGAAGACAACAAGGGGTGGGGATATGGCCCTACTCTGTATAACTAGATACCAGAGTAGTTTTGTTTTGTTTTTTAAAAAAGGATTTGGTGTTATTTCAGATGAAAGGCAAATCAGAGAAATGTGTTTCTGTAAAAATAGCGTGTTATATTAATTAATTGTCTTCAATACTTTGTGGGAGAAAGTTCCATCTACAAATGGGCTGATCAGTCTATTTCCAGTTCATGTCACTTTCACATGTAATGACTCATAAGTCTGTTCTGTACAACTCCTGCTTCTGCCTGCAAGGTTCAAATCCGTATATGAAACTTCACATTTATTTTTATATGCAAGTCCTCTCCTTAGTATACACATTTTTCTATGCAGGTTGTGAGCTGACAACTGCATCACAAAATTGATAGAAGCTTGGAGTCAAAACAAAGGATAATTGTTCTGGCCCGTGTTTTGGTCCAGGGAATGCAGATTAAAAAGGAAGACCAAACAGAATTATCTTCCTTGCCTATTTCCTTTTCACAGGAGTTTTAACCCAGATACTGGAAGACAGAGAATATCCAATGTGTTCTTAAATGGGAGCCACAAATGTAGAGCTGATAAGCTCAAGGCTGTGCTTCAGCTTGAGAAAGAAGCATAAAGAGAAACTATGTGAAACATGACAATAAAGCCTTAGAAATGATTCACAAGTATACTCATCACTTGTTTCTTGTTTCCTGTCCATTTATCATACAATGACACCCATTGTGTGAACATCTGGCCTCAACTTGGAAAAAAGTGTTCCAGTGGATTCACTTTGAAAAGGCAGGCAAGTATGAAGCCATTGTTTCGGGGAAATTCAAGTAGCAACAATACTATATATCAGACTTTTCCAAACTTTTCATGTTGGTGACACACTTTTTAGACATGCATCATTTTGCAACACAGTAATTCTAGTTTTACTAGCAAACTGGAGGTTAAACTAACCCCTTATAAGAGATACAGACACATACAAAAATTGTAATAACAAAATGTATGGAAACACAACAGATCTCGTGAAAACCTTTCATATGTTTTTTAAAAATGTATGATTTATAAATAATAACATACATTTCCAAAATTGTAGGTGACACATCTACACACTTCAGGTGACACACTATCATGTCGTGACACATCGTTTGGAAAACTCTGCTATATATGGATGAACCAGGGATAAGTCCAATTGAGCATACTTGTTTCTGAGTAGATACTCTTAGTGTTGTGCTGTAGTGTTGCAACAAATTAAGATCTCTGAGCACAAATGATTTACATAATGTTAAAATAGATGATGATGATATTGAAAAAGTTCAAGATTTTCCATACCTTGGCTCAGTCATTATTAGAATGGAGACTGCAGTCAAGAAATCACAAGAAGATTAGACCTTGAAAGAACTTCAGTGTGCAGAATATTGTTGAATACTAAAGTCAAGATTGCCCATGCCATTATATTTCTGATTTCTATGTATGGTTGTGAAAGGTTATAGAAAAAAAATCAACTCATTTGAAATCTGATGCTGGAGGAGAGTTCTGTAGATACCATGGCCTGCCAAAAAGACAAATAAATGGGTTCTAGAGCCTGGATTCTCCTTAGAAGCCAAGATAACTAAACTGAGATTGTCATACTTTGGACATATAATGCAAAGACATGACTCATTAGAAAAGACATGAGAAACGGCTTAGGGAGCTGGGTATGTTTGGTCTGCAGAAGAGAAGGTTAAGAGGGGACATGATAGCCATGTTTAAATATTTGAAGGGATGTCACGTCGAGGAGGGAGTGGGCTTGTTTTCTCCTACTCTTGATACTAGGACAAGGAGCAATGGATACAAGCTGCAGGAGGGGAGATTCTACTTAAACTTCAGGAAGAACTTCCTGATGGTCAGAACTGTCTGGCAATGGAATATACTGCCTCGGAGTGTGGTGAAGTCTCCTTCTTTGGAAGTTTTTAAGCAGAGGCTGGATGGCCATCTGTTGGGAATGCTTTGATGGGTGTTCCTTCATAGCAGGGGATTAGACTGGATGGCCCCCTGTGGTTTCTTCCAACTCTATGATTCTATGATTCTAGGAGAAGACAGTAGGAAAAGATGAAGATCATGTTAGGTGGATAGACTCAATCAAGGGAGCCACAGCCCTGAATGTGCAAGATCCAAGCAGGGCTGTTGATGATAGGGTGACTTCAGGGTCTGTTATTCACGGGGCTGCCACAAGTCAAAGCTGAACCTGGCAGCAGTTATCAAACAAAACATGAGTAAAAAGTGTAGGGTCATGAATGCTGATCCTGATCCCTTAGTCCCCAATCTTGCTTGCTGATAACTTCAAGGAAAGTGATGAGCTAATGAAGTTTTTTTTACATTAATTTGATTTTATTCCTAGCCTTCAACAGACTGCAAGTACACCATTAATAAGGAGAGCATCATGTGGATGAGAAACAGCAATGATTTGTATAGTGTGAGCGTATGTATGATCTACTGACTTCACTTGAGTATAATCTGTTTTTGTACTTTGAACTCAGTTTGCAGCAATTGAAGGAAGCTGAGGGAAAAGGGGAAGTCTGGGAAGAAGAGAGAGAAACTGGGACATTTTAAAAGCAGCTGAAAAAGTGGGACAACAGAGGGACAACTGATTGTCCCTGGCAAGTTGCGACAGCTGGAGAGCATGCTACCTGGCTTCTGCAATCACATTTTCCCCCAGATCTACATCCTATATGCTAAGGGCCACTTCTGCTCAGGATTAGCAAGAATGGCCAAGCATCCCATACCCACTGTTGTTTAACTTAGTCCAAAAGCTTCAAAAAACTTGTCAGAGTGTGTTCTTTTCTCTATAGTTTCATATGGAAAGTTCTATGCCATTCAAAACGATACTCTGCAAACTTTGTTGTGCAACATACAGTGGGGGTCAGTGAGAGAAGGAGTGGAGCATGAAGAGAGATGGAAGCAGAGCCAATGTGTATGATTCCATGCCCCTTACTTAGGGTGCTCACCTACCTAAACATGTGTCCTGAACACAAGTCAGCAAGTGCCCACAGCAGCAGGTTGAGCTGTAGGAGAGGTTGAGTAGTTGGTCCAGTCCGAGCCAGTGAAAAATTAGGTGAGCGAGATGAAGGGAGAAGCATGAGTGTGGTCTTTAGCCAGAGCAAAAGTTGTATCAGCAGGTCAGAAGTGCAGGTACATGGGTCAGCAAAGAGTAAGCAGAGTAGTCCAAAAATGTAGTCAGTCCAAGGTCAAGACAAAACAAGAATGGGGAGACAATACTACTAGGTAACCAGATAAGACAGTCATCAGCACTAAGTCTAGGAAGCAACTGCCACAATATTTATGGGCAGCTCCTTCAAGGTCATAGGTGTCCCATTAGTGCTAATTGGGTCAGCTTTTGGCATAGAGCTTGGCACCTCTGTCTTTCAATGAAGGAGGGGGTGTCATTTTCAGTGTCTGTAGCCTCCATCACATCCTGCTGTGGAGCTGGATCCCCATTATCTCAGACCCCATCTCCTCAGAAGGAGCTACCGCATCTTGGCAATCTACCTCCTGCTTATCTGAGCCCTGCCTTTCTCCCAGAATGGGATTCAGGGTGGCATACATTTTATAAACACAATATAGTTAAAAACCTCTTACTACAAAAGTTAAAATACAATTAAACTCAACTTCAATTATAAAAACACAAGTTTAAAACAGCATTAAAAAGATGTTTAATAAAATAAAAAACTCTACCTGCCCTCCCCATTAAAAGAACAGAGACTTACTGTCAGTTGCAAGAAAGATTTAAAATCAACCAGAAATTATGTGGCATTACAAAAGAACACAATGAATTAGGTGAAATTCTTGTGGAAAACCAATCAAAAACAATGTCTAAACTCTATAAGATTCTCTTAGTGCATGAAATGGAGAAAGAAATTATAAAGGAATCAATCATTAAGTGGGCCCAAAGTATAGGCCATACAATTGACTATGATGACTGGCAAAGATCCTGCAGCAAAGGTATAAAATTCACTTTGAATGTTGAACTGAAGGAAAACTATTATTTCCCCCCCATTATTTTTATTAGAATATTATATAATAGCTAATATTTACAATGGTAAAACAACAAGAAAATTCTATTTGTAATAATATATGTGATACATGTTGTAATACGCTCTAGTTTCCATTCTGTACTTCAGATACACCGACATCAGATAGTTCTTCTTTACTTGGTTTCCTTACATGATTTCTCTGATACTAAAATAACACCAACAAAAATAATAATAATAATAAAATAATAATAAAAAAACCAAGCCCCCCACCCCAAAAACAGAAGAAGCAAAAACAAAAACAAAAAACACACTCCCGAAATTCTGAACTCATACCCTTGTCAACCAATACAATAAAGGTAATAGCCTTCCCCCTCTTTTCCTTTTTTTTTTGCACCTCCCTTCATTATAAATTTCTTGAATCATCTCTGTACTTTATTACTGTTCCTTGTAGATATTATATATGCTGTATGTATTTCAAATCCCATTTACTGCATAGGAAATTTGTTACGGGATCCTATTCTTGTAATATCACATCTGATTTCTCCTTAATTTTTATAGTAAGCCTATCATTATCTTTCATTTCTATTATTTTAATCATCCATTGCTCTATGGACGGGGCTCTTTATTTTTCCAACCTTTGGCTATTAGGATCCGAGCAACTGTAACAAGATACAATAAGATCCTCCAGTATTTCTTGAAAGCTTTCTGATCTATCATCTGGACCATGTTTAATAGAAATATCTGTGGCTTTAAGGAAATTTGTATTTTAAATATTTCCATCAAATATTTGTTCATCTCTTTCCAGAAGTGTCTAATTTTTGGACATGTCCACCACATATGTATATATGACCCAGGTTTCTCCTGGCATCTCCAACACTGATTATGCGATGTATGATACATTTTTTGCATCTTAACCGGTGTCAAATACCACTTGTAAAACATCTTTGTAAAATTTTCTTTGAGATCTTGAGCTACTGTAAATTTTTGTGTTAATCTCCATGTTGTCTCCCATTGATCCAATTCAATCGTCTGATTTATCATCTTTGCCCAAGATATCATAGGTTCTTTGACTATTTGATCTTCTAGCTCATATCCTAACAAATATCTGTATAATTTAGCTGTGATGTGATCTACTTGACTAAATATAATTGTTTCAAATTCGTTTTTTATCTGTCTTGTATCAACTCCTTCTAATTTGACATCTATTTTGAACCTTTCATATATTTGTCTGTATGGGAACCAAGCCAGCTTGTATCCCATACTTTCTAATTTTTCCCTTGATTTTATCCGAGGGACTAAAGATTCTGTGGTGCTTTCTAATAGATCTTTGTATGTTAGCCAGTTCATTTGTGTCCCTGCCCATCTTCGTTGAAACGCCTCCTGTGGTGATATCCATGTTGGTATTCTATTATATAATTTCTTCTTTATCTGCACCCATACCTTCAATAGAGATCCTCTTATAAAATGGTTTGTAAACTCTTTATCAATGTTAGCTTTACTGTACCACAGGTAGGTGTGCCAACTATTATAAAATGCTGTACCACTGGTATGTGACTGTGATAACTGAAGCCCCTGTCAGAGCTGCTGATGACGAGCAGCAGCTGTGGGTCCCGGTGGCTCTGGCTGGAGATGAGTCCTGCAGCTCAAGAGCTCCCCCCGCTGCCATGAACCAAGCAGGCTCAGACGTTCCTCAGCCTGCTCCTTTAGGGCAACAGGGATCCGATTCTGAATATGCCTTGGAGCCTGTGTCAATCAGCCCACAAACAAGGCGGAGACTCAAGCGAGCTGAGCAAAGAGAGGCTTCCTTGATTAAGTTCAAGAAGCGGTGACTGGCCACACCTGTGCCTGATCTATATAACTGCCTGCCTGGAAGCCTTCCTTTGCTTGTGGCAAACTTTCTACAAGCTTTCTCCTTGCCTGTCCCTTGTTTCCTGCACCTGGCTCCTGATACCTTGGATTGATCTCGTGGCTCCATACCCCTGGTTTTGGACTCTGACTACGGCTTTCACTTGTTGCTCTGGCTTAGGTAAATGGACTGTCTATGAGCAATTGCTTGCTTTGACTCCTCCTGGTGGGACTTTGTTATCTCTCCCACTCCCTTCTCTGGGCTGGCTTGCTGCCTGGGTCTCTGACCTTGACAGTGACTCCTGTTAAACTATCACAGATATATAAAACAAAGGATGATGTTTTCTGGAAGTGCATAGAAAGCAAAGGCACCTTTTTTCATATGTGGTGGCTCTGCCCCACAGATAAAAGATATTGGATTCAAATACATAAGTCAATTTTTCAAATTCTTGATGATACAATTTGAAATGAAACCAAAATTGATGAACATAATAGGTGACCATCCTACTTTTAAAAAATATTCAAAACTAATATTGTACTTGGTCACATCAACAAGAGTAAATCTGGCACAAAAATGGAAATCTGAAGATAATCCATTGATTGAGGAATGGTTTGTAAAAGTACTGGAAATGTTAGAAATGGAACATACATAACAACAAGAGACACCAATCCAAAAACTGAATGAGAATGGAAACTAATTCTGGGCTTTATTGAAACTAAAAAGAAATAGATGTTACCAATAAACTAATTATGAGGATATACAAAAAGCAGACAAATTATATTATGTTAAATATGTATATGTATGTATGTGTATCTATCTATATGTGTGTGTGTAGTTTAATAGGTTATATAATGTAGGTTAATAATATGTTATATATTTAATAACTTAATAACTTAATATTAATTTTAGTAACTTAGAATTGGTTATATTTACCCAAAGTATTCATTTAACAGGATTAAATATCTTTTTGGTATAGATATATTTGCAAATCAAAAAGCATGATGATGGAAGATAGGGAGTGGGGAGGAGAGAAGATAATGAGAGGGAAAAGAGAAGGGAGTTTTTAAATATTTATTTGAGATTTATGGAAAAAAGGTTTACTGTTTCCAATAATAATAATAATAATAATAATAATACTCTATTTGTGACATAACAAAAAACAAATGTCTCCTTAAATTCAAAGGTTTTTGCCTGTCTGCAGAAAGAAACAGGGAAGGGGCCAGCTGGATTTCCTGGGGAAGGGAGTTTCATAACTTGGGAGCAGCCACTGAGAAGGCTCTTTTTCATATCCTCATCAAACATGCCTGGCATGGTGGTGGGACCAAGAAAGTGTCTTCCTCCTCCCATCTTAGAGCACAGGATTCTATAGGGACAGTTGTGTAGGGACGGGGAGGCAAGGAGATGGTGCATCCTGGGCGGTATTTTTTTGGGATGCTGCCACTCCTTGCCTGTTGTCTCACCACCATGTGCTGTAGCTTTCCCCCATAGCCCCACCCATGTCCGCCATAGTCCCGCCCAGAGCACTGTAGCCACACCCACACATGCTTAACCACACCCACATGCTCCATAGCCATGCCCCTGCCCCCGCGTCCACCCCACTCGCACCAAGCTACACCACTTTATAGGGAGATAAGGTTTTTCAAATAATCTGGACTCTGAGCTGCTGATACCACTAAGGGAAATTGGGCTGTACAAGCCAACAGTTTTGGAAGCATGTTGAAAAATCTTTGAAAAATAGGACTCTTTTTTGACATACCAAGAACTTTTGTGAGAAAGAAGGGATAGTTTTGGATCGGCCTTATTGGCCTTATTCTTGTTTTAGTTGTAAAAGACAATTATCTTTTCCCCTGGCTGCACACCAAGGTTTTCCTTCTTTTGTAATGCTCAGTTCATGAAAATTTGGCACAAATCAGTCAATGTGCAGACAAGCTGGTTATTTCCCACTTTCCTGATGGAATCAAATTAGAAGGAACCTGAGATGACATTTCCAATTTTTTTGTAATGAGCTTTGGGCCCTCGTCTTTTTGCACACTGCTCAGCTGAGTAATGGAGAAATAAATCACCACCTTTCCCCATGTGCTCAGCTTGGCATTTTGCATCTTTCTGTGATAGGCAGTAATTAAATATCATCATGTTAGACCCATGCAGAAAGCAAGCTCAGCCTTACAATTATTTAGCCATTCCATTAAACAAACAAACTGCTCATCAAAAATAAATGCACAATATTCAATTAGTTGCAGGACAGGCTCACAAGAATTTGTTAGTGCTACTTCACCTGCAATAAGAACATGCAATGTTTGAGATTAATTTTAAAAACCTGCCCCAAAAAACCATCAGAAATTAATGCAGCTATTCCATTGAATTCTTACTCAGTCTTCCAGCAATGGAGTTCATATGCTGAAAGATTTAAGTTTTGTGTTTTTTCTTTTTGGCAAGACTGAAGAACGTCTGTGAATATCTCTTTTACCTGTATGTGGATTTTTTTTTTTGAAGACTTGATTTGAGAATTTGGGTAAATTCTTCTAAAATGAACTGGAACAAAGCTTCCACCTTTTTGCCCTGACCAAATCCAACATGTATAGGTATTCCCAGCATGGGTGAAGAGCACCATGTTGTACTCAGATCAAAGAAAGTTATCTATTTGGACTACAAACTCCCAGAGTCTCGTGAAGTCATGTTGGCTAGGGATTCTAGGAGCTGCAGTCCAAAAACTAACTTTTCCAAGTTCTAGGAAAATTTGTACCTCTCTGTTATGTAAGTGCTAAAGATGAGGAGGATCTCAGGGGAGAAACACAGGTAGAAACTCTAACATAGCAGTAACACAGTTCACTTCCAGGTATTCAAGACCAGACTTTTCAGAGTTAACACTCAAGATTCTGGCTCTAGCTGGACAGATTTATCAGTTTGAATCTCCCCCTTATTAGATTTGTGTAACTCTCAAGCTCTCACCCTACCAGACATGAAGAATTTTGCAGATTTTGGTAGCTTCTTAGCAAAAAGTTAAACGGATACATTCTCATCCATCCCTACTCTAGAACTGTGTATTGCCGTATGTACTTCTCTTTAGATATCTCTTCCCGAAGCCTCTGCCAATTTTACTGAGTGACTGCAAATCCTAATATTATGAAAAAAGCTACCCATTCTCTCCGTATCTTCAGTGTTTTGTAAATAGCTACCATATTCTCTGTTTAATGTCTTGAATGATAGGGCCATTCCTGTATGCCTATCCTAGAGCCTAGAAAAGTTCCTCAGATCTCCTAGCTGGCATGGTCAGGGTTAATAGTCATACACTGCCACATTTTTATATTGTTTATATATCATACAGTGCTATGGCTGAAAGGCAGATTGAGTAAGAAGCAAGTTGGCCAGATAAGCAGGTCAAGGAACCGCTCCCAGGCACAGCTAGGTCATAGGCAGGACAGTTACCAGAAGCTTTCAAGGGCTAATGAACTTCCAGCAAGTCATCACTGAGACAGTCTCCAATGTTCACATGGAAATGTTGCTTAGTATATTCCTGTTTCCTCTCTCCTTCAACACTTATTCCTTTATCTCCCAGCCTGCCCAAATGGTATAAGACTATCGAACCAGCTATTAACTCTCTGTCACCCACATGCTAAGACCATCAGCCTATTCTGGACCCCATAGTATTTGTTGCAAGCTCCATTGTTTGTCCGGCCAGAGAACCATTTACATCCAAGTCCTTGCATCAAAAGGGCACAAGCTAATCTCTTTTTGCTATCAAAACTATTTACAACAAGAGGCCATTCTTTTGATCAGAGACTATGACTTTTGAGTTCTCACACAAATGCTTCCCTTGCTGGTCTGAACCTCGGGAGTCAACCACGATTTCCACAGTTCTGTCGACCTGGTGTTAGGGCAATCTGCTGTCAATTAGTTCCATGGGAGAGTGTTGAGCTTTGCCAGAGCGCTTCACTTCAAGGTGCAGAAAAGGTATTTGAGCCCTGACAATTCTGCAGTTCCTTGGGGGCAGGCTGTCACTCTGTCAGTTCATTCCCCATTCCTGGACTTCCTTCAGGCCTTTTACATTTGAGTCCTCTGGTGCTCATCCCCTCTTTGGGATTGGTGACTGTTACCCACTTTTCCCTAAAAGTCTCTATCAAGCTTCCCTCTTTCCTTCAGTTCGTCTTGTGTGAATGCAAGACTGTTTGGACTGTGCGTTCGCGTGATTGAATTCCCCTCAATAAAACACAGTTTAGTTTACTTTTGAATCTCTGGCTGGTTTTTCCTGCAAGGACTGGTGGAAAGAACTCACTAGGTTACCCCAGCTCTTGCAAGCCTCCTAATTTGAGCTAATTAAT
The DNA here is from genome assembly GCA_948472985.1 of Iguana delicatissima. Classification (NCBI taxonomy): domain Eukaryota; kingdom Metazoa; phylum Chordata; class Lepidosauria; order Squamata; family Iguanidae; genus Iguana; species Iguana delicatissima. The sequence goes on from CAOKZL010000905.1 coordinate 99,968, forward strand.
TCACCATTTTTCCATGGAAGTGTGGGTACTGCTGGAGGACCTCAAGGGAAATCTGGGAGTTGTAGTAGAAACGATACATTTTCCAAGCTCTGATGATGTGAAGGTAAGAGAGAATATTTTGCTGATCCAAATCCAACTATTGACCTGCTTTCTGGTAAAAGAATAGGAGGTGGATGAGTATGAGGAATCATCTGAGGAACACAAAACACACAGGTCTGAGATCACAGCCATTTGGCAGGTAGCTGCCGTGCTCTGCCTCAGAAATTAACAGTTCCCCCTCACTCGCAGAGTCCACCCCAATGTTCAGCTTCAGGGTAACACAAGAACAGAGTAGCTATGAAGAAGCAAAGGTCACTACTGGAACTGAGGAAAGTTCCAAGGTCCAATCACATATCTTTCACTGTTCCAATCTGACAGGAACAGTTCTGATTAATCCTCTTTCATCCTACTTTTTCAGCTCCTTTTAAAATATCCCAGTTTCTGTCTCCTCCTCTCACATTCCCCTGCCCTTCTTAGCTTATTCAATTGCTGAAAACTGAGTTCATACTACAAAAGAAGTTTGCTACTTTACACTTTGTTTATTATATTTGTATGCTGCCTTTCCTCTGAAATGGAACCCAAGGCGGCTTCCAACAATAAATTAAAATATAAAAACATTTAAAACAATTAAAAACATTGAAAGCATATAAAATCATAAAAAACCTAAAGCAATATGCAATATTTAACATTGGTGAATAAGATCTTGCCCTTTTTTATTTAAAACATCACCGTGCCTTCTCTATTTCTGTACCTGCTTCTACACCTCTGTGTATGCATGTGCCTTGCAGCTGCCTGTTGAGTTATGGCGACCCCATAAACTTTATAGGATATTCTTATGCAAGGAATCCTCAGAGGTGTTTTTGCCGGTTCCTCCTTCTGAAATATAGCCCACAGCATCTGGTATTCATTGGCAGTCTCCCATCCAAGTACAAGCCTGGGCTGACCCTACTTAGTTTCAAAGATCAGACAGTGTCTGGTGCCTTAAGGGCATCTTCTATTGAACCATTAAAGGTAGAGGAGACCTCTCTAGTTTTCACTCTGGCAACCCTATGCCAAGTAGGAAGACCACAGCCTAGAAAGTAAGTGGGGGGAAGGAAGGGGGGGCCCCACAGAGGTGGTGAGAGTGTGAAAATAGGTGATTCTCCAGGGAAAGCACTCTCAGATGTCACCTCCAGGAAGGTGTGTGTGTGTGTGTGTGTGTGTAAACAAACGTACTGAGTGTTTTTGTACTGTATGGTACCTTCACTGCTGCATCGTCAGTCAGCAACTGCAGCTGCTGCAGCACCAGCTACTCACCATCTGGAATAACAACCACTGGCATTGCCATTTTGTCTCAGGCAGAATTAAAAAAAACTGCAAGCTGAATAAAAATGTCTTCACCTGCCAGCCCAGTAGGCTCAAGCAAAAGCAAACTGCTGCAGCTTCTCCTAGCTTGTGTGTTCTTCCACATTTATAAGTTTTGCCATTTCAACTTCACGCTGATGTTGCTTGGCCACATGTGTCCTGGTTTACATCTCTGAAATGTTGGAGGATATGCAAACAAAGGCTCAGCCTGAAAAGCAAGGGCTGAGGAGTCTAAACACAGGGAGGTGCACTTGACGGTGAGCAGAGCAGCTCAGCAGAGACACTCCTCCAGTGCTCTACAAACTTTTAATCACCAGGCGGGCTGGCCACTTGGCACCCCCCTCCAATTCAGGATGGAGGCTATCCACATCTTGGGGGGAAGATTTGACTTCTGTTCTCCCTCGGGGGGGGCAAGGATGCCCCTAATGTTTCAGGACCCCATGGCCCATCTGGCTTGGGAAGCTTTAAGTCATCATCTGAAGAGGATTCATCCAATGGGAACATGAGGCCCAGTTAAATGTTTATCTTTCCCCAACATCTTTGTTTGAAGGAAAGTGTGGCTTCTATAGTTAGACTGAGGGGGAAGTTTAGTTCTGGTTCATGTGAGCTCTAAATGAAAACACGTCACCTACTGTGCTCCATAGACTGCTGTTTCATCAGTTCATTTAAATCCCATATTTATATCTCCCCAGGGACTCCAACTCATGCATTATATACTGCAAAATAGGAAATAACACCCTATTTGTGAGCATTTTAGTTTATTTCTTCACCATACTGGCTGTATAACTGATATCTCACATTATGTCCTGTTCCCATTCCCTACAGGGATTTTCTTTGAAGTCTTGTGTTCCTTCAAGCAGTTTCAATTTATGGTGACCTCCGGGCAAACCTATGACAAGATTTTCTTGGCAAAATTTATTCAGAGGGGGCTTGCCTTTGCTTCTCTCTGAGGCTGAGCAAGTGTGACTTGCCCGAGGTCATCCAGTAGACTTTTGTGGTCAAGTAGGGATTTGAACCTTGGACTCCAGAGTCATAATCCAACACTTAAACCACTAAGCCATGCTGGCTCTCCTTACAAATAATTTTAAAGTGTCACATCCATGTTTTTGGAACTTGGACTCCTGCTTGTCTTGGAATACATGACTTGCTCCTGTCCTTCTAATCTTTGGAACATGTCCAGAGGAGGCTGCCCAAAATGGTGAAGGATCTGGAAGCCATGCCCTATGAGGAGCAGCTTAGGGAGCTGGGTATGTTTAGTCTGCAGAAGAGAAGGTTAAGAGGGCACATGAGAGCCATGTTTAAATATTTGAAAGGATGTCATGTTGAAGAGAGAGCGGGCTTGTTTTCTGTTGCTCCAGAGACTAGGACAAGGAGCAATGGATTCAAGCCGCAGGAAAGGAGATCCCACCTGAACCTCAAGAAGAACTTCCTGACGGTCAGAGCTGTCCAGCAGTGGAATATGCTGCCTTGGAGTGTGGTGGAGTCTCCTTTGGAGGTTTTTAAGCAGAGGCTGGATGGCCATCTGTTGGGAATGTTTTGATGTGGGTTCCTGTATAGTAGGGGGTTGGATTGGATGGTCCCTGTGGTCTCTTCCAACTCTATGATTCTGTGGTGGATTTTTCTTGGTGGGGGGGACAGACAACTGAGGGTGGAGTTGGCCCTTGCCTGCCTTAGATCATAGCATCCACCTTCAGGACCACTCCAAGACGTTTGACTGCCTGAACAATGGACATGATGGTGCCTCATTGCTATCCACATAGAGAAACTGACTGGACTGACAATTGAATCGATACAGAGTTTTTTTGTATCGTTTCACAATACAGAGCTTTGAAATAACATGTTGTAAATACTGTCATTACCTCAAGTACAAGGATGAGCAAAATATGGCCCTTCAGATGTTGTTGGACAACAACTCCCAGCACTTCTTACTATTGGCTATGCTGGCTGGGGCTGCTGGGAGTTCCCAACAATCTCTGAATGGCCACACTTCACTATCCTTGCTCTTAACATGCTATTTTTAGTGTTGACAAGGGCCTGCCAACATTTCTTTTGCAAATGCTTAATACAAGTAAAGTTCTTATTGTTTCTTTTTTGGTTACTTTTTCTCAACTTTTTTTTTTCCCAGACTAAAGCTACTTGGTAACATATTGAGTTGTTGTTTTTTCTGAAGTCCATTTTCTTACTTTTAAAAGATTGGTTCTTTCCCCCCTTTGAGAGAAACTAAAAAATAACAAATAAAATAACTAGGTGCAGAAGAACAGAGGTAATAACTGAGGAGGGAACTCTTGAGTAATATGTAATGGTAGAAATTTCAGTTAAAAAGTGACCTCCCAAGCTCTACTTGGAAGGCTACTTGGGCATGTTGACAGAAGCCAAAGAAGCTGTGTGCTACATATCTTTCTGTCCTCCAACAGCTGGAAGGCTTATGAGAATAGCTGAGAAATTTTCCTTGCTGTCCCCGTGTATCTGCTACCTGAGACAATTGCCTTACTCTGCCTAATGATAGGGCTGTCCCTGCATCTACAGATCTGTTATATAAAGAGCAACCTCCCCCCAGAAACCTGATGAGCTGATCCAAGCAGTCTCTTCCTGAATCTATGACAAGTCTACATAAACTGTGGCTGGCATCCAATTTCAGCAGTTATGACATTGTAAGCTAAACTTAGGATAATGTAATTGCTGAGGATTTGCGTTTACAATAATGAACAACCAAATGTGACCCCAAAAATCTTCTTTTGCAGCTTGGCAGCACCCTGACTGAAGCGTTCCCCAGATGCCGGAGATCCATGTGTTGGTAAATGATGTCCACAGCACATTCTCAGTTGCTTGGTGCCTTGGGACAATCAGTTGTGGCAGGACCCCTAGGGATCTCTCCAGTTGCCTGTTCTCATTGCACCCTTTGACCAGGAGTGTGCTGAGGACAAGAGTTAGAATTCAGAATCCCATTTACAAATGACTAACATAGAGTTACTGGCTTGTATTCACAATCCTTCTTCATTCAGCATCCCTGCAGAATGTGTAGGGATCATGAAATTCCCCCAATCAGGACTTTCTGTGCAGCAGCCAATGCAAGTGACAAGGGCCTGGTCTCCTGTCTATTGGGAGGCAGCAGACTGATCTTTCCACACTCTTTCTCGTGAGTGATCTCCAGTGCGACAATCAGAAGCAGGATCCCTGTCATAATTCCTCTTTGCGATGGAGTTTGCTCACGGGAGGGGTGGTGATGGAAACCTTAGTCTCCTACATCCCAATTGACAGGAGTACAGACCTCTATTGCTTGCAGCAGCTACTGCCTAGTAAGTATGGATTGGGTGGGTCAGGTCAGGAGGTGCTACTTAGCTAGAAAGCTAAAGTAGTTATGTAACTAAGTAGCTGATATAGAATCACAACTGTAATTTTAGGTGCCCCAGTCTCCAGTGCCATGGAGATGCTTCAGTAAGGTCACTCCCAGGCTGCAAAAGTAGGCTGGGGGTGGATGTCATCAGTTGCAGCTATGATGACAGAACTCTGACATTGTAGTTAATGACATGGGATCGCTGCCTGTGTTACTACATACAAAGCCTTGCCTTTGAGGGTATTATACTATACCTAAAATACTTTTTAAATATATCAAATATTTTTTTCTACACATTAGATTTTTTTCTTGTTTATTTTAATGGGTTTTGAAAAAAGGAAGTCTTTGAGGAATCCTTCTCCATTCCTTCTGCTTGCAAGGGTGCATTGATTTGTATTCTGCTACTGTTTGTTTTTGTTTTTTTGGTGAGATAACAAATCGGGGGGGGGATCAGTCTCAAGTCCCTTGCCTTTTCTTTGCCTACCCTACAGATTTGTGCTGTGCTGTGCCTTTTAATAGCATTTTGTTTTATTGGTGAATGAGCACTCAGTGGGGCCTTTTTATACCTTTTAATGCTGGTACAAAGGTTTGATATATTCCTGTTTTCTCTTCAGTCACAAGTGAAGGCCATCATCATGGGAACCATAAGGGTACAGAATCACAGGACTGTCCAGAAGAGAAGTACTTCCCACTGAACTATGAAACTTTCACACATATGTTTATATTTATTCCTCTCTCTAGGATGGGAGACTGTCAATGAATGCAGAGGGCCTATGGTATCCACTAGGATTTGGTTCCAGGACATTTCCAAACCTGTGGATAACAAAATCTGTGGATGTTCAAGTCCCATGATCTACATTGTGTAATAAAAATGGTGTCCTTTATAGAAAATGGTGAACAACTCAAACGCATGCCAGAGAGAGACTGAGGATCTATGAAATGGTGGGAGGTTACAGCAGGGTTATGCCTGCACATCAGTGTAGGACTCAGTGCACAGCAAAAGCAAGATTTGCTTTTTGGATTTTTTTTAAAATATTTTTGAGCTGTGGTTGATTGAATCTGTGGGTGCAGAACCTGTGGATATGGATGGCTGACTTCACCAGGTTCTGTTTACTATATTTCAGAGGAAGGAACTGGCAGAACCACCTCTGATTATTCTTTGCCTGAGAAAACACTGTGAAATTAATGGGGGTGGCTTAAGTTGATAGATGATTTCAAGGCATGCACACACTTTTAGAATTCTTTTTTCTGTCTTACTCCCACCATTTTTTTTGTTATTTTCTTACTGTGTTATTTGTGTAACAGCCTTGCTTATCAGAATATTGCTGCTGTTAAATGATTAGGGGAAGTTTATATATTATTGAGATAAATTTTTTCTCTGAGAACTGGTTCCTGTAAATATTCTCTCTCCTTTGAAGAAGACCCTTACTGTTGAAACCAATTCTTTCCAGAAATCTCTTACATTAAATATCTGTATCTATTTTGATTATATTATTCTATATGTCATATATGTTTTGAATACATTATTCCATTCATACATCCCTGCTAGTTTTAGGTTTTGGCACCTCTGATGCTTTCTCTACCATGATTCCTCACCAATATCTGTCCTGTTTGGTTGTTTCTGTCCACTGTGTTCTGTCTAATGGCTCCGCCAGCCCTTCTGCCACTAAGTTCTATTAAGTCGTAGCACTGGTTGGTTCACTTTCACATACAGTGTTACTTTGTGAAGCCACCTTGACGTTGTTAATCTCTCCCCTTCTCCCCGTTCAGCTCAACAAGCCAAGAAACCTGAGTGAAAATATCTCAGCTTTTTCCATCATCCACTCCATATTGCAGAAAGATGCTCCTCGTTCCACATCAAAGGATCCATAGTATTGATTCCCAGAAATGAAAAATAAGTTTAAGGCAGAAAGCTTCAGGAGGGTGAAAAAATCAATATAATTTAAAGTGACTGAGTGGGACTATTAATTCCAGTGCCAACAGTCAAGGAGGGTTACCCTATCTCATAATGTTTTGGTGTCTGGGACTTCATTTTTGTTAAATTTGTCACTAACAACATGCTGACCTCTCCACACCGACCTGCTTAAAACTAAATTAAAATTAGAATGCTTTTTGAGAGATGGATTTGATTTTGTAAAATGTGTGGAAGGGAAAGAAAGAAGGTGCCATGCAAGTGGGTACCTCTGAACTTGCTTCTTCTTTTCCTCATTAATAACTTTTGACATCTTGACCACACTCTAAGGTTGCTTGGCCACACGTGTTCTGGTTTTCACCTCTAAAATGTTGAAGAGGAAGTGGACTGCCTGAGGAACCTCAAAGTTTGGATGCAAGAGTTGAGATTACCCCCCAGATAGAGTGCATTTGAAAGCATGTCAGAGGAGAGTCTCTGATCAAGGGTGTCTTTTATATCATGGATTCTACATCCAATTCCTGTTTAAAGCCAGGAGAGCAGAGACCTGGAACTTGTACTTCGCAGCATCTGAACAGCAGGATCAGATACCCGGCCACACTTAGTGAGATGGACTATATTTCTATTTTAAATGATATTTCATTTCATGTATACTACTTCTTTAACATAAAATTTGGTACTAGAAATAACATGGAAAGAATAGAGGTAGATTCCTGCATTAAAAGAGAGACAGAGGCCATTTCTGCACTAGACTGTTATAGTGCTATTATTCCACTTTCAACATCCTATGGAATCCTGGGGCCAGACAGACAAGAGAGAGACAGGAGACAGATAAAAAGAGAGAAGCAGTTCAACCTATTTTGCTAACCTCTTTATCCAAAAATAACAACCAGGTTTCATAAGCTTTGCTTAAGTAAACAAAAACACTGTGAATGTTCTAGAGACCACCTGAAAGCTTCTTCCAACATGCAGCCAGGAATGTTTTCTTTCGCAAGGCTCTATGTTACTTGTGAGTTCCATTGTGGTGGCCAAATTTATAGATCTATGCTTCTCTAACATGTTGGGGGAAAGGCAGTGAGGGAGGTTTGTTTGCTTTCCTCTGTTGGCTTTTCTCTCTGTTTGGTTGCTCATGCAGTAAGGGATCCTGGAGATAGCTGCTGTATACCTTGCCTGTTGTAGCCACACACAGCTACAGCAGGATTGGTCAGAGTAGAATCCCATTCCTTTCTAAGTCAAGCTTTTATTGCAGTTTTTAAACTGCAGATTCTCTGCTGCAACCTGATAGCAGAAGTCTGCAGTTCTCAAGCCTTCTTTCACCACCTGCATGGCAAATTCACCATGCCTGTATCTATAAATTTCCATCTATATACAAGCAACAGTGTACACATGCAGTCTAAGCTCTGCTGCTGTGTGGGAGGAGCTGCGACATGAAAATAGTGTCACTGATTGTGAATATGGATCAGTTAAAGATGAATAAATCTAGATAGCTGGTTCTATATTTGTGATCACTACAAAGTAGCTGATACAGAATACTGGCCAATGTTTCCAAGGTCAGCTCCAGAGACCTGAAAAGTACACAGGAATCTAGTCTGTCTGGTCTGTCTTCTCAGTATTTTCAGTGCTGCTTAGAAATGTTATTAGTTATTCCAGCCCATACCTGACCATGGAGAAGACCAGGGACGTTTCTGCATGCCAGGGCATGTTCTGCCACTGAGCTATTACCTGCTTCCTAAGAAGGAAGTGCTCTGTTCCTTTAAAACATAATGTTACCCCACTGCTTAGAACACTATCTCTCCATGACCAAGGATACTGTCATACTGTGTTCTCTGCAGGGCCAAGTGCATTGTCAGCATCTAATCCATAAAATTAATAATCATTAGCCTGCCAGAAGACACGTTCATCATCAACAAAATGAACACAGTAGGAAGACATCAATAGCAGTCTGCAGACTGAAAGCAAAATCAGACAGCTAGGCAGCTTTCTAGGAGAGGGGCTAATGCATAGATGTCTTTCTAACATTTGTACCACCATGTAAGTTTCGCTCTGCAACCCAATTCATGCATATTAGACAGTGAAAGCTATCCAGATTGATTGAAGTCTTGCCTTCTTTCCCTTATTATATAATGTAGGTGGCTACACCCTGAGGAGGAGAGCTACTTTTTTTGTGAGTACAGGTCCCAGAACCCCTCATCCAGTTATATAGGATTCTGGGATTTGTAATTTTTTTAAAAAAAGTTAGTGATGTCAGATTCTGCACATGGTAAGTTTTGCTCCTTCATAAAGTAGAGTGAGGCAACGAGACGGCTAGGCAATAGATACTGAAGAGGTGAGTTGGGCAGAATTGTAGCCACTCTTCCTTTTTTCCCCACCCTGGTTTGCCGCCTGCAGTGTGGTAGATTTGGCTGGCATCTCTGTTGACTTTGTATATGAACTGGGGGTGGGGTGGGGAGCATAGCACCCTTTTGCCATTCACGTCATGCAGCAAAATATCTTGGAAGAAACCTGGTTTAACAGCATCACAGTATATGGCAATTTACACAGAACAAGATGAGGTTTTGTCAGGTTGCAAGGCATCCCTGCCATGATAATGGGTGGAAAAGAGAGGGGAATAACACAATAAGGCACCAATGGGCTGAGCATGTATTCAGATGTGTATTATTTGCAAACTTGCTAGAATGTATTTAACGAATGCCAAAGGCCACTATGTATTCCATATAAAAGTAGATGCTAATGTATCTAATAGATTACTTGCTGCTACTTTGTATTGGATGAATGAGGGAAAAGCAGTAAGGCTGGAAAGTGAAAATGAGAAATATTTGGGGCAAGGATGTTATGGGAATGGAGATAATTGGGGAAGGCGCGTAGACAGGTTGAATCCTGCTCCAGGACAAGTCAGCTGGAGGCTGGCATGCGCCTGGGAAAATTATGAGGGGGAATGGGCCATGCTGCACTAACCAATGAAAGTTTTGTGAGCTTAAATTTGTATTGATCACCTAGAAAAGATGCATCCTGCCTATGGTAATCAGTTACGGCAACTTCTGTGGGAGCGTGCTGCTGAATAATCCTGTGAATAACCTACTGCTGCTATCGGAGTTCATTCTTGGGTGGTGAGTTATCCAGCAGATGACAGGTTTTGAGACTTAAGGCTCAGAGTGGAAAGTTTTAACATTAAGGGGAGGAGGTCCCTCACAAAAGAGTGAGGTTTAAAGTCTAAAGTAGGCATCATATTAGAGCCATGGTGGTGCAAATGAATGGTTAACCCACATCTCCAATAGTCTGTCTTCCTTCCTTCCTTCCTTCCTTCCTTCCTTCCTTCCTTCTTAGTATATATTAAAGCAACAACAGAAACAGAAAAAACAAACAACAACATTATACAATAACAAAGGAAACACAATAAAAACACGATAGGAGAACATCCTACATTTGAACTACCACTAAACTAACACACAAATAATTAAAAAAGATGGTTCCTGCTCTTATTGCAAACAGGTCATACTAAAATAAAGGTACTTAACTTTTTAAAAACTCAGTAACTAAAATCTATATTATTTATTGTTGCCTCAAATGTTTATACCTTAAACAATAAAATGAAAATATCCCTTATACTAATAGTAAAAGTTATATTACTATTCCTAGTAATATTAAAATAATAATTTGACATAATAATATTAAACTCACAGTATATATTAAAGAATCTGATATGATAAATCTAACAATGTCAAATAAGTAAATTATACAAACTTATCCTCTATATCAGTTTCTTAGTTATATTTATAAAATCATATAAAAGATCTTGTAATCTAAAACAAAAGATTATTCTAGTCAAACAGTATTAAAAGATCCTCATTAAAATGAAATGATTCTTCAAAGTTATTAGTAAATTTTAAGTAATATTCATTTAGCTATACAATAAAAATAAAATAAGTGTTCTAAACAAGCAACAATTTAAAGTAACCAAATATTTTCATAATACTATCAGTCATCTGATATCTAGTGGTATGTAGGAGTCAAGATTTGGCAGCAGATTTGGAACAGGAGTCAGTGCTTAACTGCTGACTTTGCAACCAAAGTGAGAATATTATACATTAAATTGCTGCCGTTTATTCAGAACAAATAAGCAAAACAAGAAGATGGATTTTAATTTCACATTTCAGTGCCAGGATTCAAATGCCAAAATTTGACTTTAAAAAAAGGTAAAATGCAGACAGAAATTCTGCCTTTTTTTTGAAACCATATCAAGAAGTAGACTCTGCCACCTCTCCAAGCAATTGGTTCTATTGCGGAACTGCTGTTATGTCAAGAAGTTCCTTTCAATGTTCAATAAAAATTGCGTTCCTGTAACTTCAAGTCAAGAGATTTATTCCTCGGGCAGCACAGTGCATACTTTTGGATTTTGAAATATCATTTAGATATCCTTTTGAACTACCTTTTAAATCAGTTTTGGCCCATTTTTCTCATATAGTTGGATAAGGAATGATGGGAGAAAGGAATTGGAAACTTTCAATTCTCCAGATGTTGATGAATTTCTGCCCACAGCATAGCTTATTATTGGACAGACTGGCTAGGGCCCATGGAAACTGGAGTTCAGCAACATTTGGGGAATAAGAGGTTCCCCAGCCCTGAATGATATGTATGTGTACACACATACAGCTGAGAAACCTCCTGCATTTGTAAAAGGAAATTAGGAGATGCTCTGGCTATGTTGTCATTCATTGAGTGTAACTGAATAAAATATAGATTTCTATTCTTCCCACTTTTGTAATTATTATATTTACTGGAAAAGTAAATATAGCTGTACTGTCAGCCCTTTCCATTTGTGGGTTTGATTTTCATGGATTTGATTATTTGTGAATTTCTTCAACCCATGCCCCCAACCCATCTCAGGCAATTATTTTTGGGGGGAATTTCTCCTCTCAGCAGCTCCAGTCCTAATGCCCCTGCATATACATCCAAGGAAGGAAATGGCCAAGAGAGAGGAAGTATAGGGCCCCCAAGCTGACCCCCCATCCTTTCCCTGAACTGGTTTGGAGCCCAGGTGTTTGTCCTCCCCACCAAGCTTTGACACCCTTCCCACATTTTGATATTTGCAGTTTTTGCATATTTGGGAGGGTCCTGCACCTCTAATTCTAGTGAATGTAGAGGGTCAACTGTATAGCAATATTTTAAAAACACAAAAACCTCTCCTCTCTTCAACAAAGAGCCATAATTACAGTTTGGGGCAATGGATGGAAAATTAGTGAATGACTGGCAGAGCTTGGGAAATCATTTTATTTTTGAACTGTATCTCTCAGACTCCCCAAGGAAGCATAGGCACTGATCGTGCTGTCTGGGAAATTTTGAAAGCAGCAGCCAAAAATATTATTTTTCAAGTTTTGATGACAAGTTTCCCTTTCCCTTCTTTACTATTGTAAATATTTTTAAATTGTAATTTATGCATGCCTTCTTTAGGCCCAAAAAACTCCTAAATTAAAATAAATCATTGGGAATTTCTAAATCCACAGTTACACAAATTCCCTTGATTAAATGGCTCTGTTTTAGTTGTGATTAACATTGGATTTAGGCTGTAATAGTTAAACCAGTGGCATGAATTGTTTAGTGATCTGTATATTGTTGCTCTATCATTTCCAGTATTTTGCCATTGGCTTTATTGATCAGGATTGCTAGGACTCCAACAATATTCAAAGAACCAAACAATTCCCACCCCTAATTTAAAGTTATGATGTTTCTAATGGTAAATATAGATTTAAAGGGCATTTGGAACATTTGGTATGCCTGTCCTCTAACTGTCCTGAATTGGCAGGGACAATCCTAGTTAATCCACTGTCATCCCACTTTAAGAAAGTCCCAGTTTTTCTTTCCTCATCTTGCTTTCCCCCTTTGTCCCTGACTTAATTCACTAGATGCAAACTTATTTTAAAGTTCAAAAGTACAGTCCTCCCTCCACGTTTGTGGGTTTGACCTTCACAAATTCGATTTGTGAAGGCACACGTGTGCATTCCTCTGCTTGCTCAATTGGGCAGGAGGGGAGTCATTTGTGGTTTTTCAACTTGCACAACTTTGATTATTTGTGAGGCCTGTGTGTGCATTCTCCCCATTCTCCCCCACCCACTCCCTTGCCTTTTGCCTGGGCACACATGCCTTTCTTCTCCCTGTCTGGGCAAAAGGTAAAGGAAAAGGAGGGCGAGAGTGGAGAGAAGGCACACAGTTTCCTTCCTTCTCCATGCGTGGGGCTGTCCCCTCCCATTCACTTACCTTTTGCCTGGGCACATAGAAAGAAGGTACATGCCCCTGGACAAAAGGCAAGGGAATGGGGGGTCAACTCTGTAAAGGAATGGGAAGGGAAGTATAGGGAGGGAAGGCATGCGTGTGCATTCCCTTGCTTGCTCACTTGGGCAGGAGGGGAGTTATTTGTGGTTTTTCAACTTTTGTGAGGGATGGGTTCCTGAGGGAATACTCTTGCTGCTAGGCCTCATCTCCATAGCAACCAGCCTATTCAAGACAGACATAGCTGACTGAGGTCCAAGAGCTCTCTGGCTGAGAATTCTAAAGGCATCTCCCTGAACTGCAAACCCCAGGATTCCATAGAATCTTCTTAGGCAGCCAATCATACGAGGCCTTCACCTGACACAGACAAACCAACTTTGACTTTTATATATTAGATTTATAGAGGTGTGCTTTAGCTCAGTATTCCTGCATGGCAGGGTCTTGGACCAGATGGCCTTTGCAGTTCCCTCCAACACTATGATTCAGAGTTGGGACAAAGCTCTCAGACTCGTTTTGATTAGGTCGGTGGTTCTTAAGCTCTCTGGCATGAGAGAGGCTTTTTCCCAGTGTGTCAGGGATTGGCTTCATATTTGTGCCCATTGGATACAACTCCTTCCTTCCTTCCTTCCTTCCTTCCTTCCTTCCTTCCTTTCTTGGAAACTCACTGTGCTGATAGCTCAAGGACTGGCACCAGTCTGTGGACTGCCACTTCGAGTAGCATTCACAGAATCATGAGCTTCCTCCTATGCTACCTTTAATATTCAAACCACTATACATTACCTGGATATTCCAGTTCTGTATTTATATTCCTGAGCCAGCAGGGAGTAGTGGTTTGAGCACTGGACTACAACCCTGGGACCAAGGTTTGATTCCCTGCTTGACCACGGAAACCCACCAAGTGACTTTGAATGTGTCACACATTCTCAACCCTGGAAAACCTTGTGATAGTTTCACCTTAGGATCACCATAAGCTGGAGATGACTTGAAGGCACACAACAAGAAAAATCAAGACTTTATGTTTTACTCCCAAACTGAATCATCTCTCAAAAGCCTCACTTTGAACTAATTATCTAAACCATTTCCCTATGAACGGGAACTGAAGCATTCAAAAATTGAAGCAAATAGACTTGTCTATTTATAGTGGGCTGCCTTGCAAGAGAGTATAACTAATTTTTACAGTGGGTCCTTTAAAGCTATATTTACAAGTATTTATTCTTTTCTTGTTCACTATACCTTTAAAAACAGCCTAAGAGGATTTTCAAGTGTCACAATATAATTTCACCTGCCAAGTGAGTGAACAAGAAACTACTTCTGGCGATGTCTTCTATTTTCCTTTGTACTTTCACTGGAAATGGGGTCCTGGTGAAGAAAGATGTATGTATTAAAAATACCAAGGTCATTTTTGCTTCCTGACCACAAATTGCTGAGTGGTGGAATTCAGTCTTTATTAGCAGGGTTCTAGAGGAAATAAAGAAGTAGTCTCATAGCTACTGTCTATTTTGAGAAAAAGAGATGCTTAGGTCTCAAGGCAAGATGGGAGGATGGGTAACTGTTATTAACATTTACCTGGCTTAAATCAGACTTGGAAAACACAGCTCTCCAAATGTTGCTGGATGATTATAACTCCCATGAACCTCAGCTAGCATAGCTAATAATGAGCAGCTGAAGTCCAAAAACATCTTGATGGGCACCCTTTGCCTATCCTTATTCTAAATCCAATTGCTAGCCCCAGCTAGAGTACATCCAAAGAATCAATGGGATTTACAAAACTGTTGACTTAATGTGACTTCAACTTAGCTGTTGCCTTACTGTATTTGTTGTTGTTGTGTGCCTTCGGGTGGTTTCCAACTTATGGCGACCCTAAGGCAAACCTGTCATGGGGTTTTCTGGAGGCTGAGAGCATGTGATACAAGGTCACCCAGTCGGTTTTTATGGCCAAGCAGGGAATCCAACCCTGTTCGCCAGGGTTGTAGTCCAGTGCTCAAACCACAATACCACACTAAGGCCCTTTCCTCATGGGGGGGGCCGAACGGGGTGGCGCACACAGGGGCAGAACTACCCGCGAGCGGGTTGCTCCGTCCCTGCGGAGAGCGCAGATCCGCCGTTCCAAACGCCGCCGAATTTCGGCAGTGTTTGGCGGCGCCCAAAATGGCGGCCGGCAGCTTCCGGCGGCGCTCCACCAATCAGGACAGCGCGCCAGCCAGAAGCCCGCCCCCGGACAGATCTGCAGGGATGCACTACCGCGTCTCTGCAGTTCTTCACCGGGGGCTGCTACGGGGCAGCGCGGGTGAGTTTTATAAAAACCGCTTGCGAAGGTGGTTTTTACAAAACTCACAGCGCCACCCCCGCAGCTGCGCTAGAGCAGTTTGAGTTCTAGAACCTCACTTTTTTTAACTGCTCTAGCGCACCCCCCCGGTGAAGAAGACCTCCAGGAGAAGTTGCTCTAGCGTGGGCAATATGCCCGTGTGGAAATGGCCTAAGTTTGCCTATGCTGAACCTACCCTCTGGTTGGAGTTCTTCATTGCAGTACACCTCAGTTGCTGTTGCTGGTCCTACTGAAGCACACTCAAATTTCACTCCTTTGTGCACTCTTACACAGGGCTCTATGTGTTAAATGCACCTTTGTAAGAGCAGAGACTTCCTTGTCTCTGTTCTTACAGGGAACAGAGTCTAGATTTAGGACTAAAAGATTCTTTTTGTAGTTTCTCTGTTTATTAGCTTTTGTTTGTTAACTCAAATAAATATTCCTGCTACTCAGATGTCCAAACTGAAGAGCCTGGCTGCTGGAAAGGGTGTGCTTGAACCAGAATTTAATAGAAATAAAGAAAAATCCCTACGCATTGGACCTGCCATTTTGTGTTGA
The DNA here is from genome assembly GCA_948472985.1 of Iguana delicatissima. Taxonomy (NCBI): domain Eukaryota; kingdom Metazoa; phylum Chordata; class Lepidosauria; order Squamata; family Iguanidae; genus Iguana; species Iguana delicatissima. The sequence goes on from CAOKZL010000905.1 coordinate 115,721, forward strand.
TTAAAAATGAAGGAACACTGAGAGCAGGAATTTGTTTTTAGTTTCATCAAATGAACACTCTTACCACAAGCAACCCATTTCTGGTTATCCTCATCTTTGTTTATTTCAGAATATTGACAAGCTGGAACGTGTCCCAGAGGAGGGTGACCAAAATGGTGAAGGGTCTGGAAGCCATGCCCTATGAGGAGCAGCTTAGGGAGCTGGGCATGTTTAGTCTGAGAAAAAGAAGGTTAAGAGGAGACATTATAGCCATGTTTAAATATTTGAAGCGATGCCATGTTGAAGATGGAGCGAGCTTGTTTTCTGCTTCTCTGGAAACTAGGACATGGAGCAATGGATTCAAATTACAGGAAAAGAGATTTCATCTAAACATGAAGAAGAACTTCCTGACAGTCAGAGCCATTCAACAGCAGGATATGCTGTCTCAGAGTGTGGTGGAGTCACCTTCTTTGGAGGCTTTTAAAGCACAGGCTGGATGGTCATTTGCTGGGAGTGCTTTGAGCGTTTGGTCCTGCATGGCAGGGGGTTGGACTCTATGTTTCTATGATTCTGTGTAGCATGCGTATATGGATTCCTTGGAGGTCTACTGCAAACCACAGCATGTAAACCAGGGTTCAAATCCCTGCTTGACCATGGAACCCACTGAGTGACCTTGGGTAAGTCACAGCCTCAAAGGAAGGCTCTGAACAAATCTCCCCAAGAAAACAAATATTCCTCAGTCATAGGTTCATCTTAGGTTAGCCATAAGTCAGAATGACTTGAAAGCACAGAACAGCTACTGAAAACTGAAAACGACTCAGCAATCTGCTGGTGGATCTAGACCTACTTTCTGCCTGTCCATGATGGAGTGTGTAGGTATGCATGTGTGAGACAAACCAACTTTTAGTTTGAAACTTACTTTTGAAAAATAGTGACATTATAGTGGCTCCAAACCTTCCAGAAGTTGTTACTTTACTTTCCGACTTCTCAAAAACAACTAGAGCAGCTACTTCTTAGTTACTTCGGGGGCTGGGGCAGTAAGGGATACTAGTCCCTAGCAGGACTTGGCAGATGCTGGAGATGACATGCCCCATCCTTCATTGAGAGATGGAGGGAGGAACATCAAGCCCAGCCCCAATTAAATAGTAGTAAATGCTGATCTAATCAGATACTAATTAGGCAGCTGTGGCCTTGAAGAAGCTGCTGAGAAATATCCCAGCAGTTCTTTCTCAGCCCTAGAGCTGACCAGTGTCTTCTTATATTGACTAGCAGTACTCTCATCTGCTTGTTTGGTCTTGACCTTGGACTAGCGACATCTTGGACTATTTTATTCAGGTTCATAGTCCAATGCTCAAATTGCTCCATCATGCTGGCTCTCAGTATTGGAGTATATATTGGAATAATAGCAGTATAACAGTGTAATGCAGAAATTGCCAGAATTTTTAGCTTCTCTGTAGGCTCAGGCAAAGGTAAAACACTACAGTCTCTTCTAGCTTGTGTGTTCTTCCTCACTATTAACTTTGGCCCATTTTGACCACACTTTGGTGTTGTTTGACCACATATGATCCAATTTTCGGCTGTGAAATGTTGGAGGTATGCTATATAACAATATGTACTCCGATACTGAGAGCCAGCATGAGGTAGCAGTTTGAGCATTGAACTATGAGTACATAAACTGTCCCCACCAAACAGGGCAGTTGGAAGGTATGTTATTACAGTTACATTGCTAAGGGGATGAAAGTATCCTGCAATAAATTACGACTGCAATGTAACCTCCGCCTTGGTTCCCTCAGAAAGGATTTAATTACAAATAACTAGATATTATCAAGTTCTCATTCATACTTCCATCCCACAACTGGAGTACATATTGTTATAGTCATAACAGCATTTAGTTTTCTAATGCAGGAGTGGATTCCACTGACTCAAGGGTGGAATAGAGGCTGAAGTAACTGGTGGGGCTGGTGAGGAGAGGAGGGGTGGAGGGTTGCTACATTCATTTTGCTTGACTTGCAGGAAAAAAACAAAATCAATTTGCTCAATGCCATTTTAAAACGTCAGTGAAGGTTATCCTCCAGTCAACATCTCTCGGAGTTCAACTGTTGTTTGGATACAAGTGTGCTGCCGATGGATTGGCAAGGAATAGGCCAAGGGCTTATGTCTTTGGCCGCTGCCCCCTTTCAGGCAGGAGATTTTGCTGCTTGACCCCGCTGAACAGCAAGAGGTAGCTATTGCTGCCCCAACCGCTTGCAAGTTGGGACGAGTAGAAGCCCACAGGGCCAGAAGGAGGATAGAAAGGGGATATATTGCAGCGATAGGAACTAAAACAGATGGACTGAGGGAACAAACTGAGAGGAACTGCTCTCTATGACTGGTCAAGCACAGTCTAAGGGCCTTTTTATAATGCTGTTTGATAGTACTGTTTTTTCACTTCCAGCATCCTGTGGAATTCTGGGATTTGTAGTTTACTGGGGCCCCAGAGCTCCCTGGCTGAGAAGTTTAAATGCCCTTCCCTAAACTGCAAGTCCCAGGATTCCATAGGATGTTGAAAGAGGAATAACAGTGTAGTGTAGAAAGTTCCTAAGTAACTGTGACTTCTGACAGTATACAGACCTTCCCACTGTTCCAGTTTGGCAGGGACAGGGCCATTAATCCTTTGTCATCTCACTTTTCAACTGCTTTTCAAATGTCCCAGTTTCTTTCTTGCCTGTCCACTTTCATCCCTTTTCCTTCAAAGTTAAAAGTGAGGTTTTTGAGAGATGATTCAGTTTGGGAGTAAAACATAAAGTCTTGATTTTTCTTGTTGTGTGCCTTCAAGTCATCTCCAGCTTATGGTGATCCTAAGGTGAAACTATCACAAGGTTTTCCAGGTGTGACACATTCAAAGTCACTTGGTGGGTTTCCGTGGTCAAGCAGGGAATCAAACTTTGGTCCCAGGGTTGTAGTCCAGTGCTCAAACCACTACTCCCTGCTGGCTCAGGAATATAAATACAGAACTGGAATATCCAGGTAATGTATAGTGGATAGGGGACTTTCCTTAAGAGCTTTTAAAAAGAATATTAAAGGTAGCATAGGAGGAAGCTCATGATTCTGCGAATGCTACTCGAAGTGGCAGTCCACAGACTGGTGCCAGTCCTTGAGCTATCAGCACAGTGAGTTTCCAAGAAAGGAAGGAAGGAAGGAAGGAAGGAAGGAAGGAAGGAAGGAAGAGAGAGTTGTATCCAATGGGCACAAATATGAAGCCAATCCCTGACACACTGGGAAAAAGCCTCTCTCATGCCAGAGAGCTTAAGAACCACCGACCTAATCAAAACGAGTCTGAGAGCTTTGTCCCAACTCTGAATCATAGTGTTGGAGGGAACTGCAAAGGCCATCTAGTCCAAGACCCTGCCATGCAGGAATACTGAGCTAAAGCACACCTCTATAAATCTAATATATAAAAGTCAAAGTTGGTTTGTCTGTGTCAGGTGAAGGCCTCGTATGATTGGCTGTGTCAGGTGAAGGCCTCATATGATTGGCTGCCTAAGAAGATTCTATGGAATCCTGGGGTTTGCAGTTCAGGGAGGGGCCTTTAGAATTCTCAGCAGGGGAGAAGAGAGAATGAGGTATAATCTTGGCCTTCCCAGGAGGCTCAAGCAAAAACAAACTGCTGCAGCCTCTCCTGGCTTACGTGTTTTTCCTCATTAATAACTTTACCAAACTCTGGCCAAATTGTGATGTTGCTTGGTCGCACAGGTCCTGGTTTTCATTTGTGAAATGTAGGAGGGTATGCAGTGTAGCTCTAGGAGCTTACCAATCCTTGTTTCTACAGCCTGCTTTCTCAGTTTCGTGATTGTTACTAGCAGAGAGGAAGAGAAGAATGAATCCTCTTCTTCTAGTGAGTGTTGCCACAAAACTGGCTGGAGGGAAAATGCAGATGGTGATCTCCATCTGCAAGCTTGCATTTCTCTTGAACAGCCTGCTGGGAAGGATTGATTACTCGGCCCCAAAAATGGGGGAATCAGCAGATGTTATTGATACTAGGGAGGCATTTGTCCACCAGGCATGCTGTTGATGTGGAAAAATTCCACGTAGAGCATTTTTTCCACGCACACACACTCTTCATTGATAGAAAAGTATAAAAAATCTATCATTCCTAGTTGAAACTGTCTAGGCTTGTTGTTATTCTATTTTGATTTCTAAATGGGATACACAAATAATAGAAATTATATTGGTCTAATAAATAATATTTTCTATTTTTGAACATTGCTCTTGAAGGGCTTTTAGAGGCATTTCTATAAGAATTTGTCAAGTTTTATGATCTTATCAACTCTAGGGGTTTCCCCACCACCACCAGAAACGTAATGGATAACAGGTAACACATTGAGGTGTTACAAATAACAGCAACAAATTACTTTTAGAACACTATAATGATTATTGGATATTATTACATGTAAAAAAAAATTTCCCGCTCTAAAAAAAAAGGAAGACATATTTTTATTATTAACTGAAATTGCTGCTGAGCGTTTTGGTTAGCTGTTTGTGTACCGGAAACAAGGGTGACTTGAAGTTATATGTGTTACTAAAATTGTATCACTAAGCAGACAATGAATCTTAAGAAGCTGACTGGCTACAGATGTTTTGGGGAAATTGTGGAAGGTTTGCGAGTAAGACTCTCTATATATCTATATCTATATCTGTATATCTATGTCTATATATGTAGAGACAGAGAGAGAGAGAACTCTGCTAAGTACCTTTAATTTCTCCCTGTACGTCAGAGAAGGTCCATCTTCTCCATGCCCTCTTTAAGAGGAACATTCCATGGAACTGGGGGCCTGAACAGCAGAAAGCTTCTGCCAAACCACAGAGCAATCTGGTGAAAGCTCCCGCGCTGGGACACCCTAGTCTGACAAAACCTCCTTACAGTCCTTGTGAGAAGCTTTGTCTAGTCCCAGTATGGAGTCTCACCCATTGGGAATTCGTCATTGAAGTGATCATACAAATCACGCACACTCCCCTCACATATATTCTGGCCAAGTCTCCAATGTGCGCATCACACAATGGACACTGACCCTAGTTAGTTGTGGGGTGGGGGTGGACTTTAAGAAAGAACAGAGTGAAGCTCTTGCCCCACACACTGACATAAAAGGAAAAATGTCACCCCTGGAGGCATTTGGGATAAATACCAGCCCCCCCCCCCAATTTGTAGACAATGGTAACAAGTGATGAGTGCGCATGATCATTCATACAGCAGCCTTCCACAGTACGTAAGCAGGTAGCAAAAGAATGGAAGAGCAAGCCCCCAGACCAGACAACCCCCTCTTTTCTGGAGCAGCCATGGAATGCGGCAACTGTTCTGACTCTCTTTGCAGCGTGGAAACTTCCATGAAGAGACTACACCTAAGAAAAGTTCCATGCACACACACACACACACACACACACACACACACACATATCGTTCTCATTCAAAGGAGCAAAGGAGCAATGGATTCAAGCTGAGGAAAGGAGATTCCACCTGAGCCTCAGGAAGAACTTCCTGACAGTCAGGGCTGTCCGGCAGTGGAATATGCTGCCTCAGAGTGTAGAGGAGTCTCTTTCCTTGGAGGTTTTTAAGCAGAGGCTGGATGGCCATCTGTCGGGAGTGCTTTGAGGGTGTTCCTGCATGGCAAGGGGTTGGACTGGATGGCCCGTGTGGTCTCTTCCAACTCTACATTGCTATGATTCTATGATTCACATTCCATTCTCACACCAAATCCAACCAGTCTGTTATAATGATCTTGGTTCCCATTCTCCAGCCAGTGCCCCCCTCCCACCACCCAAACATCAGAAGGAAAACAGCAAAATGGCTACAGTACAGCTAGGCTAGGCATGGCTAACATGGCAGAGGTGACAGTGGCCCTCTGATAGTCTTGCATGTCACATATATTTCCTACAGCACATCACTGTGATGCTCTGAAAAAGCAAAAGGGCGCCTCTTAGCTATCTGGCAGTGACTGAGGGCATTGGCAATGGTGCCTGCTTTAGTTGCCAGGGTTAGGGAGGAGAAGAACTCTTAAACAGCCATACTGTCTGAAATACTGTGGGGATTGTATTCCAAAAAGTAACTTTTCCAAGCTCTGAACACAAACCACCAAGAGATACTTTCCTAAATCTCCATCTCAAATCCAGACAGCTCACATCTCCAGCAATGTTGTCTAAATCTAAAGCTAGCTCGTAGTCTCTTCCAAAATCAGCACAGTGCATGCATGCCATATTTGATCTGATTGCCTTCAAGCCTTCTTTTATAAGCTTTGTTTCCCACAGTATTGCTGTTTCCCATAGCCTATACCAGTCTCTCAAGCAGGGTTCAGCAGAATCCCAGGGTTCTGCAAGAGGTTATGAATTAAAAAAAAACTTTCAAAAAGCTGAAGATATAATAATTTTTATGCAGAGATTCCCTGAGCTCTGAAAATTATTTCAAGGTAAACAGTCTGCCCTGTACTGGCATATTTTGCCAGAACTTTGAAATTTACTTTTAAGAAGACTGAATCTAGCAAGATTAGCCATCCACAACTGAGCAGTAGTGGAATGATGCTCTGAGACTCAGAACATCCTCCTAGCATTGTTCAGTTATGGATGGCTTCAGAATATCATTAGATTCATTCTGCTATTTTCCAACCTCTATATTTTGGCTGTATGTTACTGCTGTTATCAGCCTTCTCTGTATCTCATCTTGTCATTCCTTCTGCAATCCTGTGCCATGCTTAGTTGGGCATAAGCCCCAGTGGGACTGAAGGCAGTCTGAGCTGATTCTCAATAAGGAACAGTAGGACCAAGTTGTAACATTTCAATGCCTTCCAAGCTCTTTGAGATGAAGATATTTTGCGATGGCAATATATCTTTTTATGCTCCTTTAAAGTCAGAATCTTCTGGCAGACATTGCAACAGATAAGATTTCTGGGCAGATTACTTGCTTGCTCTTTGGGCCCTAAGAGAGATTTAATCATCAAAGGCAATTAAGAAATGCAGAGAATTAAATAAAGTTAAAATGATATTTTTTGTCTATATATTAGAAAATCAGCTCCACTTCTTTTAAAATGGAAAACAAGTCAGTGCTTATTATTCTTTATTACATATTCCCTGACATTTCCCATGTATAAAACAGGGACATGTGTGGCCAAGCAACATCAATGTGTGCTCAAAATGGCCAAAGTTCATAATGAGGAAGAACACACAAGCTAGGAAAGCCTGCAGCAGTTTGCTTTTGCCTGAGCCTACCGGGAAGGGCAAATTCCTGCCTTCTCATCTCCTTCTTCCTTTCTGGGTTTATAGAGTGCAAGTTACTTTTGGGTTTTGAAATTAGTTTGCAGCAACTGAAGCAAGCTGAAGGCATGGGGGAAAGTGGGAGGAGGAGAAATTGGGACATTTTAAAAGCAACTGAAAAGTCGGATGACAAAAGATTAATCAGGACTGTCCCTGACACATTGGGACTGCTAAAGGGTGTGGTATTATCAGTTACATTTATATTGTAACCTCAGTACGCTCAGTGTGCTGTATTTGGCTCTCATTTATTCTGACACCAACCCTGTGAGTTAGAAGAGTCTATAGCCCTTCCTTCATGAGGAGGCTGGGCCGCTGTAGGGCCAGGATGGCAGCGGTCAGTTGGTCATGCTTCTGCACAACATCGTCGCAGGCCTTTCACCAGCTTGCCCCCAAGCAGCTCACGTGCGCAGTATTTGCAAAAGGGAAAAAATCCATTTTACACCTACCATCGCGCAGCACTGCTGCCCTTCCCAGTTGTGCAGAAGAGTGGAAGCATGCTGTCGATGCCTCTCTCCCCAGTGCAGCAATGGCAAGTCCCTGGCTGCATTGCAGAAGGGAAGAGGCAGGGCTAGAGTGCTCTCCTCTGCAGCGACCTGGCAAGGTGCGGAGGGGAGCATTTCTGGTGCACTCCCCATCCTGCTGGGGCTGCAACAGAAGGACTTGCTGGAGCCCCATCATGTGAAAATGGCCTATGTCAGAGTGACAAGCTTCAGATCCTTCATGAATTTCTGGGAGTATGTGGCTCTCCCAAGTCCCACACCAGCCCTCTTAACTACAGTTGGCCCTCATATCCACAGATTCTGTATCCACAAATTCAACTAACCATGGCTTGAATATATATATATATAAGCTCCAAAAAGCAAATTTTGATTTTGCCATTTTACTACACCACAGTAGATAATGGAACTTGAGCATTCACAAATTTTGGTATCCATAGGGGGTTCTTGAACTAAACCATAGTGGATACCAAGGGCCCACTGTACTAAACTACTCTGGCTCTGCAGTGTCCCTCCCACCTTCCCCTTCTACCCTCTTTAAAGTGGCGTTCAAAAGATCAATTGTTCTCACAAAGAGCATTAAGTGAAATGTACGTCTAACCCGGAAATTTGAGACTTCAATGGACCCTCTATGGGGATGGCCCAAAGAGGCATAAATTATTCTGCACTGGTGGTTATAATCTACCTAGAAGTCCCAGCACAATTGCTAAGGTGCTGTACATCACAAAGCCTGATAAATTCAGCAACCTCAGCTGCTGTGGATTTGAAGTAATAAAGGAGCAAGGCTCTGGAGGTTTCACTCACATTGTTCATTGCACTTTCCTCTGCCTGGCAGTCTTTCAGAAGCAATTTGGAGATTTAGTTACAAAACAACAGCAGCAGTGCAACCATTTTGCAATTTAGAATGAATGGCTTTGTGCGACACTGAAGACTGGGAACACTTAAAATTAACCGGCAAGGTGTTTCTCTTTTAATTTCATTTTATCTTAGAGAGCTCACCAGGCTGCGGCTGCTGCTGTTGCTGTGTAAGCCTGTTAAAGCTAAATCGTCTATCAAGGTCCATGGACCAAAACTAGGAGAAAGGAAAAGAAAGATTTGTGAAGATGTCTGCTGGAGTGTATCTGAGCAGGACTGAGCACCTGGTGGCCCTCCTGCTGTTGAGGGACTACAACAGTGGTGAAGTTGGTGAAGCTGGCCCTTTGGGGGTCAGCTATTTGGAATGCAAGTGCAACTCGATGGTGACTCGATAGGCCACAGGAGTAATAACTTAAGAGTGAAACCCATGTTACCACAATTTTCTAGCCCAGACTTGTGGGATACCAGATATCATTTTGATATCAATAATTTGGCCTTCCTCACCTATTCCTTCCCACGTGCTTGTGAGGCCCCCGGACAAGCACGCAAACAGGCTCGGTTGCTAATCGCTGGAATATTCAACAACAACACAGGCGGGCCAGAAATAGCCAAACTGCCGCTTCAGGAGACCTCACGGCAAGTACCCTCATTATGTATGCATGCTACTTACAAAGAACTTCCTGCCCTGAGCAGGCAACTTGACGAGCCAAATACTCAACTGTCAAGCACTCTGCATTTGCATACTGGCTACCCTATTGACAATTCGGACCTAACTCAATCATGCTAAAATTCTGACCTTTCGGGGGCTTTGTCTCCAGCCCAAAACTCATTGTTTTCCCCAAGTACGGACTAGCCTGTGGCTACATTATCCCCTATAAAAACCCCTGACTTTGTGAGCTTCTTTGGATCGCTCCCAACTTCCATCCAGCCTTGCTGCCACTTTGCTTGGCGAGCCTTCCCCTCAGTCCCACATACTGAGACTCCATATCTCCAAACTTCTGCTGCAGACTACCTGGGCTTCAGGACAGGTGTAGTATTACCCAAACCAACAACTCCTCTAAAAATCCCTCTATCCCACTCCAACTTTTATTTCTATAGTTCTCTGTGTGTGTTGCATACACGTGTTTGACTGTAGTTTTAATAAAACACCGATTATTATTTTACTTCTGTTTGCCTCTTGACTTGGCCTGACCCCGTGGACACTGGGTTCAAGATCTCGCTCCGTTGCCCTGCCTCTCGCATTGCTAACTGGTGCTCTTTGACTAATTTCCCCAACTTATATAACTTGGAGAGCATTTAGGTGTCCCTCACGGGACCCCCAGAAATCAGGGTAACACCCAGCACAGTGATATGTGTAGAAGGGGCTTATGGATGAAAGGACTAAGTCAGAGATTCCATTGGTAAAGAGAGCCTTCAGTGAGATCTTGGCCAAAGAGGGTATCTGGGTTGTGTTCAAGAAGCTGAGAAAAAGACACAGAGAACTGGTGTCTAAGGCTGGGAGTTACTGGCATAGACTGCCAGAAGTTTGAACTGGTTAATATAATAACAGTGCATTTGCCATGAACTTTGACAAGATACTTTATTTTGAATGTTATTACAATAAATGATACAGTTTGTTTTATAGCTACTAAGTTGGTCCAGGCTATCTAAAATCACTGGTAACGAAAAAAGGACACACTATGTTAAATAAGCTAATTTGTTCTGGGGGAACACTTAAGACCCTAGCCCTTCTACATGAGGGTTATGTTTAAAGGGTGGAATTAGGGCTGAGTGTTAGGGTGCCTTATTAAGCTGGACCTGCAAAACCACTCTAGTGAAAAATAAGGGCCTCTCACAACGACGTCTACCATCCCTATTCATCAAGGTACAGAGATCAAAACTAGATGAAAAGAGACATTCGTGAAAATGGCTACTGGAAGGTTCCTCCCTAAACTGCAAACCCCAGGATTCCATAGGATGTTGAAAGTGGAATAATAGTACTATAACAGTCTAGTGCGGAAATCGTCACAGGCCCAGAGTTTTCTGGGCCAAAACCTGAGAGTGGTGCTGTCTGTAGGCCTCATGACAGTTGCTCACAGCTTGTCATTTAAAAGTTGGATGGCCATCTGTCAGGAACGCTTTGGGGGTGTATTCCTGCTGGGCGGGAGGTTGGACTCAAGGCTGTTGTGGTCTCTTCCAACTCTACAGTTCTATGACTGTATGGAACACACACACATTCACTCACAAATTAGGAAAACATATTTTCTATGATTAAAACTACATGGATTGGGATTATCAAATAATTTCCTCCCGACATTGGGTCTGAATAGCGCAAAACAGATTTGGAACCAATGAATAAAAGACATAGGCAATCAATATTCAACAGCTGCAGCATGCTCTTCTAGTCTCCTACTAGTTTAGGCCTGATGTTTAGTATAAATGAAGAAGCTAGATATTGTAAAAATGTAAATATTTCCAAATACCATCTGGTCTTTAGCAGAGTTAGATTTAATGTTATTCCATTGGCTGTTGTAGAGGGTTGTTTCCAAAGAAAGGTATATGATGAACGTATTCGCCCTTGCGGAGAGGGAAAAGTGCTATCTATACCATATATTCTCTTTGAACATTCCTTTTACAAAGATGATTGACTTGAGACTGATAAGTCCTGTTTTAGGAAAATACCCAGGAAGATCCTTTAATTGTTTTTTTAAAATATTTATTGGATGACTTTGATAAAAGGGTAACTGAGGACATAGTGAAATTCTTTGTACTGATTGTTAAGCCCCATAAAACAATCGTAGAATCTTGTTTTCATAATGTATTTTAATGATCTTGATTTGCCTTATGGTTTGTTAACTTGAAAAAGAAAGAGAAATTGAAGGGCTGTTCCCAGATCAAGGTGAGATGGGGGAGTATTCATTCTCATTTAGTTAGGGAGATGGGAGAAGGAGAATTTAATGTAACCTGCTTGCTTCTAGTCAGAAGATGGATGCAGAGTAGAGTGGAGGGCGAGAGCTGGCACCCCAGCAACTGGGAGAGAAAGAAGAAGTTTTTCAAATAAATATATAGATTGCCCCCCCCAAGTTTGTAATTTGCATCAACAAATGAATAAAGCCTTGAGAATTGTTCAAGGTAATGCTTTCTTCTGATGGGTGACCTCAGGCATGACACTCTCAGCTCCAGAAAATCCTGTGACAGGTTCACCTTAAGGTTGCCATAAGTAGTACCCAACCACAACAACAAGAAGTAGGCCTCCGACACAAGCCCAGATCATTTATTGCACTGGGGAAAACCTGGCAGCTAACAACCAAGCAGGCTGCCTCTTCCTTCTGCTCCCCCCTCCCCAGGGTAATCACATTAAGGCACGGTGGGCGGCAAAACCAATCTGTACCAGCTAATCAGCCCAAAGCAGATAAAAGATGTGACATCACCAGTTTGTTGTCTTTCAAATCATGTGTCTCAACAGAAAACCTTCCTTGTTCCATTTTGTAAAGATAAGAGTTGGCTCCCCAATATGCTCCCTGTAGCAATATTTCAGGCCTCTTCCTTGACTGTTCAGTTTTTTTAAAAAAAATTTTTAAAACCTAACCAGTCCTTTTATCTACAAGAATAAATGGCCAAGCATGCAGGTAGGATTCGTCAAGCCAATTGCTCGTAAGATCGCCTTCATATCATGCAGTACTGTTCAACAGATTCTGGTCACGGGATCTGCTGACAACAGCAACACAGAAAAAGCAAACAGATGTTGTACTTGCACTTGTGTGATAATACCCCCCCACCTGCCTGGCAGTATTCAGGAATATTTCACATGGACCACTCCTCTCCCATACCAATGCGCCTGGAAGCAACATCCTTTAGCAGTGGCCAGCAGTGGTGCTTCCATTAGACAAAGTGAGGCTGTTGAAACATGATTGAAATACCAAGTAGATAGAATCCCAGATAGAATCATGGAGCTGAAATTGGGGCCTGAATCAGGTTGGGAGGGAGTGACACACACACACACGCAAAATTACCCTTGGCCAAGAGGAAACATCTACTCAGCGTTTGGGTTGCAACAATAATCTGTCTAGTCCATCAGGTGGACAAAGCTTTATTAAAATATCAGGATTTTTATAGAGCTCCCAAAGAATGAGAAAGCTGCTTAACATAAATTTGAACACAGGGAACAGATCATTCTAATATTCTAACATAGGTGTCATTCTTTCTGTGAACAAGCGCATGTTCTCAGTCAGTTATCTCATTGACTTTTGAGACAGTTCTTGCAAGAAGACAGAATGGCTTGTTTAGAATCGCTTAGGAACTCAGAAACAAAACACTGAATGTTGGAATACTTTTTACTCCCAACAAGGCAATTACTTCAGGCAACAGATCCTTGCAGCAGCAGTAACTGCCTGTTGCAAGCTAGTTTAGAGGTGCAGGAGATTTTGTGTGCCACAAAATGAAGTGGTTTTCCACACTGCCTAATAAAATGGGTTATTCTTTTTAACAAGTTAGGGCTGGCCCTGCTTCCCCCACCCCCCGCCGCTTCTGACACAAAGTTTAAGGGAAAGACAAATGGATAATGCTAACAGAAGCTGATCTCCCCACTGTAAATGACAAAGTACAGAATGCAAAAGGAAGTTGTGTATGAGTGGCATTCCTAATCTTAATGGGTATAAAGGCATTGTTGTTGTGGTGGGGTTTCCAGTAAGTCCTGTACAATGTTTTTCTTCTTTAGAGTTCCAATCCATATGTAAAGGACTAATTACCTTAGAAACCTTGATTGCATTAGGATCACATTGGAAATAGGCATCCTGATTCACAATAATTTCCACCACTGCAAGGAGATGGTGGTCTGGTTGGGATGATGGGAAATAGATCCGGGACTGTAGAAGGAGCAGCGTGAAGACACTCCCTTCTGCTTCTAAATATACCTCTGTGATGGCATTACATGTTCTTTTAATTACTATCTGATGTAGATGTGACATTGTGAGAGTGGATAATTACAGTTGGCCCTCTACACTTGTTAGGGTTAGGAGCCCAGGACTGCCTCTAAAGTGGAGAAACCACAAATATCAAAATGTGTGTGTGTGGGGCTGAGGCATGGTGGTAAGTGTGGGCACCCAGGGTCTAAACTAGCTTGGGGAAAGGAGAGGGAAAACAAGTGGATTGGCATGGTGGCCCTATACTTCCACTCTCTCAACCATCTCCTTCCTTGGGGGTGAGGGCATCAAAGAAGGGCTTGTAATGTTGAGAAACTGGAGTGCAAGCTCTCTTCAGCTGGCCAAGCAGCAGCTGGTGGTTGTGGAGGAGGAGGATCAGAGGTGGATTTTTAAAGGGCTGCACAGCCTGATCTGAGCTGTTAAGAGGGAAGGTTCCCCTAGAAAAGAGGCACTTGAGGTGGAAAGGGGCAGGGCTTGGGGAAACTCACAAATAATCAAATCTGTGAACGTTAAACTTGTGAATGTGGAGGGCTGACTGTAATTCATATTAAAGTCTACACAAGTCAGTTCCCATTAAGAAAACTCTGCATGTCCTTTGAATATTCTTTATAAACATGTGTCAAGATATTTTGAACAAAGGGGGTCTGTTATGCAAAGAAATCTTCAAAAGGACAAGCATCTGCCCTTACCTCACAGCTGGTTGTTCCCAAAATCTGGGACATGAAATTTCAATTTCCCTCATTTGCTGCTCTTAGCAATTGCAGCGTTCCCTCCAAAAACCACAATGCATAAACATGGCAATTATTATTTTCTTTACATGCCCCATAGCCTAGTGAATCATCTCACTTAATTTAGCATAAGATGCTAGGAGCATTTCAAGAATCTGTCTCCTACTGATGCACAGATTAAACTGCATACACCCAGCTGTAGTAAAATGAAGAGCTAACTTTAGCCGTCTCTCTCACACAGTGGCTAAATGTACAAGGAAAATCAAGACACCAACCTCAGAATGATAAAATCTGATTTCCAGTGAAGCTCCTGTACGTTTTCATTCTGTTTCATTCTAGGAAACACTGTGGTCATATCACTTGCTTTCTTCCTGTAAGTGCAATTACATTCTTCACAATTAGGTCTCCTTTCTTTTCGTTTTTGTTCATCTATGAACATTCAGTGCTCCTCAGGTTTTCATCAGAAACTGAAACTGTATCCCAGATGTAATGTGATTAAATATCGTGTGCATGATTATTTGCTCTTTGCAGAAGTAGTCAGTTCTAAGAACACCCTGTGACATTTTGCAGTTCCTCCAGTCCATGTGGATCCAGTCCAAGTGGATGCTGCTGAATGGTGCTTAAATACTAGCAATAGGCTGGTATCTTCCGTCACCACAACTGAGGGTTGCAGGCTGTATGAACCTACAGCTTTATTCTTCAGGAGGAGATAAACTGCAGAAGGACTGTCTCTGCTGCTGCCCCAAAGTTGCTCTCTACGGCCATTCTGCACTAGACTGTTATAGTGCTATTATTCCACTTTCAACATCCTATGGAATCCTGGGGTTTGCCTCAAAGGGCCCTCCCTAAACTGCAAACCCCAGGATTCCATAGGAAGTTGAAAGTGGAATAATAGCACTATAACAGTCTAGTGTGGAAATGGCCTAACTTTTGGAAGGAGAGAGGTTAATTCTGTTGGACAAGAAGGAAGCAAAAGGCTTGAGATCAAATAAACAATCAGAGAGGTGAAACAAAAGGGCAGACATGTTCTTTAGACCTTCCTTTCAACTAATCTATACAAGCACTGATGTCCCTTTGCTTCCAACAAGAACAGGAAAACACAGGCCGTAAGTTTTTAAACCTATTAGCATCAGCAAAGTAACTTCCACTGAGATCCAGGCAAATGATTAGATAGTTCATTTTTGTAGTTCCCATCCAAGCAATCTGTAGAGCATTTTAAAAAATGGTGAAAGACATATTTGGTTATCCCCTTCCCCCTAACCTTAGCTCAGTGTCAAAAGTACAGTCATCCCTCCACATTTGCTAGGGACAGGGGCACAGGACCCCCGTGAAAGTGGAAAATCCGTGAATAACTCTAGCCCCCCAAACCATATTTAAAACATAAAAAAGTATGATCACCATATTCAACCCACCCCAGATTCATCTGAGGCACCAGGGTTCCTTCACAAAGCATAAGTGGGGGGCTCGTGGGGCTTACTGCCACCTCCACTGCTGCCCCACACCGTTTTTAATAGGGACTTACAAGCCTCGTTCGCCATTTCTCAGTCTCCCAAGGCTTGCAGTCCCTATTAAAAATGGCATAGGGAGGCAGCAGACGTGACAGCAAATAATCTCTGAATAATCAAATTGTGAAACTCACAAATGTGGAGGGCTGACTGTACACTCAGAAACTGGTAAACCATTGGTTCCACCTAGGCCAGTGGTTCTCAACCTGTGGGTCCCCAGATATTTTTGGACTTCAGCTCCCAGAAGCCCTGAGCATTGACCATAGTGGCTGGGGCTTCTGGGAGCTGAAGTCCACAAACATCTGGGGGCCCACAGGTTGAGAACCACTGACCTAGGCGATCCCTTCAGCCCAGGACCCAAGTTGAACATTTTAGAAGGGGTTTCACCACACTGTGTGGTGGTGGTGGTGGGGGACTAGGTGGAAGACTTCCATGGCTCACTCATTCCGAAAACCCCAGTTGTCAATTTTCTCTGGGACATGGCTGGGTCTAGGCCTTCTGATATTTCAGGAAGGGCACAAACGGTCTCACCCAGCTGCTGCAGGTAGTGTAATACCCAAAGTTAGCCATATTGTATTGGAACGTGAGAAAAGAAAATCTCTCACTGGCCACCTGTCTGCGTTTCATATTTTTTTTGTATAATTTTTATTGAAAGTTTATCTCAAAGATAACTCCCCCCACACTTCCATGCTTAAATCTTCCAGCTGAAATTACTTATTTCCATTCCATTACAAACATAATTTGCGTCTTACAGAGAAAAGAACAGTTACATTATTTCTTATTTGATTTCTTATACATTTATATCCTTACCCAATCCAATACTCTTTTCCATTCTTTCTCAAAGTTCTGGATAGATTTATTCTTCAAAGAAAATGCTAACTTTTCCATCTCTATCATATCCAGAACTTTTAACTTCCATTCTTCTATATCAATATATTTCTGCATTTCATAATTGAGGTAATGGAGCCATGCTTTCCAGCTATGCTTTTCTTTGCTACTGGGGCAATCTTTATGCCCCACTATAATCATTCGACTGTGAGAGCAGCCCTCATGGTGTACCAGAGGACTGTATGCTGGTTGGCACGCCCAGGGCATCATCAATAGATCCCAAACAGAGTGTCTGGTCCTTCCACATTCTGATTTATTACTTACTTCTATATCCTTCCTTTGTCCTAATTATCCCAAGGTGACATAAATTATACTTCTCCCCATTTTCAGTCATAACTCCGGCCACGACAATTCTGAAAGGTAGTTCTGGCTGAGAGAGAGGCCATTTCTGCTCTACACTGTTATAGTGCTATTACTCCACTTTCAACATCCTATGGAATCCTGGAATCTGAAGTTTATGGAGAGGCCTTTAGAATTCTCAGCCAGAGAGCTCTTTGCCCCCGGGAAACTACAAACCCCAGAATTTCACAGGATGTTGAAAGTGGAATGATAGCACTATAACAGAGTAGAGTGGAAATGGCCAGACGGCTATCCCAGAACCATCCAGTGACTTTCATGGCTCAGCATGCAGTTGAAGCTGGATCTCACAAATCCAAGTCCAACACTCTAACCACTATACCACACTAACTCTTCATGTGTTTTGCTGAATGTTTTATCTGTTAATGTAACCCCCACACAATACAGTCCCTCAACCATATTTCCAGTATGATTTTACATAACAATGCAAAGTTAAGTCATAAAATATTCAATCTGTTATATGAAACAATTAAAATGGCAGTATTAATCTACTCTGATTCCGATAAGTAGCTCTGAGTGTGAAAAGCAAGATATGTCTGTATATAAATGAATTAAAATGTACTTATATCAGGTCGTTAAGGCCCTTTCCACACGGGCATATTGCCCACGCTAGGACGACCTCTCCAGGAGGTCTTCTTCACTGTGGGGTGCACTAGTGCAGTTGGAAAAAGTGAGGCTCTACACCTCAAACCGCTTTAGCACAGCTGCGGGGGTGGCGCTGCTAGTTTTATACAAACCACCTTCGCAAGTGGTTTTTACGAAACTCGCCCGTGCTGCTCTGTGGTAGCCCCCGGTGAAGAACTGCAGAGATGCGGTAGCGTGTCCCTGCAGATCTGCCCGGGGGCGGGCTTCCGGCTGGCGCGCTGCCCTGATTGGCGGAGCGCCGCTGGAAGCCGCTGGCCGCCATTTTGGGCACCGCCGAGCGCCGCCAAAATTCGGCGGCGTATAGAGCGGCGATACTGCGCTCCCTGCAGGGACGGAGCAACCCGCTGCCAGGTAAGCTCTGCCCCTGCATGCGCCACCCCGTTTCCCCCTCCCGTGAGGAAAGGGCCTATGAAACCATTGCTAAAAAGGGGCTACTATGTATCCAGGCTTAAGTACTGCTAATTGCTGCTATCTGGTATTCAAGAGTCTATTTGCTGTTGCACTGTGTCTCATGGAGGGGAAAAAGCAGGAACAGGCTGGAAAATGGAAGTTAAGACTAGTGGTGGTAGGATGTTATGAGAACGGAGGGGTGTGTGGAGATAGGGATAGAGAAATATACAGACAGGTCACCTTGGTCAAGGACCTGTGAATCACTGTCTAGCACCAGCCTGGAAAAGTAGTGAGGGGACAGAGACATGATGAGATCTAAAACTCTGAACAATGAATGCTTTATGAGTTCAAACTTTTTTTTTAAATGAACATTTTTATTAAACAGAAAAAAAGCAACAAACAAACAAACAACAACACTACATGGAACTACAAATACATACTAATACAGTGGAAATAAAGAGACAAAGAATACATAACACAATTGCAGCCATCTAACAAAACTATAACAAATAAAAAACCCCTACAAATAACTAACAGTTGGTTCCTGCACTTGTTGCAAACACCTCATTGTAATCAAATAATTATACCTGTTAATCTCAAATCTATACCAAAAATGTATACTTGTTGCTAGCCACTCTTATCATCATAGATATAATACCTGCAAGACTAATTATGTGCTCAAACTTGTATTGATAACCTATGGAAGATTTATGCCTTCAGTTTTGGCAACTTCTGTTGAAGTTGTGCTGTGTTGCTTGTGCTGATCCATAAAAATAAACTGCTGTCTACCTCAGAGTGAGTTTTGTGGAGTGTGGGTTATCCAGTACGTGACAGTTTAAAAGGCTATTGAATGTTCTACCTGGGTGTTATAAAAATACTGAAATGAACACACAGATATGGAAAGAATGTACAATTTATGCCTAGCAGCAAAATTAGCAGCCTCCTTGATTGGCAAAGAAACATTACTCTAAGGCCATTTCCGCACTACACTCTTATAGCACGATTATTCCACTTTCACCATCCTATGGAATCCTGGGGTTTGCAGTTTAGGGAGGGGCCAGCTGGCCCCTCCCTAGACTGCAAACCTCAGATTCCATAGGATGTTGAAAGTGGAGCAATCGTGCTATAAGAGTGTAGTGCGGAAATGGCCTAAGACTGGTTTCACAAAAGCTTGGATGTCTGTATAATTGCATGCATTAATCAGCCTTTTATGAATCAGAGAAGGATAGTAAATAGATAATTGTTTTAGACTGAGGGAAATGGTTACTCTTCATCATATACTGGAATGATAAAGTCCATAATAAAGAAATGCATGTACTCTCTTTTCCTTGCCATGGCAATCTCTGTGCTATGTGTCTTTTTATCATTTTCTTTTTTTGGAAATCAAAAAGAAGAAAGCATATTGTTCACAAAGATTACAAGCACATAACTAATGCTGCTATCCTAGCTTAGTACAATTTTGTGTGTGATTGGAGCAGGGGAGAGGTGTTTTTTTTTGTGGGGGGGGCGGTAATGCAGATTCCAGGAATTTGTTAACATAGACCATGATTCTAGACCAGCTATTTAGTCACATAGCTAATTTAGTTATGTAGGTAAGCAGAATTTTCTGGCCTGAATACCCTCAATCCTGCTTTACTAAGCCAGTTTGGCATTAGTGTCCTACCTTGTTTGTCAGTGACTGATAACTGGAAGTCCTCAGGTCTTCTGCATGCAAAGCACATACTTTCTAAAATCTCTTTACCTTTGTATTTTTTTTTCCAATAGAAAAGGGAAATGATTCATCCCACAGTAAAATGAAAATAAAAGTGTAAAAGAACATTTCTTCTCTAGAAACAAGGAATTAAGAGATTGGGTGCCTAAGGCATTGGCATCAGCCATGCCAGAGCTCTGGAGTCCCACCATCCACCAGGGATGCCAGATACGTGTGCCACCTTTGCTGAACCAAATAGGTGATGCCTTCCTCAGGGTGGATTGATTGTAATGGCTAAACTCTGGCCACAGCAATTAATTCACAACTTGGCATTAAGAAAACTAGGACTGGAGAATTAGTTGGAACTAGCTTTCTGTGGACTGGATAATGTGACTGGGCAGTCAGAGCACCATTTACACTACACACTTATAGGGCTGTTATTCCACTTTAAGTATCATGGCTCCATCCTATGGAACCCTGGGATTTGTAATCATAGAATCATAGAATCCTGGAGTTGGAAGGGGCCACAAGGCAAAGCTGCTTTATCCATTAGGCACTTCAGGCACTGTGCCTAGGGCCAGCAAAAACTTTAGGACCTATGATAACATCCCTAATGGTAAGGTGAGACAAAGCAAGAAGCCAAATACAAGAGTGCCTAGGGCTTACAAAAACCTTAATACAGCACTGCCAGCAGGGCCATCTAGTCCAACCCGCTGCCATACAGCAAGACAGAACGAAAGCACTCTTGAAGGTGATTTTCCAGCCTCTATTTAAAGACCTCCAAAGATGGAGATTCCACCACCTTTGAAGCCAATCTATCTAGAATTTTTTCCTAATGTTTAGTTGGAATCTCGTTTCATGTAGTTTGAATCCATTGGTTCACCTTCTAGTTACTGGAACAGCAGAAAATAAATTCCCTTCAACTTCCAATAAACTGCTGAGTTCAGTCTACTCTCAGACTCCATTTATGAACCTTAAAGTGTTTTAAGAAAAATCCTTTTCAGATCCTGGGCTAAGGAACTGTCATGGCCTCTCTGTTCAACCTCTCATTTGGCAGCAGAAACAGTTTATACATCACAACAAAATATAGACTTACACATTTTAACACACTGATTTATCATCTTCTATCACAGGGATAAATCAAGCATGCAAAGTGGGCGTCAAAGTTATGAAATGAGTTCCAAATGCCATAAAAAATTAAAGACACTTGAAAGTTGAATAAACAAAGTGAGTGCTAAAGATACTCCTTGTCTTGGGCCCATTTGGGCAGCACTGGTGCTGAGCGTGGCTGTGCCCATTTCCGCACTAGCCTGTGCTAGCACTATGATTCCACTTTCAACACCCTATGGAATCCTGGGGTTTGCAGCTTCAGGAAGGGCCGGCCTGCCCCTCCCGAAGCTGCAAACCCCAGGATCCATAGGGCGTTGAAAGTGGAATCATAGTGCTAGCACAGGCTAGTGCGGAAATGGGCTGTGTTCTCACTCATGTTTTGGAAATGACAATTCTCTTTGAAGGAAACCTATAGAAATGTTATTATTTACTGAATTATTTTTTGCTTTAGCTAAAAGCAATTTTCCTTTGCTCTTTTGTGCAAAGAAGGTTTCCAGACAGCTCTACATCCAATCAATAAAAACACCAGAAACCATGTCCGCAAGGTCACAGTTTAACTAGCAGAATGCAAAAAGAAAAGGGCTGCAGAGGAAGAGGAAAAGCAAACTCAGGCAGTTCTTATAATGACCAGCTGAAACAGGAACAGATCCGGGAGAGGAGGAGGTGGCTGTCATCTCAAAAGCACTGCTGGAGTGGTGCTGCTTTGCTTCTCTATCTCACTTTGCTGCAGCCGGATGGGCTACCTGCTCTCAGATGAGGGTTATAGAAGAGAAGCCTTGATAGACTTGGGCCTTTTCTGCACTACACTGTTATAGTGCTAATATTCAACTTTCAACATCCTGTGGAATTTTGAGATTTGTAGTTTACTGAGGCCAAAGAACTCTCTGGCTGAGAATCCTAAAGGCCCCTCCCTAAACCACAAGCCCCAGGATTTCATAGGATGTTGAAAGTGGAATAATAAGACTACAATAGTGTAGTATAGAAATTTCCTTGGTCATCATGTTGTTGCTGTGTGCCTTCCAGTCAATATCTTTCAGCATTTCACAGACAAAAACTGAGCCATGCATGGCCAAAGAGGATCAGAGTGTGGTCAAGATGACAAAACTTTCGAATGAAGAAGAACACACATGCTAGGAGAGGCTGCAGCAGTTTGCATTTGCCTGAGCCTATTGGGAAGGTCAAGATTCCATTCCCTCCTCTCCTCTCTCCCTGCTGAGTTAACTGAGCACAAACTTCTTTTTCACTTTGAACTCAGTTTGCAGCAATTGAAGTAAGCTGAGAGGAACAGAGAGAAACTGGGACATTTAAAATGCAACTAAATAAGTGGGATGACAGGGGACTAATCTGGACTGTCCCTGCCAAATTGGAGCAGTTGGATGGTATTGTCTCAGAGAAGTTAGGTTGACAGAAAAGAGATGAGGAGATTTTAGGTTACTGAAACACTATCTAACGCTTATCACTACTCCGTTAACCCTTATCACTACTGCTTTCTCTAAGACACCTTCAACTCTTTAAATTCTGAATATTCTTGCATTTCCAGCTTATAAATGGTTAAGCCCAAGAGGTTATTGTGTCCTAGGCAAGATGCAAAGATAGAAGGCATTTCCACACAATACTGTTATAGTACTATACTTCCACTTTCAACCTCCTATGGAATCCTGGGGTTTGCAGTTTAGGGAGGGCGCTTTATCTTTGGCCTCAGTAAACCACAAGCTCAGAATTCCAGAGGATGCTGAAAATAGAATAATAGCAATATAACAGTGTAGGATGGAAAGGGCCAGAGTTTCAACATGGCTTGGAACTTCAATAAGCTAATTAAAGATCACAAGAAGCTGACTCCAAGACACATACATGCCCTTAAGCTGAGGCTGCACAAATCAAAAGGCCACCTGATGAGGAAGAACACAAGCTGGGAGAGGTTGTAGCAGTTTGCTTTGCCTTTGCCTATTGGGAAAGGTAAGATTCAGTGCCCTCCTGTCCTATCCCTCCTGCTGAGTTGAGTGCAAACTGCTTTTGCACTTTGAACTCAGGCCATGTCCACACTACACTGTTATAGTGCTATTATTCCACTTTCAACATCCTGTGGAATTCTGGGGTTTGTAGTTTATTGAGGCCAAAGAGCTCTCTGGCTGAGAACTCTCAACGCCCCTCCCTAAACTGCAAACCTCAAGATTCCGTAGGATGTTGAAAGTGGAATAATAGCACTGTATCAGTGTAGGACAGAAATGGCCTTTGTTTGCATCAACTGAAGTAAGCTAAGGCTAAGAGGAAAAAGTGGGAGGAGGAGAGAGAAACTGGGACATTGTAAAAGCAGCTGAGAAATGTGGGATGGCAGAGAACTAACTGGAACAGTCCCTATCAAATCAGGGCACTGGAGTCAATGGAAGGGCCCAGTTCCCATCTCTCTTTTGCTACGAATTTTCAAATGCTACTAGTCAGACTTACCATGAATCAGCAGCATAGTATCCTTTCCATGAACCAGCAGTATGGGCTCCATTGACCCAATGTTGCAAATAAAATAAAATAAAAAAGTATAATAATAATAATAAAATAATAATAATAATAATAAAATTAAAAATTAAAAATTCCATGCTGTGGATCTTTAGAAGAAGTATCAAACGTTTATACAAAAAATAAGAGAAATATATAGCAGGTATAGAAATCTAGATGGCGCAGCAATGTTTTATATAAAAGGGGGCAAGCTCCTGTTGACCAATGTTAAATATGCCTGTGTAGGAGGGAGAGCAGCAAGAAACTGGCCACAACAACAGGGCAGGAGGGATGGCAGTGAAAGCCCTCCTCTTGTTCGAGAAACGAAGCTGGCCTGCAGGCTCTCCAGCTGTTCAGGTTGTTAATACAGAAGAGTCTCGATTATCCGACATAAACGGGCAGGCTGATAGTCCGATAGCTGAAAATGTCGGATAATCCAGAGGGCTATCCTTGCCCGTAGTGGCCACCATGTCTGGGGCATGTCTGGGCGTGTCCGGGGGCGTGGAAATGCCTACAGCCACGCCCCCAAGCAGCCGCGACGTTGGATAATCCGGAATGTCGGATGACCGAAGGACGGATAATCGAGACTCTACTGTACCTGCCTGAGACAGCTTTCACTGCCACACCTTCTGCTGCCACTAAGCAGCTCCCCCTTGAAAGAGTGACTTGTGCCAGTGAAATGGACCAGTAGTTTCCCAGCCATAATATGCGGATCAGAAAATTTTGCACCTCTCTTGAACGTTCTGACCCACTGAAGTATTGCATCTGTAGAAATGAGCATTTTGAGGAGAAGAAACGGAGATGAATTTCTTCATATAAAATACAGTTAAAATGTGTATGTGTGCCTGTCTACAGGAATGGGCAGAATAGGGCTGGGGTATGAAAATCTCTCCCTACTGATTTTGTTTTGTTTTTCAGACTCTCACTTAAAGTCCTAAGTTCAGTTCCCTGCTTGGCCACTGAGTGACCTTGGGTATGCCACACACTCTCAGCCGAAAAAACACTGTGATAGCTCCACCTTAGGGTTGCCATAAGTCAGAAAGGACTTGAAGGCACAAAACCACCACCACAACAGCAAGGGTGGTCCGTTAGCATCTAAGCAGCCAATTGTTACAAATTGTTACTAAAAATAAAATCCAGCATGCAAATACCTCCTTTGTTCCGTCTGGACAAGCCAGTTCCCTTTTAATAATTCATACTGATTTAAGAACGTTTTATTATTCTGAGTAGAAAAGGTTGGGAAGTACTAAATGAGCAAAGGGCTTCCTGCTGATTGCAGTATTTAATAGCTGTTAGTTTCTATCCCAGAAGGCGGCAGAGAGATTCAAATTAATGAATGGAATCTGTTGAAAAAAGGAGGAGGAGGAGGAGGAGAGGAAGAAGAGGAAGAATAAGAAGACAACAACAGGGATCAAGAGAATAAGTTAAAAAATGCCATTGGCCTTTTGTATTATGAGATAATGGTGCATTTCTCTTCTTCCCCTGTAAGCAGGTGATAACCAAAACAAGCTTACCCGTCAGCCATAATTTAGCATGTAAAATCATCCCTCTATCTGGCTGAGGATGAAAGCTTTGCAATATTGTACCTTGTTGCTATTAAGCAGCAATTGCAAATTTTGTTCAAAAAAAAAAAAAAAGGAACCAATATATCTAACAAAAAAATATGGAAGTAATATATCTAACAAAATCCAGGCAACCAAGCCTTTGTATTGTGCTTCTCAGACTCTTATTTTCTAAAATGAAAATAAAGGAACATGCCACATTTACTTCTGAAAACATTTTGGTTTCAGAATGTGCAAGATTTATTTATACACTTTCAGAGGCAGAATTGGCTCCTGGTTTGAGGGGGCTGGCTTCTGCTGTGGCGAGGGAAGTATAATCTAAAATGCCAACATAGTGTCCTTTCCCAACATCCACATGAGATACATGCCTTCCTCTTCATGTGAGATTTTAAAATGGACTTTTTTGTTTTTATAAGGGACATGTTTCACTTTGGGGAACATTTTTTGAAACCATTAACTTTTCTTCTTTTCTCTTTTCTTCTGGTACATTTTTCAAATTGGATGCACTGCTTGCATGCATCTCCGTGGACTAAACTGTGTGTTGTGTTGTGTTTTACACATTTTGTTAGGACACTTTCCAAATGAAAAACTTCCTTGCTGGCCGTGGCCACATCTAATAATGTGTGGATTCCAGAATGCAAAGTGCATCAAAGTCTCCATTCAGTTCATGACATATAGAAAGAATGCTTATGTGGACCTGCACGTCCTGGTGCTGCGAGGGTGGGTGCGATTTGTTGACTCCCCCAGGGAGAGACCAGCATCCTGAGTGGCTGGCACAGGACTGCTGGACTGTGTCATGTGATGGGGGGAGCAGGGTTATTTAAGCCCACCTCCCACGTGGCCATCTTTGCTGATCAACATGACCCACCCACCCTTGGTACAGTATGTGAATTCAGGTCACTTCACAGCCGGATAGGAATTCCCCCAGCCCTTTTTTATCAGTCCCCCCCATCCTATACTGTAGCCAAATAGGGCTTTGAGTGGTATCAGCAAATTGGAAGTAATTTGCCTGGTGGGGGGAGGGGGAGGACAAAGCTCTGATGTACACTGCTGGCACTAATTTGAGAATAGGGTATGGTTCCCAAACCTCCTCTTTAGGATTGTGAGACTCAGGGGGAGGGGGAGGAGTCTGCCCTTGAGGATAGGCCTGTTTTGGGGCTTCTCACCTGCAGGGTCCGGGACTTTGGTGGGAACGCAACGAAAGGAAGCCATGCAGCAGCCCAAGAAAGTGGGGTTGCCCAGCAGGGTCCAAGTGTGTTGCCTAAGGGGGGCCAAGGAGGTTGGCTCCTGGCCTTGACCAGATCTGCAGCAGGTACCTTTCCTCCCTTTGCCTCTACATTTTGTAAATAATTTGGTCAAATAAGTGGTCCTTTTATCCCAGTGCAATGTGCGTGGTCTGGTTATTCTGGGGGTGGGGCATAAAAAAACATCCTATCCCCCCATAATTTCACAGAAGGAAAACGGGACACATGTGGCCAAGTAGCATCAGTGTGTGTGAAAGATGACAACAAGGTATTACTGAGGAAGAACACAGATGCTAGGAAAGACTGTAAGCAGTTTGCTTTTTGCCTGAATATGTTGGGAAGGGCAAGATCCTGCCCGTCCTATCCTCTTTCCCCACTGGGGCTGAGGGTGTGTGACGTCTCCAAGGCCGACCACGGCCGAGCAGGGAATCAAACTTTGGACTCCAGGATTGTAGTCCAGTGCTCAAACCACTACACCACACTGAGACTGCCTTTGCCAAATCCAGGTAGTTGGAAGGGTGTCAATGTCCTTCTTGAACTGTGGTGTTCAGAACTGGATGCTGAAAATAGTGTTACTATTCTTCCCCGGATCTGTACATTGCAGTTCTGTTGATGCAGCCAAGAACTGCATTGGCTTCCCCCAACCCCCAGCACATCTCTCTGTTGTCTCATGGTAAGCTTGTGGACTACAAAGACTCCGGATCCTTTTCATACATATGACTGTCAAGCCAAGTGCTGTCCAGCTTATATCAGAGTACCTGATTTTTCCTGTCCAGAAGTAGTGCCTCATATTTTTTTCTTGCTGAATTTTTTTTTTAAGTTTTGGCTCACCTTGCCAATTTCTTAAGGTCATCCTGAAACCCAATTTTGATTTCTAAGTAGTTAACTACTCCTCTCAGTTTTGTGTCATTTGCAAACTTGATGAGAATGCTTTCTGTTCCATTGTCCAAGTCACTGATACGCTGAGAATGTTGAATCCTGCGGCACCCCACTTCTCTCTGGTATAATAAAGAACCATTGGTAAACACTTTTTGGTTTTGTCAATCAATTCACCTAACAATTGTCCATCAAGTCATCTACAAGTTCACCTAATAACAGCATTGTCTTGTCCATATTTTACAGCTTATTGCAAGAATATTATGAGAGGTCTTATAAGATGTCTTAGTGAATTCAAGACACACTACATCCACAGCATTCCCTTGGTCTACCAAGCTGACAAGTCTGTCAAAAAAGAGGTAAGTTTAGACTAGTATGACTTTTTTGAAAAACCCACATTGGCTCTTAGTAATCACAGGATTTTTTAAAACTAATTGCTTGTAGCATTACTTTTAAAATTTAACTTTGCAGCTCTCATATTACACATGAATGCACACGTGAACATACTAGAATAGCTAGTTAATTCCAGGCTCTGAAGCTGCTGAAGGGAGCTATGGTCAGAATACCACACTGATACAATTTTTTTTTTTATTATAAGGACAGTTTGTGGATAGATAGGACTATCAGGGGTTTGTTCATATTACAAAATTCATTGTTGTTGTTGCATGCCTCAAAGTCATTTCTGACTTATGGCGACCCTAAGATGACTCAATCATGTGGATTTCTTTGAAAGATTTGTTCAGGGGGGTTGCCTTTGCCTTCCTCTGAGGCTGCGAGAGTGTGAATCACCCATTGGATTTCCACAGCCAAGCATCGATTCAAACCCTGGTCTCCAGAGTCACAGTCCAATGTTCAAACCACTACAATGCGCTGGCTCTTTTTATTACAAAATAACAGCACTGTTATGTCACTTTAACTACCATGGCTCTTTCCTATGGAATCCTGGGAGGGGCTTTTACAGTTTTCAGCAAGAGTATTCCAGTGCCTCTCCCGACTACAAACCCCAGGATTCCATAGGATGGAACCATGGCAGATAAAATGGAGTAATAGGGTTATAATTCTGTAGTGTGAATGGGCTTCAGGTGCTCCAGAACCAAAGGCAGCTCCCAGCATGCATCCCAAGGAAGGATGTAGCTGCAAGTATGTTACATATGTTTGTAGTAGTACTTTCAAGACATGGGTTTTCTTTTAGAATTACAAAGGAAGAAAGGGCTAAATTTCCTCTCCTCACCTATTAGAACCTTGATAATGATTGGCCTTTTTCACCCACTACTTCTGATGTTATCCCCCCCCCCACTTTTTAGTGCTTCATGTTAAAGGTAAAGCACATTTAACTTCCTACCTAGTCTGACTGTAAGTGGCTGAATGAGCTGGGGGGGGGGAACCTCACTAGCCAGTCATGAAGCTGAGAAATCACATTATCATTGCCCCTTTATTCTAGATACATGGGGAACTGATCACATCCGCAAAGGCAATTGGGGGAAAATTAATGGAACAAATTGGTGGATAGTTTACATGGTGATCTTAGGATTTGATCAATGGTATTAAATTTCTTTCTGGCAAAAGGAATGTTCCTTAGTACAGACAAATGCTTTACCTGAACACTTGGGAAGATGGTAACAGCTGTGAAGAGCAATGATTCCTTGACAAAACAAGGTTATTTTAACTGCAAGATAGCTTTTGGCTCTGTAGGTTTCGGGAGTGTTTCCAAATAGGATTCTTTGAAAGGGTACCATCCAGAGATGACAACTGAACCAGATTGCCCCACTTTTCTGACATCTGTCATAAAACCTGCCACAACCTAGGTCCAACTTGTTGAAGAAATGGAGAAAATGAAGCTGCTATCACAGTGAAAAGAAATGTGTGTCCCTCCCAAAGTCGTCTTATTTATTATTTATTAAAAGTGTTTGTAAAGCACTTTTCTATCCACTATAGCCCCAGAGGCATTGGAAAATAAAATTACAATATAGAAACAAAGCAGACTTAAAACAATTTTAAAAAACCAAAGTCCTGTCAAAATGATACAATTTTGATTGCCTTTCCAAGATTCAAGAGTGATGGAGCCGGCATGACATTCCCTGGGAGGGAGTTTCACAATTAAGGTGCTGCTGTGGAAAAAAGTCCTGTTTTGTGTTTCACTCCAGTTTCTTGAGCTGCTGGGACTTGCAGTAGAGTTTCATTGACAGTTTGAATTTATGGAAAGACTCAGATGTTAAGAAGAAGTCTTTTAGATAACCTAGCCCAAAGTCACTTGGAAAAGTACAGCATTCATCATGTACCACCATTGGCTAGGACTGATGGCAGCTATCATCTAACAATGCCTGCAAGTATCTGGAATCAGCAGCAATTTGCTATACTATATCATTGAGGTGTGCAGCCCATTAGGTCATGCATCGTGGGCCCAATGTGCTGCTTCATATGTTACTGCATTCAAAAATATGGCACAGACACTTGCAATTGCTTATTGCAAAATGCTAAGTGAAGCCACTGCTTCTTTTGTTGGTTAGAAGTACAAGAAGCAATTCCAGCTCCCCACACAACACCATAGAGGCATAGGTTAGTAGTGGAGCACATACTCTCCAACATCTCATAGATGAAAACCAGGCAAGCAATATCAGAGTGTGGTCAAAATGTTAATGAGCACACAAGCTAGGAGAGGCTGTGCCAGTCTGCCTTTGTCTGATCCTGCTGGGAAGGGCAAGATTCTGCCCCATCCTCTCCTCTTCCTCTCTGCTGAGTTAACTGAATGCAATCTGCTTTTGAACTTTGAATTCATTTTGCAGCAATTGAAGTAAGGACAAAGAGGGAAAGTGGGAGGAAGAGAGAAACTGGGACATTTTAAAAGCAGTCAAAAAGTGGGATGACCAAGGATTAATTGGGATTGTCCCTGCCAAAGTTGGATTGTTGGAGAGAAGCATGTGTGTTAAATACAGCAGGTTGTAAGAACATATGAAGAATACACAAAGACCTGAACCTCAGGAAGAACTACCTGACAGTCAGGGCTGTCCAGCAGTGGAACATGCTGCCTCAGAGTGTAGTGGAGTCTCCTTCTTTGGAGGTTTTTAAGCAGAGGCTGGATGGCCATCTGTCGGGAGTGCTTTGAGGGTGTTCCTGCATGGCAGGGGTTGGACTGGATGGCCCCTGTGGTTTCTTCCAACTCTACATTTCTATGATTCTATGATTCTATTTATTGCCTGTCTGTGAACACTAGCTGCTGGGAATGGCAAGCAGGAGGATTCTATTGTTCTCCTGTAGTTTTAGGTGCTCTCTCTAGATATCTGGCTGTCCTCTGCAGGAAAGAAAAAACTGGCTAAATGAACGTTGTTTTTATCCAGCAGTGCTCTCCATTTCTCAGGAGATTGTCTATAAAAGCTAATGCTAAAATCAAAATAGCTATTACATTTGAAGTTTAGTTTGTGCCCATATACTCTGTCCTTTGTAGAATTTAGTAAAACCTCGAGTTGCAGAAAGTTCCACATTGTGCTGAAGAAGACATTCTGTCATAAAAAATCATGGGAATGTGCATCAGATAACGCTCTGTTCTTTCCTCACAATTATACAAGTTGCAGCTTAGGAGTGTAGAACACCACTTTGATTGGAGAGTTCTGCAATAGTGCCTTGATTTGTTGGGTGCTTCTTAAAGGATGCAATAGAATGTAATAGCTTTAACAGCTGGCTTGATCACTTTAAATTCTTCAAAAGGCAACAAATCTTCATATTTTCATAGCGTAATTTCCAGAATGGCCTAATTGATATGCTGCCTGAGTCATGAAAAGGTTGCTCTGTTGCCTCATGAAACTTTGTCAGTCATCAATATTTAATCTGTGTTTTGTTCTCACAAACATCTGCTTTTCCTGATAATTGATTCTTCCTCCAAAACAGATTGCACCCTCCTGAATTTTATGTCCTTCTGGGGTGGGGTGGGAGGAAGTATTCAAAATGTTGTGATTTTGCCAGGTGTCATGCTGTGTGGCACAATTAGATAACCTATTAAGCCCTTTGCTTCAGAAAAGATGACACGAGAGGTGTATTACTGTTATTTACAGGTATGCAGACAGATCAGATATTTTAAGAGAGCTGAAGCAGTCACAGGGGCTAGTCCTAAAGCTGCTCTATTTCTGTCTGTCAGTTAATTGCAGAACTTTTTCTCAAAGGTATGGCCTACAGATGATCTGTGGGGCCTAGAGCCAGTCAAAGACCCCAGACCACTAATTTTAAAACTTTGGGGG
Source organism: Iguana delicatissima (assembly GCA_948472985.1). NCBI lineage: Eukaryota > Metazoa > Chordata > Lepidosauria > Squamata > Iguanidae > Iguana > Iguana delicatissima. The sequence continues at coordinate 146,945 of CAOKZL010000905.1, forward strand.
GATAATTTTTCAATCCATCACTTTAAAATGCTCCCCCTAGAACCCAACCAAAAACTGTCAGGACATGTTGGTCAAAAGCAGAAATGATGTAATGTCACTTCTAGTTGCATTGAGTATGCCAGTACAGCCATGGGTCTGTGTCTCTTTGTGTGTGCCAAGATGAAAAATGGTTCCAACCTCCTCTGCAGCTGCCCACTCCTGGCCTTGGGCTTTGGAGTTTTGCAGTTAGTCCCAATTAAAGTAGAGGCATTGAATCAATGGGACTTATCCCCCTATTGGCTCACCTTTCAATAATTGACTCAATGGGTCTACTTAGTCTGGGACTAACTAACAGCAGTTTGGCCTCCACAACCTTTCAAGACCCCCACCAAAACATGGTGAATATATGGGTGAAAACAGAAGTGACATAATGTCACTTGTTGTAAATGCTGGTGCAGCCCTGGGTGATGGGGAGGGTGCTCCTTCTATAAACAGGTGAAGCACACTAGAAAGGATAGTAGTATCTGATGGAGTCAAATCAAGCCAGGCTGAGGCCATTTCCACACTACACTGTTATAGTGCTTTCAACTTTCAACATCTTGTGGAATTCTGGGCTTTGTAGTTTGTAGCCAAAGAGCTCTCTGGCTGATAATTCTAAATGCCCCTCCCTAAGCTGAAAATCTCAGGATTCCATAGGATGTTGAAAGTGGAATAATAGCACTGTAACAGGGTAGTGCAGAAATAATCTTTATCTTCCATGAGGCTATAGAGTTGGAGGCCCTACAAGGGACTCATTCTATTGTTACCACTGTGATCTGGTCTGGTCTTTGGTGAACTAAAGATATCATTTTGATATCACAATTTGGCCTTTTCCTTGCCATCAGCCAAGTGTTTGTGAGGCTCCGCCGAACAACCGTGACGCTAGGCATGGGTGATACTTGTGCTCTCATCAAGGTACCAGATATAGCCAGCTCCACTTCAGGGGGAAGCCTCCTGTACAAACACCTTGATAACAAAACAAAAGGACTCTCTGCCTGAGAGAACACCCTGGTGAGCTAGGCACTCAACGGCCGAGCTAGCCGCATCTACATATCAGCTATACCATTGTCAATTCGGCTCATAATTCAATCATGTAAATTCTGACCTTTCGGAGGTTTTGTCTCCAGCCCAAAACTTATTGTTCTCCTGTGAGACCAGACTAGCCTGCAGTCGTTCTTTCCCCTATAAAAGATGTCCCGTTCTGAGAGTTCTTTGGAACTCTCGCTGGACTTTGCTGAAACCACTTAAACTCTTGCTGAATCACTGGAACTCTCGTCGGACCTTGCTGAAAAATCACTTGCTGAAATCACTTTTCCTTGCTCGCTGCCGCTTGGTCCAGCAGAATCCCCTCAGCTCCTACGCCGGGTTTCCTCCTCTTCAACTGGTGTCTCCAGGACTTTGGACAGGTGGCGTATTGCTCATTCCCCTAAATTCTCTTTCTTTCCTTTTCTAGTTAAGAGTGTGCTTGTGTTTTTATTATTTTGTGTTTAATAAATACTGTTAGTATTTTGAAACTGCTTGACTCCTCACTGACCTGAACCGCTATACCTAGGATAAAAAATCCCGCTGCGTTGCCCTGCCTCTCGTTAGCCAAGAGAGTGCTCCAGCTAATTTCCCCATCTTTGCTAGGTTTGTTTGGTATTTGGGCGCCCCTCCTGGGACCCCCAATTCACAGGGTAACACTTTGAATTTGAGAGCAGCCCTGAATTAAGAAGCCGTGCTCTTCCTCTGAGGAAGTAGCCTAAACATCTTCCTCCCAGAGTCCTTTGCTCTGCACCATAACGTTCAAGGGTCAGAGGTCACAAACAGGCAACTTGTTAGCTTGGTACCATCTAGAACAGTGGTTCTCAACCTGTGGGTCCCCAGATGTTTGTGGACTTCAGCTCCCAGAAGCCCCAGCCACTATGGTCAATGCTCAGGGCTTCTGGGAGCTGAAGTCCACAAACATCTGGGGACCCACAGGTTGAGAACCACCGATCTAGAAAGTTGTCTCATGGCCTACTTAACGTGCACATTATATTTAAGAGAGGGACACTGTCTGATAATCCTAACATATCAGCCAGCAATCAAGCACAGGTTTCTCATATATCAGAAAATACTTGCAGCTGTGCATACAATGACTACCAAAAACTGGAGAGATGCCCACCTGTGTCTTGATAAACACCACCACTATTTGCATTTGCCAGCAAATTCATGTGGCCATCCAGATATGTGCATAAGGATGTTATATACCAGCAACCAAGGGAGATAGCTGGAAGCTCTCAAGTCTTGTTCAAAGATAAAAATAAGATAAAGAGTAGCTGAGAAAACCCACACATTCCTCCCTTTCAAATTCATAAGCCTAATGGCCTTTTCTACAAAATAAAAAAACCCACAGTGTTTATTATACCCACAGTATGTTTTATCTTTGCATAAATAGCATTAATAAAGATCATTAACAACACACCACTGTTCATTAGCTCTTGAAAACTCCTTAGGAGCTTCCTTACTGAAGTCACATAATATTGTACAGCCACAGTCTCCTGCTAAGCAGGACATATTTTCAGTTCCTGTATTTTACATAAATGCTAATTTTGGAAGAAAATGACACCATTCAGAACTGCCTCCAGGAGGCCTTTGGGATGGTCAACTGACAGCTTTGCACAGACCAGCAAAATTCACCCTGTCCAGTAATCAGCACATTCAGTTTTTCATAAATTCAAAGTTGCCCTCTGTTAACAATCCTAATAACTAACATCAGTAAAATGTAAATGAATCAGTCCATCCAACATCTGTTTCCTCTGTCTACTGATATCTGTTTTGTGGCTGAAAGTAGTATCTTTAGAAACAGTAGATTTTTTTTTTTTTTTACAAAGAATTAGATCAGCCTTCCCCAACCTTTTAGTCTCCAGTTGTTTTGTGCTTCAGCTCTCTGTTCTCCTTCCTTTTGTCAGGATCTTTAGCCATTTAAAAAAATCATCTGCATATATTAACAACATTAAAGGATCTGGATAGATTTGTTTCTGAGCCCTATACTGTCAGGTCGCTAAGCTCCCTGTCATGAAAATACTAACCTGGTATATGCGTATTCTTTGCTAGCTGCTACTCTGTATTTGACCATTTGAGAAAAAAAGGAGTTGCTTTGTATCCAAGCTCAAGTATTGCTGGTTGCTGCTTCATTGTAATTCAAAGGCCATTTGTCACTGTAGTGTATTTCATGTTAGGGAAGAGCAAGAAATGAAAGTAAGGCTGGCAGTGCCGGGATGTCATGAGAACAAAGCAGTTTGTGGCAGAGATAGAGAAATAGGCAAGGGAGGTCACCTTGGTCAAGGGTGTGTAGGGTTGTGGCAACTACCGGGAAAGAAAAGGAGGGGATAGACACATGATGGGATTGATGGCTTTCACCAGTGAATGTTTTACATGCTTAAACATACCTTGATACAAGATGCATGCTGTATGTACCCTCCAGTTTCAGCAACATTGTGCTCTTGCTTATCCATACAGTAAATGGCTGTCTGTCTCAGAGTGAATTTTGTGAAGTGTGGGTTGTCCAGTACGTAACATGTACATATCTTGGTAAATGAAAGCAGTTTGCTTTGCATTAACAAGAACTAGAACAAATAAGCAGTGAGATAGGGATGTGGCGAGATGGACTTATGAAAGGGAAAAGTTGTTGCACAGATTAGATAAATTATGGCATTAAATGTCATCTATAGGAGATGTAATAAGGTAAGGATCTGTAAGGAAATGGCTGGTGGATGACAGTTGGGAATGAGAGAGGAGTCTTTCAAGATCAGGAATTAGTGGGGTTTAGGAATTTGAGTGGTAAGGAAAGTTAGGGGGTCAGAGACAGAGGAGAGATAGAACCAGATGACTAGTTAGGACATAAGAGAGAGACAGGATGAGAGATGTGTACTAGAGTTAGCATCAGTCAGGATTTATATGTATTAAACAAGTAATTAGTGATGTTATGCTCAATTTCTGTTTAATAAATCATTATTTTTGTATTACACACTTGAACCTCCAGGAATGCTGCATAATGGAAAGCCTGAGTTCAGATACAGTGCCTGTGGAAACAGCGTGGTAGTGGGAAAATAAGATGAATAAAGTCTCACACAGGAACCACAAGGCATCTAAAGGGTTCGCCACATTTGATGCCAGAGCGGTCCACACATTGGTGACAGAGGGTGGGATACATAGAAGCCCTCACACTTAGTGGCAGTGATGGGATTAGCGGGAAAATCCCAAAAGAGGAACCCCAAACACAATAAAAAAAAAGTTATTTTGGAAGAGTCCAAGGGCCAATTTAGTCCCAGATTCCCTCCACACAATGGCCACATTCCTATGGAAAACCTGCCAGCAGGATATGAGTGCAACTATACCCTCTCCCATGTGTTTCCTCATCTCTCTCTCTGGTACAAGATTGCTGTTATTTCAACCATACAAGCAATCTTGAACCACCTCACCCCATGTGGCTATCTGGAAACAATGTCCTGTGCAATTTTTCCTGCCATGAATTGTATACAAAAAACAATGTTATTTCCACACAGAATAATTTCTCAAAACTGTGTCAGATGTGTGAGTGCTAGGCAAATATTTGTTTTATCTGCAACAAGGAGAAAACTGGAAATTATTCATCCTTACTTTTAAGGATGACCTAGTGAAGTATTTACACTGCTATTGTAACTGCACTCCTACAAATATATTTGGGAATAAGTGCTGTGGAACGCAATGATAACTGCACATAGACAGGAAGAGAACAGCTATATTGAGTCTTCTCTTTCCTAAGAGAGTTCTGCAATAAAATCCTGCAACAAAGTTTTGCAGTGCATCCCCACCTCTCAAGTGGTTTCCTCTTCAGGGTTTTAGGCGACTAGCCTGCTGTCTTCCAGGACAGCCCAAGCCAAAAACGGCTGCTCCCCTCTCTCCATTTTCTTCTTCATGCCCCAACTGATAATTCAAAGCTTCTGGCAGTCACTGAGCATGCTCAGTCCTTATTGGCTCCAACACAAACACCGCCCCCGCCCAGGAAGGAGTTTGCCTCCTTAGGCATTCTTCGGATGTGTTCGTTTTTTCTGTACTTCCGTAAACCTCAGCTTTTCCCTAGGCATGTTAGTGATGTTGTGGACTTAGGTTAAAAATGTGGTTATGTTTATTAGGGAAGTTAAGGTGAAGGATGGTTGTGTTTGTAATGTATAGTCAGTGTAATAAGGTAAGTCGTGTGTTGGGTTGGGGGTGAGAGCATTGGGACATTGGAACATTGGGTTGGAGGTGAGAGCATTGGAACATTGGGGGTGCTTGGCGATTGGCTGAACATTTGAATGGGATTTTTAAAAGGCTGTTGTGTAGGACAGTGAGGAATACGAGTGAGAAATGTTCAGTAGGGACAGTCAGAGTAGAGATATGAGTTGGGGAAGAATGATGGATTAATCAGAATACCTTAGAATTTAAATGTGCTAAATAAGTAATCTTGAATTCTGTACTGAACTCCTGCTTAATTCATTTGTTTTGTGTTACCCACGCATACCTCTGGGAATGCTACAATAGTGTTACTGGACTGGTTGACTTCAGACACACAGGGCCTTTCTGCACTACACTGTTGTAGTGCTATAATTCCACTTTCAACATCCTATGGAATCCTGGAGGTTTTCAGTTTAGGGAGGGGCATTTTGAATTCTCAGCCAGCGAGCTCTTTGGCCTCAGTAAACTACAAAGCCCAGAATTCCACAGGATGTTGAAAGTGGAATAATAGCACTATAACAGTGTAGTGTGGAAAGGCTCTCAGTCTCCATGGCAGCAACAGTTCAAGGGTAGTGGTGCCCACGTAGGAATATTTGGTACCTATTTCAAGCAGAGTGCAGCAGGGCTAGTGCAGTATGAGCTCATGGTAGAAACATAAATCGTTACTCTGGATGCTTTTGTAAGGAAAAAAGAAAAATTGTGTTTTGGGTATTAGGGAATCTATCTTATGGTAGAAAATGAAATAGACAAAAAAAGCCCTTTGCCCCTAAGAGTTGACTTTCATGTGTTGGTGCAATCTAGATGTCATTAGTGCGGTTGGAACCCCATGGATGTTCCTTCCCTTCTAGCCAACTACTTGAAGAAGCAGGAAATGACCTCCGCAGGTAAGAGGGAAGCAAAGGGCTTGAGTACATAGAGCAAAGAAAGAGAGAGAGGCGAGACAAAGGGCAAAAATTATCTAGACTCCTTTCTCTTGCTAATCACTTTATGGGGTTATAAGAATAAAATTTTGCACAAGAACAACAAGAATGTCTGTAAAGTCCCCACACATGGTCCCCACGTGTGGTAGCAATGGTGGGATGGATGTGAATCTTGTTACTTGGTGGTCTAGTTTGATTACAGTTTTGTTGACACTCACTATCTGAGTTTGAGATTATAAGAAGTGGCTGAATTTGCAGCAGGGACAGTAAAGAAGGCAAGCTCCGTGCTAGTTGAGGGAACTTTTATTTAGTGTCTTAATCAAGTACCAACATTTATCTATGATGAAAACATTAGTTCAATCACACTGATTAACTGACTATATTTTAGTGATCAAGTCATAATTCCTGTATGCAAAGCTGAACTCACTCTCTTGTCTGCCTCATAACACTCAATTATGCAGGGTTTAAAACAATGTTAATATCTTGTGAAATTAGTCTTTCTCCTGAATCGATTTGCTCAGACTTAATAAGTGATCATTTACCTGTCCACTGAACTTACATTTCCAGTTGTTGCCTTTCCCTGCCCACTCTCTCTCTCTCTCTCTCTTCTCCTTGCCTCACTCCTAATTCATACACATGCAATACTATTTATTCCTTACACTCTGACTCACTGACTTGTAAGAATAATGTTTCCCCCCTCTTTTTCCTCCCATCTATCTGTGTTTCATTCTCTTCCCCACACACCAAGAGGATGAACTACTCATTGCATGCAAATAGGAAACAGCAGCTTAGCTGCTATTACTGTTATTGCTGATGACATCATGTAAAGTAGAGCAGACCTTGGAACTGTTCCTTGTTGTTGCTGTTTTTGGACTGCTGGTGTTACCGGGCCATACACCCCCACACATTGATATGGTTTAATTGGCAAATTTTGATTTAATTGGCAAGATATATTAATTGGCTTTGATAGAAAACATGCTCTGCTATGGCTATATTGTTACCCTGTAAACTGGGGGTCCCATGAGGGGCATCCAAATAACCAAACCAAACAAGCAAAATCGGGGAAATTAGCTGGAGCACTCTCTTGGCTAACGAGAGGCAGGGCAACACAGCGAGACCTTTTATCCTATGTATACCGGTTCAGGTCAGTGAGGAGCCAAGCAGTTTCAAAATACTAACAGTTTTTATTAAGCAAAGAAAATAATAAAACTCACACACACCTAGCCAGAGAGAGAAGAAAGAAAGTTTCGAGAAATAAGCAATACGCCACCTGTCCGAAATCCTGTAGACACCAATTGAAGATAAGGAGGGAAACCCGGCGAGTAGACCAAGGGGAATCTGTGGAGCCGAGCGGTAGCGAGGCAAGGACGGAGACCCAAACGGAGCTTCGAGTGATTTCAGCTTAGTGATTTCAAGTGATTTCAGCTCAGTCCAGTGAGAGTTCCAAAGAGCTCCCAAAGTGAGACAACTTTTATAGGGACAGAACAACCGCAGGCTAGTCTGGTTTTTGCATGAGAACAATGAGTTTTGGGATAGAGACAAAGGCTCCAAAAGGTCAGGATTTACATGATTGAGTTATGAACCAAATTGACAATGGTATAGCTGGTATGCAGATGTGGCTAGCTCGTTAAGTGCCTGGCTTGCCAGGGTGCTTTCACAGGCAAAGAGTCCTTTTTGTCTTACAATCAAGGTGTCTGTTTCGGGTGGCTACCCCCTGAAGCGGAACTGGCTATATCTGGTACTTTACAACTATCGCCCATGCCTAGCGTCGCGCTTGTCTGGCAGCGCCCAACAAACATTCAGCTGATGGGGGAAAAGGGCTGAATTACGATATCAAAATGATATCTTAGTTCACCAAAAACCAGACCAGAATGCCGTGGTAACAATATGGCTGAGCTGGATAAGAGGAAAAGACTGTCCAAGTGCACTGTGAATTAGCTCGGAAACCTCCTATAGGCGTAGCCAGGTCATAGTCAGGAAATCAGCAGGTAACTCCAGAGATAATAGGCTTGCAGCTAGCCTTAATGACTTTTGGGACAATAGTGATGATTCCTACCAAACCACTGATTGTCTTAACTCCTTTTTCTCTGACCAAGCAACCTTTCCTCTGACCTTAAATCTGTCCAACAAGCATTGAGCTATCAACATGGCCATTAGCCCTTTGCCACCTAACGCTAAGACCATTAGCCCATTCCAGACCTCATTGTCTGCTCTGCAAACTCCATTGTTTACTTGGCCAGAGAGCCATTCACATCTTTGCCCTCCAGGCAGAAATTGTGTATAAGAAACACTAGTTTTTTTGCCACTCAACTTGCAGTACACTGATTGCTGGTCCCCACTCTGCCACTCCAATTTCCGATTGTGTACTGTCCTGAGGTACAAGTATAAGGCACATTCCTGCTTCTTTGCTGCTGTTCTGGATTTGGCAAATATCACCCACCATGCCTTAGAATCTCACTATCTAAAATCTTTCCTCCTTTTCCCTTCAGTTAGTCTTCTGTGAGTGTGTGACTGTTTCGATCTTGTCTCTGTGGGTATTTCCCCAATAAAACACAATTTAGCTTATGTTGGATCTCTGGCTGGTTCTTCCCTGCAGAAGTACTGGTAAACATGGGTGGAAAGATCTTGCTAGGTTACTTCCCTCTTGCAGGCCTCCTAATTTGGGCTAATAACTCCCCACCTTTGCACGGAGGTACTGGCTTCACTGGTGGACCCCTGAGTCACCCAGGTTTTGGTGTCACAATGGTTGAGAGATGCAAGAACTTGTAGCCTAAAGAAAATAACTTTTCTGCCTAACGGATAAGGTAGCACTGGACTGAATTTGGCTACACCAGCCTACAGATCTACTGTGAGCTTTCTGTGACCCACTTGCCTTGAAGTCAATGGCCTCTAACATTTCACAGACAAAAACTGGGACAAGCATGGCCAAGGAGGATCAGAATGTGGTCAAGATGGCAAAAGCTACTAATGAAGAAGAACACACAAGCTAAGAGAGGCTGCAGCAGTTTGCATTTGCTTAAGCCTACCAGGAATGACAAGATGACAAGATTCTGTCCCCTCCTCTTCTCTCCCCCGTGCTGAGTTAACTAAGCATAAACTACTTTTTCACTTTGAACTTCTTTGCAGCAACTGAAGTAAACTGAGGACAACTGAGAGAAAATGGGAGGAGAGTGAAAGAGAGGCATTTTAAAAGCAGCTGGAAAAGTGGGATGATAGAGGATTAATTGAGATTGTCCCTGTCAAACTAGAGCAGCTGGAGGGTATTATCTCAGAGAAGTTAGGACTGGTGGAAAAGACATGAGGAGATTTTAGGTCACCAAAACACTATTTAACCCTATCACTATTGCTTTCTCAGCTCTTTAAATTCTGAGTTTTCTTGCACTTCCAGTAAGGTCAGGCTCAAGAGATTGTAATGCCCTAGGCAAGATGTAAAGATGGAGTTTAACCAAGGCTTGTAACTTCAATAAGCTAATTAAAGATCCACAAGAAGCATCAATACGCATCCCTAAGTTGAGGCTGCACAAGTCAAAAGGCCACCTGATTCTCAAAGCCTGCAGGTAAGGGGTGCATTTCTGTCTCAGAGACCATCAAAAGCAGTTTAGTCACTTCCATCTCTGCTTACTTCTAGGTCCTATAATGCAGAAGGCTGCCTGCCCAAATCCCCATCAAGGATTGGTATTGGGATAGATATTGTGGGACATCTGTTTGTGTCTGTTGTGGTGTGCTTTCAAGTTGTTTCCAACTTATGAAAACCTATCATGGGGTTTCCTGTGGCTGAGAATATTTGATATGTCCAAGATCACCCTGTTGGTTCCCATGGCTGAGCAGGGAATCTGTCATGTACAGGATAACCTGCAATCCACAAACTTCACTCTGAAGTAGACAGTTTTTATTTGTAGAAAATACAAGCAGCACAGTACACTTCTTCCAAAGTTGCTGAGACTAAAGTGTACATGGAGTCCAATTTTTTATAGACACAAATCCAAATTTTAGGTGTGTAAAGCTGTGATTGGAGAGGATCATAAATCTAACATCGTCACACTTCTTTGGACAGTTCTCCGACCTGCATTTGGTTCTCACTTCTCATCCTTGAGGCAGGAACATATTTTCTTCCTCTTCTCTTAGACCCCCCCCCGTGTTCTCAAAATGCTCTCCTTTATACTTACATATTTGCTTGCTCTGATTTTCTCTCCCTCACTGGATACATTGTAGCAACAAGCAATAAAGCAATTAACCAAGTGATACTTTGTAATAGTACAGGCAGGCTCCAAACAGATATATTGCTGCAACCATCAATTAACACTAGATACTTTGTAACATTACAACTAAAGTCAATGGGGTTCTACAGCAGTACTTCCACACTGATTACATTACATTATTTCAATACACATCATAGCGTTACTCCTGTGCACCACGGCCATGCCCCTGCGTGGTGTGGCCGTGATCCCTGCACCGTGGCCCCTCCCCCCCCATGAACTTCAAGCTCCACCACTGGGAGTGGTAGTTGGTTGTGCGTAAGGTACTCTTAAATTTGAGTTCCTTGTTAATATAAAGCTAATATACCATTAAAACTTCTCCTGCAATTCCTTTGGTACTGCCACACTAGAAGTTTTAGGAATTTATTCTGCTTCTATGTTTATTGATCAGGCTATTACTATGATTCCAGAACAAAACATGAATTTTAAATTTTAGAGATGTTAAAACACTAAAGGCACCAGATCCCGTCTAAACTTGGAAGCTACACAGGGTCAGCCATGATTAGTACTTGGAGACTGCCAATGAACAGCAAGTACTGTTGGCTATACTGTCAGGCCTCCACTTTTGTGGGTTTCACTTTCACAGATTTGTTTATTTGAGAGTTTCTTCAATGCCTGCCCTCTTTGACCTCAGGCAGTTCTTTTCTGGGGGAACCCTCCCTGTCGGTGGCTTTGATCAGCCCATGCAGATCTCAAAAACCTGCCTCTGGTCCTCCCCCTCCATCAGCAGCAGCTTCCTGGCCAACTAAAGATGACTCACAGCCTGATTTCTCAGCATCACAGGTCCTCTCCCCTCCCCTCAATTTTTCATCTGTTTTTTAAAATATCCCAGTTTCTTGCTCTTCCCCCCACTTTTCCCCTTTGTCCTCAGCTTACTACCATTGGTACAAATGGAATTCAAAGTGCAAAACCAGTTTGGGTTCAAGTAACTCAGCAGATGGGAGATGAGAAGAGAGGGTAGAATCTTGCCATTCCCTGTAGGCTCAGTCAAAAGCAAACTCCTGTAGTCTCTCCCAGCTTGTGTTTTTCCTCATTAATAACTTTTGCCCTCTTGACTACACTCTGATGCTGCTCAGGCACGTCTGTCTCCGTTGTCATCTGTGATGTGTTGGTGGGTAGGCATGACAGAAACCTGCCTTGGCTCCATGAAACAACATATGAGCAAAAATGTTTCCTAGGGCCACTGAAAGCAAGGCTCTCCACCTCTTGCGGTGATTTGGAATCTCCAGCCAAGCCATCACAGCAGCTAGTATAGTACTTTAGAGTACAGTGGGAGGGAGGAGGCAAAATAGCTCTCTCTTTTCATTACAATTCAGTCAATCTTGATTCTTTCACAAGCAGTGTGTACTTAGACCTTCATGAACATGGCACAGGTGATTGCCAAGTCAATGTACATAGGTGCCATTTTATTATTTTTAAAATTTTTGTTTTATTAATTATTTTAGGAACTTGACAATTATATATACTTCTGATTGAATCTTGGTGGACCAATTTTGGTCATTTTGATTGCCCCCTGCTTAAGACCAAGAAGGCCAGAGTGATGCAGCGGTCTGGGTCTTGGACTAGGACTCTGGGAGGCCAGGGTTCAAATCTCTGTTTAGCCATGGAAACCCACTGGGTGACCTTATAGAATCATAGAATCATCGAAATGTAGAGTTGGAAGAGACCATACGGGCCATCCAGTCCAACCCCCTGCCATGCAGGAACACTGTCAAAGCACTCCCAACAGATGGCCACCCAGCCTCTGCTTAAAAACCTCCAAAGAAGGAGACTCCACTACACTCCGAGGCAGCATATTCCACTGCCAGACAGCCCTGACCATCAGGAAGTTCTTCCTGAGGTTCAGGTGGAATCTCCTTTCCTGCAGCTTGAATCCATTGCTCCTTGTCCTGGTCTCTGGAGCAGCAGAAAACAAGCCCACTCTCTCCTCTGCACGGCATCCCTTCAAATATTTAAACATGGCTGTCATGTCCCCTCTTAACCTTCTCTTCTGCAGGCTCTCTAAGTCTATCCTCATAGGGCATGGCTTCCAGGCCCGTCACCATTTTGGTCGCCCTCCTCTGGACTTGCTCCAGCTTGACCATGTCCTTCTTGAATTGGGGTGCCCAGAACTGGACACAGTATTCAAGATGAGGTCTAACCAAAGCAGAGTAGAGTGATACCAGTACCTCCCTCGATCTAGACACCATATTCCTATTGATGCAACCGAGAATTGCATTGGCTTTCTTGGCTGCCGCATCACACTGCTGACTCATGTTCAGCCTGTGGTCTATGAAGATTCCTAGATCCCTTTCACACGCACTGCTATCCAGCCACATGTCCCCCATCCTATATTTCTGTATTCCATTTTTTCTACCTAAGTGTAGGACCTTACATTTCTCTCTGTTGAATTTCATTTTGTTAGCCTTGGCCCAGCTCTCCAATCTCTCCAGGTCATTTTGAATTTTGTTCCTGTCCTCTGGCGTATTAGCAACCTCTCCCAATTTGGTGTCATCTGCAAATTTGATGAGCATGCCCTCTATTCCTTCATCCAAACCGTTGATGAAGATATTGAACAGCACTGGGCCCAGGACAGAACCCTGCGGCACCCCGCTAGTCACTTCTCTCCAGGATGAAAAGCAGCCATTGGTGACCACCCTTTGGGTTCGGTCGGTCAACCAGTTACAGATCCACCTGACAGTAGCCCTGTCCAGCCCACATTTTACTAGCTTCTTTGCAAGAATGTCATGGGGAACCTTGAGCAAGTCACAGTCTCTCAGCCTAAGAAGAAGGAAATGGCAAACCTCTTTTGAATCAAATCATGCCAGGAAAATCTTATGATCGAGTTGCCATAAGTTGGAGTCAGTTTGAAGTCAGATAGCAACAGCTCAAGACAAAGTCTAGTGGAGGAAGGGGCACTGAGACCCCCTTCTCTCTCCATTTCAGAGTCAATGTACAGGGTACCATTTTCTACCCTTGGGTCACACATGGAGTTGCACAGACTGGAAAAAACACAACAACAAAAAGTCTCCTTCTGGTTTTTAAAAAAGGATTTTTTTAAAATGCTAACCTGTCTAAAGGAGTCCTGCTCTCGATTTCAAAAATGAATTGCTGCTCTAGGATGAGAGGGTGTAGACAAAGATAAGTGATTCACCTTTGTTGGTCCAGAAGAAGGGCAGTCTGGGGAATTTGGATGGCTCAAGGGATGGAAAAACAGCCTTGGGGGTGTATGGGTCCCCAGAACCATACTTTGCCTGCCAGTGCATCAGATCTGATACTGTCCATTGCTGTAGTAATACATTTTATTGTGTGGCACCTTGTGACAGTCTCCATCTCCATGGAGCACCCAGAAAAATGACATACCTTGTGATTCAGCTCGAGAATCTGATCTGAACATTTTTATTGCCACCAGCAATAGGTCTTTGGTAAAGCTGACGGATAATAACTGATCATTCTCGATCAAAGTAACCCACAATATTTTGCATGTAAGAAAGGGAGTTCACAATCAGATATTGTTGCTGAGCAATTTTATTTCTCCCCTCTCCATTCTCAGAAACTTTCAGCTAAACTCAAAGAGAACAGGGAAGTCTGAGGGTGGCAGGTGATGCCATTGTTGCTGCCAATCACTCTATCTCTGAAAGCCATGGCCACGTCGTTGTGTGCACACCTCCATGATTGGCATAGTTAATTGGCAAATATTATTTAATTGGCACTATTAATTGGTGTTGTTATAATGATACCTGAGGTGACTGGAAGGTCACTCTGGAACAGGCGTATTACTGACTGTAAATGTGAGATAGCCAGGTAGGTCAGCCACGCCCACCCCTGAGGCAGAAACCAAGTCATTGTTAGGCTAATAGCACGGCTACTCTCAAGACAATAGGCTTAAAGATAATGAGCCGGACATCTCAGAGCTGAAAGGGGAAATTCCCACCAAACTGTGATTCTTTCAGGCCTTATTCCACCCACCTGGCTGTTTCCCTATTGTCTTCTCTACCTCTTCACAATACTGAGCTATTACGACAGCCATTATCCTCTTGTCACCTAAGCACTAAGACCATTAACTCTGTCCAGACCTCATTGTTTGTACTGCAACTCCCATTGTCTGCTTGGCCGGGAGAGCAATTCACACTCATACCTCCAGGATATTTTTCAGGTGCAAGAACCCCCAATTTTGAGCAGTTCAGCATAGTCTCTTGCCTTTCTGAATGCCACACTGTCCTTTTCATTCCTGAACAAGAACTGTCTTTAAGTGCCAACCTAAGCCACGTCACTGCTTTTCTCACAGCTCTCTGAACCAGTAAATGTCATCTCATTCCTGAAAGTCCTTTGTCCACACTTTCCTCCTTTCGCCTTTGATTAGCTCTTGTGTGCATGTTTGGATCTTTGCTTGCTTGTGTGAATCCTTTTTAATAAAATACATTTTAGTTTACTTTTGAATCTCTGGCTGGTTCTTTCCTGGGTGATCCCATAAACGTAGGTGGAAAGATCTCATTAACTTACCCCCTCTCGCAGGTCTCCTAATTTTGAGCTAATTATTTCCACTTTTGAATGAAGGTAGTGACATCACTGGGGGGCACTTGTGGCATCCATGTTTTGGGGTAGCAGTTGGTTTCATGAAACAAGCATGATTTCCCACCCCTATCTCTTTGGACAAAGGGACTGAAGTTTCTTTGCCATTTGTCAGCTAATCTGTATCTGTTTGGCGGTCCCTTTTATCACCTTTTGGTTGCCAGGATGTCCAACTTGTGACCAATGGTAAAATACAGACAAGAAGAGTTAGCATACTCCAGAATTTCAGAATATTTATATGGAGAATGAGCAGGGTCTCTGTCAAGCTACTTATTATATGCAATCACAGATATACAAACATGCATACTTCCCTTAGGGAGAAACATAGACATATAATTTTTAGGCCCATTACATTTCATGTAAGGCATCACACATTCATTATATTACAGTATATAGCTGTAAGGACTGAACTTTTAAATCGTCTGCATTTCTTTAGGAGATTTTTATACAGTTAAGACATAGATGGACATTATCATGTTAAACTATGTGAGTTAGTCCTTTATCCATTGAGAAATACCACCCTCATCTCTAGAATACTCAGACATTGCTATCTACCTATAGCAGCATCCATTTATAAGCATAATGGGAAATACATCTATGTAGCATAGCCTAGATGAGAGCAATGATTCACGCTTCTCTTACCTATGTGGTCTGGGCAATTGGCAATTATCAGCTAGGAACAGTGCAGTTTAGAGGCTGTGTAGGGCCCTTATCTTCACTGAAGACGGACAACCAGTCATTGGCCCTTTCCACACGCGGTTATTAAGGCGGGCCAATGCGTCTTGCCACAGAAGTCTTCTGCACATTGGAGCAGACTAGGTTCAGTTTATTTACCTTCGTTCCACACGTAATTCTGACTAAATGTGCCACCATGTGGTGGTAAAGCGTGTTATTTGAAAACCGGAAGAAATCAGTTTTCCAATTTTCCAAATCGATCCAATTTGTACTTTCACAGTGGTGCAGACATGCACATTCACGCCAATGTGAATTGGTAGTCAGAGGAGGGCTCATGGGAGGCGTTAGAAGGTAGTATGGACTTTTGCATGCACGCACGTACGCAATGATGTACTAAACCATGCAAAACAAAAAAAAGGGCCAATCACAGCTGACAGGGCGGGGTGAGGGGGTAGCTGGAGTGGCCATGGCAGATGCAGTGTGGATTCATGAACTCACACTCCTCCAAATCAGAATGGAACATAGGCAGTATCTGTGCAGGAAGAAATGAGGGAAAGTCCACTTTGTTTTGAGCCCAGAAGATCCGGTAAGAAACGGCACGAACCGATGCACTAGCCTCGTGTGGAAAGGGCCGTTGTCTTTTCTTGGACTGTTTTATTCCTTTCCTGCCTGTTAGCTGGTAGATCTTATACAATGTGAACACAATAAAAAACATTCACTATACCCTATATCCCCCAATCAGGTTCTCAGGGGTGATATAACAACTGGTACAACTGACTGTCATCAGATTGTGGCCATTTCCGCACTACACTGTTATAGTGCTACTATTCCACTTTCAACATCCTATGGGATCCTGGGGTTTGTAGTTTAAGGAGGGTCATTTAGAATTCTCAGCCAGAGAGCTGTTCGGCTTCAGTAAACCACAGATCCCAGAATTCCACAGGATGTTGAAAGTGGAATAATAGCACTATAACAGTGTAGTATGGAAATGCCCTGTGTCAGCCATATGATTGCACCTGTCTTGAGTTCATTATAGGTCAATTTACTGTTTACATTAGCATATCATTGTTTATAGTTATTGAGATTTAATGTCCAATCCATAACCTCAGAAAAAGAAAAAGAGAAAAGCAAAGCAAAGCAAAACAAAACAAAAAAACAAAAGCCATTATTTATAGTTACATTAGCATTATGCCCAGAATTAGGCAGTGCCTTAGTAGCACACACACATTTATGCTTTATAAACCCACTATTTACATTTCTGGGTTTCAAATTTTGCAATTATAATCCAAATTAGTGGACAGCCTTATCACTTGGTTTCTGGAACTTTACAGAACAAAACTTTTCTTTCTTTTGTGTAAACATGAAAAAAGATCAGACTATTAGCTTTTTATAGTTTTTGCTTTTTTTCAGTACAAGTTCATGCTGTCCCACTGTTCCATTAAGTTGCCATTTTTAAAAGATGTTTGTACAAAATTTATAAATATTTTTATTTGTATTTTTTCTGAATTTTGGCAATTTCTTTGCAAGTGATTTATTCCAATACGTAAATAGTCCTTCTGTATGTTACCTTTTCCTCATGTAATATGTATGTATATAATTTCCCCTAATATTTTCATTTTGTGATATAGAGAGCTCACAAATTTCCTAGAATGTGAAATTTAAAGGATAATTCCTTCTGATTCATACATTAGCTGAGAAAATGCATGTTAGGTCAGTTCATGTTGAACTAAAATCCAAACAAATGTCTCTTCCAACTCTACTTCTATGTGACAGCCTCAGGCATTTGAAGAGATCACGTCTTCTTCATAGTGTTCCCCTCACTAAATATACTTGGTTCATTCATTCTCTGTTTGAGAAGCAGTGATGGTAGTGATGGTTGAGAATTTCAGATCAGTTTTTCTGCAGCTATGTAACATATTTGCACAGTTTTTCATATTCAAGATAGAGATAATTTGATTTTTTTTACTCAAATGTGGGAGAAACCAAGGATGCATCCTTACTACATAATTATATCAGTTCCCACCACTATAATTGTCGTGGATCCATTCTATGGAGGCCTGGGATTTGTAGTTTTGTATTTAGAATTCTTTGCTAGGCAGCTCTAAAACTGTTGTTCAGAGGGATGCCTAGAGAATTCTAACTCCCTTACCAAACTACAAATCCCAGGAGTCTATAAAGAGGGACCCATGACAGTTAAAGTGGAATCACAATCCTGTAATTGGATAGCATGACATACATGCATCTTAAAACTGATAGATTAATGCATGCAGGTCAAGAGCTTTGAGAGTTTACCTCTGAGTCTGAATCACTGATCGTTCAGCTATGTTAATATTGCAGTTAGGTTGCTTCCTCTTTTTTCCCAGTGGCTCCTCACTGGTAGCACTTTCACAGTAGGCAAGCAGATACAACATAATCTCAAGAACGGCCTAAATACCATAATGGCACCAGATCCTGTCCGATCATAGAGGTTAAGCAGGGTCAGCCCTGGTTAGCATTTGGAGACTGCCAATGAGTAGTAGGTGCTGCAGGCTATATTTCAGAGGAAGGAACTGGCAAAACCACTGCTGAGTACTCCTTGCCTAAGAAAAACCCAATGAAATCCATGGGGTTGCCACAGGTCAACAGGCGACTCACACAATGAAGTTAGCTGGTGCAAATGGAGGAGAATTTCTTTCTGCTTGTTTTTAAAGGATTTGTCAGCATCTCCAAATTGTATATCTGGAATGTAAGGAATTTAGAAGTTTAGAGAACTGGAATGCAGGAGAAAGCAAAACTGTGGAGTTTTTTCATCCTCGAGGTAATATGAGCAGTTAACATGGCCAAAGAAACCTGTGAGCCCTGTTAACCCAAGTTAGAACAGGCTATTTAAGACTGTAAACAGGGAATTATACAATTTTTAAACCCCAGGCTGCTGTTTGGATTTCTTAAGATCTAGAAATCTATAAAATACAATCCGTTGGGGAAGTGTGGAGATGTTGCTTGCATAAATGATGTACTGAAAGGAGCTCAGAGAGACTGAATCGAGATCTCTGGAATAATGAAGTCCCTCAAGAAAACTGTGTGCGGCAAAACCCCTTAGCTAAGGTGTTTAGGCTGCTTCCGCTATTTTAATCACCACGAGATATCTAACATAACAGCAGGCATGCAATCTTTCTAGTACAGGACACCATAAAGCACAAAACATCAAAAGTATCCAACAGTATTAAAATATATTTGTGTCTGCTTTGAGAAGGAAAGTAGGGCAATGCCCTTGGAGTATAACTGAAATCCTTCTTAAATGCTGCTGCACTGTTCTGTGGGATTCTTTCCCTTCTGTTTCTTCATAGCACTGTTTAACAAAGCCCCTGGTGTTATTTATCTTTTATTTGTCTGTTCTGGGCTGTTTTTAGGAGTGTTTTGGGCTTCAAACAGAATCATATTCAGCACAAAATGGTGCGAATTGTACTGGATGCTTAAGGCTAGTGCAGAGAGAGGACATTCCCACGAGGAAAAACAAACAGGTCCCTGCACTAGGGAACTCAACATGTCAAAGAAAAACAGGCCAAAGAGTTTCCCTCTAATTATATTAATTTTGGAAGAGTGAGAAGCTCAACAACAGCCCAAATGTTGGTATTGTATATGAACATTTTTTCCATAAAAGAGGCATCTCTGGTATTTCTCCCTCCCCCTCTCTCTCTCTCTTTTTACATTATGCTCAGGTATCCTGTTAGTAACATGTACCAACTTGTTTGTACCTGACCATCTCTCTCTTTTTTAATCGTTGAAGAGGTCAGAGTTCTCTACCTTCCTTGGGCAATGACCAAACCTACCTTTTTTCGTGCTCTTTCCCTGCTATTTAGTGGTTGGGGAAAACAAGGGATCGCTGAAAAATGTATAGTGAAATAAGCATAGCCAGATACATAATGATGAAGGGATTGTACAGGGTCTCCCAGATGTCCTCCAAAGGTCTTGGAAGACGATGATGTTGTTGTGCATCTGGTTCTAGTCACATAGACAGATGGTTTTCAACCATCCTCCACTCTCCACTGGTGGCTAAATGAGCATGTCAGTGGGGAGGCAGGTGAGTCTTAAGCCATTTCCACACTGTAATGTTATAGCGCGATCATCCCACTTTCAACAGTCTATGGAATCCTGGGGTTTGCAGTTTCGGAAGGCGCCACTGGCCCCTCCTGAAACTACAAACCCCAGGATTCCATAGGCTGTTGATAGTGGGATAATCGCGCTATAACAGTCCAGTGCGGAAATGGCCTTACAGAACAAGGAGGTGTCATAATTGTGCCTTGGGGGGATGTTATGACGTGTCTTCTCATGTAGTAACTTGGCCATAGTTATTCTTTTAAGCGTTTGGAACTGTTGGATTTTGGACTGCAATTCTCAATGTCCAGGGCCAGCCATAGGTGGATTCTGGGAGAAGTACTCTAATAAGCAATTTTTCCAAGTTCTGATTTTTTCTACAATTTATCTATACCTATTAATATGCACATTTTCTGCAAACCACTGTCATTGTGGTCACACATCTCCCTTTCTCTGGCAATGTCAAAATGCCAGTGCCACTTTATCCCCCCTGCCAAGATAAGAGTGCACATACACATGCACTCAAGTACACACATAAACACACGTACATTCTGAAATAGTGGTTTTCCTGAGAGCAAAAAAACAGTGGTGCATGTTTTTTCAGACATAACAGACCAACTTTTAGGTTAGAGACAAAGAACAGCTAGTCCTCCAGATGCTGCGGGTCTATACCTCCTATCATTCCTTACCATTGGTTGTGTTGACTGGGCTGATGGGCATCGTAATCCAACAATATCTGGAGGGTTACACATTCTGTGCCTCTGCTTTCAGCACAAAATACTCTGAATGTGAGCTACTTTGGTGGAGGGATCCATTCTTTTCTTTACTGATTTGCCATCACAGCATCCTTAACACATTTAAACAGAGAATTATATGTATGATAATTACAGGACATAACAAAATGCCAAGGGAGGAAATGTTGACTTGGGAAGGAGACTGCTTTGGAAATGGCCCAAACAGAAAACACAACATTTCCTTGATTTTTATTTGGGGAGAAGGTGGGTGAGTCTTTGCTTTGAAGGGCTGACAGGCCCACTGAAAGGCCAAAAAAAGATATGGAGGCAGGAAAGGCTTTCAAATTTGGTCCTGGAACTAATAGGCTGTTACTGTCTCATAATTATATTTGACAAGATGCTCGCCTCTCCATTCAGGAGGGAAGAAAAGGTCGTGCATCAAAAGCAAGCAGGAGGGGAAAGCAGCACTAGTTATTATCTTGCAGAAAATGCCAGTCAGGATCCAATGTGCTATACACCACTTTGGTTGTCATCTTCATCTCTGGTGCCAATAACGAAGCTGGAGATAAAGCTCACTATAGAGATGCAGGCTGTAGATATCTCTTGGTGCTGGGTGTGCTAGGCACTTTAATTTCCTGCCACATCGACAAAAACCTTGGCCTGGGGTATGTTCACACAACTGTTATTTACACATTGAAGTTAGCGTGAGTTTGCCTTTATCAGTTCAGGTTGCTGTCACCTACCAATATTTTACCAGTCCAAGCAATGGGACAGAATTAAACCAGATCAGACATTGTTGTCATTGTTGTGTGCTTTTGAGTCGTTTCCAACTTAGGACAATAGGGGTTTCTTGTTAAGATTGGTTTAGAGAGGGTTTGCCTTTGCCTTCCTCTGAAGCTGAGAGAGTGTGACTTGTACAAAGTCACACAGTGGTTTTCCAAGGATGAGCAGGGAACTGAACCCTAGTCTCCAGTGGCCATTTCCGCACTAGACTGTTATAGCGCTATGATCCCACTTTCAACATCCTATGGAATCCTGGGGTTTGCAGTTTTGGGAGGGCTGGCTAGTCCCTCCCGGAACTGCACACCTCAGGATTCCATAGGATGCTGAAAGTGGAATCATAGCACAATGGCCCTTTCCTCATGTGGGGGGCCGAAACGGGGCCGCGCACGCAGGGGCAGAGCTTACCTGCGAGCGGGTTGCTCCATCCCTGCGGAGAGCGCGGATCCGCCGTTCTAAATGCTGCCGAATTTTGGTGGCACTCGGCGGTGCTCGGCGGTGCTCAGCGGCACCCGAAATGGCGGCCGGCGGCTTCCGGTGGCGCTCCGCCAATCAAGACGGCGTGCCAGCCGGAAGCCCGCCCCTGGGCAGATCTGCAGGGACGCGCTACTGTGTCTCTGCAGTTCTTCACCGGGGGCTGCCACGGGGCAGAGTGGGTGAGTTTTGTAAAAACCACTTGCAAAGGTGGTTTTTATAAAACTCGCAGCGCTACCCCCGTGGCTACGCTAGAGCAGTTTGAGGTCTAGAGCCTCACTTTTTTAAACTGCGCTAGTGCACCCCACGGTGAAGAAGACCTCCAAGAGAGGTCACCCTAGCGTGGGCAATATGCCCGCGTGGAAATGGCCAATGACAGTCTAGTGTGGAAATGGCTAGTGTTATAGTCTAGCACTCAAACCACTACACTACACTGGCTCTAGACCAAAGATACAGTGAGGTATTTTTGCAATCTAGGCTCAGTGGCCTTACTTCAAAATCAACAATTTTTGGCTTAAAACAAAATCATATTCAACACAAAATGGTGCAAACGGTATTGAATGCTTAAGGTTGCTGCTGAGAGGGGATACTCTCATGGGGAAAACCGAACCAATAGACCGAGGAACTCAGCATGTCAAGGAAGAAATAGGCCAAAGAGCTTCCCTCTGACATATTAAGAGTGGGTGAGAAGCTTGGCACACACACATACAGAGTTAGTTGAACATCCTTCTTCATCCCGACTCTCTCTCATACGCATCGCATACCCTCCAGCATTCCACAGAGGAAAACTGGGATGTGTGTGGACAGAAGACGTGAAAGTATAGCCAAGATGGCAAAAGTTATTAATGAGAAAGGGCAGACAAGCTAGGAGAGACTGTAGCAGTTTACTTTTGAATGAGTTTACTGGGGCCATTTCCATACTAGCCTGTTATAGCGCTATTATTCCACTTTCAACATCCTATGGGATCCTGGGGTTTGCCTCAAAGGCCCCTCCCTGAACTGCAAGCCCCAGGATTCCATAGGATGTTGAAAGTGGAATAATAGTGCTAGAACAAGCTAGTGTGGAAATGGCCTGGGAAGGCAAGATGCAACCCTTTCCTGTCCTTTCCCCCACTGAGCTGAGTGCAAAGTACTTCTCCACTTTGAAGCTTTAAACTCAGTTTGCAGCAACTGAAGTAAGCTGAGGGGGAAGGGGAAAGTGGGAGCAGGAGGAAATACTGGGACATTTTAAAAGTAGCTGAACAAATGGGATGAAAGAGGATTAATCAGGATTGTTCCTGCCAAGTCAAGCAACCAGAAGGTATATTACACCCCGTCCATGCAAGGATCTTTTTAGTTTAGTCTTCTCAGATGTATTATCTCACTTTTTTCAAGGAGCTGGGTGGGACACTTTTTAGATCAAGCCGACTGCAGATGTTGACTGCATTTCTCATCAGCCCTGGCCAGCAAATCCACAGCTAATGGTGAGAGGTAATAATAGTGACATGGCAACATAATGGTGGTCCAGTCAGCCAGCATAGCTAATTTTGGGAGAGGTAGCCCAGCCCCATTAGAAAGGCCATGTTTCGTTCATCTCTCCTTTAGTAAGCAAGGTCACTAAAATGTGGGAAGACAGCCCTGCTGTTTTTGATTTAAACTCACCTTCCACTCATTTTACTGAGTGAAACTTTCGACTTGTGCCCTAAAGTTCTCTTGTAATGGCAATGCTGGACTAGGTAGTTAACATACCAAGGACAGAGAGTGTGTCACCATCCAGATTTGCAGGAATGGAACTTCCATCAGCTTGTGTAACCACTGGTGGAGAATGAAGGAAGATGCAGTTCAACAGCATTTGAAAGGCCACATGCTCTCCCTTGAGTAATCTAAATGAATAAAGTTACATTATCTCAGAAGTTACCAAACTCAAGTCTCTTGATGTTGTTGGAGACACTTGTTGTTTTAATGCCTTCAAGATGTTTCCAACTTATGGTGACTCTAAGTGAACCTATCACAGGGATTTCTGGGGCTGAGAGTGTATAACATACCAAAGGTCACCTTGTGGGTTTTTATGGCTGAGTGGGGAATTGAACCTTGGCCTCTAGGACTGAAGTCCAACACTCAGACCACTACACCACACTGACTTTGGAGATACTACTATCCCCAAATCTCTAGCTATAGCAGCTGGAGCTTCTGAGAGTTAAAATCCTATAGCACCTAGGGAGCCAAGTTTGGGAACTGCTACTTCACACCAAGTCAATCTACTGATATATCTAGACCAGAATTGTTTACTATATCTATTGGCAAGGTGTCATTAGATCAGTGATGAGGAAGCAGTTGTTGTTAAAAACTAGCCCCCACCTGATGATGGTCAGAGGTTATGGGAGTTGCTGCAAGGTTCTCCATCGCTGTTTCGTAACTCTCTAGCTGGAGTATTTCAGGACTGAAGCTACGACAGTCTCCCCCTGCCTAGTGGATTACGACTTCCAGATGTTTTGGAGTACAGCACACACAGTTGTTCATTATATACCATGCTGGCAAGACTCTTGGCAACTGGAGTCCAAAATAGTATCAGGATGGGAAAGGGTGGCCTATGACTTCTGTAAGTCGCATACACGGTCTTCCACTATGTATGCAGAGCTCAAAAGTATTCCATTTTTCTAATTATTTATCTTGTTATTTTTACATTAGTGAGGTGGAACAGGTCTTTTCTCTCCTGTAACAGTTGTGGCTGTAGTTTACTATTTTTCAGTGTAACAATTACAGGCCATTTGCCCGTTCCTTATTCCTGGGCGTGTGGACTGAGTGCTGACTAAGGCCCTTTCCACACGGGGTAAAAAAAACGGCTTAGGGCGACCTCATCCAGAGGTCGTCCACACCATGGAGCACGCTAGAGCGGTTTGAATAGTGGAGGTTCCACACCTCAAACCGCGCTAGCGCGGCGGCAAGGGGTGGCGCGGCGCGTTTTTTAAAAACCACATTTTATGTGGTTTTTACGAAACGCGAGCGCACTAACCCATTGCAGTGCCCCGTGAGCTGCCCGGGGGTGGGCTTCCGGCTGGCGCGCTGCCCTGATTGGCGGAGCGCCGCCGGAAGTCGCTGGCCGCCTTTTTGGGCGCTGCCGAACGCCGCCGAAACTCGCCAGCGTGTGGAGCGGCGAACGCGCGCTCCCCGCAGGGACAGAGCAACCCGTTTTCAGGTAAGATCCGTCCCTGCGTGCGCTGCCCCATTCCCCTGTCCCCTGTGTGGAAAGGGCCTCAGTCTGAGCAATGGCAAACGAGAAGGAAGGGTCACATGAGTGGTGGCTTCGTGCTGCTTCAGTTGGCAACAAGGACACAAGAGAGAAAGAGGAGGGAGGAAAGAGGAGACGTGTAGACAACACAGCAGAATTAGAGACTCAGGTTACAATACTTGGAAATCAATAATGAATGCTTTTAAATGGACTCTTCTTCTGATTTCTTCCATTTAGTTTGGCCTTGCATTGCTGCTGCCAGAAAAAGGGGTGAGGGGGAGAGGAGAGTGCATGTCAGCTGGCACAAGTACAGATGATCCCCAAAATGGCAAAATCTGCGTTCTGCAAGGAACACCCAGAATTTTATATCTTTGAATTATCATTCCAAATGGGTGTTTTCAAATATGGCAAATTAATTGAATTCCAAATCTCTGTCTTTCTCTCCTCCACCTTTTTGTTTCAATGCTAATTTAGATAAATGAAGCTGAGCTTTGCTTTCTAATCATGCGGGAAATTGAAGCTTTACATTTGTGCAGGGACACCTGAATGCTGAGATTTGTCAGTTCCTCCTCCCCAATGCACTTTGTCTAGTTTGCTTTCTTTCTTTTTAATTCTTTTGTGCTTGACCATGGGCTTATGACCTTCCAAGGAGAAGCTGGAATCCATTCCTTGGAGCTGATTTTGACACACTGGGGAGTGGAGTGGTGTACCTCCCTCCTGTATCTCTGAATAGCAGCAATGGGTTGCTGGATCGGTTTCCTGTTTTCATGGGTCATGTGGGAGATGAGGCTGTGAATTTTCCACTTTTGCAGTGACTCAGCTCAGGGTAAGAGTAAAGGGCTACATGCAAATCTCCAGCTCAGTTCGGAAAGCAGTAGCTTGCTATAATTTGCAAGGCTTAAAAGATCTATTGCTGCACCCCTCACTACACCTGGCAGGGGATTTATGTTATTTACTTAGTTATCTTCTCCCTTCCTTTCCAGTCACTGTGGTGCCAGGGCTTGCCATCTAGTCTGCTCTACACTCACCATCTGACTAGAAATGGGTGGGCTAGATTAAGGCTCTTTTCGCATGGCATTTGCTATGCGAAAGGAGCGTCGTGCGATTGTGAGGAGCCATCTGCATGACGCACTCACAAACATGCGACACTCCAGGGCCTGGCAGGTGCCGCTTGCACAATTTTTTATTTTCAGCTTTGAGCTGGAAATGGTGTGCGATTGTGCATTGCTCCAGGGCCCCACGTGCACTTGCCGTGCATGCGGAGCCTCCGGAGCCATGGTGGTCGTACTTCCTGCCCCAGCGCAGCTTGGGAAACTCTCAGGCTGCGCTGCAGAAGGAAGAGGCGGGGCTCTCACGCTACCTGCTCCGGAGCAGGCAGCTTGCGTGGAGCTGAAGCAGCGGGGACGCGAGAGCCTCTTGCTGGAGGCTGCTCGCACGATCCCTGCACCCAAGCGCCGAAAAAGGTAAGGTGCAGAAATGCACTAAGTGTTCCTTATCCTACCTCCTTTAGTAACTGTGAAGGAATAACCCCCTCATTTTACCTTGATCGTGGGTCAGCCCTTTTAGCTAAGCTTTATGTCTTAATTTCCAAACAGGATAATATGTTCTCTTCCTCTCTATGTATTTGAATAACAGTTGTGAGCAACTGTGGTTAGTACTTAATGGACAAGGCTTAATAACACCACCAGGGACCATCTTTAGGTCTCAGGTTTTGGTCTGGAAACCTCAGAGTCTAGGACCATCCTGAAGTGGCAACTGTATTTTGTGTGTGTGTGTGTGTGTGTGTGTTGGTTCTGAAAGTCTGAAGACTCCCCACCTCTATATACTTCCAGTTTCAGTGCGTTATTGAGGCACATTTGAATATTGTGATCCTTTTTTTAAAAAAATAAGAACATCGTATTGAGAGATGTTTGATGTATTTCAAGGGCAGGGGTTTATCTCTTTCTTCTTACAGAGAAACCACAGTTTCTCTCCAGCTTTTCTCGGAGGGTCATGCATCTTTCCTTCCCATATCACCAACATTTCCTCTTTATGAATTATACAGGCCATCTCTCAAGTTTTTAGGGGCAGCTGGTTCACTCCTGAACGTCTTCTTCTTTTATGCTGTTTCACCCCGCCTGCCCTCAGCTGTCACCACCATGGCCTGCTCGACAGCCTTTTTGTAGGATGAAGAGGCCTCAGAGAGCTGAGATGAATGGAAAATTGGAATTCTGAAATGAATTAACATCTTGACATCTCATCAGATGTCTTGAAATGCCTCATATCCTCCAAAGTCTGAATATTAAACCTCACGTGCTGTACCTTTATGGATGCAAGTGTGTGTGTGTGTGTGTGTGTGTGTGTATGTATATATGTAGAGCCAGCATAGTGTAGTGATTTGAATTTTGGAATACAACCCTGGAGACTTTGGGCATGTCACATACTCTCAGCCCCAGAAAACCTCATGACGCGTACGCCTTAGGGCTGCCAGAAGTCAGAAACAAGTTGAAAGAACACAACAACAACAAGGTATATTTGCATGTGTACGTATGTATGCATGAATTTGGGTTGTCATGTGTCCCTTTTTATAAGAGATATCCCTTCTTTGAGGACTAGAAATCTTCTCCCATATAGAATGCCAGGTGTCCCTTAGTATAAGGGATGTTCTTTATTTGATGGTTGGAAATCTTATCTACTATATAAAAGTCAATGTTTGTCTGTGAGTTTGTCTGTTTGTCTTCATCAGGCAGTGCATTGGCTGTGTGAGGAGAGAAGACTTCATATGATCGGCTGGCTGTGAAGATTCCATGGAATCCTGGGGTTGGCAGTTCAGGGAGGGGGCTTTAGAATTCTCAGTCAGAGAGTTCTTGGGCCTCAAGCCAGTTGCTATGGAGACAAGGCCTAGCAGCAAGGAGGACAGTGTATAACCTCAGAAATCAAACGTCTGTTATGTTAACAACTCTAAATACAGATTGGTTGGGAAATATGGGGAAAAGCTACAAGTACTGGAATAGGCTGGTTGCTATGGAGACAAGACCTAGCAGCAAGGAGGAGGGCAGTGTATTCCCTGAGGAACCCAACCTCTGTGTGTTAACAATTCTGAATCCAGATTGGATTGGGGAATATGAGTAAAAGTTACAGGTACTAGAATAGACCGGTTGCTATGGAGACGAGATCTAGGAGCAAGTATTGCCTCAGGAAGCCAACCTCTGTATGTTAACAACTCTGAATACAGAGTTCATTGGGAAATATGGGGAAAAGTTACAGGTACTGGACAAGGCAGTTTGGGGAATTAAAGACACAGGATATCAAATCTGTGTCTTTCAACCTCATCTAATTCCTAAGGTAAGGTAAGGTAATTCCTAAGGCATTTCTAACAAATGAGAAAATAAAATCCCAGGCAATGCTGGGCAAATACGCTAGTCTCTTATAGGAAAGGCAGGTATCTCTTATTACAAGGGATGTTCCCTATTTGAAGATAAGAGAGATTTTATACAGACTATATAAGATGCCAAAAATTCCCATATTTTGGGATGAAGGTCCTTTCTAAAGACAGTAATGTATGTATCATGTACTTTATGAATGTAAACAGTATGTTAATTTTACAGAGAAATCCATGGCCAAACTAACTGAAAGCAATACATTTGCTGGAAACTTAGAGTTTTGTGAGAAGTTACTTTGAGTGCCGCCAGATATTGTGATTGAAAAACAAAACTTTTTTTTTTTGAGCAGTAGATATAATAATGTTTATGTAGGGAATCCTTGAGATCTGAAAATTATTTCAAGGATTCCTCCAGTGTAAACAAGTTGAGAAAGTGTGGTTCAGAGGGTTGGGATGCTGCATGTGACACACATGTTGCTCTGTCTATCCACAAAAGGGAATGGCTGGGGCTGGTTTAGGAAGACCAGGCAGGGGGCTGCTGCTCCCTCACTGGCAACCAGGCCCTGGGGTGGTTGCTTTGGTCTGTCTAAAGGCAGAGGCAACCCTGATAGTCCTGTACGCATCTTCACATGTTCAAGTCATTGAAACATCCACAGTGGTACCTGTACATCTGCACATTCTGCTTCTGGTAATTTTTTCTGCATATGTCACTAGGGTCCAGTGCACCTAGTTTTTCTTTTCTTTCATGTCATTAAGCAGGAATGGCCATTCTTAGACCTTTTGGAGCATCTACAACACACTCCCACAACAATCAGGGCCAACTGTGCCATTAGGTGGAGTTTAGCATTCCTCTCCGATAGGAAACACTCGTGGTGAAGGGTGAGGTCAACCTTTGGGATCACCCTCTCCATTGGCATATGCCATGAAACTACAGTCAGTTACCAGATCCCAGGGCCTGGCCCTGAGACTCCAGTTTTCATTGGTCATTTCCAAATGGGAGAAGAGGGAGCATATTCTCTAGTTTTGACTGGCTCCACTCCAGCCAAGAGACAAAGACTCCAGCCCACTTAGTGGATGAGCAGCTGGTTCTAATTTGGAAGACTTCATTGATTTCTTCCTGCAGTTCTGAGAGACTCTTGGGGGCGGGAACAGAGTCTATATATTTACTTATCTTCTTCCTTCCCTCACAGTCACTGTGGTACAAGGATTTACCCTTTGGTCTGCTTCTACCTTCTGTTTAGAAGCAAGTAAGCCAAAAAAAAAAATGTTCCTTATTTTGTCTCCCCTAAGTACATAAGATTAATGCCCTTAGCTTAACAACAACAACAACAACAGTTGTCTGTGTGTTTGAAGGTCAGGTTACGTAGTTGGTTGCTGTTTGTTTAGTACAGTGGTTCTCAACCTGTGGGTCCCCAGATGTTTGTGTATTTCAGCTCCCAGAAGCCCCAGCCACTATGGTCAATGCTCAGGGCTTCTGGGAGCTGAAGTCCAAAAACATCTGGGGACCCACAGGTTGAGAACCACTGGTTTAGTAGATATAATATATGTAATGGTGTGTTTTTGTGTTATTTCTTCCTATATATATTGTTTTATATATATTGAAAATGTTTTTCTATAAAAAATATTTAAACAGCAACACATATCTCCCAATGGATTTAGGTGGGGAACAACAACAGGTTAAACAGATTAAACATGTAACAGTGTTCAACATCAGTTAAAAGAGCATACAAAAACCAATGCATATTAAAATCAATCAGTCAATCAGTGCTTTAAAATTCGTAATTTAAAAATAATCTGGCTCGGTCTGCCGGAAGAGATTGTTCTTTACTCCTGTTTTAAATGCAGACAGCATAAACAGCTAAGACAGATTTCTGTCTTAATTTCTTGACAGGAAAATAAGGAAATATTCTCTCCCTCTCTCTCTCCCTCTCCCGGCCCCCCACGCCGTGTGTGTCTGTGCAAAGGAGTATCTAGCATAAACAGCACCTGGGGCAAGTGTGGAAGTTGCGCCCCTACCTCTGGGGTTGCTCACTCCTCTTCCTTCTCTTCTGCCACTTCTGGCACTGATATTGGTGCCTAGGGCAGGTGCCCTGCTTAACCCACCCTAATTCCACCTCTGTGTGTCTGTGTGTCTGCCTCTGTGTATGACAAGCTGTGAGCAACATTTGAACCTTCATGCATAATGCTTCAGGGCGTCTCCAGGGGCCATCTCCAGGTTTCAGCTTTTGGCCTGAAGCCAGAACTGGCAAACCTCATTCCAGAGCTGGCAAACCTACCTGCAACTTGTAAGGGACTCAGAGGCCTCCCTCTGTGGTAGAAAATGCTGTCCTGTCACTGGTGGTGTGGTAGGATTCCACTGGCAGTCTGGTGAGTTTCTGTAAGTGAAAATGTGAGGAAGCATCATCTTGCCCTTTGTCTCAGGCAGCAAAATATCTTGGGCTGATCACTCTTTAGTACCTTCCAGGCTCCAGAAGGCACAAAAAGAAGGTTGAATATTCTCACACACCAGCTAACATGTATACATGAAGCCTGACCTCGAAATCACTGCATGGGCTTTAGGCAAGCTGTGCAGCACGGCACTGCTCCACATGGATACTTCACCACATTTGCATTTGCTGGAGGGGGAGGGAGTTAATGCTGGAGCCCCATATTATACTATGCCAGTGGCTTTTAGACTGTCACTCTCATATGGCTGCAATCCATGGCCTATTCGGGACAGCTTTGGAAGGGCAAAGTCAGCAAACATCTGCTGTTTTGGAGGAGGCATTGCAGCTCATGTGCTGTCAGGCAGTTCTAGCTTTAAGCAACAAGCTGCTGGTTTGGAATCTCATTTACTGATGGAACATAAAGAGGAGAACAATAATGACAACCACAAGAACGATCATAATAAAGAAAAGATATCAAAGGAACTGTTTGGCTTCCTTTTTCTTTATGATTAAAAAGTTGTTTTCATCAAGAGATGGGTAGGTGGGGCAGTTCCTCTTCAACCTCCAGCTGAAGTGGTGAAGGGTGAGGTGGTGGGAGATGGAAACCTTTGTGACCACCCTCTCCATTGGCATATGCCATGAAACTACAGTCAGTTACCAGATCCCAGGGCCTGGCCCTGAGACTCCAGTTTTCATTGGTCATTTCCAAATGGGAGATGAGAGACCATATTTTCCTTTCACAAAATTTCATGCTTTCTGTGCAGTACAGTGAAGTAACAGACTTAATTGATAAGCAAATCGCCACAAAACGTGGACAACTGCTTGGTAAAGCAATTTGTCTGTAGTGTTCTGTCAAGCAGTCAGATGAATGTCACTATTCCAGAAACCACTTTTGGCCTCTGCTTGGGAAATTCTACTTGTAGCTCTACCGCATGTGTGCATGTGCTTTAAAGTCACCTGTTAGCTTATGACAATGCCATGAATTCTGTAGGGTTTTCTTAACCAAGGAATACTGAGAGAAAATATAGCCTGCAGCACTTCATATTTGTTGGCAAATATGTTCTCTGTCTGTATATGCATGTTTGAAATGATAAACTGTGAGCAACTGTGGTTGATATTTAACGCACAGTGCTTATTGATATCACCAGGGTCCATTGCTAGGACTTAGGTTTTGGCTTGGGATGATCCTAAACTGGCAACCCTATGCAAGAAAGTTGTTATCATTTTTTCTCCATAGTGAGAAACATTTAACCCTGCAATTCCCCATCCACAGTCTAAAATCATACTGTCCAGGAAGGCCTATCTCATGTGGATTTCTGGACCAATGATGCAAAAAGGAAGTTGAGGAACCCGTAAGGCCAGTCTGCCGATGAAGTGCTTTCTGTTCATTAATCTCATTTCCTAATGTGCAAGAAACCCACATTTGTAGCAAGACTGAGGGCAAGAGGTAGATTGAATGATTATTCTGTCACCTCCTTGTGTGTTCGCACTTGGCTAGGGCTCCTGAATGTCACCTTGCCCTCTCTGTTGTTGTTCACACATTATGGATGACCAGCAGCCTGCCAGTATCCCAAGGGAATGATGCATGAATATCCACACTTTGCAGGCTTCACTCTGCAATTTTTATAATTCTTTTGGTCTGTTATTTGAAGTCTTTCGTGTCCCTTTGCCCACCTAAGTAAGGAGACAAAAAGGTCAAGAAGGTCACTTACTGGAAAGATGGTGCTCACTTCATAATTCAGCTGAACATTACAAACTCAGCCACTTCATTTTAGGGCAAACCAGAAAAAAAGTCAGCCACACCACTAGAAAATGCCTCTTTGGTAAATGCTACGAGATACTTCTGTGGTAAATTGTTGGAGGAGTGTGGCCATTTGTTTATTGACAAAAAAAGAGAAGAGGTCAAAAGAGATCACAGATTTGTCTGTCTGCTAATTTATAGGTACAGAGACAAACTGAGAAATAGTTACAGAAAGAAAATGCATCTTCCCTTTCTGGAAAGCTTAAGAGCAGGTGACCTATCTGCTCTGCTCAGTCCACTGCCTAGGTGCTAATTATTGATGGATAACTTCAAAGTCTCATCTTTTCCCAGTTTCTTAGGGTTCCTTGTCTATAAACTGGACAAACTGGGATGACCTTCTACATTGTTATTGGACTGCAGCTCCCAGCATTCTTTGCCATTGGCTAGGTTGGTTAGGTCTGCTGGAATTTGCATTTGAAGAACATCTGAGGAGTTGTGTGATTCTTACCATCACTAGTGGAAGTCTTCAAACAGAAGATTGTTTTCACACAGATCTTCAAGCAGAGGACTGTCACTTAAAGTAGCTCCAAAGTGGGAGCTGTTTCTGCATAGGGTAAAATAGTTTTCTATGGGCGATGATTCACTCTGTTACTTATGACTTATTACATACCCTCCAACTGTCCCATTTTGACAGTGACAGTCCTGGTTAATCCTCTGTCATCCTATTTTCCTAGCTGGTTTTAAAGTGTCCCAATATATCTCTGTTTCTCCAACTTTCTCCCTTTGTCCTCTGCTTATTTCAATGGCTGCAAACTGAATTAAAGGCAAAAGTAGTTTCAATTGACTCTGTGGAGGAACCGAGAGGAGGGAACAGAATGTGCTTTGTTTGAAAATAGATCCAAACATTTAAAACAGGTGTGAGGAACCATTTGACCATCCAGATATATGGGCTGCAGCATCCCAAAGCTAGCAGAGGCCCTGGAAACAGTGAGAGTTATAGGCCAAAATATCTGGAGGGCCAAAGGTCCCCAACCCAGTTTAAAAGGTATCCCATGCCATTTTGAGAGGAAGACTAGATAGAAGAGATTGGCATACTGAATCAGAAATAAGCCCTTGTTACAGTGTAGTATAGTGGTTTGAGCATTGGACTATGACCCTGGAGACCAGCGTTTGATTCCCCACGCGGCCATGGAAGCACATCACATACTCTCAGCCCTAGGAAACCCTGTGATCAGTTTGCCTTAGGATCACCATAAGTTGGAACAGCTTTGAAGGCATACAACAACAACCCCTGTTACTTCTTCTTCTTCTTGTTCCAGCTGTTGTGTGTCTTTAAGTCATTTCCTATTTATGACAACCCTAAGCCAAACCTGTCACAGGGTTTTCTTGTCAAGATTTGTTCAGAGAGGGGTTGCCATTGCCTTCCACTAAGGCTGAGAGAGTGTGACTTTCCCAAGGTCATCTAGTGGGTTTCCATGCCTCAGGAGGGGTCTGAATCCTGATCTCCCAGAATCTTAGTCCAATATTCAGACTACTACACCATGCTGGCTCTTACAACCAAGTAAATACAGTAAAAAATACTCAGTGGGGGAGTGCTTCATGAAATTACGTTTCTTCAACCCACTCTGTCAATTTCATGAATTTCAGGAATTCACATTTTCTTGGGCAGAGAGTTAGTCCAATTGAAATCAATGGGGTCTACCTGAGAAAAGACATCTATAGCATTTCATTATTCACCACCAAAATCGGGGACAACTGAGGGCGAAAGGAAACATTGTTTATGTCTATTTCGAGTCCATGTAGTCAGAGGCTAAGGCTTTTACTACACGAAGTTGTCATACCATCAGAGCTATACGTTGTTCCCAGTTCAGAATCCATGCTATTCCACAATGTCACCACTGACCCGCTGCTATCACAATACAATCCACTGGAAATCTGCCCTTTTTCAATACTGGAAAAAAAATCTAGTAATGATCCCCTTTCCGGCCACAATCCCATCAACTGTGTGAGTATGGTTTCTCATTAGCATTTGATAGCACTTCCTTCCGTAGCCAATCTAGGAGTGGGTGTGGTGCGGGTGTTCCCAGGTTGTTCCTCTTTCCTCCAGAACCATGATATGATAAGTTCAAAATCTATCACCCCTCTGCATTTATTTAAAATTGCTCCTTTGAGTTAATTTTTTAAATTTTTTAAATTTTTTAGATTGTAGTGCAAAAACACAATAGCGTACCAGTGTGTCATGACATTACAACGTTGCTGCACCAGTACAACTCAAAAAATACAAAAAACCCTGACCAATCATGAGCTGTGGGACAGGGAAAAGGTAAGGAAAAGGACTCCCCAATGATGCTATAATGCGGTGGGTACACTGCTAGCAATAACGCTACTCACGTGCTGAACTCAAAAGACTGCGGTGGAGAGTGTTCATAAGCAGATGTCACCAGAGAAATGGCAATGCTGGGACTGAAACGGAACAGTAAGGGGCTAAAATGGTATGGTGTGGTAAGGGCCTAAATTACACATTTCTATCAGTATCAGCTCCTTAGACATTACAAAGGAAACTGAAAAGGAAGAACCAGATTCATTTTGTAAATGATTCTGCTGATCTGCGCATTAAATAAACTTTCAGTGGTGGTGGTAGTGAAACTGGTTGTTCCCTCACTCTTTCCTGCCAAAGCAATGAGGAAAGCAGTTCCATATCTGAATTCCTCACCATAAGAAAGCCACAGCAGTGAGAAAATAATTTTTCCCTTAAATGCTCCAGTTCAGACACAATCTTGCATTGTGACATATTGCAACACAGGCTTCAGTGATCACATTACATAACGGGATGCTGGTTAATGATCCAAGATAATAAGAGGCAAAAACTGAATATATTTGCCAGCACACACACACACACACACACACACACACACACACACACACACACACAATATGCAGAAAGGCATAATTTCCTTCAGCATGAAATGGAAAGAAAGATTTTTGCCTTACCCAACAGTCTTATGAAAATAGGGCACAGAATGTATATCCCCCAAAGTTATTCATGCAACTCATACTGATCTTCACGCTTTCGGTTGACAGTCATAGGAACAGATTTAAAATTGGGGATGCGTAAGAAATTTGCTCAGTTGCATTTTTTGAAATGGTTTTACCCACTCGGCACCTCCAGGTCAGAATGCAATGGATGCAATTTGTAGTTGAAAATCTATACTTTTCTAGACCTGCTGTACACTCTATAGGAAAAAAAAAAATTCAATCCCACACATTTGGAAAATGAATAAAAGTATGGCTGGCATGTTTGAAACATACCCAGACACACTTCAGTCTGTGGGAGCATGCATCTATTAATGAAAAATGCCCATACTAATAACAGGCATTTCTTTTCTCAATCTCTCTCTCTCTTTCTCTTTTTTGCCTTGTAAAATAAGAGTCAGACAGAATCAATGTAGGCTAAGAAGCATTTCTCCAGAAAACACTTGAAAAACCAGCTCATTTTCTGTTTGAAAATACATTCCTAGAGAGTTGTTTATGAAGCTCCTATTGGTCTTAATGCTTTGGGTTTAAAACGTTGCCCGATATTCCATACTGCAGTTATGAATTTGTAACCTAGTTACAGATCTGTAAATGGCTTGTATTTGGCAAGACTACATAGTCTTACTGGAAACTTACATATATGCCACCATGGCCCACCTTATGAGCCAACTCCAGGATCAGATAAGGAAGTCCATTCAGGTTCTGATGAGAGCAAAGGAGAAAGACATTTCCACCCACCTTCTGCCAGCAGTCAAAGCTGCAACCATAGCCCTTTCTGCATGTGAGAAAGGAACCACGCGAAAACGGGACTCACCGGATTTCTTCGGTGTCCGGTTGAGTCCCTCGGGACGAGGAGCAGTGCGAGCTCATCGCTCTGCACTTCTCCAGTGTCCAAAATGGCAGTTTCCGGTTGGTGGAGGCTCTCCACCAACCAGAGAAGCTCGCCAGCCTAAAGCCCACCCCGGCAGATCTGCAGGCACACACTAGTGTGCGCCTGCAAATCTGCACCGGAGCGCGGCAACAGAGTGACACGGAGTCATGCGCTCCGTACTTTTTAAAAACCTCTAAAAAGAGTTTTTTAAAAAACACACCGCGCAACCACTTCCGGTTGCTCCGGAGCGGACTGCGGTGTAGAACTTCAAAAAGTAGTCCGCCCCTGTCCACTCTACGGTGCAGAAGACCTCCGTCAGAGGTCGCTCTGCACCATTTTAATAGCGCAGTGAGGAAAGGGCCCATGAGAAACAGGGCCCTGTTGTGATTCACTTGTGCAGAAATCCATTACAGTGACCAGTTGAGAGCATTTGGGTAAAAATAAATGGAGAAAGAAATAAGTGCAACATTGTGGTAAGAGTTTACTGCAGGCCACCAAACTGAGGTGGTGGATGATACCTTTCAGAAACAAATCCCAGAAACCTCAAAGATTCAAAAGTTAGCAGCACATGTACATTTTGATATTTGTGGTTTTTCCACATTTGCAAGGGTCCTGTGTCCCTAACCCTAGCGAATGTGGAGGGCCAACTGTAGTGTCTTTTGTAAGGAGGCATGCAACGATGGTTTTAGTTTTATGAAACCTGAGTGATCACCTAAGGCAGCAGGCTCAAAGACAGCTAACCTGAGCTACTACCCAACTCTCCCTTCAACAGGGACAAACAAAAGTCCTCTGTACTATATAGCCAAAAGGAGCATTGTCTATGTGGAAGAGGGAGGTATATGCAGGACTGGGAGAAGCTCAAGCTTTACATCAGTTGAAGTCTGAGCCTGCTTGTCCATACCAACTGCTGGCTGACATTTAGCAGGGAGAAGAAGAGAAACCCAAACAGAGTGGGACATGAAAAGGAATACAGTGTAGCTGTGTTTGTGGGCATCACTTCTGTAACAGAAACTTTGGTTCCAGAGACAGAAATAATATGGATAGAATATGGATAGGTTCTGTATGCCACAAAAAGGAAAAACAGGTCAAATTGTTTCAGCAAGCTTTTTATCCAAAACTAACAATATGCAGATATGAAATTAATCAGTTCAGGTAAGGATTGCGTAAGTTAATTTAAAAACAAAGCAAAACACCTTCCACAAGCAACATGAAAGCTTCTTCCAAAATCCAACCATGATTTTTTTTTTCTTTCACAAGCCTCCACTTTTCTTATGATTTCCAATTTGGTGTCCAGATCTATGTTTTGCTTTGCTCTGTTTTTTTTAACGTGTTGGGGGCAGCTGGTGAGGCAGGCTTATCTAATTTCTCTGCTTCTCTCTGTTTTGCTCTTCACACATCCTTAGTAAAGGATTCTGGAGTAGCTGCTGTTTATCTTGCCTGTTGCAGGCAGACACATACACCTAACAGTAGGATCAACTAGAGTAGAATCCCATTCTATCCCAGCTGAAGCTATATTTCATTGCCTGCTGCAGACACACTGCTACAACCTGATACTGTAAGTCTATGTTTTTCCATCCTTTTGCAGCTTCTCTGACCTCAGTTCTCAATTATCAGTCTGCTTCCTTTTCTTCATGTTGCCCCCTTGGTAAACCCTGTCCCAGGGTCTACAACTTCGATATAAAATTAATATAACCCACCAGAGAGGTCACTCTAATGTGCACATAGGCAATAACGGCCATATGATCGAATGAACCAGGTCAGGCCAGTAAAATCCCCAGTCACGTAGCCACAGGAGACCTCACGTTGTGATAATCCATGGTGGACAAAAGGTCCTTAACCTTTAAGGAGTCCGCTTGAAGGGAGTAAAGGTGTTCCCGGAAAGTTGGGCACTGGAAGCAATAAGACCTTATCAAATCCATCTCCAGAAACTCACACCACAGCCTCAAAGCCTCCTGTTACAGGGATGATACCTTGTTATCTTCCAATATCAGAGAAATGCCAGATGTGGAGTTGTTTTTCTTTTCTGTCTCTGTTTGTTTTCCCTGGGAAAGGATTTGCCTTCAAAGTAAATTTTTCGTATAAATAGTCCCTGTTTTGGGGCTAGTTAGGCAAGGAGAGAAAGGCGAGGCAAGGATTATGATGCCTCCTGGTCATACCAACTGACCGGTCCCCTCCTCCTCAGTGTCTCTTCGCTAAGTTGCCGCTTGATCACTGCTCCCCGGACCAAGGACTTCAGGAGGAGGTGCAGCATCACCCAAGCTGCGAATCCCTCAACAATACCTCTCTCTTATTTCCACTCTTTATTTCTATTAGCCCTTGGATGTGTGTGTGCGTGTTTGCGTTAGTGCGAACTATTACTATTCAATAAAGTCATTCATTGGACCTTTTTGTGTGATTTCTGACTGAGCCCGACCCCGTAAACATTGGGTAAAAGATCCTTCATTACCCTTCCCCTCTTTGCATTGCTAAAGCAGTGTTCATAGCTAATTTTCTCCACAAGTGAAAATTTTGACAGGTGTTAGGAACCCCCCTAAGGGACCCCCAGCAAGCAGGGTAACACTCATTTTCCGTAAAATTTCACTACCTTATACAAAATCAGTTTGGCTTGTTCACTTTCTCTCTTCACTGTCAAGATTCACCCACCCAGTCACTCTAGCCGTTTGCAAGACTTCCTGAGGTGGCTATAAGTTCTAACATATCCTTTCCCTCACCACATCTTTCAAGGTGACCAGGAGCAAACATGACCAAATTCAAAATGCCATTAAGTCCCCCTCCATCATCTTCTCTCCGCTGGTCTATCACTTGTCTTCCAGGATGATCGGACTCAGTTGACAACTACCTCCCCCTCCATTGTCTTCTCTCCATGGATTACTGACATTTACTTTCAAACTCAGTCAAACCCAGTCCACTACAAATTCTAGCTCAGTTCTTTCCTTTCACCAGCTCTTTAAACATCACCCTCAAACATGATTGAATATGGTCAATCAGAGACACAATCATATTCAAAGCACCATTAAGTCCCTCTCTGTTTTGTCTCCTCTCCTCTCTTCTGTCTCTAATTCTTAAACACAGACAAGCTAGTCCACCATTATCTCCCTCTCTGCCAATTTCTCTCCACTGTTCACTATCAAGCTGGTCAATTAGCAGGACCTGCCATCTAATCAGTTAAATTCTGTTTCTTTCTATTCTTCTTCCTCTGTGAATTCCATTTTAAGTTTTTTTTTACAGTTCTCCTTTGCTCCCTTCCAAATCTGCCTCTTTCAACACACTCTAAACTGCTGGAAATGATTATTTAGAAGCTTGGTCTGTTCCAAATCAACTCAGGGATTGCAGACTTCACTAAACACAAGTGAGGTAGAGCACAGCTTACTGCTTGTTTCCTTTTGTTGATAGTTTCTATTTTTTGCTTGTAGAATCTTTTCTAGTAGATAAACAAGTGTTTCAGAGCTCTTTGTCTGAGACATGGCAGTGTGAAGAGAAGTCCTTCTGTACCTCTAGCAGGGGATTCTTGCATATAGTGGCAGGAGTCAGTCTGGAGGTGATCCAGTCTGATTAAATCTTCTCTCTAGCACAGGAGAAATAATTGGAATTCCAGAGGTCCATTGCCTTCTCCTAGCTTTCTGTTGTTTGAGCTTTAAATGACAGGAGTGGACAGAAAGGTGAGGATTGCAGTTGGCTAGGGTTGGCACCAGTGCCACTGCCAGATTTTTCTTCCTCCTTACTTTGGTGGCCGTTGAGTCTCTCCACTCTTGTCTTTTATTGCTTTTGGCACAATGCATCCTAGAAACAGCAAAGTGTTAATTGCAGGCAGGCAGGGTGCACAGCTCTTGCTAAAAAGCTGGATGTGGATTAAATTGCTGGATGTGTATTAGAACAGAGTAAGCAGCAAGCTTAGGTATTGCTATAGTTGGATAAGAGTGCTACAAAGTATCAGTTCACAATTGTTACTTACACTGATGTATCAAATTGAAGCTTGTTTGTATATTCTAGTGCATCAACTGGTTAACTGCTTTCTGCTCACTGCTATTATGTATCCAGGTGAGTGGGAATGAAATCATGGAAAGGTGTTATGAGAACAGGAAATACTCAAAGATAAGAAGCCAAGAACATATTCCAGCCTCAAGGATGAAAGGTGTGTAAACAACTGAGAGTCTGGAAAAATGTCCAGGAAGGTGGGATGACGTGAGATTTATGATCCTCACCCAATCACAGCTCTGTGCACTTAAATTTGTATGGAAAGGTATAAATCTGTAACTATGGCCCTTTCCACACGGGCATATTGCCCACGCTAGGGCGACCTCTCCAGGAGGTCTTCTTCACCGCGGGGTGCGCTAGTGCAGTTGGAAAAGGTGAGGCTCTACACTTCAAAATGCTCTAGCACAGCCGCGGGGGTGGCGCTGCGAGTTTTATAAAAACCACCTTCCCAAGTGGTTTTTATGAAATTTGCCTGCGCTGCTCCGTGGCAGCCCCTGGTGAAGAACTGCAGAGACGCGGTAGCGTGTCCCTGCAGATCTGCCCGGGGGCGGGCTTCCGGTTGGCGCGCTGCCGAATGCCGCCGAGCGCTGCCGAAATTCGGCTGCGTATAGAGCGGTGAACCCGTGCTCCCCACAGGGACGGAGGAACCCACTACAGTAAGCTCCACCCCTGCATGTGCCACCCCGTTTCGGCCCCCCCTCATGAGGAAAGGGCCCATCATGTATGCCTTTAGTCTTCGCAACTTCTGAGGAAGTGTGCTGTGTTGCTTGCCTTGCTACAAATAAAAATTGCTATTCAACTCTGACTGAAGTTTGTGGAGTGCAAGTTATCCAAAGCATGACACAGACATGCCATTCATATTTGAAAGGAATATTGTGGAAAACAACAGCTGCCTAAGGTATCCAATCAATAAGACAGACTTGCTCGCAACCCTTGCTCATGTAGAAATCCATTGTTAGACTTGGTGGCATGATGCTGCTCTTCGTAGCAAGAAGGGATCGATGTTTTCCACTTCATTTTCTCTCATGCAAATTTGCCTTAGAGGAATTTTCATATTACAAAATCTGATTTGAAGATCTTTTATGCCATGAAAAGCAGTCCCATCTGTGTAAGATATATTAAAAATAAAGGCTGTATCCACACAGTACACTTGTAGCAATTCAATACCACTTTAATAGCCTTGTCTCTGTCCCACGGAATCCTGGGATTTGTAGTTTGGAGGATTACTTACAATTCTTTAATTCACTGCTGTTAACCTTTAGCATTGTGGTTTCCTGGGAAGAAGTCTAAATATGGTCTTCTCTCCACCTTCACAAATTTGATTATTTGTGACGTGCATGCATCCCTTCTCCCCTTCTCCTCCTCCCATTCCCTTGCGTTTTGCTGGGAGTGGAGAAAGAAGGCAAACGTCTAGACAAAAGGCAAGGAAATGGGGCAGAGGCATGCATGAGCCGTCCTTCTCCCCTCCAGAGCTCACCCTCCCGTTCCCTTGCCTCTGGGCCCAATGCATTGTTACTTTGACTAAAAGACAATTGAAAATTTAGTATACACGTAAACCTTGTGTATACCCTATGGTTATATATAATTGCATATGGGTAACAATCACTACACTATTAATATATATTTTTACACCAAAGAAATAAATTGCTCTAGTTGGCAGAGGATGTAATATATTTCAATTTTTTACAGTGCAATTAACAGATAGTATCTAAGTTACAGGAAGCATAAACAAAGGCAGCAATAATAACAGTAAACAAATTCTGGAAAACCGTCAGTGTAACTTTTGTTCACTTCCTTAATCCACCATTTGTTTGGGCTGCAGTCTTAATAACCATGCGAAGAGTGAGTAGCTGCCCATTTCCAAACTCATTATCAGCTGATGTTTGTAAAGAATTTGCTGTTACTCAGTTTAGAGTCTCATTGTTCATCGATGTTCGTAGACGACACAAGCAGTCCCAATAAACATGTAGAGAGCAAGTTGCTAACCAGTATACAGTCTTGTTGTCAGGTAATATTTATGGTCAAACGTAATGGCAAACGAAGAGCGTATTATTACTTAGACACACCCAAGACAAATAGCCCAGGAATATCAAAACGTTTGGTGAAAACTTCTTCAGTTGTTACTAATGTCTGTACTTTGCTCAAAAGCATGTAATGAGATATCTGTGGTGGATGAATCAGACAATGTTGTTAATGCAAAATTAATAAATATAATAGCTACTTTGACTATAGCCCCTCCCTTGTCCGTGGGTTTAATTATGATGTTAGAATTCAAAGTGGGTCTCTTTAATGCCTGTTTCTCCAACAGGGTAAGGTTGTTGGTATTCTCTAATTTCTTAATGTCTACTTTTGAGCCCTCTAATAAATTCATGGTAAAATCTAGATTCATACCTCCAAAAAAAAAAAAAATCATTTGATCTCCATGTTTGAGAATTTAGTGTTGTGGGACATTAAGAACTTGGTTTGTGCATCTGTCTTTTTTTTTTTTAAGAAATAAAATAAATACACCACTCAAGTGTAAGATGTAATACTTTGTGATATTATCAAACATATTAATTTAGCTCACCTTGGTGCACTCCACATATGTTGAATTAACAGGTTTGGAGGTGTTACTCTGACTTCCGGGGGTCCCTGGAGGACACCTGGATTTGCTCCAAAAATACAAAGGTTGGGGAAATTAGTGAAGCACCGCTTATTTAGCAAAGTGGAGGGCAGGGCAACACAGCAAGATCTTTAACTCTATGGCTACAGAGTCAGACTGCACAAGAGACAAGTCAAGTGTCCAGTTAAAAGTATTTTATTTAGTAGAATTGGCAGAATTTCCACATACGCACAAAGCGGTCACCCACACAAGCACACAAGGACTACTGAGTCTGAAAGACTTAAGAGCAGGAAAAACAGAGGAAAAGAAAGCAGTTATACTGCACCTGATCTTGAAGACTGCAGTTCAGGAAGAAGCAAGAGAAGATAGATCAGTGGAAAAAGAAAAAAACTGAAAAGAACCTCAAGCTAGCAGCATGACT
The DNA here is from genome assembly GCA_948472985.1 of Iguana delicatissima. Taxonomy (NCBI): domain Eukaryota; kingdom Metazoa; phylum Chordata; class Lepidosauria; order Squamata; family Iguanidae; genus Iguana; species Iguana delicatissima. Next base: position 190,285 of record CAOKZL010000905.1, read on the forward strand.
GATGCTAGTCAAAGGTGGGAGTTCTCCAAAGAGAGCCCCCAAAGGGGATTCAATTATAGTGTAAAGCATGCCAGAGGAGGGGCAGATCCTTTCCGGAAAAGAGAGATGTTGGAATCATGCAGATGGACCTTGCTTTGCATTTCAAACCTCATCCAGGAGACACTTAGTCTCTCAAGGTGTCAAAGTTGTGGCTGGCCCATTTGATGTGTGTATACTTGCCTTTCGAGATTTTCCTCTTAGATACGTGACTGGGGGATAGTTAGTCTGGCCTTTGCGGGGGGGGGGGGGTTCAGCTTTTAGACCCGGGTGTCTGTGTTTCTGACTGGTGAACCTCTGGCTCAATAAATTCAGATAATAAATACTTCTCTTCCCTGAGATTGGGTCTGTCAGCAGATAATAAATATCTCACTCCCACTGTCAGCAGATAGTGAATATTTCCCTTTCACTATTAGCAGAGGTTACAGAGGCACCAGATTGGGTGAATCTACAGTAGAGCTTAGAAAAATTACTTCTAGGATGCTCTCAACCAGCATGACCAGTGGATTCTAGGCATTAAAAATCCCCAAAGATAATATTTCTATGCTTTGGACCGCATTAGTTGAGTACCAGTGTTCTGCTCTTTTCATCACTGCATCTAACCTCCAAGACTTATTACCAACAGCTTACCTCCTTTGGTAGTTTCAAGGACCCGAGCATTCTGGCAAGGTCCATGGCTGATGCTTAGCCTGGGCCTCTGTTTCATGTTTTCCTTCCTCTAGCACCAGCAGACAGATGGGACCAGCTGCTGCATTAATTTCCTGCAGTGCCCCCAAAGTAGCCTCCTTCTGTCACACACTGTGGGGAAAGAAGACTGAGGTCCAATATCATCAATGCATCATAGACTGCGATTTGCTTAAGGCCCATTGATTCATGGCTGGAACTGGGCACATATCTCAGAGCAAGTGACAGGTTCTTGCAATTCTTTAAGCATTACTACATTTTCCTCTCATCTAAAATTTTATTTTGGATCTTTCAAAAACGATAGTATTTTTCTTTCCAAAGGATGATTTACACCATGACATTTTAAGTAGCATTTCAGCGGAAGAATTTTGACTGTATACTGCCATATGGGTCTTGTTTCATTGATGTACAGATTACATGGGATTCTGTTTTATGCTCTTATCTTCCTAAAGTACAAAACAACACTAATAACCCATAACATTTTGACACATAGCATGTGTCAGAAGTGTTCCTCTCCTCTCTATGCAAAATACCACTTCTGGGACTGTTTGTAATGCAAACTAACATAAAGATGTTTTAGCAGCGATTTCCTGTGAATTTTTAGATGTTTCATCAAAGAAAAACATTCAAGCAATTGTGCATTAAAACTAGAAAGAGAGTACTTTTCCAGATTGTTTGCTCTTGATCAGTGACTACCATCTATGGAGGTGTCAGAAGTAAGTCTTAAAAAATAAATAAATCAGACATGTTATTCTCACTAAATTTCTAGGACATGAAATTGGTGGGTAATAAAAGTCTATTTCAGTATAGATAGAAAGTACACACTCTCTCTATAGAAAGGCAGAAATAAATAGCCAGATAGCTGGAATAGATAAGAGCCAACAGGATTCAATGGTTTGAGTGTTGGATTAGGACTGTGGGAGACCAGGGTTTGAATCTCTGCTAAGCCATAGAAACCCACTGGGTTTGGTGTGAAATGTGGGATATCAGATAGATAGATAGATAGATAGATAGATAGATAGATAGATAGATAGACAGACAGACAGACAGACAGACAGACAGACAGACAGACAACTCGTTTGGGCCATGGGGGGTGGAATATGGTATGAAACACAGTTCCCTACCTCTAAGCTAAAGTGATGCTACATATGAGGCATTGTGGCAAACAGAACTTAGACCTAGACCTGTACGCTTCAGAATCATGCTATTCTACCACATTATGTTTAGACCTGTTTGCAAATCACTTCACAAAATTTTCCACTCTTATTTATCTATGCAGAAAAAGCAAAATACCTTTAACAATACTTTACCAACAGATGGAGAAATTCTTCAATAGATTCTTCAGGGAGGGATGCACCATTTGAAGTGACAGTAAACACAACTCTTGTTCTCTTCCCTGCTCCCACGTTTTCCCTTTTCCTGATGTATGTGGCAGCAACTGTGTTGAAAAGTCTGGCCACCATTTTCTTCCTCTGTGCTCTGGGTCTAGCATTGGTCTGTGAGGTATTAGATGGGATTCCATAGGGGCTGTGTAGAATAAATCTCCACAAGCACAGTTATGCATGACTTGTGCTAAGCAACCCTGATGTTGAATGGCAACATAGTGCAATGCAACAAAGACACCCAAAGTGCATGTTCATCCATGTGCAATGCACAGTGCACTACCATGCACAATGTGCCTCTGCATGAGCAATGGTACTCCACACATAACTCCCATTTCCATAACCTTAAAACTGAATGATAATGTTCTGTGTTGGACAAAAACATACCCTCCAACATTTCTCAGGTGAAAATTGAGATACCTGTGGCCAAGCAATATCAAAGTGTAGTCCAGATGGCAAAAGTTATTAATAAGGAAGCACACACATGGTAGGAAAAGCTGCAGCAGTTTGTTTTTTCTTGAGTTAATAGGGAAGGGAAAGATTTTGTTCCCTCCTCTTTCTTTCCTGCTGTGTTTATTGAGTATAAACTGCTTGCAAACTCAGTTTGCAGCAACTGAAGTGAGTTGAGGACAAAGAGGGAAAGTAGAATGAGAAGAGAGAAATTGGGACGTTTGAAAAGCAGCTGAAAAAGTGGGATGACAAAGGATTCATTAGGGCTGTCACTGCCAAATTGGGACTGTTGGAGAGTATGCAAAAATGTCTGATCACTTCTACAGGGGAACCTACTAATGTGTAGGACATTGACATGATACTGGCCATTGTGCAATGTATGCAGAATGGAACCTACCAATAGTGAAGCAGCCATCTCTGGGCAGCATGAAAAGGCAGCAATTGTTAGCTAAGAATGTATTGCTGTATTTTTACTTCCAGGGAGACAGAAAAAGGTGCTTGCAGAATTTTGTGCTTCAGGTGCCAAAATAACATTGTTGGCTTTAAGTGTGTGTGTGTGTGTGTGTGCCTTCTATAGATCATTTTGCATCTACTTAGGTAGCAAAATGTCTTGGGGCAGGAGCGAGGCTGTTGGCTACCACAAAAATGGTGGAGAATATGTGGCATTCCATGAAGTGGCATTATTTTTCTATGGGAGCAGTGAAAAACAATTATAGTGCGCTAAATTTGTGTGTGTGTGTGCATATATGTGCTGACATGCAGGCACAACTGCAAGCTCACACAATATCTTATGTCTTCTTTTTTTCTTCCTTTTGAAAAGAGATTTCTTACATTGGCAAAAGTATTTGGGAAACAGCCCTGAAGTGACAGGCTGCTGGCTGCTCCAAGTCCCTAAACTTGCCAAAATCCAGGCACCCTCTGAAGCAACCTGTCACAGTAACCTACATGTTCACTCTCAGCTTGCAAATGCTGAACTGTAGAAATAGGATTTTGCCATATGACACAGCTTACAAGCAATGGACTGGACTTTGCTTTGGACAGTAATACCACTTCAAAACATATTGACAAGAACAGATGGATATCAGCATTAGTTATGTCTGAGAGCACTCATTCTTTAAACATAAAACATACACATAAAATATAAAACATGAAACAAAGAAAAGAAATTATTGGCATCTGTATGTGATATCACTAACATAAGATAAGACCTGTGAATTCAGATCAAAGATTCATCAAATCAACTCAACAGATTTGCATGAAGCCAATAGATACTGTAATAAGCAAAGCTTGTACCCTTGAGCTGTCTCAGTTTGGCAAGGAGCATCCTGATTAATCCACTGTTGTCCTACTTTTACAGCTGCTTTGAAAATGCCCAAATTTTTATCTTCTTCTCCCACTTTCTCCTTTTGTCCTCAGCTTACTTTGATTGTTTCAAACTGAGTTCAAAGCAGAAAAAAAAAAAGAAATTTGTACTAAATTAACTCAGCAGACGGAAGAGGAAAGCAGGGTCTTGCCCCTTGCCCTTCCCAGCAGGCTGAGGAGAAAGCAAACCACTGCAGCCTTTCCTTGGTTGCATGTCCTTCCTCATTATAAACTTTTGCCTTCTTGACCATACTCTGGTGGTGCTTAGCCACACACATCCTTGTTTTCATCTGTGAAATGTTGGAGGGTATAGACTTGGACTGTACAGCCACTGAAACTAAAGGCTATCCTTTTGTAGGACAGATAGCCCAGAATCCTATTAGTAACATTAACAAGTCTATCTTATGCTTTTCTATGTATTTTTGGCCTGTTGTGGAGGTTGGAGGTTGGTATTGTCTTCCCTCCTCAACAGCATCTGAAGTCTTCTTTGCGTGGACTCATCCTGTTACTAAGACAGCCACCCTCTGACAGCCATTTTTGTGCTGGTCCTGAGCAGGGGCAAGGGCTGGAAAAGCATCTGGTTGTCCTCCCATAGGGAGAGGCAAACTGAGGACATCATCTGCTGAGATGCTGCTGCCCTTCAGGGGAACTTAGAAAAAGATGTCCTTGGTCTGCATCTGGCTATGGGTACATAGCCATGCACTTCTCCTATCTCACCCTGCTGTCTACCACCAATGGAATAGCCATGTTGGGGGAGACGATGATCTTGCAATGGTGAGATCTGGAGGTGGGGATAGGGGAGCCGTAGCAGAGTTCCTCATACAGAATCTTTATGCCATATTCAGTAACATAGGCCATTTCTACATGGCATTGCTAAAATGAGATAACTATGGGTTGTAGTTGTTTCAGGGGCCATTTAGCCCCTAAAACGACTACAACCTGTAGTTTTCATATTTCAGTGATGCTGTGAGGAAATGGCCATAGAATCTTGATCATTTTTCCTCTACCTCTGACCACCATAAAGATTTTTTTTAAAAAAAAACCCATAAAAGCAGAGAGCACCTGGGCATTAGAGTGAGTAGCAGACACCTGATCTTCCCTGCTGAACAAGATGAACTGTGTTTCTATTTAAACTGTAATAATTTCTATAAATTTACATCACTGTGCATAAATTGGCATGTGCCTCCTCTTTTGCCCTAACTGCTGATGGGAAACATCAAAGACTTTCTCATGTCTTCATTTTAGGTCCTCAGCTTTAAACTGGGCTTGGAATGGGGGACTCTTCAAACAGAGGTCAAAGGTTTACATCTCCAACATCTCCAGAGAGGGCTTGGAAAGATACACACTTCTGAAATCCTGAGAAATGGAGCCAAGCGTGAACAATGCGGAGCTGTATAAGCCAAGTGTATGATTCAGTATTAAGTTGCTTTTTATGATATGAATTTTCCTACATTGGTAAGCACAGTTGCTACATGAAAGTAGAAACTCCCTTCTGACTTCACTTGTAGGAGAGATTGATGTTGTTTAAGGAATCATTTTCTGCTATGCGGAACTGTACATCTAGTGAAATGTCACACAAAGCCTGTTTTTAAATTCATGTTTTAATATATCCAGATCTTTTGTAAGAACCAGATTTCTGCCAGCTTTGAGGGAATGATCCAAAGAGAGAGGACTGTTCTGCTAGCATCTTTCCCTTCCCCGACATACTGGAGAACAACACTTTTCTAGGTGTGCCTGAGGAATTTTACATGTACCAGTGACAAAATCTCCAGTCAGCTGGTGCACCATCTGATATGCAGAACTTTTCCCCAGTTTCTAAAGTGCTCAGGGCTATTGATTTTGTTCTTAATGAGCTGTGGCACTGCTATAGAGCTGTTGGCGTAACTGTACTCGGTCTCCTTCCTTCCCTCCCTCCCTCTCATTCTTGGCAATCAATCTCTGGCTGCCACAATACTCCCAGATGCTATCAGCAGCCTGTTGTCCATCTCTTGTTCCAACAAACTGTCACCATGTGCATGCCAAGACAGGTGTAGACCTGAGGGTACAGCAGGTGGTACCACCTGTGCCCATTAAAGTCCTGCTACCCAGCTGTGACAAAGGGCCATTCATTCAACAGATAAGAAACGCCTCTACAATTTTCCTTGCCTGAATTTTTCCTTGGATTTTTCAGATTTACTTTTTTTCCACTTTGAAGTGGAATTGATGCATTAGGAATCTTTCAGTATTCTGTGTATGTTTATTAATTTCCAGATTCTTTGCAAGACACTGGGCAAGAAGGAAACTGATGGTTCGACAAGTTTTTTCGAGGTTTTGTTTCCTTCTTGCCTTTTGCCCTGCACATGGATGGAATGTCATTGAAGCACAGACTTAACTCCAAATCTCTAATAGCTACACCACACTGACAGTCTAAAATATCAGAAAGTGGCACTCTAATTCAGGGTGTCCCAACCATTTTTGGATCATTGGGAACATTTGGAATTTTGAGAGGATGTCCTCATGCAATGGCTGCTGTGTTGGGTGTGGCTAGTCACAAAATGGGTGAATAAAATAAAGTAAGATAAAATGTACTCAGGATACTGTATGCAAGTTAGTAGGGTATGTGCCCTAATATGCAGTGAATTGAAACACTGACCTGTAGCCATCTGGCATCTTCACTTCCTAAAAATACCACTTGGACCCTGGGTCCCCAGAACAGTTTTTAAGGTTGAGGGAATCCCAAAAGTAGTAGCAGTTCATTGTGAATACTCTGTATTTGCATGCAATTTTTTAGAAGGTGGTAAAAACATAGGTCAGAATCCTGTATGATCTTTATGTATGCATAAGTGCTGCAGTTATAGTGCTATGCTCTGAATTTCAGCATGACAGATGGCTGTTGTTCCTACCCTTCTTGTGAGAGATCCCCACTTTGACAGGCAAAAACTGGGTCCTTGTCACAATCCCCCTGTCACCAGAGATTGCATACATGAAGGGGGCGGGTAGGAATGGCCGCCAGTTGCTTTCTGAGTGACAGGGAAATGGACCCTCCATTGATCACAGACACTACTGCCCAGTAAAAATGGAGACTGAGTGACTCTCACAGTTGCCACATGGCCCCTAAGCGTATAACACTGAGTGTATAACACTGAGAGTACGCATCTCCAGGTTAGGTATTCGCAACTGCCATACAGGGTTCTGGCCCTAGAATACAATGAATAAGAATAGTAAGAATAATGCCACAACTAAAGCAATCCAGCTACCAGGAAAACAATGACAAAAACATAAATGTAGTACTATAAAATTATTAGAACATAAAATAAGTATACCAAGGAAAGAGAAAAATATATAAGATTTTTGTGAGTGAATGCCAGGATGGCTATAAGCTAGAACACTTCTGACTAGTAGCTCCCATACAGGAGTTTTGCTGGTCCTGATCCTTGGTCTATTGTCTTTATTGTGGATCACAGTCCCCTCCAGGCCTATCCTTGGGGAAATCTCAAGCTCTCCATTGCCCTGTTCCAGAGTCCATGCTTGGAGCCTAGAGGCATTCTGGGGAAGAAAATGAAAATGGTGGACAGTTGCAAGCCAGGCATTTCATTCTGCAGATATGCAGTCTTGTATAGTGGTTCAAGTATTGGACTAGGGCAATTTCCGCACTAGCCTGTTATAGCGCTATAATTCCACTTGCAACATCCTATGGAATCCTGGGGTTTGCAGTTTTGGGAGGGGCCGCCTGGCCCCTCCCGAAACTGTAAACCCCAGGATTCCATAGGATGTTGCAAGTGGAATCATCACTCTATAACATTCTAGTGCGGAAATGGCCTAGGACTTTGGAGACCAGTGTTCAAATTTCCACTCAGTCATAGAAACCTGCTGGGCAAGTCACACACTCTCATCCTTAGTGGAAGGCACAGGAAAGCTCCCTCTGAACAAAGGGAGGATCACTGTTAAGTTGGAAACAACTGGAAGATGCACAATAACAAAATGACCAGAGAACTTTGGAGGGTAGAACGCTCCCCTAATGGCTTGTCATTTTTGCATGTGTCATTCTGAGGCAGGGAGTCTACAACAGTGTAGCGCAGGAAAAGGAAAAGGGGTATGAGATTGTCACTATGTCATATCCCGGGGCCACGGTAATGGTTTCCAGACTCTAGTCATTCTCCTAGTAGTCTGGATTTCATCTCCCAGGATCCTTTGACCGTTGGACAAGGTAGCTGAGGCTTCTGGAAAGTGAAGTCTAAAACACCTGGAATTTGGGAACCACTGGGCTTTCAGCTTTACTGGTTTGGCTCAGTGGACCCATAACCTGACAGTGCCTCTACCTCTTGTGGCATTCCTACTGGTGCCACGTCTGCCCCAATTTAGTCCACATTTTGTGTTTCATGTCTTCTTTATAGGGGAAAAGGCCAGGAAGAAGATGTAGGTAGAGGTAATGTTAAAATTAGGGTTGCTTAAAGAACTGAAGAGAGATAATATGGTGTAGAATCATAGAATGATAGAAATACAGAGTTGGAAGAGACCACAACGACCATTGAGTCCAATCCCCTACCATGCAGAACACGCACTCAAAGCATCCGCAGCAAATGGCCATCCAGACTCTGCTTAAAAACCTCCAAAGAAGGTGACTCCATGTGTAGTGGCTTGAGTGTTGGACTATGACCTGGAGACCAGGGTTTGAGTCCCCACTTAGCCATAGAAACCCACTGGGTCACCTTGGCTGTGTCAGTCCAAGTAAATCCCATGATGGGTTCACCTTAGGGCCTCCAGAAGTAAGGAACAACTTGAAGGCACACAACAACAAGAAAAAACTAAAAGTTTTGCAATTTGGATACAAAGAATCATAGAATCTTAACCTTGGAAGGGGCTGCATGGACCATCTAGTCCAACCTCTTGCCAGGCAGGAATGCATAACCAAAGCACTCTGGAGAGATGGCTGTCCAGCATCTATTTAAAGACCTCCAGAGAAGGAGACTCTCCACACTTCCTGAGGCAGACCATTCCACTCTCAAATATATCTTAAAGTAAAGAAGTTATTTCTAATGTTCAGGCAGAATTTTAATTTCTTGTAATTTGAATCCATTGGTTCATGTTTCAGTCTCTGGAGCAGCAGACTGACCTAAACACATTTTTTTTCCTAGGCTAATATGTGGATTTGAACTTATTTATCATTGTTTGTACTTTTGGAATATTCTGGTGCTCATCGCTACTCAAAAAAGTTATCAACACACATTTTGTGTGTGTTTTAAGAGATATTGTGTTCAAACATAGATGCACATTTTCACGAAGATGTTTAATGTTTTTTAAAAAAATGCAAATAGTACAGAAATGGGACAGAACATATTTCTGAGAAATCTCAGACTGAAAGTAGACTGATTCATCCCTCCATAATTAAAAGGAATCACATCTAAAGTTTCAGTTCCAAAACTGTAGGAATGACCAAGTTATTTTTGTGACATGAAAGTATGAGTTTAATATTAGCCGTGTGTTTTCAGCTTAGCTTTCAGCTGAGCAAATTCCTCATCATAGGTAAAAGTCATCAGCCAAGGGCACAAAGATATCAGCCAAGTGGCCCTGAAGCAGAGGAACAGAGAGACCCAGTGAGCCCTGAACTTTCTAAGGCCCTTTGGGAAACTGGGTTACTTGTAGTGTTGTTTGTGATGATTGCAGCACAAGGCAGAAAGCAAGATTCATTTCATCGGCTAATGTTTTGCAACACTGCCATGGAGGTATATTACCAAAAGACGTTACCTAACAAAGTTCACACAATATGGCCAACCAAGAGTGAAGGCTATATGAAAACAGCTTGAAGGATCAGCAAACAAATCTGAGATTAGAGGTGTCTGTCAAAGCTCCTGACAAAACATCTGGGGCTGCAGTTTTTAAAGTTCCCAACTGAGCTGGGTTCTTAGCTGGTGAGAAGCTCTGCAACTGATCACTGGCTGGCAGGGCTCGGTTTTTCCTTGAACCTGCACAATGTAAGATTCATAAATAGAGAAAATTTCCATAAAATATGCAAGAATAAGGCAAGCACATGTAGGCTTATTAACATGCCCTAGAAACTTAAAGATATTTTCTGGCTCTAGGTGCCAGTGACAGCATCTACTGACAATACAAATAATTATCTTAAGGATTTACACCTGCCTGCCTTTCTTGTAAAACAAACCAAAACATATAGAAGAATGAATAAACAGATTAATATGAAGGCTGGGATTAAACAGTATCACATTTTTGCTGTATGCCAGTTCTTCAAAGTTTGGCCCATGATGGTGTAGTCGTTTGAACCTCGGACTGTGACTCTGGAGACCAGGTTGAAATCCCCTCTTAACCAAGAAAATCCACTGGGTGACCTTGGGCAAGTCAACTCTCTCAGCCTCAAAGAAAGGCAAATCTTTCCAAGTGGGTTTGCCTTAGGGTTGCCACAAGTCAGAAATTACTTGAAGGCAGACATCATCATCATCATCATCATCATCATCATCATCATCATCATCATCATCATCAGTTTTCATTTATAAACCACTTGGAAGGTTTTTTGAGGTCAAAAGGTGATTTGGAAAGTATAGTAATAAAGAATGGGGCGCCCATGCCCAACAATCTTCTACCACAGGCACGAGACTAGTGTGAACACCAAACAGAAAATGAAGATGTGCAACTCTGTTATTTTTTTTTAAATGAGTTAATTATTTTTACTTAATAAAATGGGGGAGGACAAAAAGAAAATATCATTAAAAAAAAGGGTTGGGGGGAACAAATGGACTAATGTGTTTCTAGCCCAGGTAAAGCTAGGTACTTTTCCTAGTGATATATAAAATAACAGCTACCATAGAATTAAATACAGGAGGCTTCTGCCTTTCGACGCCCTATTGTCTGATGACTTGGGCCATTTCCCCACAAAGGCCTCTCCCTAAACTGCAAACCCCAGGATTCCATAGGATGTTGAAAGTGGAACAATAGCACTGTAACAGTCTGGTGTGGAAATGGCCTATGATTATCAAGCTATTACATTTGCATACTGCACAATACTGTACAATTGCAGAGTGGATCCTCTGGTTGAATTGATGGGATTTGTCTGTGTTGCAAGCATTGAAACAATGGGCTTCCATTAATTCTTTTTGCCTGTGGAGGTTTGCTTGGGACCACACATGTGCTGCTTGCAAAGGGAGCCCAGCAGAGGCGGGGAAGGTGCCAAGCCAGCTGAGAGACTTTACAAGCAGCATGCACTTGCAGTCAGTCACCAGTGGGCCTCTGTAAATCCTTCACATTCCCTACAGTAGATGAGTTCCACTTTTTGACCACTTCTGCTTTCTGATAGTGCTTCGGTCCCTAACCTATCAGATAAGCATGGGAAGCCTGTGGGACATTTATTTTAACAGGCAATCATTTATTTAATAATTTAGCTTCCAGATCATTTAGCAGTTCAATTCTATACATGACTGAAATCAGGGGTTCTTATACCCAAGAAATATCCTGTGGGTATGAGTGTGAATTGCTCTCCCAGCCAAGTGGACACCGGGAGTTGCAACACAAACAATGAAGTCCAGAGAATAATGGCTGCTATGATAGCCGAGTATTGTGGAGAGGTGGAGAAACAATAGAGAAACATCCAGGTGTTTGGGGTCAGAGTTAAGACAATAATAATTTGGTGGGAATTTCCCCTTTCAGCTCTGAGATGTCCGGCTCATGATCTTTAAGTCTATTGTCTTGGGAGGGTCTGTGCTATTAGCCTGAAAATGATTTGGCTCTTGCCTAAGAGGTAAGTGTGGCTGACCTGCCTTGCAATCTCATCTTTACAGTCAGTAATATGCTTCTTTCAGCGCGACCTTGCAGTCACCTCAGGTATTATTTATATCAAGGCCAATTAATAGTGCCAATTAAACAATATTTGCCAATTAAATCATGCCAATTGTGGGGGTTGTGCGTGGCCATAACACTTTCAAGGAAGAGAAGATCAGAAGAGCCTGATTGCCTGCTTCTTTTCACACAAGTCCATTTCTTGCAGAACTATTGGGAAGGATAATACCTCTGTTACCGCAAATCGCGGATGTCACAAGGACCAACCCACAATGTCAATACCTTCTTGCAAAAGTGGGGAATGAATTAGATCAAAGTTTAGGAAGCTTGCAAGAGGGTAGTAACTTAGTGAGATCTTTTCTACATATGTTTATGGGCTCACAAAGGGAAAACACCAGCCAAAGAGGAAAATGTGAACTAAAATGTGTCTTTTATTGAAATGAATTCACACACACACACACCCCACTTCAAATTCTGGCCATCTCCACACGGGGGTAAAGCCCCACGCTGGGACGACCTCACACGGAGGGCGTCTACACCGCGGGGTGTGCTAGGGCAGTGAAAAAAGGTGAGGTTCTAAACCTCAAACCGCCCTTGTGTGGCCGCAGGGGTGACACTCCGTGTTTTATAAAGACCACTTTTCAAGTGGTCTTTTTAAAACTCTCTTACGCTAGCCCATCGCAGTGCCCCGTTAAGAACTGCAGGGACGTGCTAGTGCGTCCCTGCGGAGTTGCCCGGGGGTGGGCTTCCGGCTAGCACGCTGCCCTGATTGGCGAAGCGTCGCCGGAAGCCGCTGGCCACCATTTTGGCCACCGCCAGCCGCCACCGACATTTAGAGTGGCGAATGCACGCTGCCTCCTGCTGCAAGGTAAGCTCCGTCCCCGCGTACGCTGCCCCGTTTCCCCCTGTTTCACTGCCCCTCGTGTGGCAAAGGCCACACACGCGCAATCTCACAAGAGCTAACCAAAGATAGGGGAGGAAAATGGGATAGAGATGTTAAGAAATGTGGGTGATAATTACCAGATCCAGAGAAAAGCGGAGACAAGCAGTGGCATGGCTTTGGTAAGAACCTAAGGACAGTTCTCAGTCAGGAAGTGGACAGACAGTGGCATTTGGATCAGCAAGAGACTGCACTGGGAAGCCTGGAATCAGGAGTATTTGTACCCAAAAAATAGCCCATGGCAGTGGATGATAGGTGCAGTTTCAGGTGCGGAACAATGGGAGTTGCGGTGCATACAATGGATTATCAACCCACTAACGTTCACAGTGTTTGGGTGACAGAGGCGTGATGGGTGTTGTAATAGCTGTCTGTTGTGGATGCTATGAGGAAAGAGGAAAAAATCCAAGTGCACAGGGGACGAGTATAAGTCAATCAGTGTCCTGGTGGGCTTCTAGCTATTGTGTTCTTTGGGAAAACTCCAAAGAACACAACTTCTACTTAAGCTTATTATCCACAGGAACAGCATTTGTTTGCCTGACAAATGACCTGGTCTTACCTGGAGGGTGTCTTAAGTTGACCTGCCTTTCTTTCTTACTTCCAGTTAGAATTTCCCCTCTGCTGGTTTGACCTCCTGGTGGCCTTCAGCTTTGATTTTGATGTCTGCGCCAGTTAAAATGTGTTGTCAATTTAATATGATGCCAATTAGATATGGTACCCATCCAAACCATACCAGTATTGGACCTGTGAGGAAAGGTTGGACATGACCTGTACTCCAAATAAAATACATACGACGCACATTGAGGTTTGCACCTGGGAATGACAGTGAATGATGTAATCCCATGTAACTCTTGCTGAGACATTGTGACATGTAACCAGGGCAGAGGGTTGCATCATACTTGAGAACATGCAAAGTTGGCTAGAGTTGCATCAGAAATGTATGTATATAAGGGGGGGTGTTCTAGCCAACTGTGCCCTCTCGATTGTCTAATGGAGCGGCCGGAGGCTATGTTGGATGCATATCTTCGCAGGCTGTGGAATGCTGAAACTCCGTTTTAGTACTGTATATATGTATGTATCGTAACTGAAGAGTAAAAGCCTCCTGTTGGAAGATAATATTGCATGGGAGTATTTTTGTGGTTTCAGAGCTTACTGCTAGTGTTTATACTATGTTGGGCATGCTTTTAAGCTGTGTGTACCGTCTCTGCTATATGGTGATTTTTGAAACACTTGACTCTGGTAAGCTGTTTTTGCCAGGGCTCAGTGCAAGGAGGGAAGTGCTATTGCGGTTTTTGCGTAGCTCCATCATCCACCATCCCTCCACAGGACCCACATGTGAGGTCCTTACAGCTGCATGGGAGCCAATGTAGTGCAGTGGTCTGAGCATTGGACTATAACTTTGGAGACTAGGGTTCAGTTCCCTGCTCAGCCAAGGAAACTCACTGGGAGATTGTCTTAGCCTCAGAAAACCTCATTATAAGTTTGTCTTAGGGTCACCGTAAGTCAGAAATGACTGGAGGGCACATAACAAGAAGATCTACATATTTTGCCTCATACCTTGGTTTCGGCTAAAGTGCTTAAATGAAAAAGCTGGAAATACACATAAAGGAATGGCATAAACAAATACTAAATGGCGTGCCTAGAAGCCAAGTGAAATCTGGCCAAAATAATGGCCACAGATGATTTACATAGCTTTAAAATGGATGATGAAGACATTGAAATAAAGATTTTCTGTGCCATGGCTCACTCATAAACCAACATGGAAACAGTAGTTAAAACAGCAGCAGAAGATCAGGAGTTGAAGGGCAGTTATGAAGGAATTAGATGAGATCCTTAACTGTAAAGATACATAACTCAATACCTAAGCTGGGACTATCTGTGCTATACTACTTTTGATTTCCATGTATGGTTGTAGAAACTGGACAGTGAAGAAAGCTGACAGAAGGAGAAGCAACTCATTTGAAATATGGTCCTAAAGAAGAGTTCTATGGATACTATGGACCGCCAAAAAGACAAAGAAATTGACCCAAGGGCAAATCTAACCCAAATCTCTCTGGAAGCCAAAATGACTATTGTGCTTTGGACATATCATGGGATGCCATGGCTGAGTAGAAAAGATGATAACGTTTGGTAAAGCTGAAGGCAGTGGGTAAAGTGAAGACTACATTACAGGTAGATTCACTCAGGCCCTTTTCGCACTGCATTTTCCATGTGAAAGGGCACCTGGAGCGTTGTGTGATTGTGAGGAGTGATCTGCACGATGCACTCACAATTGTGCGACGCTCCAGGGGTCAGCAGTCACTGTTCACGCACCTTTTCATTTTTGGCTAGAAGCCGAAAATAGTGCACAATCATGCATTGCTCCTGGGTCCTGCGTGCACTTACCTGGCATGCGGAGCCTCCGGAGCCGTGCCGGTTGCACTTCCTGTCCCAGTGCAGCCTGGGAAACTCCCAGGCTGGGCTGCAGAAGGAAGAGGGAGGGCTCTTGCATGAGGGCAGCTCATGTGAGGCTGAAGGGCCCCAGACGCGAGAGCCTCTTGCTGGAGGCTGCTCGCGTAATCCCTGCATCACAGCGCCAGAAGAAGGTAAGGTGCAGAAAGGGCCTCAGTTGAGGAACCCACTAATCTGAATTTGCAAAACTGGAGCAGGACTCTTAAAAACAGGGTGTTTTGGGACCTTGGAGAGATCTCATTCATAGCTTTGCTGTAAGTCAAAGCTGACAACAACAATTAACAACTATATGCTGCACTCTTCTGCTTTCTCACAGGTGTTTCTCCCTTACCTCCAGTGCTTTTTTAATCTTTCTTGCTTTTCACTGTCGTTCCCTCATATGCAAAGGAGTAGGAATTCTCATTTTCTTTCTTTCTTTCTTTTTCTCTATTGCTGTTGTATGTCTTCAGGTTGCTTCTGGCTTAAGAAGACCCTATCACAGGGTCTTCTAGGGCTGAATGCGTGTGACATGCCCAAGGTCACCCAGTGGGTTTCCATGGCCAAGTGGTGAATTGAACCATGGTCTCTCGGCACAAATATATATTTCTATACACGTACATATATACATACATAGACAGACAGCACACTCATTCAAAATCAGGAACAGATCAGACTTTGCAGGTAGCTGAGTTACCTAGAACCAGTGTTGTTTCACCTTAAGTACCCAGATCCTCTGATGACCTACCTGAAACTAGCTGCAAATGTCAAGACTTGGATCAAGCATCAAGGCTTCTTGCACTTGATAAAAACCCTCACTCCTGAGGAGCTCTCTTAATATTTAGGGGTTCTTTTATTTCTAAAATGCTTAGTGTCTGCTACTTTGTGATTCAATATGGTGCTGGAGGCTAAGGACATATTTATAGTCCAAGTGCATCCAGAGAGCCACATGACTCCCACTTTTGGTACACTGGCAGTGAGGATGGAGGCATTTCCCAGTACCATTGGTGGAAAGTCAGATGCTTGGCCAAACATTTTATCCAGCTGAGCTCTTCTTTTTTTGCTTATTAAAGTTTGGAAATGTTAGTGGATATTAGTGGCTGTGGTACAGTCATTTGAGTGTTGGACTACAACCATGGAGACCAAGTTCAATTCCCTTCTCGAGCATGGAAAGCCACTGTGTGACTTTGGGTTTACCACACAGTCTTAGCTCAAGAAAACCAAGAAAACCCTGCAGGATCGCCATAGAGTTGTTATTAAATCAAAAATGACTTGAAGGTACACAACAACAGCAACAACTAGTACATGTTAATGAATAGCAGTAGCTTTCCATAGCTGTGTTTGCTTTCATTTCCATCCCCTCAGGGCTAGTTAGTTCCTAAGAAACATTCAGAGCCTAGGCCAGCCTCTAGGAAATGATAGGAGGGCTGGGGAAAAGGCTGTTGATGTTCTTAAGCCCTTCAGAATTTTCTCTTGAATTTATGCTTGCTTAAACGCTCTGTATTTTTCATTAGTAGGCAGTGGAATGCTATCTCAATTGAAGAAAAGAGAGAGAGAGAGAGAGAGAGAAAATGACTGGCTTAATTATTTCTCCAATGTCCTTTTTCCACTATATGTTTCTGTTAGTGAAATGGATAATTTAAAGCCAGCTCTCAACATGAATTGAGTACTTAAAAGGGGAAGGCAGCTTAATCCCCTGAAAGTGTAACAGTGTACCTAGACTAGCATAGCAGCAATTGCTCTTCTCTATCAATGAAAACTCCTCTTGGCATACACAAAGAATCTTTTTTTTTAATTCTTTTTTGGGAAAGACAGAAGAGCTTTGCCATAGCCATTGCAAGTGAAACAAGGGATTATTTTATTTTATTTTATTATTTTGCATTCACTCAGTACTGAAATATTACTGAGAAGAGCTATGGGCTCATCCAGACCCACCAAAAGCCCGAGGATTTGGCAAGCGTTGTAGCTGTATTTCTCAGGTTTATTAAAAATAGCTATATGAAGTTCTTCCTGCCAGTTCCTTTTTTAAAAAAAAAATCCTGAAATTCTTGTACTTGCCACAACATTTTATATCACTGCAGGGAGTTTATTTTTCCCCCTGTCCCATGAGTTTCCAATAGAGGCTGGAGTAAATATAACATGTCTGTAACTGTTTTCATAGTTTCTACTTCTGTATTTTGTGATATTTCAAATGGGAGTATATGATATGTCATTGAGGTTTCCTGCTGACCTGCATTCTCTCATTACACTGCAGGTGAAATCCCTGAAACTGAACACCCCAACATTTCCTGGAAGAGTATGGAGGAGCTTTGTGCTTCTCCTTGAGGAGAAGTTATGCTCTTGTTTTTGGAGATATTCCGAAACACATTATTGTCATGTGTCATCAGGCCATTTCTAATTTATGGTGACCTTAAGGTGACTGTGTCACAGTGTTTTCTTGGCAAGATTTCTACAGAGGGGATTTGCCATTGCCTTCCTCTGAAGCTGAGAGAGGGTGACTTGCCCATGGTCACAGAGTGGGTTCCCATGGTTGTGTGGGCATTCAAACTCTGGTCTCCCAGAGTCCTAGTCCAACACTCAAATGCTAGATCGCTCTGACTCTCATTCCAAAACTTGACCTTCCCATTAGTCCAATATGGCCTGTGGTTGTTCTTGTTGTGTGCCTTCAAGTCATTTCTGACTAATGGTAACCCTAACGTAAACCTATCACGGGGTTTTCTTGCCAAGATTTGTTCAGAAGTGGTTTGCCTTTGCCTTCCTCCGTGGCTAAGAGAGAGTGACTTGCTCAAGGTCACCCAACAGGTTTCCATTGTTGAGCGGCGATTTGAGCTCTGGTCTCCCAGTATCTGGTCCAACATTCAAACCACTACACCACCCTGGCTCATATGAATGGTTAGAGAACTTTGTATTTCTGCCATCTCAGACTGTGTATAACATATTTATTGAGTGTTCTGGAGCTATTATTTTCCCTTTGAGTTTCATCTCTTCTTTACTCTTAGTCATCAATGCACTACTGCTAATCCATTTGTTCCTGCTAGCCCTACCAAGAAGGCCAGCACAGTATTTTGCTGTCTGAGGAAGAATAACAAAGAATGCCCCTGCAGCCACCACCAAGTTAAGGTACACATATCAGAGCATGGAAATGTTATAATTTTTTTTGATGGGAGGACTACAACTCCCAGAATACTCTAGGCAATATGGCTGTTCAGGCTGGTTATTCTGGGCACTGACATTTCCATGCTGTGCTTGGTATTCCTAGCACAGGTGATGTCATTGAGAACTGTGCATTAAGAAACAACCAGATTTGCTCACAGTTTGTCATTAAAACACACACAGAGGTAGGACATATTTTCCTGGTTGGAAATTAAGGGTATTTGCAGACCAGAACATTTCGTTAACTTTTGCTAAGTGTAGCAAGCTGCACAGTTAGGTGAAAAGCTCTCTGTTCAACATGGAAGCTTTTTCTCTCACCTAGAGCTGATCAAATGAATGTTGCCAAGAGGTGACCCACCAAAATTGAAGAGTGAAATACCTTTTTCCCTTTCTGACAGCATAACCAGTTGTATAGTGATGGGGGGAAGGGTTTTGCTCTTCATGACAATTTTGATTCCCAGATGAAATTATTTTCAAATTTATAGTGACTGATGACCTGACCCTTTTGCCTCTCCCATTGGTCTCTGTCCACTCCATGAAAATTATCTTGCTACCCCCCTGCATAGGACAATAACAAAGTGCATACCTACCCATTTGTTGTCTCTTCATACTCTGTATCTGCTGTCTGAGGTGGCTTCCTCACTCTGCCTAATAACAGGGCTGGCCAAGTGAGTGTGGCTGTTTCTGATGGCTGATAATACGAGCTGTTAAGGGCAGAGCTACCTAGGCTGAATTGTCTATTCTGAACCTCCTAAGCCAGCCTTCTTCCCACAGGAGCACACTGCCTTGTCACAAAGCATTGGAGCAAGATCCTCTCGCCAGTCCGATCAGCTTCCATACATGGAACTGGGAGTTGGGGGCACCTTGTCTGTCCTTCACCTCCAATGGCAAAATATCCATGGCCAGTTTTGCTTTCCCGGCTGGAAAAAGAAAACAAGCAAATGCCTCTCTCAAGTGGCAATATTTTTTGTTTTAAACACCTTTAAATGATACTAGTTCCCACTGCGGATCACTTGTCAGGGCTCCTTACAAAAGCCAACAAATTACTGTTTTGCTGAGAAGCGGTTTAAACTGTGTAAATCAGATTAATAAAAGTGTGGGTTGCACAATTCTACTCCTCCTGAGGCAGCTGGAGACTTGCCTGAAATACGTACCTTGCAATTTTCCCAAGCTGCCAGCTCTTTGGGACCATTAACCCACATCTATTAGGACAAACACCAAGATAAGTGCTGCTCTTTATCCCACAGTTTTATTCCCTGACCACAAAAGTTTTGCCAGAGAGGGAGGAAGAAAAGCCCACACAAAACGGTTGTAGAGTTCATTCTAGGTAATATCATACAAACAAACACAGCTTTCTGTAAATATAACAGCGTTCTTGGAATCAGATTATGCCTTCATGTTTCCTCAGCACATAAGAAACAGGATGTGGACTTTTTAAAGACTCTCGATAACCAAGCACCCGAAAGTCTTCTGCATCCTTAAGCACAGAGGAACCTGTCTTGACTGATTGGCCCCTAGGTATGTCTTGCTCAGTATTGTTTATACCAGCCTTCTCTCTAGAGGTGTTACCTTGCAACCACCATCAGTCCTAGGCCATTTCCACACGGTGTTGCAGTCCCTCGATGGGGACACACAGTGGCAGCAGTCTGTGGGTTGTACTTTCGCAAGGTCCTACACTTAGGCAGAAAAAAATGGTATGCACAATGTAGGATGGGGGACACGTGGCTGGATAACAGTACATGTGAAAGAGATCCAGGAGTCTTGGTGGACCACAAGCTGAACATGAGTCAGCAATGTGATGCGGCAGCCAAGAAAGCCAACATGATTCTTGGTTGCATCAATAGGAGTATGGTGTCTAGATCAAGGGAGGTAATGGTACCACTCTATTCTGCTTTGGTTAGACTTCATTTGGAATACTGTGTCCATTTCTGGGCACATTTCAAAAAGGATATCAACAAGCTGGAGCATATCCAGAGGAGGGCAACCAAAATGGTGAAAGGTCTGGAAGTCATGCCCTATGAGAAATGGTTTAAGGAGCTGGGTATGATTAATCTGCTGAAGAGAAGGTTAAGAGGGGCCATGATAGCCATATTTAAATATTTGAAGGGATATCATGTCAAGGAGGGAGCGGGCTTGTTTTCTGCTGCTCCAGAGACTAGGACAATGGATTCAAGCTGCAGGAAAGGAGATTCCACCTGAACCTCAGGAAGAACTTCCTGATGGTCAGAGATATATGGCAGTGGAATATGCTGCCTGGAGTGTGGTGGAGTCTCCTTCTTTGGAGGTTTTTAAGCAGAGGCTGGAAATGTTGGAAATGCTTTGATGGGTGTTCCTGCATGGCAGGGGTTGGACTGGATGGTCCCTGGGGTCTGTTCCAACTCTGTGATTCTATGATTCTAAAATGTCATTGCAGTCCTGCAGCCATTTCATTCCCATGCGTTGCGATAGTGAGAGATTCACTTAATGGAAAAAATCCATTAAGTGCCCATGATTGAACGATGTTCCCCTCTCCTCCAGCCATGATGAAGGGGCAGAAGCATGATCACATGCTTCTTTCCTCAGCATAGCATGGGAAAGAGGCTGGCTTCACTGTAGAAGGAAGGAGCATGTCACTCGTGCTCCCTACTCCAGGGAGCCAGTTGGGTGTGGAGGTGTGTTCTTGCTGCGCTCCCTTCCCAGTAAAAGTACTGCCAGGATCATGACAAGATGTAGGCAGGAATAATGATGTGTGGAAATGGCCCTCAGCAACATGGCCAATGCTGAGGATCATAGGAGTTGTTTACAGTATTTATACCCTGCCCTTCAGCCAAAAAGGCTCCCTGAGCAACTTACAAATCATTAGAATCAGAGGAGCTTGAAGCTGGAAAACACTACAAGCACCATCTGGTCCATTTCTCTGCCATGAAGGAAACCCCTGAAGGATGGCCGTCTAACCTATGTTTAAAGACCTCCAAGGAAGGACAGTCCACTCCACTCCTTTCTGAAGCAGTCCATTCCACTCTCCAACAGCTCTTACAGTAAAGAAATTCTTCCTAACATTTAGGAGGAATGTCTTTTCTTGTCATTTGAATCCATTGGTTCATGGTCTCTGGAGCAGCAGAAAAAAATCTGGGTCCATCTTCTACATGATAACGTTTCCAGCTGTCATATCAGCCTTTCAGTCATCAGGCTAAACATATCCAGCTCCTTAAGTCATTCCTTAGAAGGCTTGGTTTCCAGCTCTTTGATCATTTTGATCACCTTTCCCTGGACATGTTGCAGCTTCCTAATATCCTTCTTGAACTGCAGAGATGGGCACAACATTTCAGGTGAGGCCTGACCAATTAATTTAAGCCCTCAGGCTTACAGTCTAAAGAAGACTGGATCCACAAGGAAAAGGTGATCACAGTAGGAGAGGGATGAAGTCAAGAAGATGCTGGCTATCCTTTTTTTCCTCAGAGGCCACAGCATTGGCAATTCAAACATAGGAGGGCTGTTCACCAGCCACTGGAGCCAAGTTAAAGTCCAAAAACTCACTAGGGTATCAGCTTGGGAAAGAGCAACACAGGTAGCAGTTACACGATTATCACTACTGTGTTTCGAAGATCAACTTACGCCATTTCTGCACTAGACCATTATAGTGCTTTTATTCCACTTTCAATTTCCTATGGAATCCTGGAGTTTGCAGTTTAGGGAGGGGCCTCAAAGGCCCCCCCTAAACTGCAAATCCCAGGATTGCAAAGCATATTGAAAGTGGAATAATAGCACTATGATCGCCTAGTGCGGAAATGGCCTTAGAGATGCCAGAGATGTGATCTAGGACCCTCTGCATGCCAAAGCAGATGGTCTACTACTGAACGATGGTTCTTCTCCTAATTAAGGTACCATTTCCTGCCTTCACCCAACATGATGCTTACAGTTTTCCATGCCAGCTGCCAAATGGTAAATGCTTCCCAGAAGGCTCTGGAACATTGCAATGCCCAAAGCACACCAGTTGGAGTCTGCTTTGGCTGCTGAAGTGAGCTCTGTTGTTGTAGCCAGAAGCAAAACACAGAACTGTAAATGGAAGGAGTAGAAAAGGAAAAGAAAGGGAATGGAACAGAACTGGATAAATGAAATGCTGAATGAATGAATGAATGAATGAATGAATAAATGTGATGCCTAAAATAAAGTGATACTTCAATGAATCATTATTTTAAGAAGCAGGGGATGTAGAGAGCCAATCTCTTTATGAAAGCAAAGAGCCCCATTCAATTTCTGTGAGCAAAAACAGAACGAGAAGAGTAAATTCTTTACAAGAATGCTACTGCCTCATTTTTATTACAATAATCCAGTGAAAGCAGGGGAGGAAAGACAGGAGTATAGGTGTGGGAGAGGAAATGAAAATGAATGCCAAAATAAAAATTGGAGAAGATTCCTGTATCTGTAATGTTTGCATAACAAGGGGAACTTAGGCAGGTGTTGCTTGTTACTGGGGGCTCATTTGCTCTACCAAATCATAGTGTTATTCCACTTTAACTGCCATGGTTCCATCCTAGGGACTCCAAGGGATTTGCAGTTTAGGGAGGGATGTTTAGAATCCTCAGCCAGAGCACTCCAGTACCTGACCAAACTACAAACCCCAGAATTCCATAGGACAGAATTAGTTAAAGTGGGTTCATAGCATTATATTTTTGTAATGTGAATGAGCCCCTGGTTGCATGACACATCGGCTGAAATTCCCTCTTCTACACAACTGTTAAAGGTACGTCACCTCCAGCTTTCAAACTGGCAGTCCTCATGGAGGAGCAGTGCCCTTATTTTCCCATCTCCATAGTTACACCCCTGGCTGGCGTTAGCACTTAAACCATTTCCACACTAGACTGTTATAGTGCTATTATTCCACTTTCAACATCCTATGGAATTCTGGGGTTTGCAGTTTAGGGAGGGCCTGGTGAGGCCCCTCCGTAAACTTCAAACCCCAGGATTCCATAGGATGTTGAAAGTGGAATAATCGCACTATATAACACTCTAGTGTAGAAATGGCCTTTGTGAAAAGGAGCAGTCTGCACGGGAAAGTACGGAGCTGCCTCAGGAGTCACTGAATATGGTACTATAGACTGTGGAGGTGGATTGTTCTGGAGTTAGTGGCACAATGAATCTACCCCAGTTTGAACTTTTAAGGAGATGTTGCCTGAAACACCCCCCCCACACACACACATAGACACAAACACACAAATAAGGAGCAGTTTCACTACCCCACTGACCAGTCTCCATCATAGCCATCACTGGATTGATTTTTCTTTCAGAATGTAGATCATGAAAGAGCTGACCCTCGTGTTATATGTACTTATATAGACCTAAAGGGGGAAGTTTTGTGTGCCACTTAATAGTACTGAGTGGTGAATTATGAAATTTATTGTTATGTTTTTATCACTATAGTAAACACTTGTATCTCATTGAAGAAAATATCTTATGCAATCTCTGCTGGATAAGTTTTGACTGTGTAGCCAAGTGAAGTGTAACAGGATAGTATAGGAATGAAATTTGTCGTTTGTTTAATTCTTGCATATAAGAAGGAAAAGCTGCGGACATTTTCTCCTCAGTGAGTGAGATCATGAGAAATTTACGGCACTTTTCTTTTTCTTTTTTTTCTTTTAATTTTGGGGCTGTGCTGCAAAAAACATGTTTGTAGGAAAACAAAGGCCCTTTTCGCACCTTACCCGTTTGCGCGATGGGGGAGGGCGGCTCGCACGAGAAGCCTCATTCGGAATGCTGCTGCTTCCCTGCTCCTGCCTACCGCAGGTCGCTTCTTGCTAGCGTGACCATCGCTCTAGTGCCCCGCCCCTTCCTTCCGCAGCGCAATCTGGGAGCTGTAGGCTGAGCTGGGGGAAGGAAGTGCGACTCACCCGGCTCGCCGAAGCACCACACGCAGGTAAATGCGCGAGGGCGCTGCGAGCATTATAGCCGAAAATAAGAAAATGCGCGCGTGCCCCGCTTTAGCTTCATGAGCATCACGCGAGTGGGAGTGTGTCATATGGAGCAACGCTCCCATTCATGTGATGCTCAAGGGGCGCTCGCGCAAAAAAAAAAAGGCATGTGAAAAGGGCCATAGTCTGGCGTCCTTTTGAACAGTTAGGAATGTGTAAGCTAGACTAACACATTCATAACTCCTCGGTATTCACATTTCCAATGGTGGCACTATGGTCATGGCAACAAATGCCCCCCACCCTGCAACATAACTTAAAAGCTGGCAGCTGCTCCAAGCAACAGAGGTCTTTTCTGCTGGCATTCAGCATGCAGTAGGATGATGCTTCCAGCTCCCTCCTGTCGGTGATCTGCAGGGCAACAATCAGAAACAGGACACCATCACAACTCCTCATCACACTGAATATCACTGGCAGGAAGGGGCTGGAAAAACAATTCCACTGCACTCTGATCACCAGCAGAAGAAACCTCTGTTGTTCAGTGAAACTATTGGCTGTTAATGATAATGTAGGCTTGGGGAATCAGGTCAGAAGTTTGTACCTAGTTATGCATTCAGAACTGTGTTTGCAATGTAGGATCTTGGCCATTGTTGTTTGTACAGAATACAAAGATTTTATGCAGAAACGTATTTTGCACAAAATGCAATGTTCCTGCACAAAAAAGCAACAAAAACAAAAAAAGTGCTGGTCCTTGTGCTGTTACTCAGAGGTAAAAATCTCATGGGTGGTGGTAATGTTTCTGAGAGGTGTCTTGATGTGTTGAGACATCCATTCTCTTTGAAGGATGAGAAAATTTGCAGTTATTCTTTACATTCCACAGTGATGCCTCCAGTCCTAATATCACATCTCCCCAAGTGCAGACAGCTATGTAGATCTAGACCAACAAACCAATAACAATACCAGTAAATCAGGAGCAGGTCTTTTCCAAAGCTAATGAGCTTTAATTGTCCATTTATGGCCAATCATTTCAACAGGGATTATTCACAACAATATTTTGTTGCTTGGAAAATCCTTTTCCTCTCCAACTGCAGTAAGAACTGCAGCTTTGCCTAGAGAGAAGAGACAAGCTTCAGGGGTATGACAGGTGATGCCATTCTCCCAGGTTATCAAAAAGTACTGTTGTTATGATCTCCTGAACTCTGGCTCTCTTACAGCCACCTGTGTGTTATTCTGTTATTCCCTGTGAGGCCAAAAAAGCTAGGAACTAGGGATGGGCCAACTGACTCCTCGACTCCTCGAATCCTTGGTGAGGATTGAAGATTCGGGAATCCAAATCCCTGTACCAGAATAGGCAAACTGAATCTTTCGAATCTGCCACCCAAACAGTTTGTTGGAGACAGGGACACCTGAAAATCCGGGAGACCGGGATGCCTGAAAACTTGGGAGACCAGGACGCCTAAAAACTTGGGAGACCAGGACACCTGAAAACTTGGGAGACTAAGACACACAAAGAGAGATGGCAAGTAGATGAATTTTTCCCTTGGAGTAATAATGGCCTTTGCTAACAATTTCACAAATTACATATAAGGTTGTATTCTAAGATATTTAAATTGAACATTTCATATTTAATTTCAGCACTTGACTGGAAGCTACAGGCTTGAGATTTCAAGGACAGCTGAAACATTCCTTTGCATAGCTCACTTGCAAAGCTCTTTCAGACATAATTCTGGGATTTCTAGTTTTACAAGGTATCACAGCCTTCTCTGCCAAACCCTGCTGGTGCATCATCAAACCACAAACCCCAGGATGCCAGAAGGAGCTATGCAAAGAAAAGCCAGTTTTGACCTGGATTATCCCTCTACTGTAGTGGTCCTGTTTACACAGGCAGGAAAATGTGGGATTAATCCACATTTTCCTACCTGTGTACAAAGGGCCTTCATGACATTTTCAGTTTGGGGAGATCCTGAGGCAAAACTATGACAATTGTCCTTGCCAGATTTCTTCAGAGGGAGGTTTGCCTTTGCCTAGGCTTTTGCTAAGGCTGAGAGAACATGTCTTGTCCAAGATTATCCTTTCCCTTGCTTTTTAAACCTTTTTCTTTTTTAAAAAAAGGATTTGAAAGATTCGAGATTCATGAGATTTGTGGATTCCCAGAACCTTCCAGGGATTCGGATCCAAGTAAATTCTGGATTCATCCCATCCCTACTAGTAAGAGACTGCCAGAACTTGGATTAAACACAGCCTTGAAATACATTCTCTTTGCAATCCTCTCAAGTGTTTGCTATGACTACCTATTTTTGTATCTCATCCTTTCCCTTAAGAACATGCACTGTTCCCCCTTTACTTGTCTTCACAAGACTGTGGAGTAAGTTAGAATAAGAGACTGACCCATGGTCAGCTAACAACCTTTGTGGCTAAGCAGGGAATTGGCCCCAGGGCTCTATCCAGCATTTTGGCTACTATTTTACACTATGTTTGGAAGCACATCACACTGGGATGTAGAAGCAAAATAGACAACAATCAGCTGTTGCTAGAAAAGAGAGTCTGGTTTCTGCAAAGAGAGGATCCCACAAAAGCCCTGGCACATGCTGTCAATCTACTGAAATTTTTTTTAGAAGCCTCTGTGGGGCTTTGTCAAGGCTTTTGGAAGAGGCCAGCCCTGTGTGGGCAGAAGGAAGTAACAGCATTGAGCCATGGTCACAGGGTGTAGTCCTGCTCCCTCTCCATATGATGATTCAATATGTGAAGAGAACGCTTGAAAAAAGAATATTATTTTATTTTATTTGTTTTTTCATTCTTGTTATTATAGTTTGCAAGTATAGCATGATTTTCTCTGGAGCAGGAAACAAGCCTTGAATGGCAAATCTACTAGTCTTTCCATTAAGCATTAGCACCATGCACCAAGGATTTTCAAAGCACAGCAAATGCTGTGAGGACAATGGCTTTCTTTGCCTCTGTTCTTTCTTGTGCTGCTTCCAAACTGTATTTGAACTGAAAGTACATGCTGGAAGGTGCCTTGGGGGTGGTGCAGGGGGAGTGCTATACTGACAACTGTAAGGTGAAAAAGAGCTTAGATGAAGAACAGGGGCCAGAAAGAGATTAGTCTCCCCAGGGTCATTTAGGAGATTAATCCAGGAAATCTTACATTGAGGCCTTAATGCCATATTGTCCCCGTCTTTCCCTTTGAGTGCACTGGTGCAGAGTAGTGCAAGCCATTTAAGCTAACAGAGGCTTATATATTGCTTTTGCTACAGGAACTTTTCACTTCATGGCTTTCCGTCCTGGAGTTATTCTCCTGCTTTTCCTTTGTATAACTAAGGTTAGTTTTGCAAGTGCATTCAACTGCTTATACTTTCGGCCCAGAGCTTGGAAGTAACTTGTTACAAGCAACGAATTCCTTGCAATTAATTGTTTGTGGCAACAGCTAAGGTATCATAACATAGTCATGCCTGAGCTGTTGGAATTAATTACATGCAACTGATTGGACAAGATTCTATGCAGTCTCAGTATAGCATACACCTATTCCATATTGTCCAAAAAAGACAGTTCACATGCATAGCATGACTTATATCTGCTTGTGTTTCTAAAAGGATGCTGGTCACTAATTGCAACAAACTGGCTGACTTTGTGTTGGGACTTTATGTTAATATAAACTGACTTATGACTCTGTCAAGCTGAATTGCACTGTTGCTCACCCTTTGTACTCTCAGGAGGGGAGAAGAGATGTAGCTACCCATAAAGACCATGGCACAAGTGGGGCAAGAATCATGGCCATTCTACAGTGGATCCCATTGTACAAAGGAAGCTCCCATCACATGATGGGATGTTTTACACAGTATCCCAATATGTATTATTGCAATTGTATCTCATGTTGTACCTAATTGAATGTCTTTATTGTCTACTTTAAGGTTATGTAAATCATCCTTGGACATTATTTTTTGTTTTCCCGATGTTCATCTGTAAACCTGCCTTTGCACTCTTTGCCTTGATTTCTTCTTCAAATCAGAAAATGTATTAAAATTGTAATAAGCTGTGGTTATGATTATTAGTAATTCCAGTAAGCTGAATGTACATTGATCTAATCGATAGTTTGTATAGGAGTGACCAAGTAGCTTAGGGAGTCAGCTATTTGGAATTCAAGTGCCACTTGACGGCAGGTTGTTGGGAAACAGGAGTAATACCTCATGAGTGAAATCCAGCACAGTGGTGTGTATGGGAGGGACTTACGAATGTGAGGATATATATATATATAGAGAGAGAGAGAGCAGTGAGTTACTGTGAAAAGAGAGCCTGCAGTGAGATCTTGGCCAGAGAGGGTGGCTGGGTTGTGTTTAAGCAGTTGAGAAAATGACACAGACAACTGGTGTCTAAGGCAAGGAGTTATTGGCAGAGACTGTCAAGGGTTTGAGCTGTTTAACGTAACAACACTGTACTTTACATGAAAGTGGGCAAGATACTTTTTAAAATGTTATTAGAATGAAGGATACAGCTTTTTTACAAATATTGAGTCAGCCTGAGTTGTCTAAAGTCACTGATAATAGAGAAGAACACACTGCCATTAATAAACTCATTGGTTTTGAGAGTGTCATCGGCTTCCAGGACCTAGACTCACTCAGAGTCTGAGGCAGCAGAACCTGCTCTGAGCCCTGACAGAGACTGCTTCAGCAGAACCTGCAGAGTAGACAGTACCCTCACCCGCCCCAGGGACAGAAGTGTCAGCCCCAGCAGGGAACCTTGCTCTCTCAAACGCAGAGAATGATCTAGCCACACCTATCTTTGCCCATCGACACCAAAGGGGTCTTCTGCATCGCTCCCAGCAAATTATGCCAAGCACCAATTAATCAGGCACCTGCTGTGCTGACTCTGGAGCCTATAAGAACTGAACTTTTCCCCTCTAGCCTTTCTCAGCAATCAACTGACCATTTCTCCCATGCATGCTTCTGTTTGCTTTCCTTGCCTGTGTTTCTGCTTTTGACTTGTGTTTGTTTTTGCCTGCCTCTGATTTATGGACATTGTTGGGACTCTTATTGCTTCACATTTGCAAAGCTGTTTCCTTTCTTCAGTAAACTGACCCCTTAAGTTACTGCTGAGTTTCTGCTCTGTGTTTGTTATCAGCTTCTCTTGGTTGCCAGCCCAGACCAAGCTTGGATAGGGGAACACTTGGGACCCAAGCCCTTTTTCACATAGGTGGTGTTGGGGTGGAGTAAGGGCTAAAGGAAAGTGTCAGGGCACTTTATTAGAATGGAACAGCAAAACCAATCTGAGGAGTAATAAGGGCCTGTCAGAGTTCTTTTGTGTTTTGGTTAGTGTAGTTGGGATGTATTTAGTATAACAGATTACCCTTTTGGTAATGAGTTTTGTTATTATGTATTAGTTTAGCTTAATTTAGTTTAGCTTAGTTTTAGCTTAGTTGTACATGTATATTGTTTATGTATAGTCTGTTTCCTTTTCTTTTGTTCTTTTTTCTCTGTAGTAATGCATTTGTTTGTATTTCTGTATTAAACTTAATAAATATTAAATCTGAAAAAAAGTATTTAAAAGTCATAAAATGTATTTTTGTTATCAGCGCATCAAAGTGGTAAGATAGTAGGAGACACTTCACTTCTTTTGTTCTGAATTACATTTATAGCTATAAGGATTGTGTGACTTTGGTGTGTTTTGTACTACAGACCAGCCATCTGTAGCATTCTGAACTTATTCTTGAAATAAACTAAAAAGCTACCATTGAGAAAATAGTTTTAAAAATTGTAACTTTGGCAGTAACTACTTGATATCTCAGGATTTGAATTCATTACTTTTAAACTACTTTTCCAAGTTCTGATTTTGCTCCCTAAATAATGTGAACAAGTGCAGACGGAAAGAAGATCAACACCTCTTGCTCTGCTGGACTAGGATCTGAGAAAATTAGGATGAAAAGAGTGCTGATGTGTTCTGGTTCTCAGAAGACTGTGAAATAGGGACATGTAGGAAGGAATTTTGGTACTCCATAAATTTTCATTAATAACAAAAATATCTAAGTAGCAGCCTGGTAGACTTCCATCCCTTCCAAAAATCATTGTCCCTCCCCGTGGTGGCCCAAGACAAGGACATTCTTCAAGGAGAGATTTTAACAGTCAGTAGTTCTGTTTATTCTGAGCAACCAAGATGGTCCTTTGCCTTCATGCCACACACCCTCCTACTCTTCCAATCTGGCAGGGACAGTCCTGATTAATCCTCTGTCATCCCACTTTTTCATTTGCTTTTAAAATATCTCCACCCCCCACATTTCCCACCTTTTCTTCAGTTTACTTGGTTGCTGCAAATGGAATTCAAAGTGGAAAAGTAGTTTGCACTCAGTTAACTCAGCAGCAGCCAGGAGAGGAGAGGAGGGGGAAGGCCTGTTCTCTGCTTCCCCACAAGGTAGTACCAGGTCTTAGGATTTGAAGTTACAGGAAAGCAGATGTCAATAGAACATTAGAAGGAACTTCATGGTATTAAGATTGGTTCAGCATTGGAACCAATTGTCTGGAGAAGCACTGGGGTTGTGTTTGGATGATTTCAAAAAGAGTCTGGACAGCTACCTGTTGGGGGTGCTTTAGCTGAATATCCTGCACTGAGCAGGAGATTGGCTTCAGTGAGTCCCCTTCCAGCTCTATGAATCTATGGCCTTTTCTGCATGGGGTGAGGGAATCGCCCTGTGCCGGTACTCACCAGACCTGTGTGCTCCATGCGCTAGTCCAGGCTGGTCCGAAGCAGTGCGTGGCCATGCTCCGCACTGCTCCAGGGACGAAAATGGCAGCTTCCGGTTGGTGGAGGCTCTCCACCAACCGGTGAAGCTCGCCAGCCTAAAGCCTGCCCCTGGCAGATCTGCAGGCTCGCACTGGTGCAAGCCTGCAAATCTGCACCACGGCGCGGCCACGCTCCGTGCTTTTGAAAGACCTGTTTTAAGCGGTCTTTTGAAAGCACGCTGAACGACCACTTTGGGTCGTTCCGGAGCGGGCTGAGGTCCGGAACTACACAAAGTAGTCCGGACCCCATCCGCTCCCAGGTGTAGATGTCCTCTCTGGAGGACGCTCTGCACCATTTTAAAAACCCTGTGCGGAAAAGGCCTATGATTCAGATGAAATTGGGTGTGTTTAAACATAGTGTTGCTGTAGGTGAAGCCCCTTATACCCAATTGTATATGCAGAAATATGTGTCTTCTTTCCCTTTTATTTGCATCTTTTTCATCGTCATCCATCACTTTCAAAAGTAACATACCCATTTCCACAGGCACATCAGTAAACATCTCTATAAATTTTCAGAATAACAGATGCTTCCCTCCTGGTTACAGACTCTCCTGAAACAAGGCAGCTCAGCATCACGAAGATGCTATTGCTTCGTAACATGAAAAATTTGGCCCAGGAGATCTGGGTTCTGTGGCTGGCATCCTTCTGTGGAGATGATCTACTCAATCGCTGGAGGAATAAAACAGAAAACTGAGACACCAAATTACTCACTCCCTAGACCCTAGCTACACCCTTTGTACCAGCTACATTTTGAGTGGCTTTCAGCTCTCATTCTCACATGTGACCTTGTGAGACCCAACGAGATGTAGTGATTTGAGTGTTAGATCCAACCCTGGAGACCAGGGTTCAATTCCCTGTTTGGCCATGGAAACCCACTAGGTGACTTTGGGCATGTCACATATTCTCAACCCCACCCCCCAAACCCTATGATAGGGTCACCTTAGGGCTGCCATTAGTCAGAAATGACTTGACAGCTACTAAATGTAGAGCCAGCGTGGTATATTTGTTTGAGCGTTGGACTATGACTCTGGATTTGAATCCCCTTCTCATCCATAGAAACCCATTGTGTGGCTTTGGACAAGTCACGCTTTCTCATCCTCAGAGGAAGGCAATGGCAAACCCTTCTGAACCCACAGGGGAAAGGGGAGACAAGTCTCCAAGTGCTCTGTAGCTGGTCTTTATGTATGATTTGAAACAATGCCAACATATTAAGGCCTATGTAATTGTTTCAGTGGCCTTTCTCAGGGACCATTAAACACTTTCTGAAATATCCCCCTCTGAACAAATCTTGCCAAGAAAACCTCATGATAGGTTTGCCTTAGGGTTGCCATAAGTCAGAAACAACCTGAAAACATACAACAACAACAATAATTAAAAAAAAATAGAACCAGCGGATCTCTTTGCATGGTAACCAGCTTACCATAGCTTAGGGAGGGGTGGACAAAATGAAGGCACTGCCCTCTTTAAAGATGAATTTTCCCCCTAAAAATATTTTTTCCTTCAGTCTCCAAATTTCTAACACTGCAGAGAATAAGACAGTGAAAACTTACCTAGAATTATTCTACTTGCTGCATCTACATTCCGTTGACAACATCACCTGCCCCCTTTTTGTTGAATGCCCAAACTGTATTTCTGAATGCTCAGATGAGGTTTTAAGTTACTACAATGCAGAAATGTGGGGACTGAACTGACATCTCCCAGGGGGTGGGGGTGGGATTGCAGAAATCTTATTTGGGAACAGTGCCAACATTTTCCTTTCCCCCAATAGCTATGGCCCTTGTGTAGCTACAGTTTGAGAAGCTTTAAGAGGGGGAGGGAAGAAAGTAAGTGGCCAGGTGGATCTCCTGGAAACTATATGTATATATCGTCAAGTTGCCTGTCAACTTTTGATGACCCTATGAATTTCTTAGGCCCTTTCCACAGCTTACCTTTTTCGGCGCTGGGGTGTGGCGATCACGCAAGCAGTCTCCAGTGAGAGGCTCTCGCATCCCCGCTGCTTCAGCTCTGCACGAGCTGCCTGCTACCGAGCAAGTAGCGCGAGAGCGCCTCCTCTTCCTTCCGCAGTGCAGCCTGGGACTTTCCCATGCTGCGCTGGGGCGAGAAGCACGACCACTGCAGCTCCAGAGGCTCTGCAAGCACGGCAAGTGCGCACGGGGCC
Organism: Iguana delicatissima; assembly: GCA_948472985.1. Taxonomy (NCBI): domain Eukaryota; kingdom Metazoa; phylum Chordata; class Lepidosauria; order Squamata; family Iguanidae; genus Iguana; species Iguana delicatissima. Next base: position 223,290 of record CAOKZL010000905.1, read on the forward strand.
CTGGAGCAATGTACAATCACACACCATTTTCAGCTGAAAGCCAAAAATGAAAATGTGCACGAGCGGCGCCTGCCCTACCCTGGAGTGTCGTGCAATTGTGAGTGCGTTGTGCAGATCGCTCCTCACAATAGCGTTACGCTCCAGGCACTTTTTTGCATGGCAAATGTGTCACAGGTTGAGAAGCATGATGGGACCTGTTGTTACTCCTGGCTTCATATTTTCCCACCACTAGAGGGTGAGAACGCAAAGCTGCTTGTAGTTGTTTAGTCTAGCTTTCTGTGAATGCTTCCCATGTGAAACCTAAACGTATTCAAGGTCTTCTGCTGCCTGTAGCCGCAACATTGTTATGGTTAAGGGAACGCCTTGTTATTGAATATGTATACTTAAAAACACGGCTTTTGAACAGGCTGTGCCTTCTTCTTGTTTCCTGTTCCTTTCTGCTCTGGCCGAGGAGATGGCTCGCTGCGCTGTAACTTAATAGTCTGCTACTTGATCTATTGCCCGCATAAAGACTGTTAGCCTGCTGCCTCGTGTTGGCTGTGATGTTTTTCCTATTGATGGTAATGCCTCTGGCGGGTTTTTCAACATGGTAGCAGAGGATGGTTTTGAGAGGTGTTTTTTGAGGTGTTTTTACGATGGCTCATGTGGTGCCTGGGGGCCTGCCTCTCGTTAAGCTAAATGCAACTAATTACTTGGCATGGTCAGCTCGCATGGAAAAGTATTTGCAAGCTGAGGGGCTGTGGGGTGCTTTCACAGCTCCCCCGACTCTGCAGGGGACTGCTGCGGAGATAGCAGCGGCAACGAGGCGTGCCATGTCTGTCCTCTTTCTGGCTGTGGAGGATGACCAGCTCACGCATATTAGGGATCTTGCCACCCCTCGTGAGGCCTGGGCGAGGCTGCGGGAGTTGTTTTTGAGTCAATCAGCAGCCGCCAAGTACGCCCTGTGCGCCCGTTTATATGGGATGAAACTGGCCCCCGGTGTCCCGGTGAGGCAGCATTTGGCTGAGATGTTGGAGCTGTTTTCGTCACTTCGGGAGAGAGGCAAAGTGTTGCCTGAAAGTGACAAGGTATTTTGCATCTTGAATTCTCTTGATAGTTCCTGGAATCTGGTGGTGTCCTCTCTTCAATCCATGCCAGAGAGGGAGTTAACCGTTCCTTTGGTTTCTGCTCGTCTGCTGGAAGAAGAGGAAAAGCGCGCAAGGAATGCAGAGACTCCCACACAGCCGGCTCCAGCTGCAGAGGCCTGTGCTGGGAGAAAAAGTTCTCCGGCTGCTGAGGCGAGGCAGGAGGGGCTGGTGAGAGCCCACGCTGTGCGAAGGTGCTTTCGCTGTGGGTCTGCTTCTCATCTGAAGCGTGATTGCCCGCTCCTGAAGCAAGGGGAGCAAAGCTTCACAGGCGCCGGTGCCAGGGGCCGTGGCAGAGGAGGCAGAGGAGGTCGGGCCTGGGGACGGCTGAGAGTTGCTGTTGCCGTGGGAGACGCTATTTCAGACTCTGAGGAGGCAGGTGATTCCGTTTGGCTTCTAGACAGCGGCTGTTCCCAGCACCTGGTCAATTCTGAAGATTTATTTGACTGTTTGGATTCTGCCAGTGTTTCCTCTGTGACATTAGCTGATGGGACAAAGGCTAAAGTTTGTGGCGAAGGTGTAGCTTTTGTCCCTGCCCTTGACATGGGTTTGAAAAATGTTTTGTTTGTTCCCTCTCTTGATTTCTGTTTGCTTTCTGTGGGGCAACTAACAGAGTCAGGGTTCAAGGTTGAGTTCTATGGGAAGCAAGGTAAAATCCTCAAAGATGGGGTGGTATGTGCTGTGGCTACACGAGAAGGGGAGGCTGTTTTTTCTTGAGCCACGACACACTGTGTGTAATGTGTATGGAAATGCCCCACAACATGATGAGTGCCTTCATCCCCCCACCGGGGGAGCGCATGAAGCTTTCCTGTGTTAAAGAGGCTTGCTGGTTGTTGTAAAGGGTGTACTTTGAAGCCTTGTAATGTCTTTCTTGACTGTGCTATTTGCAAGCAAGCAAAATTTGAAACAACTCCCAGCACCGAGAGTTAGTTTTGGGTGTACCAACCGCCCCATTTCAGTTGGTACACTGTGATATTGCGGGTCCTATGAGTAAACCTTCCCTAGGGGGAGCTAGATATTTCGTCATTTAAAACATTTTAGCAGGTTCATTTTCTGCTATTTGTTGAAACAAAAGTCTGATGTGTTTTCAAGTTCTAAAAACCCTGGTGTTCCTTGGTTGAAAGGCAATTTGGTTATTCCCTGAAAAAGCTTCAAACCGACAGAGGAAGGGAATTCCCTTGTCGGAGAACTTTAACAATGGATAAAAAAACAGGGAAGGCACAGGGCGACTGCCGGCTATTCTCCTCATCAGAATGGAGTGGCTGAGCGGAATGCAGGATTTCCCGGGAGACTCGAATGCATAGTTTGCTGCTTGATGCAGATCTGCCTCTGAGTTTTTGGGGTGAGGCACTTTTTGACTGCCTGTTACATACACAACAGGCTGTGGAGTTCTGGGGTTTAAATATTTACTCCCTATGAGTGTTTGTTTGGTAAACAACCTTCCATTGCACATCTGAGAGTCTTTGGAGTTTTGTTGGGGGCACATCCCCAAGGGGCAAAGAAGGAAAAGGGGGGGCCCAAGGGCCCCGGTTGGTTTTTTTTGGATGAGCCCAACTGAAAGGGGGATCGTTTTTACGCTGGGGGGCAATTCCTTTTGTGGTGTCTAGGAATGCCTCTTTTGAGGAACACGCTAATTGGTCGCGTGTTCAGGCAGCGTCTGAAGTTTTTCTCCCTGTGGCTGGGGCCCGCCAAATTCTCAGCCACTGCAGCCTTCAGTCTCTGCTCCACTCCCAGCCTCCGCTCCCAGTTCCTCAAGGGTTGAAACAGAGGAGGAGAGAGGGCGTGGAGGAGAAAAGCTGTAAGTGATGTGCGAAAGGGCTTGCACAGGGGAGAGAGAACGCGAGGGCTCAGTGAAAAAGGGCTCGCAGTGCTGGGAGGGGCAGGGGCGAACCTTTGCAGGATCGTCCCATCCCCAGACCCGGGCTCAAAGAAAACGAAAGGCATTCCACCTAAACGTTTTTCCCCCGAGTCTCTCGCAGTTCGTGTGTGCGCTGTAAACTGTGAGCCTCAGTGCTTTGCTGATTTTTGAAAATGCCTGAGCAACAGGCAGAACCCTGGTGGGATGCAATGCAGAATGAAATGGATTCCATTATTCAGCATGATGTGTATTCTCTTTGTAATTTGCCCAAGGGTGTGAAGCCAATTGACAGCAAATGGGTCTACAAGTTGAAACCCACTGCTGATGGGCATGTAAAATATAAAGCGCGCCTAGTGGCACGCGGGTTTTAAGATACCAGTGATCTGGATCAGATTTACTCCCCGACTGTGAAAGCCCAGTCCATCAGATTGGTGTTTGCCATAGCAGCTCAGAAAAGCTGTTATTACTACTTGACATCTCTACTGCTTATCTTAATGCTGATTTAGAAAAAAAAGTGTACATGCTTCAGCCTGATGGGTTTGTAGTAGAGGGGAGAAAAAACCAAAAGTTTGGTTTTTGAGGAAAGCGCTTTACGGATTACGGCAATCTGCCAAGTGTTGGAATGTTTGTTTACACAATGCCCTGCAAGGGTGTGGGTTCATACAAAGCCTTGCTGATCCCTGTGTATATGTTCGGGGGAAAGGGGAGAGTTTGGAAATTCTCCTTGCATATGTGGATGACTGTGCTTGGTCAGTGCTACACAAAAACAAGTGCAAGTGTTTGAGAAAGAGCTGGGGGGAAAAAGGGTTTTAGGTGAAAAACCTAGGCCCAGTACAGAGCTTTCTTGGAATTGAATACAGAGAACTGAAAAAAGGGATTCTGCTGTGTCAGAAACAAAAGATTGTAAAATTGTTAGAATTGTGTCAAATGTCTGACTGCAAAGGGGAAAACTCCAAAGGTGCCAGGTTTTTTGAAAAAAACCTGTAGGAATTATTTCCTATATACACCTATATCAGTCTGTCATTGGGAGCCTTTTGTACTTAGCTGGTACTAGCCGGCCTGATATTGCTTTAAGTGTCAACATTCTGGGGAGAGCGTGTGCTAAGCCAACCCAGTATCATTGGCAGGGTGTGAAAAGGGTACTCAGGTACCTAAGGGTTCCCTTGATTATTGCCTAAGCATTTGTCCTGATCAGATGCCAAACCTTGTCTGTTCATCAGACAGTGATTTCGCTGAGGATACTGTGGACCGCAAAACACAACTGGTTTTCTTGTCAAATACAGTGATGTAGCAATCGACTAAAGCTAAAAAACAGTCTTGTCTTGTTTATCAACTGCAGAGGCAGAGTTTGTGAGCCTATCTGCGCTCTGTACTGAGTTGGTTTGGTTCTTTCAGTTGCTACAAGACCTGATGTGTCTGTGCCATTACCAATACAAATATGTTGTGATTACAAGCCTGCATTCAAATGGCAGTGTCTGACCGGGGTCTTTCATCAAAACACATTACATCAAATTTCACAATGTGAAACAATATGTACAAGAAGGAAAAGTGTCCCTTACCTATGTGTCTTCAGAAGAAAACGTGGCTGATGTGTTTACCAAACCACTTCCTGCTAATGCATTTGGTCAGCACGTTAGCAAACTGGGGTGATGGAGTCTCCAAAACAAGGTAGCTAAAAATATTTCGCAAGGAGTAGGGGAGTGTCACAGGTTGAGAAGCATGATGGGACCTGTTGTTACTCCTGGCTTCATATTTTCCCACCACTAGAGGGTGAGAACGCAAAGCTGCTTGTAGTTGTTTAGTCTAGCTTTCTGTGAATGCTTCCCATGTGAAACCTAAACGTATTCAAGGTCTTCTGCTGCCTGTAGCCGCAACATTGTTATGGTTAAGGGAACGCCTTGTTATTGAATATGTATACTTAAAAACACGGCTTTTGAACAGGCTGTGCCTTCTTCTTGTTTCCTGTTCCTTTCTGCTCTGGCCGAGGAGATGGCTCGCTGCGCTGTAACTTAATAGTCTGCTACTTGATCTATTGCCCACAATAAAGACTGTTAGCCTGCTGCCTCGTGTTGGCTGAGATGTTTTTCCTATTGATGGTAATGCCTCTGGCGGGTTTTTCAACAAAATGCTGTGCGAAAAGGGTCTTAGGCAAGGAATACTCGGAGGTGGTTTTGCCAGTTCCTTCCTCCACAATATAGCTCCTGGCTCCTGGTATTCGTTAGCAGTCCAAGTACTCCAAGCACTAACCAAGCAATCCAAGTACTAATCAGGGCTGACCCTACTTAGCTTCCAAGATCAGATAGGATCCAGTGCCTTTAGGGTATTTAGGCCCCCTGGAAAGTATGCCACACATAGTATTTTTTCTTTCCAAGGAGGCACTGTTGTCCTGAGATTCCTCCCCTTGCTTAGAGGTGCAAAGGGCAGGACCCAAGACCAAAGGCTGGGCCCTGGCATCTGGAATTACTCGCTAAGTGTCATGCAGCCTCCTGTTTCTCCTAAGTAAGCCTACTGCCAGCCAGCATTGAGGAAGAATCCTAACTACCAGTTCAGTTAGTTTTCTGTATGTGGAATGGAAGAAAATGAAATCTTATCCTTTGCCTCAGGCAGCCAAATAGCTTGGGCCAGTATCCTTCAGTAGTTCAGTTGAACTGTATTGTTAAAAGATGCTGATTTACTCCTGTGGGTTTCTTAGGGTCTAGATCATGCTAAATGGAAGCATTTTGGCTTCACTGTACTGCAGATAATTTCATTTTCTCTAACAGCAATGACCTCAGTTTGCACTCTTTTGACATGTTCCACATGTGGATATTTGACATCTTTTATATCAAAATAATGTTGAAATTCCAGTTTCATAGCAACTGGAAATGCTGGTCATGAATTCTTCCATTATGATGAACAAAAGATCATTGGGATCACAGCCATAGCAATCTATCTCACTGTTGACCTGCTTTATGGCTCTATAGTACTGATGGCAAAAGTTCCCACGTGTCATTTAGAAGATGAACTTGGCATGCCAAGTGTAACAGCTACGAGTTACTGGATAATGGGCTGATATGTAGGACTTTATGTCCCTGCCCCTGGAGGGTTAGTGAGGTTGGCCTAAAGCAAATCTCGTCAAAATAGTTTTGTTTTTGTTTTTTTAGGGTTTTTTGTCTTTGAGGGTGGGATAATGAAATCAGAAACTGATCAGGTTAGCTGGCTTAAGACATTTTAATTCCTGAAGCAAAGGACAAGATGCTGCTCACTATTTTCCATGTGTAGCAGTGGCCCTGGATTGGCCATTGGGTCTTATTTCAACATGAGTTGTTGCAAACTGAGTTCAAAATGTAAAAGTTTGCATTCTGTTAACTCAGCAGGGGGAGAAGAGGAGACAGGGCAGAATCTTGCTCTTCCCAGGGGGCTCAGGCAAAAGCAAACTGTTTCTCCTAGCATATTTTGTGAGAGTGCAAACAATCCTCAGTCAAAAACGAATGCTCAAACTTTTACTTTTGTACTTAGAGGCTGTAATCCTCCTAGGTTATGCCAGTGTATTTACTTTTTCAAGCATCATGCAGAGAGCTGTTCAGTACCTTTTTGTGCAGCCTCTTTGAGGGCACCCAAGCACACTTATGCAGTTAGTCAGGCAATGTAGAGATCAGGTGATGCAGAACTGTGCCATCTGGCAGTCAGGAATGACTGTTTGGCATCTTCTCTGTAGCATTTACCATTTATGATTACCTGTATTTTCAATATTTATCATTTATGCATTTGATTTATATCTTGCCTTTTCCCCACATGGGACTCAATACGTCTAGAGTCTACTGAGAATTAAAAAACACCAACAACCATGTCGGTCAGAGTCATTCGACAGTGAAATATGCTGCCTCAGATTGTGGTAGAGTCACCTTCTCTGGAGGTTTTTAAGCAGAGGCTGGATGGCCATTTGCTGGGGGTGCTTTGAGTGTGTGTTCCTGCATGGCAGGAGATTTATCTTGATGGCCATTGTGATGTCTTCCAACTCTATGTTTATATGATTCTATGTATTTGCACCAAAATCCAAAGAAACTCAAGAACAATAAGGTCTCTCTTCTACGCAATTTGTTTCACACACTAATTTAGTCGTCTCTTCCCCTTTCACTGAGTCATGTCATGCTGGGAAGATAACATGATCATTGTTTACAGATTTCCTAAGAATAATGCCGGACATTAACATACCCTCCAATATTCATAACTTGGCAGGAACAATCTGAACTAAACCTCTGTCATTCCCCTTTTTCAGCTGCTTTAAAACTGTCCCAGTTTCTCTTCCTTCCTCCCACTTTCACCCATTGTCCTCAGATTAGTACAGCTACTGTAAAATGTTCAAAGGGCAAAAGTAGTTTTCACAATTAACACAGCAAGGAGAGAGTAAAGGTAGAAGTTTGCCCTTTCTTGCACACTCAGGCTAAAACAAATTGTTGCAGCCTCTTGAAGTCTGAATGTTCTTTCTCATTAATAATTTTTGCCATTTTGATCTCACCTGGCCACAGGCGCCCTGATTTTCATCTGTGAAAAGTTGAAGGGTGTTGTGAGCCAGCGTGGTGTAGCGATTTGAGCATGGGACTACAACCCTGGAGACCAGGATTTGATTCCCTGCTTGGCCATGGAAACCTACTGGGTGATCTTGGGTGTATCACACACTCTCAGCCCCAGAAAAAGCAGTGATAGCTTCACTCTAGGGTTTGCCATAAGTCAGAAACAAACTTGAAGGCACACAACAATACTGCATGAAAGGGAATGACAATCTGAGTGTTCCTATAAAATGTAAAATGCAAATATCTCCAGCAAAGGTTGCTGTCAGAGTGGGGGACATAAGCAGGCAAAATAATCATCATGAAATCAACCACAAGCAACAAAAATGAGGCCTAAGCCAGGGTAAGTTTCAGCATGTTTCTGCTGTCAGAAGCCTGCATACCAGATGGGAATACATACCTAGGTGTGTGAGACTGAAGCCAACATCTGGGTCAGGTCACTGGAGATATGCTCTATCATCAGCAACTGCAGCCTAAAAAATTTCTCAAGGCAATAAATGAGCAGTGATTAGCATGTAGAGAAGCATCCAATGTTACCTAACAGGGCACAGGCAACAGTGGAAAGAAATGATTTTTTGCAAGGTACTGGCTGGCAGATTCTGTAAGATGCAGTAAAAAGGATGTAGAGTCAGCATAGGTTAGAAGTTTAAGTGCTGGAGTACGACTCAGGAGACCAGAGTCTGAATCCCCACTCAGCCATGGGAACCCACTGGATGACCTTAGGCAAGTCACATTCTCTCAACCTTGGAAGAAGGCAAAGGCCTTTTGGAGAAATTCTGGACAAATTTTGCCAAGAAAACCCCATGAGAGCCTTGCCTTAGGGTCACCCTAGGTTAGAAATGACTTGAAGGCACACAATAACAAGTCAAAAAATGAACTTCAAGTTCTGTTCTGCACCATTCTGTGTGCGTCATTCTTCTCTACCTGCCCCATTTGTTTTATTTTATTTTATTCTGTTTTGATACAGTTAACATACATAGAAAATGTTAAATTGAGATATCAGTTGAGATGTTGTTTGAATTTTTTATTTAATTTTGCTGAAATATGGAAAATGTTAAATTGACATGGCACTCAAGAGTAGTAACAAAGTATCTGAACAGGAGGAAGAGGAAGAGGAGGAGGAGGAATGCAGATGAGCAGTAAAAATAATAGATCAAAGAACATAAAGTCATAATAAGTGGAACATAGGCTTTAGATAGAATGAGATGTATCTTTAGAGATGATCAGAATGATTTTTCCCAATATCTAAATTGTGAGAATAGTGGGCTGTAAAGAGATGTTTCTTTATGAACCAATAAAATGAATGGTCACCAAAATATCTGAAATGAATCCTTTCCTGTGTGTCGCTTCCCATGCTTCTATTACTTCCATCTTGAATAATGCTAGATGGCATTAGTTCCCTGGTGGAGCTACATGAGGCTTACCCTACTCAAGAATTTTCATTCTGGGATGAGATGGATAGGTTTTATGTGGGAACAGGCACAGTCATGAGCAAAATTTTCTATCACTGATAGCTTGTTCTGATGTATTAGAAAAGTAATGGTCCTTCTCTTGTTCTCTATCAAAGAAAGATTGAGGTGGAGGGTAGAGATAGCTATCAAAAGAAATCATGGCCAGTATTCTACATCAGTTATAATAGTCCCACTTTATACATGAGGGATGCATTCCAAGAGCACCCCTCCCATGGATGCCTGATTCTGCAGATAGTACTGAACCCTATATCATCACTGAAAGTAGATCTCTAGCTCTTCAATGACCATAGAGAGGCTTCATACTACCGGTTTGTATGAAACCTCTTTGTGATGTTAGAGGGCTACTTCCAATGACATCAGAGCCACTTGCTGTGATGGTGTTGGCAGAGAGTCAGTTAATGAGAGGGATGGGCAGGAAGGCCAGGATCCATAGCAGGGTGCCCTTGCCTGGACTATAGGAGATGGATTGGGGCAAAGGGTGGGAGGAAGGGAGGTGACTCTGTGAGGGAAGAGGTTGACCATGGGTAACAAAAACTCTGGAAAGCAAAACTGCAGATGAGGGTGGACTATTGTGCTTAGAATCATACACTTGGAAGAGACTACATCAGCTACTGAGTCCAACTCCCTGCCATGCAGGAACGAACACTCAAAGCACCCCCACAAAATGGTGACCTAGTCTCTATTTAAAAACCTCCAAAGAGGGTGACTCCACCAAACTCCAAGATAGCATATTCCACTGTTGAATAGCTCTTACCGTCAGGGAGTGCTTCCTGATGTTTAGCTAAATTTCTTTTCCTATAGTTTGAATGCTTTGCTCCATGTCATAGTCTCTGGAGCAGCTGAAAACAAGCTTGCTTCACCTTTAACATGACATCCCTTCCAATATTTAAACATGGCTATCATGTCACCTCTTTACCTTCTTCTCATCAGGCTGAAGATACCTAGCTCCCTCAGCTGCTCCTCATAGTCATGGTTTTCAGACGTTTCACCATTTTGGTCGCCCTCCTCTGGACACATTCCAGCTTGTTAATATCCTTCTTGAATTGTAGTGCCCAGTACTGGATACAGTATTCTGGCTGAGGTCTAACCAAAGCAGAATAGAGTACGGTAGTATTATTACTTCCCTTGATCTCAACACTATACTCTTATTGATGTATCACATTGGCTTTTTTAGCTGCTTCATCACTGTTGAACTGTTGACTCATGCTCAGTTTGTGGTCCACTAAGACTCCTAGATCCCTTTCACACATATTGTTTTCAAACCAGATGTCACTTGTCCTATATCTGTGCATTTCATGCTTTCTTCCTAAGTGTAGTACTCTACATTTCTCCCTGTTAAAATTCAGTTTGTTAGCTTTGGCCCAGCTCTCTAATCTGTCAAAAGTCATTTTGAATTCTGATCCTGTCCTGTAGGGATATTAGCTACCGCTCCTAATTTGGTGCCATCTGAAAATTTGATGAGCATACCCTTAACTTAAGGATACTTAACCATGGAGGCTGTCTGGGCAAAACCACCTCCCCTCCAAGCCTGATGGAAATGTCATTCACCTGTGCACCTATCACCAGAAAAATAGACCTCTTTATCTCCAAGTAGCTGATGCCTGGTAAAGTAGATGGGGCGAGGTTATAATTGTGGCAATAATGTCACAATCATGACTAAATAGCAATGTTGAATACAGAACATTTATGGATGAGTAAACAGAGGTAATCATTCTGCATTCAGGCTAACTACTTAGTCATGATTATGACACTATTGCCATGATCGCAACTCCCCCAACCTCCTTTACTGGGCATCAGCTGCATGAGAAGAAGGAGGTCCATTCTGCTAGCTATAAGAGCAAGGGTGAATGAAGCTTCTGTCATGTTTCCAAGGGAGTTGGACTAGGAGAGAATACTGTCCCATGTGACTTTTGTTGAACCAAGAAAATTCATTGAGGAAGAAAAGAGGTGCAGGCCAACTGAAAATTGTGAAATATGATTGGTACAAAAAGGAAGTACAGATGGCCACTCTCATTTAAAATGGCTTTATTACCTAGAGAGTCTTGTCCCAGCAATAGCTATTTTATTCCTGTCCTATATTTATTTTCTAATGACTGTTATGTTAGTGCTCATCTGTACATTCATTTCTCAGTGTGTACACGCTTGATTGATCTATGTGATTTATCTGTTTGTTCTGCTCTCACATATATTAGCACAGAAGGCCAGCTGAGATGTTAACAATCTCACTGTAACAAACTAGATGAGTGCTGAGCCTGTGTGGCTACATGTCACAACTCTTGTGCAACTGCCAGTTATTGAGGTTTTTCTTTTTTCAGTGCATTGTGACCAACACACAGCCTATGGCCCACATGTGGCCCCTAATATTGTTTTTGTGGTTCCAACTATCTCAAGGTGCCATCAATGCTATTTCTTTTTCTTCAGTAATAAACAAGCTCTCACACTGTGGTTTTGAAAACCAAGAAATGCACTAGACCTTAGGAAATGGCCACTGATTTGTTGTCACATTCATTGAGGTTGAAAATGGAACACGCAGAGAAGAAAGAAGAACAAGAGATAATCAGTGGCATAGTGGTACATTTCTAAGTGCAGCTACTCATCATAATGAGCTGTGACCCCAAGAAGAGTCCAAAAATGCAGGAAGCTATGTTGACTCATATGAAAAACAAAAATAAACAAACTCAGGGCAACATTCTACATTAGCTACTTAATTAAGTATACTTAACTGAGTAAACTCAGTCTCCTTGTGCTGGCCGTGTGCTCTCCCTGAGCACACAGTCTGACTAACGAGGGGGAGGAGCCAGCTAGGGGGGAGGAGCTTTATTAGGAGCTTCCAAAGGCCCTCTAGCTCATTTCCCAGAGGAGAGAGCAGAGGGAGAGCGGGGTCTGCTCAGACATCCTAGACCAGGTGTGTTTAGAGGCTTGAGGGGCTGTGTTTGCTTGTCTGTCTGTTTGCTTGTGTTTGTTTAGTCTCCTTGTGCTGGCTGTGTGCTCTCCCTGAGCACACAGTCTGACTAATGAAGGGGAGGAGCTAGCTAGGGGGAGGAGCTTTATTAGGAGCTTCCAACTTCAGTCCTCCAAGTTTAACCCTTAGCATTCAGTAGAGCAGACGTAGCTAAACAGTTGAATTTCTGAAAGAAAGCCCAGTTATTCTTTCTAGAATTACTTACTGTACTGCTCACTGTAGTTTCAAGGATGGAAGGTGAGGGAGCTACTGCAGTCACCTGTAACATTTGTGGGATGTTCCTTTTCTTGCCACAAGATGTTCTCGGGTACACCTGCACCAAGTGCAAGCTGGTCACCTTCTTGGAGGAGAAAGTTCGCCAGCTGGAAGCACGAGTTTCTGATCTTCATCTTATTAGGGAAGGTGAGGAGTTTTTGGATAGGGCAGAGAAGACCTACCGGAAGACCGAATGCACGGAGGAGCTGCCAGATCAGGAGGTCAGCACACTGTGCCAGGAAACGGAGGCTTCCGCGAATGTCACACGGAGGAGTAGAAGGACCAGGAAGGCAACAGACACTCTTAACCTACACAATCACTTCAAAGTTCTTGGCCTTACAAACAATGAGGAGCGCCATGTGGAAGGAACAGAATGTCAACAAGAAGGAATCCAACTTCGGCAACAGGAGCTAGATCAATGCTTCCAGCCTCAACAGAATGCCCAGGCAGTCCTAGTAGAACATGCTTGTCAAGGAGCCCAGGACAAGCCTCAGAGGAGGCGAGTTCTGGTGGTTGGGGACTCTTTGCTCAGAGGAACCAAAATGGCAATTTGTAAACCGGACAAACTCAATCGAGAGGTCTGCTGTCTTCCTGGGGCCAGGATCAACCACATAACGGAGAGGCTAAACAGGCTGGTCAAGCCCACTGACCATAAGCCCCTAATTTTGGTTCATGTCAGAACCAATGACACTGCGAGGAGCAGCTTTTACCACATCGCAAAGGACTACGAGCTTATGGGGACGAAGCTTAAGGACCTTGGTGTGCAGGTGGTCATTTCGCCTCTCCTCCCTGTTCAAGGATATGGCGCACGTAGGGAAAGGGCAATAGCAGAGGTCAACAACTGGCTTCGCACGTGGTGCCACTGGCAACGATTTGAGTTTTTGGAACATGGCCTGAATTTCCATGAACGTGGGCTTCTGGCGAGGGATGGGCTGCACCTCACGAAACTTGGCAGGAATGTTTTTGCAAACAGTCTCGCAAGAAGGATTAAGAGGTCTTTAAACTAAGTTCCGCTGGGGAGCGAGACAATATTATTCAGGGCAAGGACTCGGCGAGTGCAGGGGGAAAAGGCCCAAATGATACTGGACAAGTAGTACAAGCGGCCAATGGCAGGAGGAGTAGAAACAATAGTAAAGGACTTGCAGGAAGGGCCCAGGGACTTAAGTGTCTCTACACTAATGCACGGAGTATGGGAAACAAGCAGGATGAACTTGAACTCCTAGTACAACAAAATAAATACGATTTGATAGGCATCACTGAGACCTGGTGGGATGAGTCTCATGATTGGAATATAGGAATAGAGAGGTATAGCCTATTTTGTAAAAATAGACCAAACAAGAAAGGAGGAGGAGTAGCCTTGTATGTTAAGGATGTTTTCACCTGTGAAGAGATCCGTGACTTAAACCCAGAAAGCCAGGTCGAGAGCATTTGGGTAAGAATTAAGGCAGCGAGAAACAATAGGGATATTCTGGTGGGGGTTTACTACAGACCTCCAACCCAGGCTGAGGAGTTTGATGACGCCTTCCTCAACCAAATGACTGCACATTCAAGGAGGAGAGACACAGTAATAATAGGAGATTTCAGTTACCCGGATATATGCTGGCAGTCAAACTCTGCCAAGACAGCAAGGTCCAACAAGTTTCTTGTTTGTCTTGCAGACAACTTCATGGTCCAGAAGGTGGAAGAGGCCACAAGGGGATCAAATATTCTAGATCTGATCCTGACCAAGAGGGATGATCTTGTTAATGAGGTAGAAGTGGTTGGATCTTTAGGGGGGAGTGACCATGCCTTATTGGAATTTGGCATTCAGTGGGAAGGAGAAGATAAGGGTAGCCAAACACTCATCTTAGATTTTAAAAAAGCGGACTTAGGGAGCTGGTGGCTGGCATTCCTTGGTCAAGAATAGTGAAAGGGAAAGGAGTTCAGGAGGCATGGGAGTTCCTTAAAAAGGAGATACTGAAGGCACAGTCTAAAACTGTGCCAATAAGGAGGAAAAATGGAAGGCGTCTGAAGAAAGCAGAATGGTTGACTAAAGAACTCTCAGCTGAGCTAAGTGTTAAGAGAAACATGTATAGGAAGTGGAAGAAGGGGAAACCACCAAAGAAGAATTTAAGCAAGTAGCCAGGAGATGTAGGGAGGAGGTCAGAAAGGCTAAAGCACAGAATGAACTTAGGCTGGCCAGAGACATTAAAAACAATAAAAAAGGCTTTTTTCAGTATGTCTGAAACAAAAGGAAAAAGAAGGAGACAATAGGGTCACTGCGCAGAGAAGATGGTGAATTACTCACAGGGGGAAGGGAAAAGGCAGAACTACTTAACACCTTCTTTGTCTCAGTTTTTTCCCAGAAGGATACAAGCACCCAACCTGGCGGTTGGGGAGCAGGTGAGGAAGCAGGGGGAATGAGGCACGTAATAGGTAGAGAGGTAGTCCAGGAATACCTGGCCACACTGGATGAATTCAAGTCTCCAGGGCCAGATGAATTGCATCCTAGGATATTAAAAGAGCTGGCAGAGGTCATTTCGGAACCACTTGTGATAATCTTTGAGAAATCTTGGAGGACAGGAGAAGTTCCAGCAGACTGGAAGAGAGCAAATGTTGTCCCCATCTTCAAGAAGGGGAAAAAAGAGGACCCAAATAATTATCGCTCAGTCAGCCTGACATCAGTATCCGAAGAGATACTGGAGAAGATCATTAAGTAGTCAATTTCTAATCACTTAGAAAGCAAGGCGGTAATCACAAGAAGTCAACATGGATTTCTCAAAAATAAGTCATGCCAGACTAATCTTATCTCTTTTTATGATAGAGTTACTAGCTTGATAGATGAAGGGAATGCTGTGGATGTAACATATCTCGATTTCAGTAAGGCCTTTGACAAAGTTCCCCATGACATTCTTGCAATGAAGCTGGTAAAATGTGGGCTGGACAGGACTACTGTTAGTTGGATTTGTAATTGGCTGATTGGCCGAACCCAAAGAGTGATCACGAATAGCTGCTTCTCATCCTGGAGAGAAGTGACTAGTGGGGTGCCACAGGGTTCTGTCCTGGGCCCAGTGCTGTTCAATATTTTTATCAACGACTTGGATGAAGGAATAGAGGGCATGCTCATCAAATTTGCAGATGACACCAAATTGGGAGGGATTGCTAATACGCCCGAGGACAGGATCGAAATTCAAAATGACCTGGATAGATTGGAGAGCTGGGCCAAGGCTAACAAAATGAAATTCAACAGAGAGAAGTGTAAGGTCCTACACTTAGGTAGAAAAAATGGAATACAGAAATATAGGATGGGGGACACGTGGCTGGATAGCAGTACATGTGAAAGAGATCTAGGAGTCTTCACAGACCACAGGCTGAACATGAGTCAGCAGTGTGATGCGGCAGCCAAGAATGCCAATGCAATTCTCAGCTGCATCAACAGGAGTATGGTGTCTAGATCGAGGGAGGTACTGGTACCACTCTACTCTGCTTTGGTTAGACCTCATCTTGAATACTGTGTCCAGTTCTGGGCACCCCAATTCAAGAAGGACATGGTCAAGCTGGAACAAGTCCAGAGGAGGGCGACCAAAATGGTGACGGGCCTGGAAGCCATGCCCTATGAGGATAGACTTAGAGAGCTGGGTATGTTTAGTCTGCAGAAGAGAAGTTTAAGAGGGGACATGAGAGCCATGTTTAAATATTTGAAGGGATGCCATGTAGAGGAGGGGGAGGGCTTGTTTTCTGCTGCTCCAGAGACCAGGACAAGGAGCAATGGATTCAAGCTGGAGAAAAGGAGATTCCACCTGAACCTCAGGAAGAACTTGTTGACAGTCAGGGCTGTCTGGCAGTGGAATATGCTGCCTTGGAGTGTGGTGGAATCTCCTTCTTTGGAGGTTTTTAAGCAGAGGCTGGATGGCCATCTGTCGGGAG
Organism: Iguana delicatissima; assembly: GCA_948472985.1. Classification (NCBI taxonomy): domain Eukaryota; kingdom Metazoa; phylum Chordata; class Lepidosauria; order Squamata; family Iguanidae; genus Iguana; species Iguana delicatissima. The sequence goes on from CAOKZL010000905.1 coordinate 239,417, forward strand.
TGCTTTGAGGGTGTTCCTGCATGGCAGGGGGTTGGACTGGATGGCCCGTGTGATCTCTTCCAACTCTACATTTCTGTGATTCTATGATTCTATAACTCTCCCAGCCTGACCACCACAACCCCCAGCCTGATTGAAGCATCATTCATCTGTCCCCTGATCACTGGCAGAATGGACCTTCTTCTGTTGGAAGCAAAGAGGCATCAACACTGTGCAAAGTGATTAGTGAGAGGGAGTTCTAGAGAACACGCCTGCCTTTTTGTTTCATCTCTCTCTTTCCTGCTTTGATTTGTGTATGCAAACCTTTTTGCTTCCTTCCTTCCTGCAGAGATCATTTCCCCTTTCTTCTGAAAGTTGATTAGTCCTTTCTTTCCCTTTGTCTGGTAAGAGAGCATCCATGATGCTCCTGCCTCAGTATGGCTTACATGCACACATGGCAGCCAGCCTTAGGGGGTCTTCTGCCTAAAGTTAGGTAACTCTCTTTTGTCTGCCTCTTTTCCTATCTCAAGATGGATTTCCTTAAACAATAAATGTAAGTTTCCATTTTTAAAAAAAATCCTACAAGAGCATCCTGAGTATTTCCTCCTGTTTTCTAGCACAAGCTCATCTTGCACTAGCTACCCTGCATTCTGCTTGATGTAGGTAACAAATATTCCTACACCTTCTCCTGATGCAGCTTATGCCTGGTAAAGTAGGCTGTGGAGGGAGTTATGATCATGACAATGGTGTCACAATTATAACTGAGTAGCAGTCATGAATATGGAACAGGTACCTACATTTACTCATCCATAACTGTTTCATATGTGTGATTGCTACTTTTTGACATTATTTGGACAATTCTGACACTATTGTCATGATTGTAACTCCTCCCTCCCCACAACCTACTTTACAGAGGATCAGCTGCCTGGAGAGAAGGAGATACATTTGGCTGGAGACTGGAGCACAGGTGAATTACATTTCTGTCATATTTGGGGTGGGAGAGGTTGGGCCAGGAGAGGTTAACTAATTAAGATATACTTGGTAACTTAACTCAGTAGTTGATGTAGAATACTGGCCCTACTCCTTATAGTTTTAGTTTCTGCCAGAGTAGGTTGTTTGTAAAGCACATGAGTCTGAATTGCCCATTCAAAACAAACCCCAAATGAATTTGGTTAACTCAGGAATAGCACTCAAAAATTTACACTGTTGCTTGGAAAATCTCCCCCTCCACACATAAGCACATCTAACATAAAAAGCGAATAGGGCAAGCATGGAAATTTTGCCCCCACCTCCAGAGCCGGTGCCATGCCCTGCTTCCAGAGCATAGACTCCAAGTCTGAAGCAGAGGGCATGCCAGAAGCTGAAACAGAAGGCATGTCAGGGCCTGCTGTACAGAGAGAAGTTACAGCACTTGAAACAGAACAGGGGATGAATCCTGCCTCTTCAGATATAGAGGAACACTTACCTAGACTCAGCTTCACACAGCACAGGCAGCAAAGAGAGACTCAGCATCGCTCTCTTGGAATTTATAACCAGCAATAATCAATCAAGGCACAGCTGCACTAGGCTTTGGGTCTATTTAGCTGGTGTCCTTCCCCTCCAGGAGTTGTCAGACCTTATCTGACCTGTTACCTTGCTGGATACCTTGACAAATGCTTAGATTGACCTTGGACACTCCCCTGCCGTGAAACATTGCTGGACTTGGTTTATGTTGGTCTTTATTTATGCCTCTTTGCTTCCTGTCTGGAAGTAAGTAACAAGCTGGGAGATATTCAGTTTGTTTGATTTATCAGCTGTGCAGGACTGACAAAGGACACCTCTTCCTCCTCCTCCTCCTCCCCCCTCTCCCATTTCTGGCACTGCTTTTTTTGTACTCTTCTATCATTGGCACCCAGGGCACATACCCAACTTGCCTCACTCTAAATACACCTCTGTCTTCACCAACTCCTGTGAGAACTGCAGCTGAGTTTTACAGATCCCTATTAATCAAAAAGTCCCAAGGTTCCTTTATACCTTTGATACTCTTTGCTTTTATAATATCTAATTGTATACCAATGAATCTTTTGCTGTTCATTGCATTTCTAATATACCTTTTTTACCTTTCATCTCTACTCCAGGAAATGCAAAGAAAAATTCTTCTTTGTCTCGTTGCTGCTGCTACTAAACCAGGTTAGGAAAAAAAAATAAAACAAAGGAAAAAAAGAAAGAAAAAGATAAAGAAAATTTCTAATATTGGAACCAGTCAGAGGAGACAGATTGTAACAGTCCATCTGATCAGAAAGACAGTAGCCAATCAGAGGGTGTTCACCATTCTCTAATAATTAGATTGGTGCCAAGAAACAAGAAGGGGGTCATTGTTATATAAATCACTTGGGGAGTGATTGGGTATGGCTCCTCTAAACATATTAGAGTTGGGGAACAGTTATTTAAAAATAAACTTAGCATAATTGTGTGACTTCAGTATTCTCAAGGTGAAGTCAGTGAACAAGAGAAAGAGAAAAATGGAAATCAGTTTGTAAAATCCATGCTAAAACTAAATGTGGGCTTCTAATCATCACTTAGATGAACTGAGTCTTTGGCCATTTATGTACTAGACTGTTACAGTGCTATTATTCCACTTTCAACATCCTATGGAATCCTGGGGTTTGCAGTTTAGGGAGGCCCCTCCCAAAAGTGCAAATTCCAGGATTCCATAGGATGTTGAAAGTGGAATAATAGAGCACTGGAACAGTCTAGTGCAGGAATGGCCTTTGCTAGAGTCTTTGATGGAGGCCTAATGAAACCTGGGTGTTTCTTTTGAGCCAGTGTGGTACAGCATTGGACTGCACCACAATGCCGGGGGTGGGGGGCTCAGATTCATCCCCTCATATCAGGATAAAGGTGGGATATTAAATGAATGGGTGGATAAATGGATGGACAGAAAGATAGATAGATAAACAGACAAAAGCTTTACCACTGAGATCTCAAATTCGTATGAAACCAGCAGACATGTGAGCATGTTTTAAAATTTAAATCTCAGAATCACAGATAACTAAATTTCGTACCTGATCTAACATCCTGCACTTTTTTTTTATCCTTACAAAACTGGGCCAAATTATGCAAAACCATGAATGTCACCTTTTCATGTTACACCTTTTTACCAGTATATTATCACCAGATTTACCAAAACGTATCCCACACCAAGGATAATTCCCATTGCAGTTGAAAGCCCTTATCACTCACTTCAAGGTCAGCTCACACCTAACCTACAAAATTACACCCTGAGTCATCACGGTTGATTTTGATTAGAGCAATTCATTTAGAGTATCTTCTGAATCACTTCACAAGTGGGTAGCTTCCTAGACCTCAGACTGCTGAGGAGGAGACCTCAGAAATGCACTTCAATGAATTTGCTAAATATTTTGTGGAGAAAATTGCCTGGATCTGTTCTGACTTGGACAACTTTCTATTGAAGTCTGGAGTCTGGGGCAGCAATTGAGGCACATACTTGCCTGATGGAAGAGTTTCAGTTTGTTCAACATGATGATATAGACAAGTTGCTTGAGAAATGAGGCCAACCACTTGTTAATTAAATGGAAATCACTGATAGATGCTAAGGAGAAAGGAGGCCTGGGAGTTCCAGATTTAAGATTATATTATGAGGCTACATGCTTGGTTTGGTTAAAAGGGTGGATTATAGTGGAAAATAAAAGGCTGTTAGAGTTGGAGGGTCTTTGGTTGAAAATGGGATGGCATGCCTAGCTATGGTACAAGAAGATTAAGATTAATGTTGGTTTAAAAAAACATTTAATAAAAAGATAATTAATTAAAATTTGGGAGAAATATAAAGGAAGATTTGGGTCAAGGATCCTGGGCTGGCTATCTCCACAGGAAGTATTTTATAGCCAATTGAATCCTCGAACACTTGGCAAGGATTCGCGATTCATGAATCCGAATCCCTGCGCCAAAATAGGCAAACAGAATCTTCGAATCCACCAAACCAGATACACACACACACAAGGGGAGATGGCAAGCAGGTGAGTTTTTCCCTTGGAGTAATAATGGCCTTTGCTAACAATTTCAGAAATTATATCTGGGGTTGTATTCTAACATATTTAAATTGAACATTTAATATTTAAGTTTAGCACTATTTTCTGTGCTTAAAATCAACGGCATGTGTAAATGCTGGGGTCAGTGGGTCTGACGCCTATCAGAAGTAGTGGGGCAGAGGGCAAGGTCACACAATCTCATCCAGTGATTGTCACAAGTAGGCCAATGTTCCTTCTTCCACAAGAGATGCCCACTCGGGCTGCCCGTTCCCACTTGGGCTTTCTCCCTCTGCAAGGTAATAATCTCTATTCTTTTGACTTGAGACTAGAGGGTAGGGATGGGGAATTATTGAGACTGGACTAGGGATTTGACTTGAAAGTCCCTTGCAGGACTTGAGACTGGACCTGAGGGTAGAGAATTGAGATTGGAGTAGAGGCTGGTGGGTTTTTTTAAGTGCCTTCCCTGTTGATGGACTCGAGAGTTGTGATAATTGAGATTTCCCATTATCCAAGTAACAGAGCTGAAGGGAGACAGCTCTCCTTCCAGGCATACAAAGGGTTAATGAACTGCTAGGGTTAGGTTACATTTTATTGGGGGGGTCAGCATCACAGGTGATGATAGAGAGTTGCCCAATCGGGGGAGAAAGATGACAATCTTTGAGATGCTTCAGTGAAGAAGCTATGTAAACTCTCAAGAGATAGAGAACAAAGAAGAACATCCAAGACAGAAGGTCCATAATGCCAGTTGCAGGTAGGCCAAGACAGGCTCGTCTCCTGGCTCTGCCTCGGCACACTATCTCAGAAACTGATCAATGATGTGAGTAGCTTAGAATGTTACTTACTTAGTAGCATTAGGATTTCTGCTCTTTTGGAAGCTTTGGCTGATCTGAGGGAACTATCTGTACTTGTAACTACCAAGTGAACCTGGGAGGAGGGATCCTCTTGTGTATAGTGATATCTCTATTATCTATGCTGCCTGTTCTTAGAATAAATGCTTCCGCGTAAAGAACTCCCTGCTTTCTCTCCATTTCCATGTGTTTCTCAGCGACATGCGTAGATAGGATTCCTCTCTCCTCGAGGGGGTGGCAGGGAGCAGAAGGAAAAGGATCTCTAAGCTTAAAGATTGGTGGCTCTCTTGCAGCATCCCACTGTGTTGCTAAGATAGGGACTTAATTCAGTGGGTGGTGGGAGTGTTTAATTAATGGAATCTGGGAGTTTCTATCTCCTGTTCAAGGGCTGAAGTCAGCACTGAGTGGGAAAAGGATCCCAATTCTTTGACCATAGGTCATATATGAAAAATGAACAGGGATACTGTAACTACAGGTTTTGAGGCTTGATAATGAAATCGTAACTAAAATATACAAGGAGAAGTAGTAATAAGGTAGAAGAGACAGGAGTTAATTATAATAAATTGTTAAGCACTTATAGTTGAAAGAAAATGGGAAGTGATTTTGGGGGAAGGGTGAGGGAGTAGAGGAATAGAATGATAGGTCTTGTAATGTGATGTTTAATATATTTTCTTTTATTGTTTACTTACTAAAGATGATTTATCAAAAAACAAATGAGGAATCTTCAGAGTTGGTAATCATGAAATCAAGATGGAATATTCTATATCATATCTTTTACTGTCATGTGTTTGATGGATTTTGGTACAGACTTCCTTGACTGTTTATGTGATGCTTGCGCATGTGCCTTCAAGCGGCTTGTTGAATTGCAGCTCCCATCATTCCTCTCCATTCTGTACACGTGCCAGGGCAGATAGGAGGTGCTGTCCAGCATTTGGAGAGCCACATAAATTCTGTGCATGGCCTTCAAGTCACCTGTCCACTTATGGCAACCCCATAAATCTCATAGGGTTTTGTTAGGAAAGGAATACTCAGGCTGGCTTTGCCAGTCTCTTCCTCTGAAATACTGCCCCAGCACCTAGTATTTGTTTGTGGTATCCCATCCAAATAATAACCAGAGCTGACCCTACTTAGCTTCCAAGATCAGACAGGATCTGGTGCCTTTAGGGTATTTAGGCCTATGTGATAGCAAGTGATAATCTGTATCACATATAATTGAATGCCAAAATCAGAATTATCCTGACCATAATGCTTCTGATTTCTCTGCATCATTCTGAAACCTGGACTGTGAATAAAGCTGACAGGAAGAAAATCACCTCATTTGAAAGGCAGTGCTGGAAGAAAGTTCTACAGATAGTATGTACTGATAAAAAAGACAAAAGAATGGGTCTTAGAGCAAATCAAGCCTGAAATCTCAACTACAAGTACAAATTACTAAGCTGAGGCTATTGTATGTTGGATATATCATACAATGATATATATATGATTCACTGAAAAATATGATAATACTTGGTGAAGTGGAAGCCAGTAAGAAAAGAGAGAGACTGCCCTATAGGTGCTCTGATTCAGGCCATTTCCTCATTGGACTGTTATAGTGCTATTATTCCACTTTCAACATCCTATGGAATCCCTAAACTGCAAACCCCCAGGATTCCATAGGATGTTGAAAGTGGAATAATAGCTCTGTAACAGTCTAGTGCGGAACGGCCTCAGTCAAGAAAGCTACAGCCCTGAGTTTGCAGGGCAGCTGATGAGCAGGGGTCTTGGAGATTTTTCATTCATAATGTTGTCATAAGTCAAAGCCAAGCTGATGGCAAATGACAACAGCAAAGTAATTACTTGAGGTCTGTTCCCCAGGACTATCAAGATTGTCCATGGTTTGGCACTGACTCCAGCATTTTTTAAAAAATGCATAAGCTGATACATTTTGATGACAATCCAACAGGCAATCTCTCCGTGAGCCCTGCAGTTCCCTTGGCAAGCACCTATTATTCTAAATTCATTTTTCATCAATTTCAGCAATCTTATTACTTGCCTGACACAAGTCCCATTAAAAATCCTGCCAAGGCAAGACAGAAAGCATCGTTATCCAACCTTCCACCATTCACGCTACACCACTGTCCTGATGTCTCTGGGAACAGGAAATGTGACAGAATGATAAATTAATATTTCTGTTTCATTAGGCGGACTTCAGAGGACGTGTACAATTTTTCAAGTTTATTTGATGTAATATTTTAATGAACTAAAAGGCCACGTTGTACAGTAACTTTATAAAAGAAAGGCATCATTACATCCGATGGTGACCAAACACCCTGTTTAAATAAATAAAAATGCATTAAAGATCCAGAAGGGATCAGTTGATCCTTCTTTTCTTACTCTTGTGAGCCAACTAGGTAAATTCAGTTTGGTGGCAACCACCCAATTAGAACTTGGGGTGACTTAGGGCCCATTAAAAGCAACTGGATTGAAGACACTGTTCCTCATTTTTTGCCTTAGTGTAAGTGGAACTTGGTTGTGATTAAGTAGATCAGGCTGCTATGAACAAATTGTAATAAAGTGGATCTGGTACAACTGAGTAAGAGAAGCAGGACTGGTTCTAAATGGTCTTTTGACATTATTCATTTCCCCCAGTACTCTTTCAAGGAATATATAACCATTATATTGATAAGGCATGAATACAAAAAGAACCGTCAGTAGCTTGCAATTATTATTTCGAATAATACTGCCTAGTACATGTTTTTGTCTCAATCACATTGAAAGATTATAATGTATCTATAGCTGCACTAATATTATTATTGGTATTGTTATCATCTCAATACAAAAGTCTATAATGTAGAATACAATATACATATATATATATAGAGCAGTTTTAGTAACTGGTACACAAGATTGAATACAATATAGTTGCAGGCTACTCCTGCCAGATATTTCTATCATACAAATAAATAACTAAATAAATAAATAAATAAATAAATATCCACCTTCCCTGAATTTCACCATTCACAGAAAGGTTGAACCTTACCTACTATGACCTCTGGCATTTGTTAAACTTGTTAAATTCATCCTCCTGACCCAGCAAGAGTCTGATCTGCGTAGGCAGATCAGAGTTTGGAAAAGTTAGTGTTTTGGACTGTGACTCTTAAAATCCTCCAACCAGTATAGGTCACTGCCCCACTGACTGGAGAATTCTGAGAGCAGTCCAAAAATTTTTAAGAAGCTCTGGTGCAAACACAGGAGACACAAAGATGTACTTAGATCATGATACTCACAGAAGTTCACAGAAGTGTCTAGATGAATTTGAGCAAAGATCTGGATCCTGTTGTGGGCCACCAGATAATACATGAATTGTCCAGAGATACTGCTGGATTGAGAGACAGCCCATTCCCTTACTAGACTGTTATAGTGCTATTATTCCAATTTCAACATCCTATGGAGTCCTGGGGTTTGCAGTTTAGGGAGAGGCATTTGGAATTCTCAGCCAGTGAGCTCTTTGACCTCAGTAAACTACAAAGTCCAGAATTCCATAGGATGTTGAAAGTGAAATAATAGCACTATAACAGGTTAGTGTGAAATGCCCCCAGGATCAGGTTTGGATCACTGCTCAGCCATGGAAACCTACTAGGGGAATCTTAGGAAGTCACACTCTCTCAGCCTCAGAGGAAAGGCATAGCAAACCCCTTCTGAACAAATCTTGCTAAGAAAACTGCACGATAGTTTGCCTTAGGGTCACCATAAGTCAGAAATGACTTGAAGGCATGCAAACAACAACTACTACTACTGCTGGATCAGAACCAAGGATTATGGAGGAACTGAGAGAGGGTTAAAATATTGCTTGACAATACCAGAGAAATGCCCTGGAATTCTGTGCATATATGTACTGGAAGCTTGTTTGAAGGCAGGTGGAGAGTTTGCAGTTATTGGAAACCTTCAATGGACTATTTACTGGAAGAAGAAGCATACAGTTGACTATTTTTGCAATGTTTTGATATCAAAAATATTAGGTTGATTTTCTCCCAATGTTCCTCCAAGGCAGTAAATATATTTAGGCTAACCCCCATAATAGCAGCAGTTCTTGGGGATCTTGAGCACCTTGGGAAGCAGATCCAAATTCTTGAGAGCCTTTTGAAGTTTGTTCTAGCAAGATCCCTTGACTTTGGGGACTAGCAAAGGCAGGGACAGTGAGGTGAAGCAAAGAGTACAAACTGAGGGAAAATGTCTCAAAGATCCCTCTGCTGTCACATCAGAACTCATTTATAGCACAACCCTATACATGCCTAATCAAAAGTAAAATTCATTTGCCTCTGGGGGATTTGCTCCCATGATACTGGGTGTAAGACAGCATATTTAACTGGAAAAGTTGTAATTTGGGCTGGAAGTTTTATGATTATGTCTGGCCAGATTCTGCTGCAGGTGAGAGCCACGAAGGTAGTACATTGACAGATCTGCAGTCTGGTTATACAGTTCCACCAGTATCTCAGGAGAGGACAGGAGAATTAACAATTGAAGTCAAGATTATTTGCTCCTTCCATGCCCCACCAAAACTAGTACAAGAGTGAAAGAGAAGATGCCTGACTTTCTAATAGACACTTGTTTGATTTTGCTAAAGTACCAACTACTCTCACTGAACTGTCAGAATTTTTATTTTTATTCAATTTTTATTCATTTAACTCAGAGGCGGGTGAAGCAAGATCCTTCAGATGTTGTTGGATTGTAGCTCCCATCATCCCTAGCCAGCATTGCAATTATGAAGAACGCTGGGAGCTGACTACACAGTGGGAAGGCTACACTTTCTCTGCCTTTGATTTGTTGAACTTGAATGGTGCTACAGGACCAAATCTCCCTCCTGAATGGGAATGTGGTATGGATTGGGACCTGAGAAATTCAGGTTCAAGTGCCCACTAAGCCACAAAACTCATTGCATGACTTCAGGTCAGGAGATTGAAGTTATGAGTATAAAGTGGAGAAGAGGAGAGCAGTATGCACTACCTTCAGCTCATTGGAGCTCATTCCATCATACGGAATGAGACAGAACGTAGATTGGCTCTCCCTATTGCCCTGAGCTCACAGAAGGATAACAGAATTGGCAATGAAATGGTTTTTGAATGGCAGAAATGGAAGCTGGCTAGTTCTCACCCCCTTCACAAAAATTAGTTGCTAGAGAGGGATTTCTGTCCATGGTGGAACCTTCATACAACCCTTTTGCCATAAGCCAGCTGCAACATGGAGGAATAGCAACACCAAAACATCTCTGCTCAAGTGTATGATCAACCTGCTAGGGGCATTTGCTCTCAGATGTCACATAAATACTAGGAAAGAGATGGTTTCTCTTGTGCAGGGACATTAAACAGGCTGGATGGCCATTTGCTGGGGGTGCTTTGAGTATGTGTTCCTGTGTGGGAGGGGGTTGCACTTGCTGGCCATTGTAGTCTCTTCCAATTCTATGATTCTACAGTTCTGTGATTACAAAACATGATTGCCTCTTTGCAACAACAATGCAACCATCACCTCAGTCATTGTCATTGAAACTGCATGGCAAATGCTAGCAGAGTCAAAAATGTTGTGTGCCTAGTTACAAAATTTACAAAAGTTATTTTTTAAGATTACAGTGCCCAAGGCCACTAAGCAGCTGGCAGGAGGATTCTGGAAGATGTAGCCCCCCAAATAACCATAAACTATGGTTGCCAGACACCAGGGTTCAGTTCCCCACTTAGCCATGGAACCCCACTGGAACCTCACTGGGTGACCTTGGGTGCATCGCACACACACAGTCCTAGGGTCACCATATATTGGAAATGACTTGAAGGCACCCAACCAACAACAACAAAAATTATTTTTAAATTTGCATCCATATGTGCAAGTTAGTATATGCACATTTTACACACATTGGTGCCTTCTTTTGTCTTTTCTTTTCAGAATGTGTTTTTTTTTTGGTGGAGGGATGTTGATAAATAAGTGGTTACTCTACAGCAGGGGTGAGCACCTCCAGGAGACTAGGGGGGGCATATTAGGCGTGCGTAGGACACTTTAGCAGTAACACAACCACGCATACACACACACACCAAACAAACAAAAAATTGCCCCCCAAATGTCCCCCAACATTCTCCAGGAGCTATGGGGACATCTTTGCCATGTTTGAAGGTCCCCATGGGCTATGTGAGGGTCAGGAGAAGATTTTTGGAACAGGAGGTGAGCAGAAGTTACTTCTGGTTTACTTCTGTTTTTTCCCCTCAAAAAAAGGGCAGGCTTTGAGGGGCTTAAAATGGTCCAGGGGGCTCCATATTGTAGAAAAATACCCTCACCCTCTTACATGGCATTTGGGCCAATTTCTGACCCCTGGGTGGCCCTGAGGCTCACCAAAACAGCCTTGGGGGCTGCATGGAGCCCACAGGCTGCTCTTTGCCCATCCCAGCTTTAAAGAGAAATGGTGCCAGCATGGTCCTCCACATGAACTCCCATTCCCATGGCAGGCTTTTGCTATAAATATCTCCTCAGCATCACCAGAGCTGAAAGGAGTGCATTGCATCTGCCACTGAAAGGCCTGCAAAGCTATATGAACATGGACGATATTTTCACAGACATTATGTAAGCATTTCTTCTGAAGTGTGGATTGCACGAATACCTACTTTTTTCCCTTTATGCTTGGAAAAGAAGTCTTTGATACAAGCACCCATTAGTTCCTGTTGCTTGGAAAACTTTTTTTAAACAACAACAACAACAACAACAATTTGGCAACCCATGGATTTCAGGCAGAGCCTGGAAAATTGCTTTCTAAAATTAATTTTACACTTTCAGAGCAGCTCCTCTATTAGTTGGTGGTGCTATAGTTACAATTTTTTAAAAAGTGGATCTTTCCTGTTGCTTTACAGTTACTGGGAGAAATCTCCAAGACCTGGCCCTGTAGTACAAAACATAGTTTCCTTTTTCACTTTGCCACATCAGAGCAGAAAATATCAACACGCATCAGTCCTTGAACCAGTTGACATTCCTCCCCCAACTTCTAGTGAGGTTGCACACCACCCTAACTATAAAAATGGCTATGTTTGCAAAATTACATTTCAAAAGAAGTGATATAACCCCGATTAATTTAGAATCATAATATAATTTTGTTTTGCTGTAGTTACTTTAAAAAAGAGATTCATGGGAAACTAGTTCCCTAGCTCTGATTTTAGCCTGCTTACTTTAGAATAATGAAAGACTAATACAAGAGTTTTCACAGAAAGCAAAGATCCATACTTGTCTCTCCAGCTCATCTGCATTACATTTGCAGATGCCTTCTGTCTTTTCTTTCTGTCACTTGCAGTAGTTGAAGCCATGCCACATCCTTGCCTGCACAGGGTCAACAGGCATTATGGTAGATAGAAGTGGAGATCTACCACTCAGGTCAAGAGGCAGCATGCTCCAGTACTAATGGACAATACTGTAATTCATCTTTCACCTGAGTCTTTGCTACAAGGGCTGATTATGGCACAGATACAATGGGAAGGTGCAGTGAAGTCCTTCTCATGGCAGTGGGAGTATGTAACTCAAATGCATATGAAGTCTCCATGCAAGCATCAGTCAGTGGCCATCAAGGTCATACTGTGCTGGTATGGAAGAGTGAGCTTGCCTGAATGATGTGAAAGTTTAAAGAATGATGGGTGTTACTTATAAGTCCCCATCGATAAATCTTTCTGCAGCACTCTCTAGATGCATTCTAGAATATTTCAATTAAACTCTCTCATATATGGGAGAGTACTTTGGGTCTGGGGAAATCCACTTTGGATTCCCCATGGAGCCATGAAATGAACTTAGTAGAGGAGAACGACAGCCTTGTGTGCTGCAGTAAGCATAAAATAGGAAGTGGAAGAAGCAACATGGGAACATCATTTCTCTTGAATGAGAAAACAAGGCATGAGATCGACAGCTGCCAATGCTGTTTCTGACTAGTTCCCCAATGCATGCTTGGGAAGGTGGCATGCCATAGAAAGGGTAGCTGAGTTTAATTTTGCATTGCATGATAAGGGAAAATAGACCATAAAAAAGAGGGGGGGGCCCCTGTTCAACAGCTCTGAGCTCCTTTATACACAGTCTTAGACCTCTTCATATTTAGATAACCAAGACAATATTGCCACTTGGGCATTGGATTGGTTTGCTTTTTGGTCATTATTGGAGAGTGCTTCTTGAGCACAGTTGCATTCTGTCAGTTGAAGAGAGGCTTCTGAGAATTCTGGTGAGAGGTTGTGCAAAGCAGCAGAACAGACAGCATACTGCAGTGCCAAGTTGGGAACATGCGTGTTGGCACCCAACATCCTAATATATCCTGAACATTTTTTTGGGGAGGGGTGGCAGCTCTCAAAACTGTCTATCCACTATGGCCAGCAGCCAAGCTGGCTGGGAGATTCTGAGAGTTCTAGCCCAGAGAAGTAATTTCTCCAAGCTGTGAACTAGAGATGGAAAGAATATCCAGAAATATTCAGAAAAAATTAAGAGAATCATGGACTGACAAGAATCATCCTACTTCAGGACTTCTTCTGTCCAAAATTTACATGTGGTTGATTTGCATAGAAAACAACTTTTTCTGTGCAGGAACCAGCATTTTATCGACCATAAATAATATTCCTGCATAGAAATGCACATAAACTGCTGTTTCCTATGGAGAAAATTCTTCTCATGTGCAAATCAATCATGTGTGAATTTTGGGTAGAATAAGTCCTGAATTATAAATAGCATTTTTTTAAAATGTGGTTCTGGAAGACTTTCTCACAGTGGAACAAACATTGTTTAAATTATTCATTACTTCCTTCCAAGAAAAAAAAACTTAGCGGAGGCTTACATCTCTATTCTGAACATGACACACGTAAGACAAAGGCAGAAGGCCTGGCTTATAATGTCTTCTACTGGACCTCATTGATCGGGAACAATCATGCTAGGCAAAGAATGCACATAACCATGCACAGCTTGTGGATATTTTGATGGGAGTTGCCCTCCCAATCAGCTCATAACCCTCCACTTTCTATGGCCATACAGAAGTGTGCATCATGCTATGTGAACTGGAACTGTGCAGCCTTTGAGCTACACATTACCTTCCCTGTCTCCAATAGACATATGTTGGACATTTACCAGAGGAGTGAGTTTAGCATGAAATTCCAATGGTGGACTGGGTCAGTTTGTGTGGCTCCTTCTGTAAATTGAGGGAACATCTGGAAGAAGTTGGATAGCTCCTTCTATATGAGAAGTGGGAGATCTCTGATCCTGTAAATTCTTTCGACTACAATTCCCACAATCCCTTGCCACCAGCCATGCTGTTTAGGATTTCTGGAAGTTGGAGTCCACAATCCAAAGGCTCTATATTGTCTGTCAATGTTGCACAGTCTTATATTGTCCACTTTTGCATCCTTTCCAAAATGCCAAAAGTGCTCTGAGGCCACACTACACAATTATAGTACTATAATTCCACTTTAATTGTGGTGGCTCTGTTCTGTAGCCAGATGCAAAATGATGACAACCGCGCTGAGATCCTCTGGAGGTCTCAATGCTGCTGTAATCATTTCATGTCTGGCCAGAGAGACATAGAGAGACACTTCTATCATCCTGCCTGGTCCCCGTGAAGGAGGGAATGGCTGTGCAGGAGGCTTCAGACGCTGGTCAGCAAATAGGGGTTGTGGTGGTATATGACTTAACTTAGCATAGGTCCATGTATGGGTCAACTATACTACATTGAACCATATAGGATTATAGCCACTGTGGGCAGAACAGACAGGGAGTTCTTTTCTCTCCATGTGAAACTGCCACATTCCCTTGTCAATGACCACACTGGCTGAAGTTTCAGTAAGTCGTAGTCTAAAACATCTGGAGGGTCAAAGCTTCCTCATGTGATAACACATCTACACCATCACATGTGTTAACAATACTAGTATCTGGATGCAATATCAAATGTGGCAAAATGGGCATTTCTCTGATTTTCCACACACGATGATGCAGATGTTTTTAGCCATATATCTATGTATAATACACCTAAGTATAAAAGAGTCAAATGTGAAATTTGCCTGACACCACTGGTGGTATACTAGAATTATGGGGTAACCAGGGTTGTAATTTATGAACCATAAGGCTATCCTTACATGCAAAGCAGACACTTTATCGCCTCCCCTGACTATTTGTACAAGTAGTTCTGTATCTCCAGTGGGGATTGGCTGTGTGTCACCCACCTATCCAAGCACTCTTGAAAGGTATGTTCCCCAGTACCTTTAGTCTTGGACTAAATTAGTCTTGAAACCAAAATTAGTTATGATTAAGGTTAGTTAGATTGAAGAAAGGAAATTCAGGGGAAAAAAGTTGTCAGACATCAGGAAAACCTGCCATATTCCATCTAAAATTGGTTTCCATTCAATAAACCTGTGCTGAACTGTCCATAAACTGATTGAAGTCAATGCCATTTCACTTCTTCCTTAAACCCAGGTTTTGCAAACAGGTTTACACACAAAAAATAACCACAGCCAAACCCAGTTCCCCAAACAAGCATGCTTCTACAGTACCCATATTTCCAAAATACTTGGGTCACACATGGCATATGTAGTTTTTCCTTTTTTAAAAAAATAAAAAAAGCTCAAGAGAAAGTATAACCTGTGAGTTTGAGTTCATTTTCACCTGTGGATTATACTGCTGACTTGACACTCTGTTTTGCTGTGAACTGAAAATCTGGGGCAAAATAAAATCACAAAACCCAGCAGCCCTAATTGTTCACACTCCAAAAGGCACAACAGACATGTTACATAAAAATGAACCTTCCCGGGTTCAATGAATGAACTAAAGGGAAGGAATGGAGTCAGGCCTGGCAGCCACATCCCCAGCCAGTGCCTTCACTGGCCATGCCCTCCAACATCCACAGGAGGGGCCTCTCCATGAGTAGCAACAGTCTTGGCCCTAAACTGGCTCTGGTGTAGGGGGACTCTTTGCGCATACTTTGGGTACACTGGAAGAGCACTCCCCAAATGAACACATGGAGGATGTGTTTGAGGACAGGCAAAAATTGGCCTCCAGCAATGTCTCTCTCCCCAGTATTTCAAAGGAGTTCTTGTTCTTACCCCTAGATTTACAATTGTGTTGGTGGTGGTTCCAAGAATCAGAACAGGACAACTGGAACTTCTTGGATTTGTTTGTTAACATCTGGCCAGAATGAAGCGTAAATGATTTTGCTACAAAATTTTGCAGAGCAAAAAGAACTTTTTCTTTTTAGATGAAAGCATATGCCAGCATTTTGGAAAGATGAACACACTCAGTCAAAACCTCAGATGGGAATTGCTTTTCACCAGAATCTTTTTGGTCTAAAGCAAGATGGCACTTCACTTATTTCAGGGATGGAGAGCAGGTACCACTCCAGATGTTGGGCCACAACCCCCATCACCCCTCTACCATTGACCATGCTGTCAAGGATAGATGGGATTTGCAGTCCAATGATATCTGAAGAGCTAAACTTTCTGCATCCCTAACCTATGTACTCAGTGATCACAATAAGGTCTTATGAGAAGACTAGGTTACAAAGAGCCCTTTTGGATTCCAAGTATAGGAACTCACCCATCCCATAGCTACAGAATCTGCTTTCAAAATTGAACAAATAAGGAATACATTAAGGAAACACACACACACACACACACACACACACACACACACACCGTACATTCAGATTTTTCAAATCTGGGAGAATGATGTCACAGCTCTTATCTCTCTGATGAAATGCATATTGTACAAGAATCACCAGTCATCTATAACACCTCAGTATAAAATTTCTATTTGTACAGGGAAGAATAAAATTTTCTTTCTGCCTTCATTTCCAATCTTGTAAAATAGTTTTATCTTCTCTTCAAAGGGTGGGCGGAGGGAAATCCACATGTCCTAATGTGTTAGATTTTAAACCAAGTTGCCATTAAGTTTATGAAGTGCTTCAATATTTTAAAAGGATGAGCTTCTTTAAAAAAGAAAGGGAAAACAAAAACAGGAACCCAAAACTTCTTTACATGCTCATATGCTGCATTGTCTTGGAATATCTTTTCCAGTGAATGGTTACGATATTTGTCCAAGGTAGTTACTGAAAATACTGAACACGGTATCTGCTGCAATGTTATATACAGGTCTGTGATTTATTCATCCTCTACGGGATTCATGATTTCATAGTGCATATAGGAACTACGATGACAAGAATAACTGTACAGGCAGCTGCTGCTATCAACGCAGCTATTTTGCAAACTTTTGCTCTTCTGAATTCAGCTTCCTTGCGCTTTAACAGCGAATCATAGCCTGGTGTATATATGTCCTCCATCCAGTATTCTAAATTGTTGGGATTTAAGGATTCTTGTGTCTGGAAGCAAAAAAGAAAGAAAAAAAAGGCGGGGAAGGGGAGGAGAAGACAGAAACCATTAAGTTTTTTTCCCTCTCTTTCATTTCCAATTAAAAAAAAAAGAATACACACATTTTACAAATGAAGGGTAGGATTAAACTGAAATTGATCTAGTCTCATCCGGATTGACTTAAGACATTTTACTACTTGAAGTAAAAGATAAGATACAGGTTGAGCCTGCCTATATCTAAGATGCTTGGGACCAGATGTGTTCCATATTTTGGATTTTTGTGGTGGCTGGATTTTGGAATACAGTACTTTTTTGGAATAGCATTGAATCTCATTCATTTGTTGTGTATGAGACCTGAGGCTGGAGACAGACTGAGGATCTGTGCATTGGTGGGAATCCAACTCTAGTGCTCGACACAAATCCACACCTCCCACCATTTCACAGACCTCAGCCTCTCTCTTTTTGCTACCAGCTGGTTGCTTCTGCCTTTGAGGTGGCGGCTGCAGCGCTCCTAAGATCTGAGACATGAATAAGCAGGAGAACTACTGCCAATGCCTTGAAGGCAGAAATGGGTGGCTGGTGGCAAAAAGACAGCCACTGAGGATCTGAGAGCAGGAGTGCCATAACTGCTGCCTCAAAGGCAGGAGCAAGTGGCTGGCAGCAAAAAGTTTTGGTTTTTGGATTCCTGGATACAGGAGGCTCAACGTGTAGTACCATTTAGGATTCCCAAGTCATGATTTTCAAATGCCCTAAGATTTCAGAATTGAGGCCTAGCGATGACTCTTGTGATGTCACAGATAGGTCCTAGTGATGTTACAAGGAGAGCCCTGATGATGAACATTAAAGATGACTGATCAAGCATCAACTGCTATTATAGGATGCCACTCAAATCGGAAATGCTAAGTCTAACCAGAGAGGGGGGAAAATACACTGTTCAAAGCATTTCTCTTACCCTTGGATTCCTCCCTCTTGCTCTGAGACTTGAAAATAAGGAGGCCAGGCTCTGAGATCTGGCAACTCTATTCCCACAGCATGTACTAAAGCCAAGCGGATGACACCCCTGTTCCCCAGGACCTGCTACCTGACATGCCTGCCACACTCTGCTTCGCAGTAAGGCTCGCACTGGCTCTTATGTTCTGACCCACAGTCCCAAACTGTGGTGAAAGATGTTTGAATTCAATGACCAAAAATTACATCTGCTTTAAACATAATTATGGCTGATGCCTGTAAACAAGATTAAAATGGTCTGTGTAGGCAGTCCAAAAGAGCTACAAGGAAACTGCTATAAATTAATGCAGTTTCAATTGTGGCATTAAATCTATTTCTTAATGTTTTAATTTCATCTGCTTTTCTTTTGTATTGCCAGTATTGATTCCCTGGAGTGTCAGTCGTTGGCAGAAAGGCATGGTGTAAATTTAATAGTGAAATAAATCAAACGGAATACATTTTCAAAATTAAATAAATAATAATATGTAGAGCTGCCAGATTGAAAACTGGTGATGGCACCTGTACCTTTAACGGTTGTGCAGATGAGGAAGTTTCAGCAGGTGTCACGTATCATGCAACCAGGTAACAAGCAATACCTGCTGCAGTTCCATCTTCTACACTCTGGCTACCCTTAAATTTGGGGGTTGTTTTTTTTTTAACGTAAGGTGCTCAAGGAAGTGTAGTTCTAGCCTTCCTCTCCCTTTTTATCCTCATAACAACCCTAGTAAAGTAGACTGGGCCAAGAAATAGGATGCCAAGGTTGAGTTTGGTGCCCCACCAGGGATTTGAGCTTAAGATTCCCTCTGGTGGCGGATCTTGGAGTGTGTGGAGGGGGAGCGGGAGGGGATGGGGCTCCGACACAAGGGCCGTGGCCACGGTGCGTGGGGGTGTGGCCAGGGCATGGCTACGGGCAAGGACACCCCAGAGACATTGCCAGCAGAGGCGAACCCCCCGGCCCCATGTCCCTATGCAACTGATTCCCTCTTGCTATGCTATCATAAGCAGGATGGGGGGGGGCAGAAGGCAAGACCTCCACTCAGCAGAATGAGCAAGCACTGCTACAAAAATAGGAGAAATGTCTTCATACATCTTGAAGTAATAAATAGGAGAGCCAACTGTAGATCCATGAAGACCAGAATCTAAAAATCCCTAACTGCCTCACTGCCCTGAAGTCCTAAAACATCTTATTAGGTTAGGGGTGGGCATCTGTGGAAAGGAAGAGGGCCACATTGAGTCTCTAGAAGAACTTGGAGGGCCACATTTGCTCCCACACATAAAAAATTGCCCCAAATACTTTTAGGCGGCATGAGGGCATTTTCATCATGTTTTGGGTTTCAAAAAAGGCCTCTCCTGGGCATACATTCAGCAAGGGAATCTCCAAAATGTGGGGAAAATGCCCCCCATACTCTCCAGTGGATATTTTTGGGCATTTTTTTTGGAGAAATTTTCAAAAATTATTTTTGACCCTTAAGAGGGCCAGGTCCCCCAGACACCGTGGAAATGCCCTCCACAGTCCCTAGAGTGCATTTGGAGGTATTATGCGGGGGGGGGGGGAGTTTATGAAATAATTTTTTTTGAAATATATATTTAAATGTATTCTATTCCCTGGAAGCTACAAAAACAGCCCTGAGGGCTTCACTTTGCTTATCCCTGCTCTAAGGGTAAAGCCTATTTTCAATACAGGAAATGACCTGGAAGTCACTTCCAGTTAACTTTCCTGCTTTGTTTTGTTTTTAAGGGTATCTCTTGGACCTAACAACAAAAATCATGGCAAAAGTTCTTCTCCACAGCCTATTTGGGGGCAATTTTTTGCCCCCTAGGAGCTCGAGGTCACAAAAATAGCCCTGGGGGGCCATATGTAGCCCATGTACCATTCTTGGTCCACCCCGCAAATATGTACTAACTTGTGGAATTATATTCCACTAGCTTGTAGGATTAGGTCCACACTCTTACAATCATATCGCTGCAGCTTAAAGGGCTAAATGCCTACTCTTAAAAGCTGAGATTCACAGGAAGCTAACAGGACAACTTTAATGGCATATGTAGAAGTAAGTTACACTGAACTCAGTAGGGCTTTCCTCTCAGTAGACATATAGACATATTATACTTTAAATTACACTATCACGTCCTTCCCCTTTCCCCCTACTCTTTCCTTTTACAGCTAGCCCAGTATTTAGTGGGCAAGTGTGAGGAAGTGGGTTTGGGGAGCCATGAAAGGACAGCAAACTGTTATGATTATATTTCTATTTCCTGTGAGGGAGAGAGAAGTACCTGTGGGGTTTTTTGGCCTCAGGTGCCGAAAGAAATCGACCAGTAATGGGGATGAGAGGAGAATTGTGGGGAGAAGGGTATTGACTGCTCTAACAGCAAAATATCTTGGCTAGGTTGTGGGGAGAATGGACAGAAGTAAAAGTTATTATAAATGGAAGTGTTCCTGATTACTGTGTTTTAATAGAGAAAATAGGTTGGGTCTGCTGAAAAATCCAGACACTCACAATAAGCTTCCTTTGCCTGTTAGCTTGTAGATTTGCAAGAGAGTGAAAAAGAGCTTATTATAGAGCTACCACCTCATGTTCCCCTGTTGCAATGCTTCCCACTATTAACTTGGCAGCTTCACTAAAAACAGACTACAAGATGTCCTCAAGACAAGTCATAGCAACACCCTATGACTCAAAATGTCGACGGCTAAAGCCCTTGGGTCTCAGGACGGCTGATGAATCCTCAGCTTTGCTACCTGTGAAAAGCATAAAGTCTATGGGGAACTGCGGGCAAGGGATTACAGTTTAAAAGTAGAAGCTTTGTGGAATTTTGCATGACTGAAGGCCTGCGTACCTGTTAACCCATCAAACTGAAGGCAGCTCACAGACCGTGGGTGCTGGCCAGACCTGGCATCAGCCAGCCAAACCCCTGGGCAGTTGTCAGCATCCCAATGCCTCGCCAGGGCACTGTGTTGTGCTGAGAGTCATTCTCAGCTTCCCCTGCTGTGTGCCTTGAGGTGTGCCACTTTAAGTTCCCACAGGGTTCCAGAACACAATTACATCAAGGACTGGAGGGTGTGGGTTGTGAGAGGCCAGTGTGGAGCTGAAATAGAGATGGCAAACTACTTGAAAATATTCCAAAAATTGGGGAAAAAAATGTCTTTTGTGTGTCGAGAAATCCTGATGAGCTGATTCTTCGGCTGATGAGAAGCTCCATTGTTCAGAACTTGTTCTGCACAAAATTTACACATGGCTGTTTTGTGCATAAAACATCACTTTCTGTGCCATGAAGAAAAAACTGTTTCACCAACATTTTTATGTGGTGGATTTGCACATTTTCTGTGCGAGAAGCAGCTTTTCTGGCACATAAAACAATATTTCTGCATACAAATATTATTTTCCCTGCAGAAAGTACTGTTTTCTGTGCAAAACGTCCATGTGCTAATTTTGCATAGCATAGATTCCAAACTGCAAATAGGTTTCAAAAACTGCATGGTTTTCAAAGACTTTCTTGCAATGGGAAAAATGCATAAAATTACTCCTCTTCTTCTTTCCAGAAGAAAATTATATCCCTAACTGCAAATGCTGCAGACCACCACCATCACCACCAAGATACTTTGTCCTAAATGCCCTCAGACATGGTGCTGGCCCTGGTGTTCCTCCTCATTTTTTGCTGCCTGTTTGGGACTGCTGAAGTATATAAATGCATCATCACCACAGGGTTAAGGAAATGGAAGGAGTCTGTGACTGACATTGCTCCCTAGAGCATCTCTCATGTGCAGGAGAGTGTCAGGAGATAGTTGGTGTTATTTTGCCCTGTTTTTGAAGGGAGAAGGTGGAAGAGTGCTTTTCTGTGTGGAGGAAGATGGCGCAAAGGGGAACCAAGTCACCAGCCAGAGGAGTAATCGTTGGCCTATACGCCCCAAATGGTCATCACTCCTGCTCTTCTCCCTTCACAGGGAACAGAACAGAGCCTCACAGGCATCCCCACAGAGCATGTGGGGAAGGTTTACAAGCCAAATTCAGCCTGCTGGCCAGAGGTTCCCAATCTCCGTCCTACTGGATGACATCTGCTGTTTACCACATCAGTGGGAACACTTATGGACAAATACACTTGCCTTATGTAGGAGACCCTGCCCGTTAGCATGCAAAAGGTCATGCGTAAGAAATATTCCTCCCTTGATAATACTGGTAGAGGAACAAAATACATTTATTTCCACACATACATGAAAGGCAATACAAGAGAGCAGCCAGATTCAGAAATATTGATATCCCCACTTCAAATATGACCAGAGGAACAAGGGTAGTAGATTTCCTCTCAGCCTCTGCACCATATTGATAATCCAGACCCTTCCTACAGGACAGTTATAATGAGAGGCAGGCTTGGCATCCTGAGGCATCTTCTAGCTAGATTTTGCTAAGGCCCAGATTACCAGTACTGGAAAAGAAGGCAACTCACTTGTAGATCCAAAGCAGCCAGCTTCCCTTTCTCGCCCGAGTTCCTTGTGTATTCCTCAATGGTCCAGGACGGCTGTGTCCGCTTTACTTCTGCAAGTTCTGTTAGCCGCATGTCTGTATAGAGAGGGTTGGTCTTCATGTGAGACTTGAGTGATGCAGGGTAAGGATGGGGACTAAAGACTTGCTCAATCAAGAAGGCATCCTTGGGTGGTTTTGAATGTCTGTGCGCCTGAGGGATTTCATACTGCCTGTCCACCTGCAATAAGGTTCAGAAGTTCACAGAAGGAAAAAGGTTGGCTTATATTTCATAACTCATGTGGAAACCATAAAATAGCATTGGAGAATGTTTGCCCCTCCAGTTATTTCAAGCAATTAATCCTCTGGTTGCCTTTTTGTTGGGTGCCTTCAAGTTGCTTCTGACTTATGGCAAACTTAAGGTGACCCTATCATGAGTTTTTTTGCGATGGGGTGCTGAGAGTGTGTGATGTACCCAAGGTCATCAAGTGGGCTTCCTCTGATCCCCTACTACCAGCTGCTTTAAGTGGAGCTTCTAGAAGCTGAAGTACAAAACATCTGGAGGGCCAAAGGTTTCTCAGCTCTGCCATAAGCAAGGAGAAATTCCATGCTGATGAGTTCATAGAATTCAATGCCAGCAAAAGAGTGAAGAGAAGGAATTTGGCAGACCTCTTCTGGAAGAGAGTTCCTCAATAATGGAGCCACCCCTGAAATGCCCATGTCTTTGACTCCTCTTAATCTGGTCTAAAAGACCAAGTACTTGGGCAAATCCATATAGGCCTACATGGCCCTTCTGGTAATTTTGTGCTAGATTGCTGAGGACTCTGAAGCGTAAACCCGGCATTTATACTGAACCTGGAAACAAATCAGTAACCAATATTTAGTATAAAATTGATGTAATACACCTCCTACCAGCAATCAAGGTGCCACATTTTAAGTTGCTGGCACTTTTCTAACTTTAAAGATAACACCACTGTGCACAATGAAGTCAACTGACTCATTCAGTGACATGCAGGCAGGTGGACATCTTTTCAAGATCCAGTCCTCACTGCCTATTAATGCTTCTGTGCAGGCTTCCAGCCAGCCACATCCTTTCCCCAGAATACTCCATGTCTCTCCACTTTTATTTGTTGTTTACCCCTGCCCTCAGTCACCAGTAAGTATCCTTTGCCTACAGAATGAACTGTTTCATTGGTGGGTTTTTCCCTTTTTTTCTTGGGATTTTGCAAATTTGGAGGTTCCCCAAACATGTTAACACCATTTAATTTTTCAGTGGCTCCATTTTAGCTACATACACTCAGAACATGAGCTTAGTATGAGACAGAGAGATGGAAAATCCAACCATGCATTTCCAGTATCACGACTCATTTGGTTACTATTTATTTATGGCACCTTTTTATAACAGAATAAGATGGTAGAAGAGGCAATAGTCTTTTCAGGAAAATGTACAATAACTTGATAACATTCTTCTACACAGAGTGAGGAAAAGAAGCAAACTTCAGTACTGAAAATGTTCATGGTTCACTTCCAATGAAAATGTATCAGCAAGTTTATCCTATGTGTCTCTGCTAGATATACAGAAGAAGATTAGAAGTCAGGAATAAAGCCAAAATATCTTTAGAGACACAGATTCTAACATTTCTTTATGAGCCAACAGCTACTTATTTGCAAGATCCCCATTCCAATACAAGGTCAATTAATGGTCGTGTGTACAGCAAAACTATTTGTGGGGGAATACTTTGGTACACCTCATAGGATCATAGAGCTGGAAGGGACTCCAAAGGGCATTCAGTCCCTGTCATGTAAGAGTACGCAACAAAAACATTCCTGAAAGATGGCTAAGTAATGTCTGTTTTAAAACTTACAAAAAAAGTAGAGTCCATCATCCTCCAAAGGAGTACATTCCACCGTCAAGTAGCTCTTACCATCAGAAAGTTTTTGATATTTAGGTGGATTCTCTTTTTTGTAATTTGACTCCACATCACAGTCTCTGAAGCAGCTGAAAATGAGCTTGATCTAACTTCCACATGGCATCCTATTTAAATATTTGAAGTTGGCTAGCATGTCATCTCTCAGTCCTCTCTTTTCCAGACTAAGCATACCCTGCTCTCTAAGTCATTCATCATAGGACTTAGTTTCAAGGCCTTTAACGGTTTTGGTCACCTTCCCCTGATCACATTCCAGCTTCTTAAGATCTTTCTTCAACTGTGGTGGCCAGAACTAGACATAGTATTCCAAGTGAGGTCTGACTAAAGCAGAATAGACTGGCACTAATACTTATAATGATGTGGACAATTTAAGTACTAAAGTCAGTTATAAAGATGCTGAACACCACAAAGCCAAGAGCAGAATCGTGAGGCACCTCCCAGTCACCTTTTTCCAGGATGAAGAAAATCCATTGGTGAACACTGTGAGTTCAAGTCTGCAACTCAACTACAAATCTACTCAACAGTAGCATTATATAGCTCACATTTTACCAGCTTGTGTGCAAGATAGCAGGAGTGTTTCTCAAAAGCCTTACTGAAATCAAAATGTACTATATTCACAACATTTCCCTGACCTGCCACCTTGTAAGTCTATCAAAAAGGGACACAAGATTACTTCCAGCGTAACTGGTTTTTGAGGAAAAAAAATTAGAAGGACTCCCTCCTCAGAACTAAATAAACTACTATCCACAGGAGGGATCAAAAAGACATTAAAGCAATGATCAAATATTAATATTTATATGAACCAATTGATCACATGTCAAAAGGTATAGACACCAGAATATATCATATACAATGTAATTCCCTATATAATTGAATATTATAAGTATTTCTAATCTTTATCCAATCTTACAATATGTTCTTAACAACGACACACTAAACATAACAACCATGTACATGTACAAAAATAATTCACATATAAGGCTTTGAGAGCACAATGTTATACAAAAAAACTCCCATTGGTATTAGGCAACCAACAGGCAATGTAGTACAAAAAAATCTATTTAGATACAAAGATAGATATGATATTTAGATACAACCCTCCCTGCACTTTTGTAAGGGTTTGGGATGCAGAACCCTCGTGAAAGTGGGAAAACCATGAATGACTCCCTCCATTCCCCCTCCCATTGGCTTCTGGGGCTCCCCCCTTCCCTTTCCCATGCAAAACGGAAGAGAAGGGGTGGGTGGGGCAAGGCACACGCAAGTCTTCCTTTCCCCCTCCAGAGCTCTCCCTCCCATTCCTACGCATTTTGCTCCAGGGTGGAGAACCTGAATTAAGCCTTCTTCCCCACTCCCTGCTGTTTTGCCTCGGCATGAGTTGTCCATGCTGGGGCAAAATGCGTAGGAAGGTTGGGGGTGCTTATATTGCTTATAGAACATATTTAACATTATTGTTTGTTTAATGTTAATATTTACAGACCAATTGTTTAATGATCTGTTCTAGAATTTCTCCAGTATTGTATAAATTGACAAGTTGATAGTTGCTCAGGTCTTCTTCCTCTCCTCTGCTGGGACCTGTCTTGTTCTCTTAGATTCTCAGATATTATCAACAGAAATTCTGAGATAAAGTCTGCAAGTTCTTTTGGTACAGTTCATCTGACCTTGGGGCCCTGAATTCATTTGGAGTAGCTAGGTAATCCCAAGTACCTTTTTTACCTGTTCTTGGTTGCAGTCCTGTTACTGTACCAAGCCCCTTACCGCACAACCAGGTTGAGCACTATCATCCTCTTTGGAGAAGTCTGAGGCAAAGTAAGTGCTAAGCAGCTCTGCCC
This sequence comes from Iguana delicatissima, assembly GCA_948472985.1. Lineage (NCBI taxonomy): Eukaryota > Metazoa > Chordata > Lepidosauria > Squamata > Iguanidae > Iguana > Iguana delicatissima. The sequence goes on from CAOKZL010000905.1 coordinate 265,784, forward strand.
TGCCTTTGTTCCTTATTAGTATTTCCCCATCTTCTCCTTGAAGACAACCTACTCTCTCCTTGTTCTTCTCTTGTTCCAAACATAGCACCCCCCCTCCTTTTACTATGTTCACTCTCTCTAACAACCTGAGCTCATTTTGAGCTTCACATGTACTGGACTGTAAGTGAGCAACCACTAGTGGTAGAAAATGGTTTAGAAGGGGTAACACTCAAAATGAATACAGACTTGCAGGAGAGGTTCAAAATAAGAAAAACTAGCTTTTTAAGCTATGCTCAAATTAAGAGGAAGAGCAAAGAAGTGGTATGTGGAAAAAGTGCATGAAGAAGATGGCAAAATGTAACAGGTGACAGAAAGAAAGCAGAACTACTCAACACCTATTTTACCTCCATCTTATCCCAAAAGGAGAACAGCACTCAACTGGGTAAAAATAGAACAGACAATGTCATGAGTGGACTGCAGCCCAGTATAAGCAAGTAGCTGGATGGTACAGGGACACCTAGCTACTATAAATGAATTCATATTTCCATGGAGAGACAAATTGCCCGTGTCAGGCGAAAACCTCATATGATTGGCTGCCTAAGAAGATTCTATGGAATCCTGGGATTTGCAGTTTAGGGAGGGGCCGTTAGAATTCTCAGGCAGAGAGCTTTTGGGCCTAGCTGGTTGCTATGGAAATGAGACCTAGCAGCAAGAAAGAGGGCTATGTATTCCCTCAGGAACCCAACCTCTGTATGTTAATAACTCTGAATACAGATTGGATTGGGGAACATAGGGAAAAGTTACAGGTATTGGACAAGACACTTTGGAGAATTAGAGACACAGGGTCTCAAACCCTTCTATTACCTATGAGAAAATAAAATTCCAGGCAACTCTGGGTATATATGCTAGTAATCATGTAACCTCTTTTGGTAGTCTTTGAGAATTCATGGAGAACAAGAGGACAGCCTACATAATGGGAGTGGAAGAGTGCTGTTCCCATCTTAAAAAGCATGGAAAACAGGACCCAGACAGCTGTCCAGCCCCTCCCTAAACTGCAAACCCCAGGATTCCATAGGATGTTGAAAGTGGAATAATAGCACTATAACAGGCTAGTGTGGAAATGGCCACAGATATGGAGTGGGAAATCTGTTATTATCCCAAAGCGGTTCATTTTTTTTTTAATTCTTAATTTTTTCCTCATCCTAAACATGAAATCTGTCAGTATTTGCAAATTCTTCAAAAACAAACTGAAATAAAATTCTCTCCCATCTGTATTCACCAAATTCAGTTGGTACAGCTATTCCCAGGAAGGATGGGATCATATTACATCTCCTTGACACCATAGACTTGTCCATTTTTAAAAATGAAGATCCTCATTAAGGTTTTTGTATGCCCTGGGAACTCTTGTATTCGACTCCCCATCTCACTTCAATCTACCACTAGGGATGAAAATATAAAATACCTTTATTTTGAAATTTTATTTTCCTTCCCAATTCCTGCAATTTTTTTTTTTTTTTTTTGCCAATCCTATTTTTGTAGAACCTAAAATTTTTCTAGGCCTGGGGCACCGTGCCTCAAGTGCCAAATGGATAAGGTGGCTTTGCCTCTCAGGAAAAAGAAAAAGGTGGCAACATCATTCAGCACTATTAGAAAACACAGGGTTTCAAACACAGACTTTTACAAGTACTCAGAAGCCCTGAGCCAAGCCTAACAAATCTGTCATTTTGGCTTCTCCCACATTTACCTTATATCAAAATCTCGAGTTCTTTCTATCCTGAATCTAAAGAAAATTGTGAATTTGGGTAATTCCCTCCCCCAATGGAAAAACAAAATTGTTAGCTATTTCTACCACTTTGTGAATCATGCTACAAATTGGGTGCCCTGAGACATTTTACTTAAAGAATGTAACATTTCTAAAGGCCAAACCCAATGTTATAAATGAGGTTCATAACTGCATCTCTATGCATTTTCTTCAAAATTTAATTTAAAAAAAGTAGTTGTGTGGTTCTCTCATTTGAATTGAAGCCTTGGTACTGAGAGGGAAGAAGTTAATTCAATCCCTCATCATCAAAACAGCAGCTGTAGGGAGGCTGTTATATGAAAAAAGGTCAGGCCTGGAAGGGATAGATAGCCGTCTACTTTATTTCTAAGAATTAAAAAGATTCTTTTAATACTTTTCTTGCAGCAGTCCAAACATGTGTAGTCTTACTACTCTACAGTTAAAATTACAGCCTTAGCCCTGAACCTTTGTAACCAGTAGATTAATACACTAGAGTTTTAGGAAATAAATTTTATGCCAAGACCTTGAGAATTAGCAGCATGCTTCTTTATTCTGAAGTGGAGTTGGCTTTGATGTGGTTAATGCAAAATGAATTCAAAGAAAACAACAGTAAAATGGTACATTTTTAAATTTAACTGGAAAGTTATCTTCCGGTTCCACAAACATCTCAGAAAAGGCAGCTGTGCTGCTGAGGCTTTAAACTGCAAACGTGTTTGGCTTGAAAGGGACAATGGGCCTTTCTGCACTACACTGTTATAGTGCCACTATTCCACTTTCAACATCCTATGGAATCCTGGGGTTTGCAGTTCAGGGAAGGGCATTTAGAATTCTCAGCTGGAGAGCTCTTTGGCCTCAGTAAACGACAAACCCCAGGATTCCATAGGATGTTGAAAGTAGAATAATAGCACTATAACAGTGTAGTGCAGAAAGGCCCAATGACTAAATCAGTTTGCAACTCTACCATCAGTAGTAAGCCCAAACAGAACCATTAGAGAAGCTACATTATGCTAAGCAAGGCCCGTCCAAGATGTTTTGTTGCCAAAGACCAAGATGGTGCACCCTCCAAGTCTACATAGAGAAGTCGTATACATGGCACAGGAGCATATCTCCAACTGTCCTGATTTGGCAGGGACAGTCTCAGTTAATCCTCCGCTATTCCCACCTTCTCAGCTACCTTTAAAGGTCCCAGTTTTTCCCTACTTCTCCTGCCTTCCTTCTTCATCGTTGGTTTACTTACATTGCTGCAGATTAAGTATAAAGAGCAAAAGTCGTTTGCACACAATTAAATCAGCAGGATGGAAAGGAAAGCAGGGAGTGGTGTCCTGCCCTTCCTAAATTCAGTTCGTAAATTCCAGGGTTCCTCTGCTTTAACTGGTATTTTTGTGTGTTCTTCCTCAATAACTTGGGAGAGGGTTGGACTAGATGGCTGTTGTGGTCCTTTTTCAACTGTAAGATTCTGTGATTCTATGACCTTTTGTCTCTTGTTGCCCTTTGGCCACACCAATGTGGTTTAGTCCAATCTGTCTTGCACCATTTCCGCACGAGAGAGGCTCTTCAGAGTTCTCCCGTTGCAGACCCGGCAGGGAAGGAGACGCAGCAGGAATGCTCCCCTCTGCATGGGACCAGCTCCCCATAAAAGGGAGCGTGATGGCCCCACCTTTTCCTTCCACAGTGCAGCTGGGCATTTCTCAGGCTGTGCAAGAGAAGGAAGTGTCGCCATCATGCTCCTGCCCTTCTGCAGAACAGGTAAGTATGGGAGCATCACGTGAGCACTAAACAGATTTTATCCATTTAGCAAATACTCTGTGAGTGTGATGCATGGGGGTGGGATGGTAGCAGGCTGGCAATGACATCGTGCAGAATCAAGACCAGCCAACCATTGCCATCTTGTCCCCACAGGCAGACAGCCCTGTCGTGCAGATGTGGTCTTGGTTTTCATCTGTGAACTGTTGGAGAGTATGCAGGAGCGAAAGCCCTGTTGCATGCACTTATAGCTCTTCTTCCAACAGAGGGAAATAGATAAAGAGCTTCTGAGGAAAAGCTGGGAAGGTGCCACCACCAGTCTCCCTCACCCTCAGTTCAGCATCTGCAGCTTGAAGTGATTGTCTCACTCTGTTAGTCCCAGGGCTGAGCAACCACTGAAAGTGGGTGAAGGAGCCGCTCTGCCAACAGAGAGGGAGGCCTACTCATGGGATGACAAGCCCTTTGTTAGAAATCCACCATGTAGAGAAGTAGAAAATAGGCTGAAATACCCTGAAAGCATGATCTCCTATATGATCTTGGAAGCTAAGCAGGGTCAGGCCTGGTTAGTACTTGGATGGGAGACTGGCAATGAACACCAAGTGCCGTAGACTATATTTCAGAGGAAGGAGCTGGCAAAACCACCTCTGAGTATTCCTTGCCTAAGAAAATCCCATTAAATTTATGGGGTTGCAATAAGTTGATAGATGACATGAAGGCACACAGGTAGAAAGCTCCACCACAGTTATTATCCTGCTGCTAGTGCACTACAAATGCAGAGATGAAAACAAGGCATTCCAGGTGGATGCCATAGCTAGGGTTTCCTGGCTGGATCCCGGATTGGGCTCCTGTAACTTTAACCCTTAATAGAATTTGGAGCTGGACAAAGTACTGTAAAGCTCCACCAAGCAGGATAAAGGAACCTGGTATCCCTCCCCTTCCAAACCTCAACTTTCAGCCATAACCATCCCTTCCCAACACAGCTGTTGCTTTGCCAGTGGAGAGTGGTGAATGTGGGTGTAGGGATGCCCAGCTCTTCTCTTCTTGTCTTGACTGAGCACTGAAGATGAAGTTATTGCTGTGCGTCCAGGAAGAACAGAACTGGATGCTCCTTCACACACATACGTACCCTGCTGCTCTCCAGGAAAGAAACAGCTGTGTTGGGAAGGGGCAGCTGCATCTGAAAACTGGGGTTAGGAAGGTGAGGAAGGAGAGGTACCTTCATTCTGTTTAATGGAGCTTTATGGTATTTTGCCCTGTTCCAAGATCTATCAAGGATTAAAACTGCATGAGACTCATTCTGGATTCAATCTGGCAACTGTAGTCATGGGAATCCACAGGATCTGAAGTGACCTCCTCCTCTTCTTATAATGTATTCCCAAACAGACTTCAGATTATCTTCAGCACTGGTATAGTTTCAAAACTACATCAGTGCTAGAAAAGATCTACTTCATCCACCCTCCCACCCAACCCCACCCAGCCCCACTTTGCAGTCAATGGAAGAGTGCTGGAAAAAAATTGCGGGGGGGGGGGGACAAAACATTCCCTGATCACAGTGAGCCAGAAAAGGTTTGTACAAGGTAGTTATTCTGCCACAGAATCTCATCGCCACTATGATTCCATATAAACTGTCATGGTTCCATTCTACGGAATTCTGGGATTTATAGTTGAGGGAAGGGTATTTAGAATTCTCAGCTGGAAGGCTATAGTGTTCCACCAAACCACAAGCCCCAGGATTCCAGAGATGCAGCCATGGCAGTTGAACTGGGATCACAGCTATATAACTGTGCAGTGTGAAAGGAGCTTGCTCTCTCTTTCTGTTTTCTGTACCTGTCTCTACAGTTTCTTCACCACCACCTGGGAACACCAGGAATGAGCAAGTCCATCTCCTACACTGGAATCATTTTACTCTGAGGCTCTTTCCATTCCATTTATGGGGAAAAAAACTGTGAAGTTTGTAATTTAAATTTTTTAAAACAAGGATCAAATTAAATTCTCACCTATCTGCACTGGCCAAATTCAACAGGTACATCAAATCCTAATGTGGAGAGAACCGTGTTGTATCTGCCTGTCATATAGTTCTTAATGAGGAGGTACCTGTCAGAAAAAAAAGGGGGGCAACCCAAATTCAGCACCACAAATGTGGTTGAGTGTATAGGGTTTCAGACTCGAACTTTGAAGAGCTAGGCATTTGGTATTCTCTCCCTGGATGTTGGATCTGTCAGTTTTGATTTCTCTTGGATTCTGTTTTCTTCCCCCCAAATCTCAAGCTCTTTCTGTCCCATTTACAAGAACATTTGTCAACTTTCTTGAATTCAAATGTGTGTGTGTGTGTGTGTGTGTGTGTAATGACCTCCTCACCCATCTCTAGTGAACAAACACAACTCTAACATGGATTTCTCACCATTTAAAGAGACTTTGTGTAAGGAATTAATCTGTAAATTCTTCATAAGGTAAAGCGCATAGAATGAATTTCATTAGAATGAATGGCAAGACAGCCAACCTTTGGTTTGGGGATGGGAATGGAAGATTGGACAGGCTATAATATGAACAATATAGGGACTTTTAAAAAAATAAATAAATCACAACTATTCTTTATCTGGGATACAGCTAAGGAGAAAAGAAGGCAGCTTGAAAAAGAAACAGGCCAATAAGTCATTGACATCATTGTGATTTGAATGCATTTGGTAGGTGCTAGAATTCTGTGAACCTCCTGACTACATCCTTTTGTGTCGTCACATTAAAAATACAAACTGAATTGAAACTGAAAAATTACCTCTTTGGATTTCCTGTGCCAGTCTTTGTTTTCGTCCCCGCCTCGGTCTTTCATCTCTTCCTCCGTGATGCCTGCTTGGTTGGTATATGTGATAGCTCGCCAGTCTCTAGGGGAGTTGGAGATGCTAGCAATCTTGGATTCTGTGGCGCTGTTTTCTTCTGTCAGTGACCTCGAGGACCTCCGGGTGAATAAGCTTTTTTTTAAAGCTTTCACTCGAAGGCTTTCGCTGTTACTGCCACTTGCATCTGAACAGCACCAGTCCGGATTATTCTCCAGTTTGCTGCCGTGTGAAGAATTATGGCATGAAAACACTCGAGGGGAGGTACTTTCTTCAGACTGAACTTCACTCGTCAAGGAATTAAGGTCTAGCTGGACACTCACTTTCTCTGGTTGCTGGATTTTTTGATCCAATTTGTTCAGCTTCCCGAGGACCTGGGAGATTTCATCCCTGACACTTGAGAGAGACTCCAGTTTCTTTTCAATTTCCCCAATCCTTAGAACTAGTTTGCAAACACTGGTTTTCAGCTCATCGTCTGTGCTGCTGATTTCCAACTGAGACACTTTGTCGAGCTTGTTGCTGACATTCCCATTGGAAATTTTTGCTAAGTGGTGCTCGGGGGAGCTTTCACAGTCAGATTTGTGTATCTGGGAAAGTGAGCCAGTGCTGTTGTAGCAGGATGACTGCATCACTCCTGTAGACCCACAAATGCTCATGTCATCCAAGAACCTGAAGATATCGCTGATATCATCACTTACAATTTCAGAGTCATCATCCGACTGCTTAAGGGAATGCCGTTCCCCATACTTGCTCTGATTTGGGTGGCCCATCTCCTTGCACTTCTTGTGTTCCAACACTTGATCTGTCTGTGTCCCGACACTATTGGTTTTGTCGATGCTTAGCAGCTGAACGGAGGTGCAGTTAATACTTTTATCTTTAAATTTTTTCACGGGCTCATGTTTCTCCACTTCTAAAATGGAAGGAATGTCTTTAGGTTTATGCCCATTTGGTTTCACAGCATAGTTGGACTGCAATATGGGTTGCTGATCCTTTGGACTAAGATAAGGCTGATGCCTCTCAGCAGCAGGAAAGTTGGAAGACTGGCTGTTTGAACCCTGGTACCGAGATTTCTCTTCTGACTGTTTCCTGTTAAAAAAGGATCTTTCAAAATCAGGTACTTCTTCAGTATTCAAGCTCCAACTCTTGACTGGCCATGGGGTTTGTTTGCTCGGTTTCCCCAACCACCGTTTTGTATCTTGTGGTCCAAGAATGGTTGTTGGTCCAAAATAAGTAGATGCCTGGAGATCATCTAAGCTTTCATGTTTAACTCGCCTTTTATCGGGTACAGGGGAATAAATAGGGTTCAGGTATTGACTGCTGTATGGCATTTCAAAACTATGATTGAAGAATGCCTGTTTGGAGGTCTCCTTCCTGCATGGAGGTTCTACCAGTTCATCTTCTGCTTTACCAGTGGGCGATAACAAATTGGGTGAGATGGTTATGAGATTGTGAAAGTCCTCCTTGAATATGTTACGTTTCTGAATGCATGACTGCAATTCAAAGGGCTCATCATTTGAAATGAATGTTTCTTTAATGCTTGCACTGATAGGTAAGGAGTCCTGGTCTGATATAGACTCAGTTTCTATGTTCATTGGGAAATAGGTACTCTGCATCTCACAGGGGGGAGAGCTAGCAATAGTATAAGATGCCAAGGCTTGTAAACGATCAAGAGAAGCTGCTCGTCCTTTCATTTCCTTATTGACCCCAAGCAAAAAGTTAGGCTCTGAAGCAGGGACAAATTGTGGACAATCTTTGCAATCCACCTTCCTGCATTTGGAAGGCCTCAGGTTCGAATATCCCCGGCTGAATTCTCCATCCCTCAGTTCACAGTTAAGTACACAGTCCATCATGTCACAAGCATCTGGGTCAGATTGGCAAGCTTCCACTGATTCTTTCTTCCTCACCTTCTCTCTGGTGACCGGAAGCTTTTCCTTGGCCACTCCCCCGTTCATCTGTATGAGGTTGAATATTGTCACTATGTCGGCTGCAACCATGATCTTCTTGGACTGCTGATTGTTGACGGTACATCTCATTTTGTCCTTGAACAGGGTGGCAGGGAAATTAGGATCCAGGCAGGCAGTGTAGAAAAGCACACTCCTTAGCTTGGCCAGCTGGGATAAATCAAACCTGGCACATAATGATTTGCAGAGATCTTGATAGGAAACTGTGTTCTGCTTGGTATCCAGTTCCTCTAAAATGTTGACCAGGAACAGAGAAGAGTCCTGGCTGGCCTCCATAGCCACTGGATCACAAGTATTGTAGTTTATCCCAAAGGTTTTATTCCAATTCTACATTAACACAGAACAAAAAACAAAAGCAAAAGATACTTTATCTTAAGCTATTTACAAAGTATAAATCAGAATATCTATGAACTCCAATAATTATAATTGCCAGCTCAGTCAGTTCTCAATGTTTTAATCCATTTTCCATGGTAGAGTTTGACAGAAGCGTGACATGACAGAGAGGTACAAACTGGAAAGCTGGGCTTAGGGGACAGGGGAAACCTTGTCTGTTCTTTGTTGGCTAGGATAGTGGTCTTGGTCATGCTTAGATCAGATCTATTGAAACCAATGGGACCTGAGTTAGTCATGGCTAACTTAACTCCACTGGTTTCAACTGATGGCATCCCACTTTCCCACCCCTGTCAATCTCTTTACTTATTTGTGAAATCTCAGTATTTCTAAGTATTAAATATGTCCATTGCATGTGTACTGTGTTGTGTCCCTGACAATCCTTATTTTATTCACTCTGTTTTCTGAGCAGCCACAAAGTTGGACCATAGAATTTTAGGGAACAGGGCCTTGAAGTCAAATTCTAGGATTTTAAACTGACTGCAAATATCCATTATAACTTTTCAGCTATTCAGAAGTGACATGATAGCCATCTTTAAATAGCTGAAGGAATAGCATGTGGAAGAGGGAGCAAGCTTGGTTTCTGCTTTTCCAGAACTAGGCTATGAACCAGTAGATTCAAATGGCAAGAAAAGAGATTCCACATCTAAACTTTAGAAAGAACTTCCTGAGGGTACGAGCTCTTTGACAGTGACAGACTGTCTTGCAGGAAGGTGGACTGTCTGTCTTTGGAAATCTTTATGCAGAGGTTGGATCTCGGGAATGATTAAGCTGTGTATTGCTACATGGCAGAGGGTTGGACTAGATGGCCTTTAGGGATATCTTACAACTTATAATAGCGTGATTCCCTTCCAGACAGCTGTGCATCTGGAAGGATGTTGACTGCTGGCACAGATTGTGGGATAGTCTCATTAGAATATCCCATTTACAAAAATGTTCAGAGTGAAAAGCAGGGTTTCCCAGGGTGAAAAGTTTCATGAAAGGTCACTGCCTGTCAATTGTATGTGCTGCTAACTATTTGTTTTGCCAAAAACTACCTTCCTTCCCCTTCAGGACCAGCGAAATGCCAACTCATCCTCCCACAAGGAGGTATCTTCCTGATCAGAGTTTGTTCATATAGGCAGCAATCACGTACACATGATCCTTCATGCAGTTGGTCAAATTTAGGTGTACGATGATAAACAAAATCAAAGAGATGTCAGGAAGGATAATGTTAATGTCTAGCTTTGTAATGATGCCACAAAGACAATGGTCATGCTTGTATAATATAAATCTACATTCACATAATTACACTGTGGTTGCTCTAGAACACTCTTCTGCTGAATGACAACACCATGCAACCATCTGTATAACTGCCAACAAGGAACACACAGTGGCTACCTTTGAATAACTGCTACTCTTAAGGTAATGACAAATAGCTTTGCATCACCCAAGAACATTCAACTGCATGTCTGGAATCCTGCGCATTAATCCCAACTAGAGTAGGCCCATTAAGTCAATTGTTGAATGGTGAGTCAACATGCAGGCAACACAAATTTGGTGCTATGGGAGCAGGTCTTTTGTAAAGCTGATTACTTTTAACTGCCTACTTAAGACCAAGCCACTCAAAACACTTGGAAGTACACAGGGATAGGTTATAGCAATATACTACTGGAGAAATTCACCACCACCCCATACTGAGGATGGAAAAAAAAATCCACTGCAGACAAAACAAAACAAAACAAAAGCAATCTGGATGTAATCTCACAGATGTTTGTACCATGATTCTTTGTATCTCATGTTTCACTAAAATGCCAGAGTCTACACAGATATCAGAAAAACACATGGCAAAAATCACCTAGATGTAAGGTAGATGTAATAACACATAAAGATTGCTGTTGTTGTTCAGTGGTTTTGCTGGAAAGAAGACAAAGGAGTGCAATGAAATTAAATAAAAGTACTCATATCAACAACAGCATGGTGTAGGGGTTTTAATGTTGGACTACATCCCCAGAGACCAGGGCCTGACTCCCCGCTTGGCCATGAAAACCCATTGGGTGACCTTGGGCATGTCTCATATTCTCAGCCTCAGGAAACTCTGTGATGGACTTGCCTTAGGGTTGCCATAGGTTGGAAACAACTTGAAGATATACAACAACAACAACAACTCATATGTATAGCTCCTTTACACAGCGTTTGGAACCATCTTCCAAAATTAATTCAGTTCTATGCAACTGTAATATACAACTGCAGGTATATCTCAGTTAATGAAGTACAGCAGATGTGTTCCTGGCATGATTTCTTCCACAGAAAATTTGGTACTAGAGGTAGAGAAAATATGGAAAGAATGGGAATAGATTGCTGGACCACCAAAAATATGGTTCAACATATTTCAGACAACTTTTTATTCAGAACTAACAGTATGCATATGTTAGGTCAGTTAAGCCTTGCATAAGGAAGCAAAAATATTTTCAGCCTTCTAGAGACCACTTGAAAGCATCTTCCAAAATGCTCCTAGGGATGTTTCCTCACCACCACCATCCCGCTTTTCTTATGATTTCCATTTTAATGGCCAGACTTTGAGATCTAGTGGTTTCTTTGGGCAGTGGCAGTGGGCGGTGGCAGATAGGTTATCCAGGGGATGGCCAGTGAGGTAAGGTAATCTGCTTTCCCCTTTCCTCTCTGTTTTGCTGTGCATGCATGATCAGTAAGGAATTTTAGAGGCAGCTCTCAAAACAACCTTGCTTGTTGTAAACAGGCACACATGCCTACAGTTGTACCAATGGGAATAAATTCCACTCTTTCCCATGTCAAATTTTGCTTATTGCATTGTTTACAACTGAGATACTGCTGCAGCCTGATACCAAAAGGCTGCATTTCTTCAGCCCTCACCATCCTTCCAGTACTGATGCTGCTAAAACACTTTCAGCTAGAAAGGAGATGACAAGGAAAGAGGGCTAGATGGGCATTAAAAGGCACTGGGAAAAATCGAGCCTCTTTGTTAGAAGCCTTGTTAACTCAGCTATGTCTCTATAAACTCAGAGTTTTGCAAATAAAGTTGGCCCTCCACATTTGTGGGTTTTACTTTCATGGATTTGATTATTTGTGAGCTTCTCCAGCCCTTCCTCCCACCTCAGGCACTTCTTTTCTGGGGGAACCTTCCTCCTCAATGGATCAGGCCATGCAGCCCTTTAAAAATCTGCCTCTGGTCATCCTCCTCCTCCATTACTAGCTACCTGGCCAACTAAGGAAGCTCGCAGCCTGATTTCTCGGCACCACAAACCCTCTCCCCATGCTTCCCCACACCAGCAAGAAAGGAGATGGGTGTGGGAGGGGAATTATAGATCACCATGCTGATTCAGCTCCTTTCCCTCTTCTTTCCGGTGACCTGGTTTGGACCCTGAGTGTCCATTCTTCTCACCATGCCTCAGACCCCTTCCCACAAACGCACACACATTTTGATATTTGTGTTTTTTTCACTTTTAAGGGGGAGGAGGTCCTTTGCCCCTAAACCCTAGTGAGTGTGGAGGGCTGATTGTAGAAAGGGCTTGAATGGAGGGATTTATAGCACAGCAGGCAAAACAGAAAAACAGTAAGAACAAGAACAACCACCACCAAGGAATGATATAAATAAACTGTTTTCATCTCTAAAAACCCTATGATTTGAGAGTCCAGAGAATGAACCTAGGACCTTCTGCATACAAAACAAGTGCTACCCCACATTGTAAATATATAGCATTCTGCTTCTCTCCCCTGCTTGAAGCACTGCTAACGAAATCAGCATCTGGACAGAAATACCATCACTTGCACAATACTGAACTGCTGGCATCTCAAGCACATGAGACAACTAACAGACCATTGAATAAAGTAAGCAAGAGGGGTCAGAATGCAGCAACTAGGGATGACTTGGGCCCTTTCCGCACCGTACCACGATCCCGTGACTCTCGATGTCATCCCAGCAGTGCCTTTGCTGGGATGGGAGTATGTTTCAAACACTCCCCTCCACACCTGGACAGCTGCTGGCTGCTGGTAGCATTCAGGACACATACCCTCCTTCTGCAGCACAGCTGGCCTCTTCCGGTGGTGCACTGAGGAAGGAAGCGCCTCGATGGTGCTTCCATCCTTTCTGCACAGCCCCAGCCGACGTGATCATCATATGAATGGGGCCTATGATCAGATTTTTCCTGGTAATAGTATAATGCACCATCATGATGGCTGGGGACATCACAGGAGCAGGACCAGAATGACGTCATGTAGTAGTATGCATCACAGACATGCTGGGATGGGGATGCAGTGCAGAAATGGCCTTGGTCTCTCAAAATAAGTGTACATGCAGAAGATACAATGGGATTAGAATTTTGGGGATAGCAAGGACATACCGTCCTTAGGGAGCTGGGTGTTTAGTTTGGAGAAGAGGAGACCGAAAGGTGATGTGATAGCTGTCTTTAAATATCTGAAGGGATGTCAAGAAGAAGATGGAGCAAGTTTGTTTTCTACTGCTCCAGAGACTAGGATATGGAGCAATGGATTCAAATGACAAGAAATGAGATGCCACCTAAACATTAGGAAGAACTTATCTACTGCAACAGCAGCTTGACAGTAGCTGAATGGGCTGCCTCAGAAAATGGTGGATATCCCTTTTTTGAAGTTCTTTAAACAGAGATTGTATGGGCATCTTTCAGGGGTGCTTTAGTTGTGTGTTTCTCCGGTGTGGTCAGGGGTTAGACTAGATGGCTCTTGTGGTCCCTTCCAGTTCTATGATTCAGCGATTTTACCCGTTGAAGAATTTTGCATTACCTCAGATTCTTACATCAAAAGAAGTGGATCTGACAAAAGAAAGTGCCTTATCTGTTCTGCACCACCTTCAACATCAAGTGCCCTATATGGCTATTCAATTAACAAGAAAGGATATGCTTTGTCTTTGAAGAGAGAGCCGTCTCCCCTAGATTCAATTTTCCCCAACTAGAACAAAGCAATCATACTGCAATGTAAAAACACACAGAATCTCACCTTCCAGTTTGCCAGAGTCTCACATTTTGGGTCTTTTGAATGAGCTCCAGGCTTACCACAAATCAATCCTTTAATGACCTCTGCTAAGTCATGTTGAATACAACTCATATCCCCTGTGTTAAAGTGGGGAGGAGGAAGAAGCTTAGCCCAGTATTTCCACTGCTGGGAGAGCAGACTGAAACATTAATCATTCTCTTTTACCTTCCCAAGACTACTTTCTCCTAGGCAATGAGATGCTTTCGTCTTCCAAAAAAACGGGGGGGGGAGAGAACCATACAACATTATCTAATCCCCTCCTCTTCAAATTTGTACCAATGTGGAAATATGCAGATTAAGCAAAGTTGAACAAGTACGCATAAATTATCCTGACTGAGAATTTGGGGATTTATCAGAAGAAGAAAAAAAATAGGGTTTTATTACAGAACGCCAGGGTTGCAAAATACAACAAAATCCAAAATCCACAAAAAAGCGACACCTTCATTGGCCAACCAAAATGCAGAAAATATATCATGCAAACTTTCAAAGCTTCACTGGCTTCTTCACCAGGCAAAGATATTTAAAATCATACAGGACAAGAAAGGTGGCAATGTTAGAGTCGCAGGCCTATATTTCAAAAAGGAAACGGGAGTGGGGGGAAACCAAATGTGGCAGCACCTTAAAGACTAACTGGCTTTTGTTTTCACATGAGCTTTCATGGATGTAAACCCACTTCTTTGGATGCAATATCAAGTGGCTTCAGGCATAAAGCCTATTTATACAGCTGTGGGAGTGAGATAGAATGTTATACAACCTTGCCCTAAATTACCAAAGGGCTCCATAAGCTGATTCAGTGTCAGATTGCAAGGCATCCCTGTCATTTTTCTGAGTGACAAGGAAGAATGGGGGGCGTGAAACAAGGGACTCCCTTAGTACTGCTTGGAATGTATGTAACCATTGTTGAAAGCTACTATGGCCATTTCCGCACTAGACTGTTACAGCGCTATTATTCCACTTGCAACATCCTATGGATCATCCTATGGAACATCCATGCGGCCCCTCCCGAAACTGCAAACCCCAGGATTCCATAGGATGTTGCAAGTGGAATAATAGCGCTGTAACACTCCAATGCGGAAATGGCCTATAGTATCCCATACTTTAACCACTGCTAATTGCTGCTACATTATATGTCATAGATCACTTGCTGTTAAATGGTATCTGATGGATGGGGCTGAGCGGGAAAGGTAAGAAGTGAAAGTGAATATTGCCTGGTGTCAGTTTGTTATGAGACGGTATGGCATGGAGTTAACTGGGGAAGGCATGTAGACGTGTCAACAATGTTCGAGGACAAGGCAGTTAGAGACAAGCACTGGCCTCGGAAAGTGTTGGGGGCATCAATCATAAGCTGTAACCAATGAATGCTTTACAGCTTAAATTTGTATGGACAACGTTTAAAAGAGGTAAGCTACCTATGGTAATCAGTTTCACCAATTTCTGGTGAAACATGCTACTGTTGCTCATGTTAATCCATTGAATAAAACTACTGGAAACTTCAGAATGTATTAGTGGATTGTGGGTCATCCAGTACATGACAGTGGAATATGCTGCCTCGGGGTGTGGTGGAGTCTCCTTCCTTGGAGGTTTTTAAGCAGAGGCTGGATGCCCATCTGTCGGGAGTGCTTTGAGGGCATTCCTGCATGGCACGGGGTTGGACTGGATGGCCCCTGTGGTCTCTTCCAACTCCACATTTCTATGATTCTATGATTCTATGGCATTCAGGCCTTTCGGATCTTTAAAGTGGTCAGTTAGCATTGAGGTGGGAAAGCAATAAATCTGCTTACCAAAAGTCATTTTCCTAGGGTTCAAAATTCTCTCTGAGAAGATTCTTTTTGTTATCTGTGCAGCAGCGAGGACTCTTTTATTAATATATGTAGTGTGCCATGAAGCCATTGTCTTTATTCATACCTCTGCTAATGGATTGGAGTTTGTGAACATAATTCAATTCAGCAGTTTCTCTTTCTAGTGTTCCTTTGTAATTTCCTTGTTCAAGAAGCGCAACCTGTAAATAATTTACTATGAATCCAGAAAGGTTGAAATGTTCTGCAACTGGTTTTCGGGTATTGCCATTTCTAATGTCAAATTTGTGTACATCAATTCTGTTGTGTAGGCACTGCTCTGTTTGCCCAATGTAGAGGGCACTGCTGGCACAGGATGGCACATATCTCATTGGAAGAAGAGCAAGTAAATGTACCACTGATGTTATTGGCCCCTGTAGTATTGCTCCCAGGGTAGATGTAGGGACAGAGTTGGCATCTGGGTTTGTGGCAGGGTCTTGCTCCTGTATTACCATCTATATTATGGATCCTGTTTTAAATGAGTAGCAGTTTAAGATTTGGAGGCTGTCTGTAAGTCAATAAAGGTCTGCGTCCCAGAGCTTGTGAGAGCTATGTTATTCTCCAGAACTGGTTGTAGCTTCCTGATGATATTTTCGAGGCTGAAGCCTACATTTTGTTTCAGATGTTGTATTTATTTACAACAGAGTAATGTCTGAGACAAAATGTAGTCCTGTGATTTTAACATTGTCATTTTTTTTCTCCTGTATGATTTTTTACATCTTTTGCCTGATGAAGAAGCCAATGAAGCTTTGAAAGCTTGCACAATGTATTTTCTGCATTTTGGTTGGCCAATAAAGGTATTGCTCTTCTGTGGATTTTGAATTTTGTTGTATTTTGCTGCATGGCCAACACAGGGTTACAGTGTGCATGTGTGCGTGTGCGTGTGGCAGAGTGTGTTTGTGATAAAAATAATAATAATGAAACCCTCACTCAAAGCTAGAAACTCCCCTTTTCCAATATCAACTCAAAAAGCCTTGAGATTCCAATTCCCTAAAAGCAAGAGTGTCATCTAGGCTAAAAAGACTAAGAGCCTTGGCTCCATCCTGTGTTTTTTAACACCCAAGGAAGAAAGGGAGCTCCCTCCTTGATCTGCAACTGTTAATTACACTCCTTGTTTAAAGTAACAGACCCTCTGAAGCAAGCAAACATCTAAGTTCCTGTTAGTTGAATTTCACATGCTGTCTGAAAATGATAAACAGATTGAGACAGTATGGAAATGTTGACAGATGCTAGACAGAGAGGATGTGCTTTGAACGAAGTGTTAATTGTTTTCTGAATGTTTACATGAGGAAAGCCACCTATTTGGTGCATATAAGGTGGTCACTGAGAAATGCATTTTGTCTCACTTTGGACTTTCACAAGGTGTTGACCTACTTCTGCTGCAGAAATAAACCTTGCCTTAACTCCTGGCTCATGCTGCTTTGCTAATTTGGACTCTCTGCTGGGCAAGGAATCTCATTCTTGTGACACTGTTGGTTAGGGAATTGCTATCAATCATAGAATCACAGAATCTTAACAGCTGAAAGGTACCACAGGGGCCATCTGGTCCAACCCCATTCTGCCATGCAGGAATACACAGTTACATCTTTCCTGCAAGATGTCCATCCAGTCTCTGTTTAAAGATCTTCAAAGATGGAAAGTCCATGGTCATCCAAGACATCCTATTCCACTGTTGAACCACTCTTACAGTGTTCAAGTGGGATCTCTTTTCTTTTAATTTGAATCCATTGGTTCTGCTTCTTTCTGGAGCAGCAGAAAACAAGCTTGCTCCATCTCTATATGGCACCTCTTCAGATATTTAAAGACAGTATCATGTTACAGCTCAGTCTCTTCTTCTCCACATTAAATATACCCAGCTCCCTTAGTCATTCCACCTAAGGCTTAGGTTCCAGACCTTTGATCACTTCGGTCACTCTTCTCCAGACACTTTCCAACTTGTCAATGTCCTCCTTGAACTGTGGGGCCCAGGATTGGACACAGTATTCCAAATGAGGTCTGACCAAAGCAGAACAAAGTGGTGTCAATAGTTCCCTCGATCAGGACACCATAAGCCTGTTAATGCAGCCCAGAACTGCATTGGCTTTTTTTGGTTGCTGCATTTGATAGATGTGGCATGCTTTTCTTGCAACAGACTCAGGCCACTTCCGCCCTACACTGTTATGGTACTACTATTCCACTTTCAACATCCTATGGAATCTTAGGATTTGGAGTTTAGGAAGGGGCGTTTAGAATTCTCAGCCAGAGAGCTCTTGGGCCTCAGAAAACTACAAACCCCAGAATTCCATAGGATGTTGAAAGTGGAATAACAACTCTATAACAGTGTAGTACAGAAATGACCTCAGTCTTAAATATATTTGTTCAAAACACTAACTGAGCTTAGGCAGATGTACACCCTAGGAATGGTGTGCAGGATTCCAGTGAGAGTTGCAGCCACTGTGGACTACGGTCCATTTCATCTGGTTCTTGGAACAGTGCCCTGAGTTAGCACACACAGATGTGTGCAGAGACATACACATACATATGTCGTACCCCTCCTTGAGCCTTGGGGAAAGGCAGGTAAGCCACTGGGGGGGGAACCCTGAAAGTGTGTGTGTGTGTGAAGCTACAGAATCTCCTTGTTTCCTTCTGGCCTATTGTTTACATTCCTTCTCCCCTCTCTCCATCTATGCATGTATATTCCCCAGTGGAGGATGGTATGCCAGGCACCTGACATTATGAGCTCCAGTCCATAAACACTTATGCTACCATAAATCTCATAGCCTTTTAAAATGCCACAAGAAGACTCTCTGCCAGTCTCTCAAATGTGATTAAAACAGCCTCTTTGCATGGAAATATAAGTCAGTGTTAAAATCAGCATAGTAATTAGAAGAAACACAAGCACACACAGGATGGGGCTACCAGCCAGCTCTCAGACCCACTTTCCAAAGGGGAAACCAGAATCATCTGTCCAGCAGCAGAGGCAACAAAGAGTTCTGTGGTACCTGGAAAACTAACACATTTCTCTAATGCACCAAACAGTCCACTTCAACAGATGCAGGAAGTGTTGACAGGGATGGAAAGGAAATAACACCTTGGCAGAAGTTTCCTTTGCTTTGTGGGTCAGGCAAAAGACAGAAAAACACTTACATGGGCTTTAGAAAGTCCAATCCATGGTATTTCAACAAGGCGTCTTTCCCTCCTCCCTGTCTCCTTGCAGGTTTACAAAGGGGAGAGAGAGTAAATTGAGTCTTGCTCTCGACCAGCCTGTGACACAATAGCATTTACACTGGGCCATTGGCTTCTGCTTTCAGCATCTCTCTGAATCTCAACCCTGGGGGCAGGTATGAGATACTTTCCTGGCAAGCTGCCTTCTTAATGTGATTTTTATTCACTCTTCTCAAGCCAATGGGGAGCAGAGGGACATTGAGATAATGCCAGATAGCTTGGGAATTAAAGCAATGTAATTTGCCAGAGGTTACCAGCTCAAAGAAGCAGTTTACTACAAAAATGCATTAATTTTTTTTGGGGGGGGGGCAATTACACAGAAAATGCTGTGTACTGTGGCTCACTTATCCTTCTGAACATTGACTAAAACTAATAGGCTGATTGATTTAATTGAAGCTAGGGAGAGGTGGAGTGTATTGCCTCTGGCAGATAAACTCTATACAACCCCGGCTTTCTGCAAAGAGGAGGTTGGGTTGAACACCCCACCTGCAACCTCCTCCCTCCCGTACACAATAGCTTCCATGGAGAATGAGTTCCTTGTACTCCTGAACACTTCCTCGTCAGTTTCTGTCCAAGTTTCAGAAATGATGGCTGTATGAGACAACAATCTTCCTTCACAGAACAATAATTTCAATTAACCTGTCCCTCTTTTCCTCCTGTTCTTTTGTTATATAACTAAAACCCTGCATTAAGCTGGTGCTCTACAAGTGCATATGGAAAATGGAGGTTAGACTTCAAATGATAACAATAAAAACCTCACAATTCATTGTCTGATTTATGGACTGCATCACACACACACACACACACACACACAACGACTATCAATTTACAATCACTGTCAGAGACAGACACAGTTTTACCACACAGTGACTTGCCTACCCACAAAATAGTAAACATATCCAAGTTAATTAAAAAAAAACACACACACACTGTTAATCTGCAACATGCACAGAAGGATTCAAGTGCCCTGGAATGAAGGGATTCTGAACCATTCATCACCTCTCAAAAGCCCACTTTTGTTCTTGCTTTACAGGACAAAGCAAACAAAGACGACTTTGCCAGAATGAACAATCCCATCCAACCCATTTTTAAATCCTCCTCCTCTTCCTCCTTCCACGAGGCTGGCTTGCAGGATGATTCCCACCATCTGTCCCAGACTCCAGCATCTCCAAATTTCCACCCAAGACTCTTGATTTCTGGTAAGGTTGATGCCCAATTGGGGAAAGAGGAAGCAAACGACCTCCCCTCGGAACTGTGTGGAAGTCAGTTGCGGAAGGCTCTGTTTCAGAGAAAGGAACTGGCAAAACCACCTCTGAGTATTCCTTGCCTGAGAAAAGCTTCTGAAATTCACGGGGTCGCCATAAGTCGTCAAGCGACTTGAAAGCGCGCACACAGGCAGACAGCAAAGAACTATCCCTGCCGAAGTTGCTGTTCGCACCTTTCTCTGCCTCTTTTCCCTGGACTGGAGGCTTAAAAAGAAAGAAAGAGGAAATACTCGGAGCCTATTTCAATATTCCGTGGGTGGAGGGGTTGGAAGAAAGGCACGGCCGGGCCAAGCAGCGATGCCCCTCCTTCCCCTCCAAACCTATCCAGTGCCCATTGAAAAAAAATCTCTCGCCTAATCTCCCTCCTTTCGCCTCAGATGACATAAGAAGCAGGGTCAGAAGACCGCGGGGGCTGGAGGCAAGGGAGGAAAGAGACCCCCTGCACCTTTAAGAGCGGAAGGAACCGGGGCGGGGGAGATTTCAGCAGGTGCAGCTTTGCTTCTCGACCTGGCCAAAGCCTGCCAACTCTTAAAGAGGAAGGACCCCCTTTTTGCGGGCACCCGAGGAAAAAGCCTGCGCTCCCCGCACACCCAGACCCCGATTTGTGGGGCTGAGTGGCTTATGCCCCTTTTCTGACCCGCCCTACAAATACTTCCCCCCAGCAACTTTGCTAATGCACTTGTGGGGAGCGCGGGGAGGAGAGGGCACTGGATAGGACATCAGGGACCCCTCTGCCCTACCAGCCGCCCAGCCTGTGGGGTGTGCGTGGCTCGCCCCCGCCCCGAGCCAAGCTTCCCCCCAACTTGCCTTGTGATGCTCCTCGGCTCTCGCCTGCCCCGGTTCTCTCTCGCTCGCGCTCTGGCTCACCTCAGGCTCTTCTGCCGCTGCTGCTCCTGCGGCCGGGACTTTGCAACGAGGAAGAAGAGGAGGAGGAGGAGGAAGCAAAAGAGGCGCCCCCAAACCAGGCTCCCCATGGCTTCAGAGCAAGGGATGGGGCGAGGGAGCAACAACGGGATGAAAAAGGGGGGCGCCGCCAGCAGCAGCAGCCGCCGCCGCCGCCGCCCTGCGAGGGAGCCCGATGCAATGGCCAAGCTCGTCCTTCCTGGCTCGGCGGCGGCGGCGGCGGCGGCGGCGGCATCGACAATAACAGCCGCACACTGCGACTGCGGGCGGCTGGGGAAGGGGCGGCTGGGGCCGCCCGTGGTGCCCGTTCCTGCCTGGATGCTGCGGCTGCTTCTCCCTCGCCCCCTTCCCGCCTCCCCCTCCTTTGTTGGTGGCACTCCGAGGACGTCAGCGGCTCCGGACCCTCCTGAGCCAAGCGGAGAAGCCCGAGGATGCGCGCTCCGGCCGGGCGCCCTCCTGCCGGCGCGCTGCCTCCGGGGCCGCTCCCCTCGCCGGAGCCCCCCCGCGCCGCGCCGGAGCCGCCCCTAAACAGCCGGCCAAGAGCACCGCAGGAGCGAGGGAGGGGGCCAACCCCCCGCCCCACCGCCCCAGCCACTGGGTCAGCTGGAAAGGAGGCCCCGCCGGACTTCAAGCGGAGTCCTCGCCCGGTTTACTCGAAAGTAAAGTTCACAGAGTTCGAGGGGCCCTTGGGCCAAATTATACCCCTCCGACAGAGAATCCAAAATGTACCCTGAGCTGCATAGGCCATCCTGATCTAGTGATCTCCACCAGGAGAGGATCTTTTGTAAAGCTAATGGCTTTTGATTGCCTACTCAAGACCCAGTCACCCAAAATTCTTGGAAGTACACAGGGATAGCTGACAACAGTATCTGTGCACGTGCGCCTTCAAGTTGTCTGTTGGTTTATGGCAACCCCATGAATTTTATAGGATTTTCTTAGGCAAGGAATCCCTCAGGGGTCATTTTGTCAGTTTGCTCTTCTGAGATAGAGCCCACAGTACCCGGTATTATGTGTTGGTCCCCCATCCGGATAGTAACTGGGGCTGACCCTGTTAGCTTCGAAAATTTATCCCACCTCCATGTTGCATCTTAGGCCATTTCTGCACTAGACTGTTAAAGCGCTATTATTCCACTTTCAACATCCTATGGAATCCTGTGATTTGCAGTTTAGGGACAGTCTAGTGCAGAAATGGCCTTAGTGCTAAATTCAGAGGGGACAGGGAAGCAGGGAAGGCAGATGATGTCATTGCTAATCAAAAAGCCCTGTCTGGTCAATCTTGGCTTTGCTATATTACCATCATTGGTATCTGCTGATAGGTTGGTTGAATAATTTATTTCATTTAAAACACATCATTCTCTCTGAGCCTCAAAGTGCCACCAAACAAGAGCCATCTACAATTCAGGGCATAAGCATAATATTGGCTTCCCTTACAAGGTTTTTCTGAAGGTTACAATTAGGATAATACGCATGAAAACCTGTGGCAGGTATCCTGTCCCTTAGCCCCACGTAGAGGAAACACATTGACTCAGTTACTGAATGATGAGCCAACAAGTAAGTAAATCAAATGGATTCAGTGGATCTATTCTCATTCCCTGTTCTCAGTTGAAAAGGCAGATGATGATGTTGATGGCAAATGAGTCTGTCTAGTCCTGCCTTCTCTGGAAAGCCCCTGATAGCTAAAATCAAAGAGATGAGATCAGCTACACCAGTGATTCTTAACCTTTTCTTTACTGAGGATCCCCCTGTAAATTTAAGTTATTGTTGAGGACCTTCCAGACTTAACTCCAGATTCAAATCTTTCAATTTAGATTTAAATATTCAAATATTTATTTAAACACCCAAATGTTTATTTAAGGTTTCTGGAGATTAGGATTCAAATCCCCACTCAGACACTGGATGAACTTGGGCAAGTCATAGTAGACTGTTGTAGTGCTATTATTCCACTTTCAACATCCTATGGAATCCTGGGGTTTGCAGTTTAGGGAGGGGCCTCTGAGGGCACCAAGGGACACAGCAGCTGGTGAGTAGTTTGACATGTACACATGCCTGCCACCATGTCCTTCAACGCCCACATCCTCTGCTACCATGTTCTTGATGAAACGCACATCAAGTGTGTGTTTGTATGCCCACACTGCACCCACAAGCCCCCCTCATTGCCATGTCTTTGTTGTTGTTGTTGCTGCTGCTGTTGGTGTCCAGACACCGAGCTTTGTGGACCCCCATGAGGGCTCTGCTGATCCCAAAGGTCCCTGGACCCCAAGTTAAGAACCACTGAGCTGAATCACAATCAAAGCCAGGTGTTGAGATAGCAAGATGGGGTGGTTGGGTGAATAGTAGATAAGCCAATTAAAAGCAGTGTAGCATCCCCAGAAAACAACTGTCCATCTTCTGCTTGAAGATGGCATGTAAGAGAGCCCTCTGGGTAACTGGTTCCATCATCAAACTGCTCTTATCAACAAGTTCTTCCTAATTTTCAGCTTAAATAATCTTTCCAGTAAGCCCATTCAGTCTAGTCCAGGGTAACCCCTATGAGTTGTCGGCCTAATCCAAGGGGTGGGGAAACCTTAGGGAAGTGGTTGTACTTGCTAGCCGAGTTCAGAAAGAAAAGGATTGCTGGAGTTGGAGAGGAGTAAGCCCTTGAAAAAGATAGTGCATTTTCAGTTAGGTACAGGAAGCCCCCACCTTTCAACACCCTGTAATCTTATAACTTACTTTTTTAACACTTCCAAATTAAGGACAAATTCCATTAATTGAATATGGGGTTCACTGTTCTTCAGTTCTTCTTGCCTACACAGGCTTGCTTAGGACCATTCACATGTGTGTGCAGTCCCAAGTCTTTGCCCTGGTCAAATTGATGGAGCTTGTCTCTATTGCAAGCATCAAAACAGCAGGCTTCCATCAGTTCTTCTTGCCTAGGGAGGCTTGCTTGGGACCATTGCATGCGCTACTTGTAAAGCAAGCTCAGAGGGGGAAAAGGTGCCAAGCCAGCTGAGAGACTTTACAAGCAGCACATATTTGCAGTGGGTCCCAAGTGAGCCTCCGTAAGTCCATGCTCCTTACAGTAGATCAGTGGTTCTCAACCTGTGGGTCCCCAGATGTTTCTAGACTTCAGCTCCCAGAAGCCCTGAGCATTGACCATAGTGGCTGGGGCTTCTGGGAGCTGAAGTCCACAAACATCTGGGGACCCACAGGTAGATGGAACCACTGCAGTAAGTGGTTTCCACTTTTAGACCAAGTCCTCTTTCTGACAGCACTCTGGTCTCTAATCTGTCAGAGAAACTGGGGAAACCTGTGTTTAGGAGGGAACAAAAGAGGTAAATTCTTTGCGCTGTAATTTCTATACTGTATTTCCATCTCTCTCTCTCTTTCTCTCTCTCTCCTGCTCTCTAATTTACAGTTTAAGATTGCATCCAGATGTTGCAGAAACACTGAATAACACAGGCAGAAAAGTCCTGCAATCAGGTTCTGCATTGGGACCTCATTGGATTCTTGGCACTTTAAGGACAGTGCATATGTGTCAAATTTAATATACAATTTGTTGTACTGTTGTTAAATATAGGTATATACGTTGAGGCTTAGCTTGGGGTTGTGTTTGCAGTATTCAATTACACTTGTTCCCGTAGAATCCTGAAAGAATTACACTTCTATCTGGAGCGATAGAGGCCAATGTTTTGCCCACATCTTTGTGATAATAACCTTTCTATGTGAAGCACTCCATCATCTCTCTCTACTGTACCCAACATCTTAATCTTCTCTTCACAAATCAAAATATGCCCAGCACCTTCAGCCTTTTCTGCTAGCACTTCTATCCCACTGCCCACCATTTTCAACCTCTTCTGAGTCCATTCCTATTTGAGGAAAATGAAATCTTATGGTTTGTTCTTGTATCTTCAAACTCCATCATCTGTTCTACTAGGAAGAATCTTTCTGTCATAAGCATTCCTGAGTCAGCGTACAGAATTATTGCTCTAGAAATGCTGAGGGACCTTCCGTGTTCAAAAGCATGATATACTTCCAAGCATAAATTGTTGCTGGGAACCAGATTACAAGGGCGGCTGATTTTGCCTTTGGGCTGAATTGTAGCTCTGTTGGAAACATCCCACCTTCCCCCGTTATCTGTTGAACGACAGCACTCATGATTACTGAGAATTAGTCCAGTGTATGTGCTTTCAAGTCACCTGTCACCTTATGGGGACCCTACAAATTTCATAGGGATTTCTTAAGCAAGGAACACTCAGAAATGGTTTTACCAGTTCCTTCCTCTGAAATATAGCACTTGCACTTATTTGCAGTCTTCTAGTCAAGTACTAAACAAGGCTAACCCTGCTTAGCTTCTGAGTTCAGACAGGATCTGGCGGCTCTAGGATATTTAGGCCACAGTAGACCCAACGTGGTGTAGTTATTTGAGTGCTGAACTAGGACACTGGAGACCAGGGTTTGAATTTCCACTTGGCCATGGAAACCTACTGGGTGACCTTGGGCAATTCACATTCTCTCATCCTCAGAGGAAGGCAAGGACACCCCCCTCAAATAAGTTTTGCCAAGAAAACCCCATGATTGGTTTACTTTGTGGTCACCAGAAGCCAAAAGTGACTTGAAGGCACACAACAACAGCAGCAACAACAACAACTGATGAATCTTTAATATGAATCTGCAGGGTTCTTCATAGATGCTGTGGAAGATAAAATAAAATCCTTTTGTCACTAAGGAAAGTTGTGGAGGCAGAGAGCTTTCCTGGTTTTAAATTCACAGGGTTCTACAGGATTTACCTGTAGACTTATTTCCATTCACCATCATTATATTAATGCAAAAAGTCATAGAAATATCTGATTGTCACTGCTATAATGGTGTGGACTTTCTGAGCATGGGCAAATTGCCTTGCTGTGTTCACACAATCAAGCAGTCTATAGATGTTTGATATTAGGTGAGGTAGGGAGGGAATTGGGTGGGAAAACAGGACAGAGCCTTCTCCATGGTTGCCCCTATACTCTGGAACTCCCTTCCCAGGATGGCTAAGCTGCTTTCCTCCTTGCTGTCTTCCCACCATCAAGTGAAGACTTTTCTATTCCCGCAGGTGTGTAGAAACTAATTCTTTTATATAACCGGTTTTCTGTTTCAGTGCTGTGCTGTTTTTAATCTATGCTTTTAAATGCATATTTTACATGTTTTTCATTCTGTAGACAATTGGCTATTATTTTAATCTGAATCTTTTATATGTTTTTAGCTATATGTGGTTTTACTTGCCTCTCTTTTTATTCTCTAAGCCCCATTGAGTCCCCCTTTTCAGGTAAAAGGCAGGATGCAAATAAAGGGATTTTACTCCATTCTCAGAATGAAAAGGTATGGAATTCAAGGCAGCTTCTGCTATGACCTGCATAGTACCAAATTCTGCTTCAGCTGCTTTACACGTTGTGTGGGATGGTCAGTTCCAAAGCAGGCATAGCAGGGAGCGAGGCAGACAGAATATTCCCATCTAGGCAGACCTCACCATTGCCTTGAAATTACAGTGGAGATGGAGCTTCCATCAGGGTGCTGTAATCGTGAGCAGAGTGTACTAAACAGTGCACAGCTCACTCAAGCAAGGTGTTTTGATTTTGCATTGTTTTGCCTAGTTCCTCACTCCCGTGTCAGACAAGCATTATTCAAAGAACTAGCTCTGGTTTTAGGATAAAGCACTTCACTCTCAAAACATCCATTCTTAG
Organism: Iguana delicatissima; assembly: GCA_948472985.1. Lineage (NCBI taxonomy): Eukaryota > Metazoa > Chordata > Lepidosauria > Squamata > Iguanidae > Iguana > Iguana delicatissima. The sequence continues at coordinate 292,402 of CAOKZL010000905.1, forward strand.
CTCCAGTGCTGGGGTAGGGTTCAGGGATGGGGTGCAAGGCAACTTACCATGGTGAGGACCTTCTGCTGAGGGCTGTAGACACAGGCAACAGCAACAAAACAACTAACAAAAAAGTTAGTGTCAGCTGCTGATTTCACTTCTTAAAAATTAACTTCATTGCCTCCACTCCATGTAGTTTTCCTTTCAGGTAGGGTAGCCTCTTTCTAAAAAACCCAGCATAGTGTAGTGGTTTGAGAACAGAGTTTGATTCTCGGCTTGGCCGTGGAAACCCAATGGGTGACCTTGGGCATGTCACATGCTCTCAGCTCCAGAAAACCCCATGATAGGTTTGCCTTAGGATTGCCGTAAGTTGGAAATGACTGGAAGGTATACAACAAAACACAACAACAGTGTCCTCTACATTGCCAAAAAGGGAAGCACATCATCAAAAAGAGGATGTCAATTTGCATAGAATGTGCATGTGCTAATGCATAGGTGAGAGACAGTGTGGCATCGTGGTTTGAGCATTGGGCTATAACCCTGGAGAGCAAGGTTTGATCCCCCACTTGACCATGGAAACCCACTGGGTGAGCTTGGGTGCATCACATACTCTCAGCCCTAGAAAACTGTTATAGGTTCACTTTAGGGTTGCCGTAAATTGGAAATGACTTGAAGGCACACAACAGCAACAACAATAACAACATATAGGTATCAATGCTAGTTCAAAGCAATGACTAGGGTACAGCTGGATATACCAAAGGTGACCTGTCTGCCTGCTTAGTCTCAGTGCTAGGGGCCAATGGGGACCTTACTTGCTCTCTTGGTTTCTTAAGGCTCTTGAATTAGACTTGTACAGCTCTTTCAAAACAGGTTGCCTTCAAACATGGGACACACTTCTCTAATGAACGATGCATGACCACCCTCCTGAGGTGTTGTGGGAGTTTAAATGGCTGCTTTGAGTCCATCCATTCAACAGCCCTGGGGTAGGCAGAAAGACACTGCAGGACTCTGGGAACCAGAACAATGCCCAAAGGTTCAGCATGCCAATTGTTGGCCTGTTTTGCTGAATTCCATATACATGCTCACATCCACAGGTAGAGAAAAAGACAGAGTTATAGTCTGAGGTTGTAGGAGGAGCCTTTGTGGCCCAATGCAGAGCTCAGAAATGTTACTTTTTAAATTTGTTGTTGTGTGCCTTCAAGTGATTTCTGACTTATGCCAACATTAAGGCAAACTTATCATGACAAGTTTTTGGCAATATTTGCTCTGAGGGTGTGCCACTGCCTTCCTCTGAGGCTGAAAGAGTGTGATATGCCCAAGGACACCCAGTAGGTTTTGATGGTCAAGGGGGGTTTGAAAGCTGATCTTCTGGAGCCAATGCCCACCACTCTGACAACTATACCAAGCATGGGCAGGCAGACGTATAAGCCTGTGGAGCTGTGTTACCTTGAATCAAACTGTTGGTGTGTCTAATCCAGTACTATCTACTATAACCTGTCATTGGAGCTCTCTATGGTCTTAGAGAAGAGTCGTGGTTGTTGTTGTTGTTGTTGTTGTTGTTGTTGTTATTTCTGATTTAGGGCAATCCTAAAGTGACCCTATCATGGAATGTTCTTGGCAATATTTGTTCAGAGGAGGTTTGGTATTGCCTTCCTCTGATGAGAAAATGTGTGAGTTTACATGCTCAGTGAGTTTACATGCCCAACTGAGGATCTGAACACTGGTCTTCCACAGTCCAAGTCCAATGCTTGAACCACTAGACCACATTGGCTTGCTTTTTGGACTTCATTTCCCAGAATGCCCCAGCCAGCATGGCAAGTGGAAGTCCATCCCTTTGAAGGGTTGCACATGCACTGGCCATGCTGCCTAGGGAATTCAGGGAGATTTGTTTACAACAAGTAACTTTTCTAAGCTTTTATCTAGTCCAGAATCCTGTATCTTCCAAAAGTCAAACAGCAAAGGAACAAATCCCCTGACCAAATGAAACAAATCAGAAACAATACAATAAAAGAAAGTTAACTCATTTTACAATAACTGCATTTATGATTATGGAAGAAAAAATGATTTAAAACTTTTTAGTTTTTATTTTACATGCTTACGTGTAGGCAATAATAAACTGAATTAAGATTTGTTGCATCGTGCTGTTTTTGATATTGATATGACTGCCAGTTATGGGCAAGAAGATATTTTGAGGAAGATTTTAAAAAGTATGTGGGCAATGGACAATTGTGGGATGGAGAGAAGGGCAGAAACAATATGGGAAGCATCCACCTTTTGACATCCTGCTCTTCTGATGCTTCTAAATTAAGGACAAATTTGATTAATTCAACTGCTCGTTCTGCTCGTTTATCAGTTCTTCTTGCTTATGGAGGCTTGCTTGCAACTGCTTTCACATTCTCGCTGCTTAAAAGCAAACTGCGAAGGGAAAAACAGCACTAAGCCAACCGAGAAACTTTGCAAGCAATGCGCACATAATCTGTAACAAGTCAACCTCCATAAATCCTTCATGCTCTCTACAATACAGTACATGGGTTCCGCTTTTCAACCAGTTCTGTTTTCTGACAGAAGTCTGGTCCCTAACCTGTCAGATAAGTGGGGGAAGCTTATAACTGAGAAATTACAAATTCATGAACTACTGTAGCTAGGTTTTCCTTGTCCTGGAACAGCCATAGCTGGCAGACCAGCTGAAGCTGGTCCTAGGCATTCAGAACTACAGAATTCCTCAATGAGACCTAAATTATGACTGTATTCCTTAAAATGACTGGAGCTCCATCTGGGAAAGATTGTTTACCCAGTTGTCAGGTCCCACTAATCCAGAGTCTGTGTTATTGGGATTCACCTGATAAATTTACTTTAATTTTTTTTTCTTTTTTAGGATTTTTTTTCTAACCTACTTTAAGGTTTTTTTTGGGTCGGGTGTTAATTCTGTAATGTAACAATGCTTATTTATAATGCCCTTTACACCAAAGAGCTGAACAACAACATATACAATCAGGGACAAAGACATTAAAACAGAAGACCACAACAATGTTGAACCTCCTGGGAAGACCACTGTACCCTCTAACTATCCCAGTTTGGCAGGGCAGTGATGATTAATTTTCTTTCTTCCCGCTTTTTCAGATGCTTTTAGAATGTCCCTGTTTCTTTCTTCCCTCCTTACTTCAATTGCAGAAAACTGAATTCAGAATTCAAAGCAGTTTGTACTTAGAGGAGAGGAGGAGACAGAATTTTGTCCTTCCCAGTAGTCTTAAGCCCTTTCTGCACAATGGTACCATCCTAGCACGGGGATGCATTACTGCCAGTCTGCAATGTGTGCCATCATACAACATCATCATGGTCCCACTCCTGTCATGTCCCCGGCCATTGCTATCAGGTAGTATACCAATACCAGAAAAAAATCTGGTAACGGCCTTCCTTCACGCAATGATCGCATCACCGGTGGGTGTATGGGAAGGGCGAAAGTACTGTCAAGTGCTTCCTTTCTCAGTGTAGCACAGGAAGAGGCTGGCTGCACTGCAGAAGGAAGGAATGTGTCCTGAATGCTACCCATCCACCAGCAGCCAGCTGGGTGTGGAGGGGAGCATTAGGTCCCGCTCCCATTCCTGGAAAAGGAACTGCTGGGATGACACCGGGATATCACAGATACAGGTATGATGTGAAAAGGGCCTTAGTCAAAAGCAAACTGTTGCAACCTCTCCTAGCTGGTGTACTGGTCGGGTAGCCCTCCATATTTTAGTAGTGGGCTATGTAGTAGGAGTTAAGTAGCAGCTTGCTTGTAACGAGGTATGAGAACCAGAGACCATTAGATAAACAAAAGCTAGGAATGCACAGATAAGCTTAGCCAGGCTGCACCAAGACTTCAAGGTCTCTTGCAGGTGGGAAGATGTTTTATGTTTTGAATCTTGCTAATTGCCTCCAATTCACTCACTGAAGTCCTGTATGATGTATCATACTCCTAATAAATAGTGTTTAAGCACTGTTCCATTTGTGTGCATGAATTCAGTTCATGACAGAGTGAGTGAACTCCTTGTAAAAATATTACAATATGTATCAAAAAACTGAAGAAGAGCCTGAAGAAGAAGGAGCATCCGGCGGAGTCGTCAAAGCTCCAGGTGATGGAATCGCTGGAAGAGACAGACGGACCCCCGCTGGCCTCCTGATGCGAAACCCAAGACACGGCCCTCAGTCCCTCCAACCACCCTGACCAGAGTCAAACCTGGGCCTAGGGGGAAAGACCAGAAACCGCTCAGCGCCAACATCGCTGGGCTACAAGATGGGACACATCAGTTGTCGAGACCAGCTTGATGGAACAACTTCTAGCCAGGGAAGAAGAAGTGGAAAAACAATGAGAAGAAATTTCTAAACTGAGAGCCCAGCTACATGACTGGAGACTTCTGGCACCTCAGGTTGGGTGTGCGCCACCCCAGATTTCAGCAGCAACAGCAGCTGCTCCAGCAACCGCGGCAACCACGCCTCCCAGGATACCGGCCCCACAAGTGGGCCCAAGATCTTTTCGGGAATTGAAGGCCACTTATGATGGTGATGGCGCCACCCTAACATACTTCCTCAACATGGCCTCTAATTATATGGTCGACTATGAGAACAGTTTCCCAGATGATGCCACCAGAGTCAGATACCTGAGCCAGCACCTCGAAGGTGAAGCAGCGGAGTGGGTTGCCAGCCTGTTCAACTCACGAGGTGAAGAGACAGCCGATCTGCAGATGTTCATGCATCACCTCAGAGAAAGGTTTGAAGATCCTTTCTTCCAAGAACAAGCCAGATACCAACTCAGGAAACTACGCCAAGGAAAAGGGACCGTCGGGGAATATGCCCGTGAATTCAGAAAGTTAGCCAGTAAAATACCAGAATGGAAAGACGACATCCTCAAGCAATTTTTCCGAGATGGATTAAACCCCACCATATTAGATCACTGCCTGACACAAGGAGATCCTGCCCGTCTCTTGCCGGAGAAGTGGAAAGCATCATGGAGAGTGCCCAACTCGCCCGGCAGAGACAAGCCCAAGAAAGCGGTCGCTGAACCTTGGCACCCCCAAAAACTACTTTCCTAAGCAGCGAAGAAAAGAAAAAATGACTCCAAGAAGGTACTGTTTCCAGTGTGGGGGAAAAGGCCACATCACCAGTGAATGCCAGGGATCTAAGAAACCCACTGAAGAAAAGTTGGGCACCTCCACCATCCAGCCTGCATCCCGCAAAGCTGATACTCCGAAACCGCCAACCAAACGTCCCACCAGCAGAACCTCTGCTGGAGCTTGCAATGGCGAAGACAGCTCACTGACCACCTTCGACTCAGACAGTGATGAGTGGGATCCCGACCAGTCCGTGAATGTAAGTACAACTAAAACTCGTGATGTATATGTTACAGTAACTTTACAAGGAAATGATGGGAAATTACAAATGTACAGGGCTTTAGTTGACTCAGGCTGCACCACTGGTTTACTGAATCTCACAGTAGCCAAAGAACTTGCGTAAAATTTGAACCCCTAAAAAAGGCCGCCAATTTATCTCAAATAGACAGCTCACCCATGGCAGGGGATACTGTAAGATAAAGGACCAAACCCATACCTGTTCGAGTGGGGAACTTACAGGGGCAATTACGTTTCCTAGTGCCCACCAAAATTGGGTTCCAAATAGTTCTTGGGTACAACTGGCTGAAAAAACACAATCTCCAAATTGACTGGACCCAAGGATTAGTCAAGCATACCCATGATGTCAATCTAGTGCCTGAAATAAAATCTCCCAACATGGCACTTAATTTGAGTCCTGAAGAACTGCAGAAAATCCCACTAGAGTACTGGGATTTACGGAAAGCTTTTGAAGACCACAAAGCAGACAAACTGCCCCTGCACAGAGACTTTAATTGCAAACTGAGATTGATAGATGGAGCCAAAATTCCCAAATCCAAAATATACCCTAAGAACTAAAAGCTCTAAAAAGATTCCTGAACAAAAACCTGCAACACGGATTCATTAAGCCCTCATCAGCTCCCACAGCCAGTCCCATATTTTTCTGTAAGAAAAAAGATGGCGGACAACTGAGGCTCATCATAAATTATAATTTAATTAATCAGGCAGTATTGCCTAATGAGTACCCAATTCCTTTTACTACGGATATCCTAAACCAATTGGTTAAAGGCAAATATTTCACCAAATTGGACCTCAAAGAAGCTTTCCATAGAATACGTATGGACCCTGAAAGTGGATGGTTGACCACCTTCTCAACTTCCCTGGGAAACTATCAATGGACTGTTCTCCCGTTTAGATTACAAGCTGGTCCTGCTGCATTCCAAATGTTCCTCAACTCTGTGTTACAAGACCTCCTCTATGAGGGTGTTGTTGTCGACCTAGATGACATTTTGATCTACTCAGAGGACCTTGAACAACACACTAAATTTGTACGCACTGTATTACAAAGACTCATGGACAATGAACTTGTTGTTCAACTTTTGAAATGTGAATTCCATGCTCAAACTTTTGACTATTTAAGGTATCGAGTTTGTAATAATACCCTAAATATGGACCCCTCCAAAATTTCTACAATTTTGCACCGGCCTGCCCCCAGAACTAGAAAGCAACTGCAACAATTCCTTGGTTTTCAAACTTTTACTGTAACTTCATAGAAGGCTTTGCCACAATTGCACTCCCTCTCACCGACCTATTGAAGAAAGCACCCAGTGGCCAACCTAACTGATGGAACCGCATCCTTTGGACTGAAAAATGCCAAACAGCCCTTGATACCCTCAAGAAAAAAATTTACATCCGAACCACTACTCTTATTCCCAGACTCTAACAAGGAATTTATAATTCAAACTGATGCCTCCGACTTTGCCATGGGAGCTGTTCTCCTACAACAGGACACAGACGGCCACCTCAAACCATGTGCCTTCATCTCCAAAAAATTCTCTGCCTCGCAACTGGCCAATCTGGGAAAAGGAAGTCACAGCCATCCATTTCGCGCTCTCCACATGGCGCCACTTCCTTGAAGGTGCTAAAATTCCTTTTCAAATATGGACAGACCATCGTAATCTTGAAACACTAAAAACTGCCAAGAAGCTGACCCCTAAACAAGCCTGCTGGGCTGAATTTTTCCAACACTTTAGATGCAAAATTGTTTTCAAACTTGGAAAAACAAACACTCTTGCGGATCCGCTGTCCAGACTGCCCTGCCACGAACTGCCCTCCTTCTCTGCTCCTACCAAAGAAAATATTCTTTTTTCTCCAGACACTTTTGGATTACAAGTTACTACACAAGTGCAACAACAAGCCCTTGCATCAGCTTCAACACTTCTTGACTCTGCTTTCCAGCATTCTCTAAAATCTGCCTACCCGACAGACACCTGGCTACAAACACACAAAGACTCAGTTGTCTGGTTCAATGACTTAGCTTTCATTGGAACTAAAATCTACATCCCCCTGTCTTGCCGACCTGAACTTTTGAAAAAATATCATGACTCCAAGCCTGCTGGACATTTTGGTTTCCTTAAAACTCTACATTCAATCAGAAAGCTTTTCCACTGGCCAGGTCTCACCAAAGATGTCCAAGACCACATAAAAAACTGTCCTGTTTGCAACACTCGCAAATCATCTACATCTAAACCACATGGACTTCTCCAACCGCTTCCTGCTCCCTCCTCACCTTGGGATACTATTTCATGGGACTTCATTGTTGGTTTACCCAACTCCCACGGATTCCATACCATTTGGGTCATCACTGACCATTTCTCCAAACAATCTCACTTCATTCCCCTTAAAAAAGTATCCACTGCTGAAAAACTAGGCAACCTTTTCATCAATAACATTTGGAAACTACATGGACTCCCTTCCACAATCATCTCAGATAGAGAACCCATATTCACCTCCAAATTCTGGACTTCACTCCTTAAATCCCTCGGCATTTCTCAAAAACTCAGCAGCTCCTATCATCCCCAAACTGATGGACAAACCGAGTACACAAATCAAAACCCTTGAACAATACCTTCGCCACTTCGTCAATTCCAACCAAAGCAACTGGGCCTCCCTTTTGCCTTTTGCTGAATTTGCTTACAATTCAGCTCTACACTCTTCTACTGGCAAAACTCCCTTTGGGATTGTCTTTGGCACTGACCCGGAGTCATTTCCAGCATTCCTCAACGCCATCTCTACAACTCAACCTCCCTCTCTTGCATCTTGGATTAAAAAACTATCATCCGCTTGGACTTCTGTATGCTTCGCTCTTGAGTCCTCCAAATCTTCTCACAAACGCTTTGCAGACAAAAAACGCCACCCCAATCCTACTTACAAGCCTGGGGATCTAGAATACCTCTCCTCCAAGAACGTTGCCACTAATGGCCCCTCCAAAAAACTCTCCCCCAAATACCTTGGTCCTTTCCCAGTCAAACGGGCCATTAATGATGTCACTTTTGAACTTTCTTTACTTGACACTTACAAACTTGTTCACCCTGTTTTTCATTCCAGCTTACTGAAACCAGCTCCTTCGAATTCTTCTTCGGAGAGTGACCCGACTACACACGCTGCTATTCCTTCATCAACACTTTCACCGCTCCCTGTTTAGCTAATGCTTTTCATGACTCCATTTCAATTATTGTCTCCTCCTTTCCTTTTTCTTCCAGATTTCCCAACTTGCCCCTTTTCCCCTATTCATTGTTTACTATGCTGATTCAATCTCCTAATTGCTGTTTCCTTTTTCTTTTTCGGGCTGGGCAGGATGTCGGGTAGCCCTCCATATTTTAGTAATGGGATATGTAGTAGGAGTTAAGTAGCAGCTTGCTTGTAAAGAGGTATGAGAACCAGAAACCATTAGATAAACAAAAGCTAGGAATGCACTGATAAGCTTAGCCAGGCTGCACCACTACTTTAAGGTCTCTTGCGGGCGGGAAGATGTACTCTTTGCATTTTATGTTTTGAATCTTGATAATTGCCTCCAGTTCACTCACTTAAGTCCTAATAAATAGTGTTTAAGCACTGTTCCATTTGTGTGCGTAAATTCAGTTCATGACAATATTCTTCCTCATTAATAAATTTTGCAGTCTTCACTACAGCCTGAGGTTGCTTGTCCACATATGTCCTGGTTTTCGTCTGTGAAATATTGGAGAGTAAGGTCACTAGATGTTCTTCCTCCTTGTATATTTGCCTTCCTTTCTGCTTGCCTGCCTGCTGTCCCTGCTTGCCCTTTTTGGATCTATTTTGAACAATATGAGATCAAGGTTATCTGAAGGGCAAGTTGCTTCCTTATGGGGTGGCCATTTGCACATCACTCTCCCCGCTCACCAAAGAGAAAAGGCATCACCAAACAAAGAAGACAAAAGAGGAGACAGATCTGCATAAAATGTGCAGGTGCTAATTTATATGTATTAAAGCAAATTTAGAAATAATTACAACAATTCAAATGGAATTTAAATACCATTTCAGTTGCTACCATTTAAATACAGATATAATTAGGACTGGGACATTCTAAAAATTCAGTTCTTGTTTTGGGTGTGTCATCAGTTTTTAACAGCAAGCTCACTCTGTACTGTTTCCATGAAGTTTTGATTTTGGAAACAGAGAAGTACAATTTTTTTTGAGCAGTTTTCACTTATACACATTTTTTTGACTAATGCATGTTTACTTGCATATTGGTGAGAACTCTCTTCTTTGTTCCACACCTCATCAAATGCATGGTTTTTCAGAAGCAAGTTGTGTCTAGGTCTGCTCTCAGTTCTGGGAAGTGCATATGGGTGGATCCATAAAGGAAACATAATGGCACAAAATCTCTAATTGTTAACATTTCACATTCAAGACCTTTCATCAGTGCTCAGTCTGCCAAATACAAACTCTTGATGGGCAACTTCAAGGTCCAGTTTTACAGTTCTTGATCTTTATTTGAACAACCTTTCAAAGAGGGGATAATTTCCTTTAAAAGCAGAATAAATCACTATCCTTCTGCCTTATGATGCTGCCAACTGGGGGGCTTTGCTTCATGTCCAGTTTTTATATGAAGTCAGAGTGGTGAGTATGAGGGGGCAAGGCCTTCTTAGAAGTGGGAATAAGACTTTAGAAATCAAACTGTCTAGATTTGGCAAGGACAGTCCCAACTGATCCTATGCCATCTTACTTTTCCAGATCCTTTAAAAATGTCCCAGTTTTCCTCTCCTCTTCCCACATTCTTCACTTTTTCTTAGCCTACTTCAATTGTAAAAAACTGAGCTGAAAGTGCAAAAGTAGTTTGCACTTGATTAACTCAGCAAGTGGTGGGGAGTCTTGCCCTTCCCAGCAAGCTCAGGGAAAAGCAAACTGCTACATCTTCTCTTACCATGTTTGTTCTTCCTCATTACCAAATCCTCCAACACTGCGCAGATGAAAACCAGGACAAATGTGGCCAAGCAACATCAGAGTTTGGTCAAGGTGGCAAAAGTTATTATTCAGAAAGAACACACAAACTATGAGGGGCTGCAGCAGCTTGCTTTTTCCCAAGCCTATTACAGAGGAAAGATTCTGTACATTTCTGCATAATGGTGCCATCCCGGCATGATGATGCATTGAAGCTGGTCCATGACGCATGCCATCACATGACGCTGTCGAGGTCCTGCTTCTGTTATGTCCCCAGCCATTGCAATCGTATGGTATACCATTACTGGGGGGGGGGGATCTGGTAATGGCCTTCCTTCACCAACAATTGTGTCGCCAGCAGCTGTTCAGGAAAGGCAGAAGCACTATCAAGCACTTCTTTCCTCAGTGGAGCACAGGAAGAGACTGGCTGCAATGTGGAAGGAAGGAGTTTGTCCCAAATGCTACCCATCCACCAGCATCTGGCTGGGTGTGGATGGGAATGTTCAGGTCTTGTTCCAGTGACTGGCATCGTGACAGGACAACATGGCATCTAGATATAGTGCAGAAAGGACCTCTGCTCCTCTTCTCCTTCCCTCCTCCCCTGCTGAATTAATTGATAACAAACTACTTTTGCACTTAAACTCAATTTGCAACAATTTAAGTGAACAGAGGATAAAAGAGTAAAGTGAGAGGAGGAGGAAGGAGAAACTGGGACGTTTTAAAAGCCAAGAAAGTGGGGCAGCAGGGCATTAATTGGGAAGGTCCCTGTCAAATCAGGCTTGTTGGAAAGTATGACACACACTTGTGCCATTCTGCAATGTAACGGTAATGTTTACTCATTTCTGTAGTTATGGTAGTGCTAGGAGGCATATCACTTTGTTCAAGAACTGGCTCAGATTGTGCCTTGTGCTGGAGAAAATATGAGTGCGTGTGTGTGTGCGCGTGCATGTGCGTGTTTACACAGATGTATACATACATAGAGAGAGAGCACGAGAAGTAACTATTTGGAGATTTTGGGGAAACATCAAAATAAATGGTTAGTTTTAAAAATCGCAACTATAATGGTAAATGACTACTTTTGCAGTTTGGCAGCTCTCCCTCCAGAGCTACAAGGATTCAAACCTTGGTCTCCTGAAGTCTTAGGCCATTTCTGCACTACCTGTTATAGTGCCTTTGAGACCCCCCCTAAACTGCAAACCCCAGGATTCTATAGGATGTTGAAAGTGGAATAATAGCAGTATAATATCCTAGTGCAGAAATGGCCTTAGTCTGATACTCAGCCCCCTACACCAGGCTGACTGTTTTGCTAGCATTTGCCAACTCTGTCCCCACATCTACTCTGGCAATAGCTTTACAGGTCCTAAGAATGTCACCTACAACATCCATGGTGCATTCACTTTCTGATCTTGTAATGTGATATATGCCATTCTCTGCCTGCAGTCCCCTCTGCCTTCTGTACAGAGCAAATAGGACAATCTCTCCACACAGAATGGAAAGATGCACATCTGGCATCAGAAATGGCAATACAAAGAAATCAGTGTCAGAACAATTCTCCCAGGTCATTCATCTCAGAGTGGTTATTTTAGAACAAATGAATGTTGAAGAAGACAGTTGAATTTAGATATCGTCACAAATTACTGTTGGGAAACAAAGGTTTGAACAGGGACAATGGCTTCTTGGTACACTATACCTGAGATCCTGTGTGTGAGGCCATGACATATATCTTTGTGATGATCTAGCAACATGCCTTACATGAAATGCAAGCCTTCTGGCAAACTGCAACAAAGCATATTGGGATAGTGTTACAATATAGTGTTACAATACAGTTCTGGGCACCACAATTCAAGAGGGATATTGACAAGCTGGAACATATTTAGAGGAGGGCCACCAAAATGGTGAACGTCTGGAAACTATGGCCTATGAGGAGTGGCTTAGGGAGCTACACATGTTCAGCCTGATGAAAAGAAGGTTAAGAGGTGACATGATAGCCATGTTTAAATATTTGAATAGATGTCACACTGAAGGCTTGTTTTCTGCTGCTCAAAAGACTAGGGCACAGAGCAATGGCTTCAAACTTCAGGAAAACAGATTGCATTTAAACTTCAGGAAGAACTTCCTGATTGTAAGAGTCATTCAACAGTGGAATATGCTGCCTCGGAGTGTGGTGGAGTCATCTTCTTTGGAGGTTTTTAAACAGAGGCTGGAGGGGCATTTGCAGGGGGTGTTGTGATAACTGAAGCCCCTGTCAGAGCTGCTGCTGACGAGCAGCAGCTGTGGGTCCTGGTGGCTCTGGCTGGAGATGAGTCCTGCAGCTCAAGAGCTCCCCCTGCTGCCGTGGACCAAGCAGGCACGGATGTCCCTCTGCCCGCTCCTTTAGGGCAATAGGGATCTGATTCTGAAGATGCTTGGGAACCTGTGCCAATCAGCCCACAAACAAGGCGGAGACTCAAGAGAGCTGAGCAAAGGGACGCTTCCTTGATTAAGTTCAAGAAGCAGTGACTAGCCACACCTGTGCCTTGGGCTATATAACTGCCTGCCTGGAAGCTTTTCTTTGCTTGTGGCAAACTATTTACAAGCTCTCCTCTTGCCTGTTTCTTGCTTCCAGCACCTGGCTCCTGTTACCTTGGATTGATCTCTTGGCTCCAGACCCCTGGCTTTTGGAACTCTGATTATGGCTTTTGCTGGTTGCTCTGGCTTAGGTAAATGGTCTTCCTTTGAGTAAGTGCTTGCTTGACTCCTCCCAGCAGGACTCTGATAGCTCTCCCACTCCCTTCTCCCGCTGGCTCGCTGCCTGGGTCTCTGACCTTGGCAGTTGTTTTGACTGTGTGTTCCTGCACGGCAGGGGGTTGGACTCAATGGCAATTGTGATCTCTTCCAACTCTATAATTCTATATCTATATTCTATATCTCACACAGTGCAGTGGGACCCATAGTGTTATGATACCCATTATGCAATGAGGCCTATTGTGCAACAAACACACTGCTGGATCCATTTGTGCAATGGTCCCAGACACAAAGCTGCACCTCTGCTCCCATCCTAAGAATATGAACACTGCCCAATGGCAGACTTCCATTTTATGAGCTCATAAAATGGACATTTATGTCATTTCCAGTGACACAAATACCTAACAGGATGCCAGATTACATTTCTGTATACCCCCCCCCCCGGCTTTTTCCTCTTCAAAAAAATTAGTTTGGCTTTGGTAGAATAAACTTTTTTGAAAGATGTCATTTCTTTAACACTTCAGAGGCAATTAACAGCATAACGACCTTATTTATGAGCTTACAGATGCTGGGATATTTATGCTAACCAGCCCTTTGAAAGGTGATGACTTTCTGAATCCTCCCCTGCTAGCTCCTTACCTGATACTCTTTGCCAAATGGCGAACCCACATTCACATCTACTCAGAAATCTGCAGGGTGCTCTCCACTTTGAAGAATGTGGCACTCAGTGACCTTACAAAAGGCTTACATGTACACTGCAACATGTTAGCACTTACCAAATGGTTATCTGTAGTCTATTTTAAAGTGAAAGAAAAGATTTTGATGTTTGTAGTATTGTATTATTATTCCTTAATACCTGCTTTTTAAACCAGTCTTCTATTTAGTCCTTCTCAGGTCTTTGTTTCTTTTGCATTTCCCCATCATCTTCTTGTCTATTGGGATTTTTAAATCTTCTAGTTCTCTCATTTTTCCTGTAGTCTGCTGTCTCATCCTTTCTCCATTCACTGCCTTCTTTTGTATATCTTCAGAATGTTCTTCTCAAAATTCTCTTGCTTCTTCCACCAATTTTAAATAATATCTTTGTTGGAATATGAATAAAATTCCATTCATTCTCCCCCATTTGTAATTATTCCAATCTTTTGCAGATGCTAGATCAAGAAAACTTTCTTCTTCTTAAAATCTGCAGTGGAATATCTCTCAGTATTTTAATCTCTTTGCCATCTATTATTAATTTTTCTGATGAGTTCTGTTGCAATATCAAGTGTTTATTCTTTCTCGTACAAAATAAATAATTATGTCACTTGCTATTTTTTTCTGTTTGTTACTGCATTAATCCTGAATATGTTATCTATTTCCAAATCCAACTGTTCAGATAGCCAATCTATGTACCTTGCCAAAGCTGGGATCACTTGTTTGTAAAGGTTTTCCGTTTGTTGTTGTTGTTCTCCTCCTCTTAAGACATGTCTCTCTGTATCTCATTTCCAGTACTACAACTATGTGCTCACACTGTGCTTAGGAAGATAACCAGCTTGTTGTAGATGCCTCTAAATTCTGAGTCTTCCTCTCCAATTTGCAATTTTTGCATTCATCTTGGTCATGTCTTCTGTCACCTTCTCTAGTTGATGGCCAGACATCTCCAATTCCTTTTTCAAGTCTGTTATAATTTCTTCTTTGGTGGTCTGCAATTCTTCTTTATTCTCTGATCTAAATTTTCTTATTTCTTCCAGAATTTGTATTCTGAGATCTAAAGGATTATCTACCAATTCTGTTGAAGTCCACTTTGGGTTTGCAATTGTGCTTGTGTTTGCTTCCTGGTGCCAAATGCCATGATAAAATCAATTGCTAATCATAAATTGCTATTGTATAATCCATTTCTAGGATAGTGTTTATAATCACAATTTATCTATTTAAAGATAAATTTTCAGGAAAATTATTTAATTAATACAACAGTAGGATATGCAATTAATCAGTAGTTATTCTAAAAATCTACAATAGCAGAATCTCTCCAGCTGTTCCAGAGATACTAAGAATTCAAGTTCTGGTATTATGAAATTTTTCCACTGTGTAACAATTTAATGCAGTCTCTAACTTCACAGAAATAATCTACTGTCAATTAGTCTATGTTTGTCTAAATTTTAGCCTTGAATACCTCCTCCTATCTGAGTCCTTGAGATTATCAGCAGGTTACCTACACACCTGTAAGACTTTCTTCCCTCTAATTAGCCTAATTATAGTTTACAATATAGCAGTATACACTTATTAAGCTTGCATATTTCCAAGCTTCAAAGAGAAAAACCTAATACTTTATTTAACACAAAATTAATTCTAAATTCCAGAATAAATTCATTAAATCTATGCCCCTGTATTCCCTCTTGTTGAGTCTCACAGTCTAAACAAAAGTAACAAGAAAGAAAGTAAATTATGAAGTAAATATTATAAAGTGATTAAAATTAGCTTTTCAATATAGTTAAGCTAGGTGCGTAGGAGATCATAAATCTAAGAAGCAAAAAGCCAAAAAGAAAGGGAGATAGAAATACAAAGAGTGTCAATTATCTTTACTTAAAGGGTCATCTTTGCTATATGTCTTCTCTTTTTACAGTCTCAGGCAAAGAATTGATTAAATAGTCCTTCCATGTGTAGTTCGAATTAAATCTGTTTAGTGATTATATGTCTCAGTTAAGCTGTGTCACAATATCCCAATCCTTCAGTACAACATCATTAGAAAGTGTCAGTTAATAGCTTCCCAGTACATAGTTTTCCCAATATTATATATATTTCTTTTCAGGTCCACTCAAGTCCTTTTTTCAGGTTATTCAAAAATCCCTTCCAGCTCTCAGTTCTATCAATCCCCCCAGTTCCTTTTATTTTTACCTTTCAGCTCAACACTGTAACTGCAACTGCAACATTTGGTCTTCCATTCAAAGTAAAAATTCTATCTGACAATCTAGCAATCCACATAATAATCTAATCTTCAACTCCAAACTCCAATCTTCTTATTTTCAAAGTTTCCGGAGTATCATTTTTCTCACTTTCTCTCCACCTTTTGGATCTACCCCCCCTGTAAGCCCCCTTTCCATTTTGTTCTTTCACTTCTCCTGTTAGCCTCTCTTCAAACGAGTCTTTGCTCATCTACACAGTCCCCCCAGTTTCTTCCTTCTACTGTCCTGACTACCAAGCCCTTGGTAAGTTGTCACAATACAACTTTCAAAAAAGACTTCAAAACAAGAGAGGGTTTCTCCCATCAAAGATGCTGGTCTGGCACAGTTCTTAGTTTAAAAACAGCATTTGTGTCACGCAAAGTGGCTGCACAGATGCAGCATCAGCAGCTCCTTCAACCTCCTCAGCAATGTCTGTGTCCTGGTAACAATATTCTTCCATTTCTTCAATTTACTGGACATTGGTGCTGGCAACAGATCTAGACTGAGCCCCAACAATGCCCTGTTACCCAAGGGGGGAGATTAGCCAGTTGAAAATTCACTGGATGACTTTTATGCCCTGTCTGACAGTTGTCCCCTCTTTGTGTCTGGAGGTGCAAGCTTTCTTGGCACCATGTTCTCTCAACCTTTTCAAAAATAATTTTTAACACAGTCCCATACCCTCCAACTGTCCTGACTTGACAGGGACAGTCCTGATTAATCTTCTGTCATCCCATTTTTTCAACTGCTTTAAAAATGACCTGATTAATCTCCCCT
The DNA here is from genome assembly GCA_948472985.1 of Iguana delicatissima. Classification (NCBI taxonomy): domain Eukaryota; kingdom Metazoa; phylum Chordata; class Lepidosauria; order Squamata; family Iguanidae; genus Iguana; species Iguana delicatissima. Next base: position 309,122 of record CAOKZL010000905.1, read on the forward strand.
CCTAGCATTGTCCTTGTTTGTTCTTCTATTGCTGCAAACTGAGTTAAAAGTGCAAAAGTAGTTCCCTTTTAATTAACTCAGCAGTAATCTTGCCCTTCCCAATAGTCTCAGGCAAAAGCAAACTGCTTCAATTTCTCCTAGCTTGTGTGTTCTTCCTCATAAGTTTTGCCTTCTTGATGACACTCTGATGTTGGTTGGCTACACGTTTCAGTTTTCATCTGAAATTGCAGAGGGTATGAATGCAAGTGTCAGGATTGCATGTAGTGGTGAAGTTCTACTCATTAGCATATATTCATAGAGTTGGAAGAGACCACAGGGGTCATCCAGTCCAACCCCCTGCAATGCAGGAACACACATCAAAGCATTCCCAACAGATGACCATCCAGCTTCTGCTTAAAAACCTCCAAAGAAGGACACTCAACCACACTCTGAGGAAGCATATTCCACTGCCAAACAGCTCTGACCATCAGGAAGTTCTTCCTAATGTTTAGGTGGGATCTTTTTTTCCTGTGGTTTGGAGCCATTGCTCTGTGTCCTAATCTCTGGAGCAGCAGAAAAAAAGCATGCTCCATCCACCCCATGACACCTCTTCAAATATTTAAATATGGATATCATGCCTCCTCTTAACCTTCTTTTCCTCAGATTAAACATATCCAGCTCATTAAGCCACTCTTCATAGGGCATGGTTTCCTTTTACCATTTTGGTCACTCTCCTCTGGACATATTCCATCTAGTCAATATACTTCTTTAATTGTCGTGACCAGAACTGGACACAGTCATCAGGATTGTTTTGACTACATCTTGTGTACTGGGGAAGGCCACATACCAGAACGCTGATTGGTCACTCCACTTATTCAGAGTAACAATGGGACATAAAAAGGCTGGTGTTTGCCTTTACCAGCTGCCAGTCAGGATTGCCTAGCTGGACCTGTCATGCTGCTAACAGTATACATCTTGTATGGGGAGATGCTGCCCATTTATCTTCTGTTGTTTTTACTTGCTTAATTGCTGCTGGAATGTTTTGCCAAAAGCCTTTATCTTAGTGTGCAGCAATAAATCTGCCTCTAAGCCTAACTTAATGAGCCTCTGGAATTTTTTCTGCTTCACTGGGAACCTCTGCTGTGGTGAAGCCTTGCTTCACTGTTTGAACTCTGCACATGCTCAAAGGAGCCAGATCCTGCTAATGCTGACACATCATGCACCAATGTGCATTGGGCACTCTTGTTGGTGTCCCAATCTGCTTCTTTGCAAATCACTAACTGAATTTTTTTTAGCACCCCTGCTGCTTAGATAAGTATACATAAAGTTGTGCGTATGTGCTTTCAAGTTGCATTTCAGCTTATGGCAACCCCATGAATTTCATACAGTTTTCTTAAGAAAGAAATCCTCAGACGTGTTTTTGCCAGTTCCTTTCTCTGAAATATAGCCTATAGCACCATATTCATTGGCTGTTTCTCACTGAAGTACTCACCAGGGCCAACCCTGCTTAGCTTCCAAGATCAGATGGGATTTGGTGCTTTTAGGGTATTTAGGCAGTTATACATAAAGTTATATTAAGTAAAACATGATAAAGGACTCAGCTGATCATGAATATCTCATGAATAAGAAGCTCAGTAGATGGCCTGGTACCTTCTAATGTTTTCAACTACAACTCCCAACATTGATGTCTGGGACTTGTAGGAGATGTAGTCCAAGCACCTGGAGGGCACCAGGTTGCCTATACCTGGCAAAGGGCATGGTTATTCAGTTGGGGGCTCCCTTTCCAGACTGTTCAGTAACTAAGTCAGGTTTAGAACACTTCAGCCAGGATATTGGAAAGTTTGCTATTTAGGGGATCTGACTCTTTGATTTGATCTGCATTGGCTCCTGGTATGCTTCTGAGCCCTTGTTATACTTTTAGAAAGAATCACTCAGCTCAGTAGCAGATAGATTTCCAGACTGCTTTGGTTAACCACAGAGAAGGAAGGCAGTCTAATGGTCAGGGTGAGGAGCTCTTTTTCAGAGACAGGAAAAATGGTTTCCATTATCCACTGCACTGTTGGATGCTCTTCAAAAAGCTACTTAGATCCCATCAATGTTTTTAAAATAATAACAATTCAGCCTAAAAGCTATAATGCTCAGATAATGCCACCAGCTTTCCAATGAAACCTAAATCATATCATATTTTATAGCGATACCATTTAAATCTACTTACACTGAGATAACATTTCTCAGAGTTGTTCGCATCAGAGGAATGGTGGTTTCTCTGTCCTGAGCACTCATCATTTGGAATCCATAAGTGCCTGCTATGCAGAAGATCAGCTATCACAACTTTTCTGACTTGGAGATGCAATGAAAAGAAAAGCTGCATGAGAAGAATTTAATAAAAATGCAACAACAACAACAACAAAAATGCCTCATCCAGGAATAGGCAACCTCATGCCTTCTAGATACTTTATACAGGTCTACCTCAGTTAACAAAGTAGATGTGTTTCTGGACTTTACTTCTTTAACAGAAAATTTGGTACCAGACACAGAAATGATAGGATACAAAGAAAATAAGGAATTCAGCATGTTTCTTCAAACTCTTTATTCAGAACCAACAATATGCAAAAAACATTTGGTAAGCCATGAATAAGTAAACAAAATCATTTTGAACCTTACAGAGACCTAAAGGCTTCTTCTGAAATGCACCCAGGCAGGTGCATTTTTCTTTCACCAGCTACCAAAATACCTGTGTGCCATTTTGTTTGAAAATATTAAACTATTAATCCAAATGTGATGCTGTTATACCACCAGATAGAGTAATTCTTACTGCATGACTGGCATAATTTCTGTATTTCTAGGTGTTGCATAACCATGGATATGAAGCAGAAACAAAGAGCAGTCATCAAGTTCTTCAACAAAGAAGGATGTACTTCTGCCAGCATCTACAGATGGCTCAGAAATGTATATGGTGAAGTGGCAATTGATGAGAATAATGTGCAAAGATGGGTGAAAATGTTGAACGACGGCAAAACTTGTGCCGAAGACAAACCATGTAGTGGAAGATGATTGACAACAGTCACTGATGAAAAACAAAACACCTTTTTCAGTAATGTTTGCAATCACAGTAATGTGATGAGACCCAGGAATAACTGTATGACCCAGAGACCAAGAATCAGTTTATGGAGTGACAGCAATCCACCTTCCCTAGACCAAGGAGATTCAGAAGCCAGCACACAGCTTAGAAGATTATGGTGAATGTCTTCTGGAATGACAAAGCGGTGATTTTTATTGATTTCTTCAGGCATGTGACAACAATGAACAGTGACTGCTACATTGCTTCACTTCAGAAGCTTTGAAAAGCAATCCATAAAAAAGACCACAGAAACAGCTGAATGCAATCCAGTTACACCATGATAATGCACAACTCTACACTCCTTTGACAGTATTGCAGATTTTTGCACAAATGGGGTGGTCAGTAGTGCCACGTCCACCTTACAGTTCGGATCTGGCACTCTTAGATTTTCACGTTTTTGGTCAGATGAAGGAAAGCCTTCAGAGACAAGACTTTGATGACATAGACAAAGTGGAAGATGCTATCAGATACTAGACCAGGGAGTGTCTGAAAGAGTTTTTCCAAAGTGGATTTGATGAATAGGTTCTTTTTTTTTTTGGAATAATTTTTATTAATATTTTACATTCATAAAAAACAGAGTGGACACGCACCATTGATTGATATAACCCACTCCCCCCACTTCCATATTTTTATTCTCCAGTTCAATCTACTTTGTTTCCATTTTCACGAGAGAAAAAAGACTACAGCAATTTCTTTCTTAAATTTCTTATACATTTATGTTTTTAACCAATCCACTACTCCTTTCCATTCCCTTTCAAAGTTCTGGATAGGTTTGTTTTTCAAAGAATATGCTAATTTTTCTGTCTCTACCATATCCAGAACCTTTAATTTCCATTCTTCTAAGTCAATGTCCTTCTTTTCTTTCCAATATTGTGCATATGTCAACCTCGCTGCTGTTATCAAATATAACAGTATCTTCTGATGACTTCTTATCTCCCTTTGCTGACCTAACAGATTTAAAAGATAGAATTCTGGTATCATTTCAAAATTCACTTTACAAGAATTTTGTCATGCATCCCCTTCCAAAAATTTTTTGCCCTCCTACAAGCCCACCACATATGAAAAAAGGACCCAACCATTTCGTCACACTTCCAACACTTTGCATTTCCAGTTTTAGTTATTTTTTGTCATCTTTCTGGGGTTATATACCACCTATGAAGCATCCTATAAAAAATTTCTCTTAAATTTAGATTTGGTGTAAATTTTATATCAGCTTTCCATGTTTTCTCCCAAGCTTCTAGTTCAATTGGATGTCCCACATTCTGGGCCCATCTAACCATTGTATCTTTAATTATATCTGATTCCATTTCTCTCTTCAGCAATAATTTATAAAATTTAGAGATTTTCTTCTTTTGTTTTTCCTTCAACAGTAAATCCAACTCATTCTCTTTTCTCTCAAATTCATACAATTTCTGATCCATTTTGAATCTTTCTTTTAGTTGTCACCAGGGGAACCAGTTTAATTCACGGCCATTGGCCTTCAATTCTTCTGCTGTTCGCATTTTGAGTTTGTCTCCCTCCCATTTCAATATATCTTGATATGTTAATTTCTTTGTTTCGTTGGAGCAATTTTAAATGCTCTTGAGGTGAGGTCCAAACTGGAAGTTCCATGTAGTATTTCCGCTTTATTTGTAGCCAAATCTTTAACAATGTCTTCTGGATGCAATGGTTGTTGAACTCTTTATTTGATGAATAGGTTCAAAGGTGATACAAATACATTACCACAGGTGGAGACTATTTTGGATAGTATCATGGTGTAGACATAGAGTTATTTAGACAGGTATGTAGTTGCATGTGTCTCATGTTGGTAATGAAGGAGTTATGACCGAACAGGCATTACTTTCAGTATGACCCTTGTGATTATGATTTTCATTTTGTGGCCAAATATACAGATTTTGAATCCTGGTGAGGTTTATCTGCTTTCCCCTTTTCTCTGAGCCTTGCTGTTCACCTATACTCATCAAGGGATTCTGTAGGCAGCTGCTGTTTATTTTGCCCATTGTAAGGAGGCACCTGCAGCTATCGCAAGATTGGCTGCCGAAAAATTCTGCTCTTTCTCAGCAAAGCATCATTGCCATGTTTACACCTACTGCAACCCAGTATTGAAAGACTGTATTTCTCTAGCAGTGCTGTATTTTTTTTTTAAAAAAAAAAAAAACCTTCCAGATAAACAAAGACAGGAGGAAAGGGGTGCTGGGTGTAAAAAGAGTTTGTAAAAAGAGCTTCTTTGTCAGAAGCTTTATTAACTGAGATGTCTATACTACAGTTCTTATCAGCTTTAGCCAAGGTGGTCAATGTCTGGGAATTATGGTAACTGAAGCCTCAGACATTTAGAGGGCACTAGATTGAAGTAATACATGTTCCATCATCCAAAGAGGTTGGGTTGATAGGAACATGAAACAAAGTTTCTTCTGTAGTGGTGTTACCACTGCGATCTGGCCTGGCCTTGGTGAGCCAAAGATATCATTTTTGGTATCATAATTCGGCCTTACTCTGCCACCAGCCAAGTGTTTGTGAGGCCCCGCCGAACAAGCATGAAGCTAGGCATGGGTGATACTTGTGCTCTCATCAAAGTACCAGATATAGCCGGTTCCGCTTCAGGGGGAGACCTCCCGAAACAAACACCTTAATTACAAATGCACAGTAAAACAAAAGGACTCTCTGCCTGAGAGAGCACCCTGGCGAGCTAGGTAATTAATGGCCGAGCTAGCCGCATCTACATACTGGCCATATTATTGTCAATTTGGCATATAATTCAATCATGTAAATTCTGACCTTTCGGAGGCTTTTGTCTCCAGCCCAAAACTTATTGTTCTCACCTGAGACCAGACTAGCCTGCGGTCATTCTTTTCCATATAAAACCCCCCAGTTTTGGTAGTTCAGTGGACTCCACTGGACCTGGCTGAACTCCACTGGATCACTTGCTGAAATCACTTGAAGCTCCCGTTGGACCTTCTTCCTCACCTCGCTGCCGCTTGGTTCAGCCGATTCCCCTCGGCCTCCAAGCTGGGTTTCTTCCTCTTCAATTGGTGTCTCCAGGACTTCGGACAGGTGGCATATTGCCCACTTCCCAAATTCTTTCTTTCCTTTTCTAGTTAGGAGTGTGATTGTGTTTTATTATTTTGTTTAGCAAACATTGTTAGTATTTTGAACTGCTTGACTCCTCACTGACCCGAACCGGTATACATAGGATAAAAGATCCCACTGCATTGCCCTGCCTCTTGTTAGCCAAGAGAGTGCTCCAGCTAATTTTCCCCATCTTTGCTAGGTTTGTTTGGTATTTGGGCGCCCCTCCCGGGACCCCCACTTTACAGGGTAACAGTGGCACCTTGATTGTGGAACATCCTCCCAAGGGAAGGAACATTACTTCCATCCTTACTGAATTCTCAATAGGTAGTCAGAACAGTAGTTTGTGGGGAGGTCTTTGAGATCCAACATGGTGTAGTGGTTTGAGCACTGGACTACCACCCTGGTGAACAGGGTTTGATTCCCACTCAGCCATGAAAAACCAATGGGTGACCTTGGTGCATCACACATTCTCAGCACCAGAAAACCCCATGATAGGTTCGTCTTAGGGTTGCTGTAAGCTGGAAACCACTTGAACCACTTGAACACAACTGCAGCTTCACCTTTTAGCATTGTCTTTAATCTGCGTTTAAAGAATATTTGCTTCTGTTTTGTTGCAATTTTAATTGCACATCACTTTGGGGACCTTGGTGAGCAGAAAAGTTGTGTGTGTAAAACACAAACACACAGACACACATATAAATAAGAAATAATAATGGCTGAACTCCACTAAGTTAGGCCATTGCTGCACTACAGTGTTATAGTGCCATTATTCCACAAACATCCTGTGGAATTCTGGGGTTTGCAGTTTACTGAGGTTAAAGAGCATTCTGCCTGAGAATTCTAAATGCCCTTCCCTAAACTGCAGACCCCAGGATTCCATAGGATGTTGAAAGTGGGATAATAGCCCTATAACAGTGTAGGGCGGAAATGGCCTTAGTTACAAATGTGTAACTTACAGTTACACATTCATGACTGTTTTGTACTCCATGATCCCCTAATATACTTTGGGAAATACGTAAGGATGGTGAAAGTATCCCAGTTTCCAGTTCCCGGGCAGCAGCTGTTGCAAACACAGGGGTCTGCTCTGTTGTCAGTTTGAAAGCAGCAGACTGATGGCCAGATCCCTGTCAGCTCACCCACTCCCTGACTGTTTCCTCACTAGCCTGTTATAGCGCTACAGTTCCACTTCCAACATCCTCTGGAATCCTAGGGTTTGCAGTTTCAGGAGGGGCCGGCCAGCCCCTCCCGAAACTGCAAACCCCAGAATTCCAGAGGATGTTGAAAGTGGTATTGTAGCGCTATAGCAGGCTAGTGCGGAAATGGCCCCTGTTGTGGGTATAATCATGGGAAAAGAGAGGTCTTACATAACATATGCATTCATATATTGCTAGGCTTGCTAACAAGCATGTGTAACTACCGATATGGGATGTATCGCTACAATTTATCTGTTTTAATTGCTATAATTGCTAACCATTGCTACAATGTATCTACTAAGGGGGAAAAGGCCAGGGAAGGAGAATAAATGTGAAGGATGTTATGAGAAGGAAGTGGTGTTGGTCTAATGAACAGGGCTAGGAAACAGGTCAACAACTTTTCAAATTTAAGAAATGCTGGGAAAGAAGCAGCAACACTGTGCTAACCAATGGAAGCTTAGTGCATGAGAATTTGTACTCATTGATTATAAAAGTGTATGATGGCTTTACAAATCAGTTTCGGCAACTTCTGTGGAAGTGTGCTGTTGGTACCCACAGTTTTCAGTGAATAAACTACAGGGTGTGTTCTTTGGAGCGTGGATTAGCTGGTACATGACAACCCCTTTGCTCCAGCATGAGGCAGGATTGCGACAGGGATCCTGTTTCTGACTGTTGCACAGGAGATTGTATATGGGAGGGGGCGGGTCCATCAGTCACCTGCTTCCTGATTGACAGGGGAATAGCTCCCCGTCTGTTGTAGTGGCTTCTACCTAGTAATTGGGGCTTGAGGGGCATGAGCTGAGAATCACTGTGTACTTCAACCTAGTGCTTTCTAGATGTCTGGGACTTCAGTTACCATAATTCCCAGACCATGTTGGCTAGAGCTAACGGGAATTATGGCATAAACTACAATGGTCACACATTCATAAAGTGAACTCCAGTCAACATCATTGAAACATATTGTAAGAAATAGCTGAACGGACTCATAAAACAATTTAGCACAGGATCGGCTGAAGCATTAAATGTTTATTTAAAATACCTCTCTGCAGAGCCGGGTGCCTCCAAGAGAGAAGGACCTCTATGGAATACTTCATTTTTTATCCCCTATCCCGATGCAAGTTTTCCCTCCCCTGAGATCCCATTGGACAAAATCTCAAGGGTCACAAGCCTATCAGAGTTGTCTAAAAAGTTACATTTCCCCCCTCCCCATAGTTACAGTGTATGTGATCACGCATTAACCATGCCTCTTCCCCATGCATCACGTTACACCCCAGGTGTCTTATCAGTAGTTTCAAGGTATCTCCTTTGTGTTCTGCCATGTCCCTATAAATCACTTCCTACAGAGGCCTTGTCTTGTCCTCCTATATGTTATCTTGAGAAGTGCCAGTAGGGTACTTCAAGGTCTTTGGGAGGCCCTCCCTTGCTGACTGCTATCTAAAATCCATTGGTTTTTTTTAAAAAAGCATGTTAACCCTTTAAGAGAACAAAGTGGTAGGCTATTCAACTCAATGAGGGCTTTGCTGACACTGCTTAGTGTTGAACCCAAGAAGCAACGAGGGAATGCTATGGGTCTCTCCACTCTACCCACTGAGTTATTAATATTGTGTACCCAGTGCAGAAGCTAAAATAGATTTCATTTCTCTCGCATATCAAGAATTTTATATCTTCATGGAGCCAGCAAAATATGTCTCTCTGTGTGTGTGCGTGCGTGTGGTTACTTTCAAGCCACCTGTCAACTTTTTTTGACCCATTCAATTTCATAGGGTTTTCTTGGGCAAGAAATTCTCAGAGGTTGTTTTGCTAGTTCTTTCCTCTGAAATATAGCCTACGGCACCTGGCATTCATTGGCAGTCTCCCACCCAAGTACTAACTGGGGCCGACTATGCTTAGCTTCCAAGATCAGATGGGATCTGGCACCTTTAGGTATTTAGGCCCTTGCCAGCCAACTTTCATAAACTAGATAGGAAATTGTTGGGCATTTGCTTCAAAGCACATTGTACCTGAATGAAGGGGGTATAGTCCATTTAGGCATCATTGCAGCAACAGTCAACAACTGGGTCCTTTAACAACATGTTGCAGTGAATCCTTACCTCCCAAACAGAATGCAAGAGCTCAAGAGGTCTTAAAAGAGCTGGTAGAGGTCATTTCGGAACCGCTTGCTATAATTTTTGAGAAATCTTGGAGGACAGGAGAAGTTCCAGCAGACTGGAAGAGAGCAAATGTTGTCCCCATCTTCAAGAAGGGAAAAAAAGAAGACCCAAATAATTATCACCCAGTCAGCCTGACATCAGTACCCAGAAAGATCCTGGAGCAGATCATTATGCAGTCAGTTGCTAATCACTTAGAAAGCAAGGCAGTAATCACGAGAAATCAACATGGATTTCTCAAAAATAAGTCATGCCAGACTAGTCTTATCTCTTTTTATGATAGAGTTACTAGCTTGATAGATGAAGGGAATGCTGTGGATGTAGCATATCTCGATTTCAGTAAGGCCTTTGACAAAGTTCCCCATGAGATTCTTGCAAAGAAGCTGGCAAAATGTGGGCTGGACAGGGCTACTGTTAGCTGGATTTGTAATTGGCTGACCAACCGAACCCAAAGAGTGATCACGAATGGCTGCTTTTCATCCTGGAGGGAAGTGACTAGCGGGGCGCCACAGGGTTCTGTCCTGGGCCCTGTGCTGTTCAATATTTTTTATCAACGACTCGGATGAAGAATAGAGGGCATGCTCATCAAATTTGCAGATGACACCAAATTGGGAGGGGTTGCTAATACGCAGGATCAAAATTCAAAATGACCTGGACAGATTGGAGAGGTGGGCCATGGCTAACAAAATGAAATTCAACAGAGAGAAGTGTAAGGTCCTACACTAAGGTAGAAAAAATGGAATACAGAAATATAGGATGGGGGACACGTGGCTGGATAGCAATACGTGTGAAAGGGATCTAGGAGTCTTCATAGACCACAAGCTGAACATGAGTCAGCAGTATCTAGGAGTCTTCATAGACCACAAGCTGAACATGAGTCAGCTTGCAGCAGCCAAGAAAGCCAATGCAATTCTCGGCTGCATCAACAGGAGTATGGTGTCTAGATCGAGGGAGGTACTGGTACCACTCTACTCTGCTTTGGTTAGACCTCATCTTGAATACTGTGTCCAGTTCTGGGCACCCCAATTCAAGAAGGACATGGTCAATCTGGAGCAAGTTCAGAGGAGGGCAATGGTGAGGGGCCTGGAAGACATGCCCTATGAGGACAGACTTAGAGAGCTGGGTATGTTTAGTCTGCAGAAGATAAGGTTAAGAGGGGACATGATAGCCATGTTTAAATATTTGAAGGGATGCCATGTAGAGGAGGGAGAGAGCTTGTTTTCTGCTGCTCCAGAGACCAGGACAAGGAGCAATGGATTCAAGCGGCAGGAAAGGAGACTCCACCTGAACCTCAGGAGGAACTTCCTGGCGGTCAGGGCTGTCTGGCAGTGGAATCTGCTGCCTCGGAGTGTAGTGGAGTCTCCTTCTTTGGAGGTTTTTAAGCAGAGGCTGGATGGCCATCTGTTGGGAGTGCTTTGAGGGTGTTCCTGCATAGCAGGGGGTTGGACTGGATGGCCTGTGTGGTCTCTTCCAACTCTACATTTCTATGATTCTATGATCTAAGATTCTTGCCAGCCAGTCAGTAAGATTTATGTTCCTCCAGATCAAATGAAGCTGAAAGGTGGGAGATTATATATCCTCCAATTGTCCCAATTTGATAGGGACAGTCCAGATTAATCCTCTGTTGTCTCACTTTTTCAGCTGCTTTTTAAATGTTCCAGTTTCTGCCTCCTTCTCCCACTTTCTTCCTTTGTCCTCAGATTATTTTAATTGCTGCCAATTGAGTTCAAAGTGCAAAATTAGTTTGAGGGGATTGAAGAGAAGAAGATGGAGGCTTGCCTTTTCCAATAAACTCAGACAAAAGCAAACTACTCCAGCCTTTCCTACCTTACGTGTTCTCCCTCATTAGTAACATTTGCTATCCTGACCACAGTCTAATGTTGCTTGGCTACACATGTGCAGTTTTCATCTATGAAATGCTGAAGGATATGAGATTTGGGATAGTTAAAAGGGAATACATAGAACATATTCAAACTGCAGAATTCATTGTCAGAAGATGTATTGATCACTGCCAACTTTGACAGCTTTAATGTCTTGTACTCTAAGGGGCTGGGGGAAAAGGAGGGGCAGGCAGGGAAAAGGAGGGGATAAAATAATAGGAGGGTTGTGGAAATGAGAAGGTGAGCGTAAGGGAGGGATAAGCCAAGAAATAAGGATTTGCTGGTGGGGCAGGGGCAGGGGAGTTGTAGACTCTCCTTAACCAGAAGTTTTCACTTAGTTATTCATATAAATAGCTCTGTGTGAGAAACAATAAAATTGTAGCTCACTCCAAATAATATTTTAGAAGATTGTACATTTTACAATAATATACAGCAAAAACAAGTATAAACTATAAGCAGAATCTGGCAAACTTTCATTCATTGTAGTGTTACCCCAAAAGGTGGGGACCTTGAGGTCCTCCAGCAGTGTCACTTTCCTGCTTAGAAAGATGAGGAATAATAGCTCGAAGGAGGCCTGCAAGAGGGGGGTAACCATGAGACCTTTTTTACCTGTGTATATTAGTACTAACCGTAGGACACCAGTTGAGAGCCAAAAGAATATTGTAAGACCCTGCTTTGGGGGTCCCCAATATCAGCATAGTTTGGATGGGCACCATACCTAATTGGCATCATATGTAATTGGCAACACATTTTATTGGCTCTGATATCAAATTCAAGCCTGAGAGGTGACAGAGAGGTCAAACCGAGCAAAGGAAAGAATTTGACTGTAAATGTGAAAAGCACAGGTCAACTCCAAAATTCCTCCAGGTAAGACTGAGTCATTTGTCAGGCAAATACACATCATTCCTGTGGATAATAGGCTTAAATAGAAGCTGGACCTTTCCAGGGACTCCAACTGTAAGGAGCCCACCAGGACACTGATTGACAGATATCCATCCCTTGTACACCTGGATTCTTTCCTCTGTCCTCACAGCACCCACAATAGACAGCTATTACAACACCCATCATGTCTTTGTCAATCAAAGCACTAAGCCCATCAACTGGCGAAAGACTCATTTTCCACAACAGGTTCCCTTTGTCTTTCATCTGGAACCTTCACAGCCACGAGCCATTTTCAGGGTATAAATGCTCCTGATTTGAGGGTGCCCAGTGCAGTCTCTTGAAGGTCTACCCATCACTCTGTCCATCTGGCTCCTGAATGAGAACTGCCCTTAGGTCCTACCTGAGCCAAAATACATTTCTGCTCTTCACTACTCTTCTGGACTAGTAATTATAAATCCCCCCAAATCCCTCAGCCCCTCTATAATTTTTCCTCCCTTTCTCTTTCAGCTAGCTCTTGTGTGAATGTGTTTTTGTGTGTATCTTGTGTGCATGCATGAGTGAATTCCCCTCAATAAAACCATTTTATTAGACAATTTTGCTTGGTTTTTGGCTTGGCCTGACCCCGTAAAAATTGAGTTTAAAGATCTCGCTAGGTTACCCTGCCTCTTGTAGTGCTACAGCTTGTGCTCTGGCTAATTCCCATTCCCCAGTATTTGGAGCACAATGAGGTGTCCCCCACGGGACCCCAGAAATCAGGGTAACAATATCTTTATTGGGGAATACACACACACACACACACGCACGCATGCACAAGTAATCAAACAGTGTCACAAACCACACAAGGCTAGTAAAGGAGAGATAGATTGGATAGCAAGAATTTTGGGGAGAATTGGGTGATAGTCACCATATCTGAAGCAGAAGAGGATTGAGGCAAGGTATCTCAGACTGGGGGATCTGAGAGCAGTATAACGAACAGGAATCTGGGCATCCCTCATATGTCATAACATGTGCTCAAAACACTAGCAAAAAGCTGGACTCAGGGCTTGAGTTTAAATACGCTTTTTCTGCCTTGAAGTGTTAATTGCTCTCTGGTAGAGCCAACAAAAGAGGTCTGGAAGGTTCTGATTATCTTTACAGCAAGTGACAATGCATTAAGGAAAATCACAATAGCCTCTTAATAACTGAAAAGTCAAGGGAACAAAAGGACAGTTCCTCTGGAAGGAAGCAACAGGACGTTGACCTTTTAGATGCTCCTTCCAGCAGCTTTGTTCTCTATTGTTCACTAGGTTTAGGTATTTTAGAGGAAACTCATATGGTGGGGTTGACCTGGCCATGCTGAGCTCCTTTGTCTTAGCTTTGAAGCTTCCAGCCTGAGTCCTTTCCATTCCACATGGCTTTCAGCCACAAGTGTAATATTTATATTTATTTCATGCTGGTTAAACAGTATTTATAGCCAATCATACTATATCATGGATTGGGGTGTATGGCATGGTAATAGTAGGTCTAATAGACATATCAGGAAGAATTATCTTCTTGTTCATCTATTTGCCTCTTTACTGAACACTCTTCCTTTCACCGCTGTATGAAAAGTAATTAAACTTCGCTAAGTTTTCACTTCAAGTAATTTCATCCAAGTTAGCCCAGTATCTCTCATTAAATAGCTGCAGAGTCATGTGTTCTCAAACCATAAGCACACATTAATGTCCATGATCCATGAAAAAATGGTTAAACGTAGTCATAGGCCAAGAGATCTATTCAAAAAAACTGATAAAAACTAATATAAGAAGTAAACACACATTAAGATCACCAATAAAATTAGAAAAAGTCAATAAGGAATTCTTCTTCATTTGCATTACATGGATTGAATTATATTAATTTTTTCTAAATTTGTGTTGAGAATAAAGAAAATTTATCATACTTTTAGCCATATGGGTACAATCATGCTGTAAAGGAGGTGTGCACAATTGTGGAACACTAAAGAGCTGTGTTGGTCCCTCAGGAGACCTTGATGGGCTGCACACCACACCTACACTGAAAGAGGGTGTGTTTTTTTTTTCCAGTTTTTTGCCTGAAACACTGGAACACAGGCAATTTTCACTAGGTTTTGGGAATTTCCCATGCCATTTTAGGCTCAGGAGAGGCCTTTTTAAACAACAGGAAGTGACAAGAAGTCACTTCCTGTTCAGTTCCTTTAAAAAAAAGTTTCCCTTGAATCTAAATTGGTCCAGTGCTCTCCATGTGGTGGAAATGCTTATCACTCCCAGAGGTCATTTTGGGGCATTTTGCAGCATTTGTGGGCATTTGGGCTGCACTTTGTCCATCTCTACTCTGGAAGGTTAAACTAGAGTCGAATCTGGCAGAGGTAAGATTTTCATTTGATCTTCTGGGTCAAGTCGCTAGGAAACAGCAGAACTTGGCAAAGTACATTTACAGTACCAAGCCCGCCCCAGCAGTCGCTATTATGCTTACAAATGTTAAAAGCAAGTGTTTACTTCCTGCTTCTTGAAACTATAATAGACTCTTATAAATGACTTAACACAGATATCTCAATGCTACATGCACCTGAAATATGTGATGTCCCTTCTCAACCATTTTTTTAAAGATAAGATTATATTCAAAAAAAACTATAAGATGCATAACATTACTATGGCAGGAAACAGACAAAACACAACATCTTCCATCATTGTTCAGAATAGTTAGAATATCTGACAGATTTATGGAAATCTTTCCATAAGATACTGTGTGAAACAGATGGACAACACCGACTGCTGTTACAGTTAGAATAATTAATATATAGAATAGACCCTGTAGTTGGTCCTTACTTTTTTTTTTAATGCATGTACATTGTCAACCTTTTTATAAGGATCTCTTTTTCCATCTATAAAGAGAGGAACGCACTGCATCTTTCCAACGGCAAAATATTTCTAGTCTTACCATGAAGCAGAAAATGTCCTCCTGTCATTTAATCATCTCATTTTCAATATTTATTGAAGCAATCTCCAAAAACATAACAGTAAATGAAAAAAAGTTACACATGCTGCAAAAAGAGTGAAGCTACCCTTTGTTACCACTGTAATAGACAGAGTTACACCTTCATGTTTGGGAAAAGGAATTAATTTCAAGTAACTTAAAATGTAGAATTAATTAACTCAAAGCTCTGGTAAATCTCTTTAGTTTCCCCATACACACCTGTGTATAAAAGAACACGGAAAGGAAGGATAGACAAATCTGGCAATTTCATCTTCTCTTGATTTTTCATTTTTGCAGTCTTAAATTCAGTTCACACAAAGCTTTTAAAGAATGGGCATGGGGTTCTATATCGTTTTAACTGAACTGTTTTTAAGAACTTTTTATCTTTCCAATTTTTATTCTATAATGAGTGTTGTTGTTTTAATACCTTAACTAATTTAATTCTGTTTTAATTATTCTCTTTAGTATGGTTTTAATTGTATCTTTATAAAAATTGTGAGCAGCTTTGAGTCCCAATTTTGGGAAGAAGCAAGACGATGGTGGTGATGATGATGGTGGCAATTCATCCCAAATTGGAACAATTCTAATTGTTCCAGTTTTAAGTTATTTCTTGTCTAGTCTAATAACTTTTAAAACTTCACATGAAAATTCATGTACGTTGCTGGCCAAATGCCTCCTAAGACATGTGATTTTGTATATCTTTGCTTTGTATATCTATTCTCACATGCATTGGTCCCTAGCAGTCACATTTTTGCATTTTTTTAAATTGGAGAATTTTATTCCAACTCTGGAGAAGTGATAAAGGAATTAGTTCAAAAGTGAGAACAAGGAAGGTCCCATCCAAAGGCAAACTGAATTTCTCCTTCAGACTTATGGCCAATAGACTCTAATTCTTTCATTCTAAGTGGACAAACGCATTAACTGAGGAATCCTCTTGAACTGGCCAATTAACAAATCACGTTAAAGCAAGTGAGAATACATGCTCCCCTGTGTGGCTCTATCAGTTTCATACAAGGTTATTTAAGGAGGTATGTCAATCAAATTTATCAACTGAAGCTTTGCATCAAATGATAATTTTAAAAGAGAACTAAACCACAAAAAAGTCCCCAGACACATTGATCAAGAGTAACCAGCTGCTGATTTCTTCCCTTCTTGAATGGGAATCTCAGAGATTTCTGCCATTCAAAACAGGGGCTTGTATGAAAAGTTTTGAATGTCACACAAATCTTGACTAGACGTTGTTATAAACGTAATTGTGCTTTTTTAAAAAATTGTGAGCAGCTTTGAGTCCCATTTTTAGGAAAAAGCAGGATGAGGCTGGTTCATCCCAAATGTTTAGAATTGTTCCAGTTTAAAGTTATTTCTTATCTAGTTTAATAACTTTTTAAAACTTCATATGAAAATTCATGTACATTGTTGGGCAAATGTCTCCTAATATTAGCACGGGACTAGTAGTCTGAAACAGTAACTTTTCTAAATTTTGTCACCCTGGCCCTAATAAATGCTTTCATTTTGGTGCAAAGAGCAGCTCTGGAAAGCAAGACAATCTTCATTCAGATTGCAGGAATGGGGGAAAGACTATGCTAGCTGGAGGATTCTGGGAGTCAATGTTTTAAAAAGTAAATTTTTCAATCTCTGAACTGATTGCACTCCCTCTTTCTGTAACATCTGTAAGGCCAGTAATTAAAGTGGATCTGTCCATATGCATGCGGGCAGGTCTTTGCCATTTGTCAAGGAAACTGTGAGCCAACCAAGGCTTTGCAGGACAGATATGATAGATGAGCCCATTGTAATTGAATTAGTTGAGAAGCATTGACCTTTCTGATGAATCATGCCATGGAAAGAGAACAACAAACCTAAAGTAATGTTTTTATGAATGCATTTGGTAAGGTAGTCATCAATCGGCTCGTGATAAATAAGCTGGTGTACTGTTCACAAGAAACAATGTGTAATATGAGCACAGCGTGTTCAGTTGAAAATGTTCCACCTTTCATGAAATAAGAAGTGCAGCTGCAGGGTTGTGTGTGTGTGTGTGTGTGTGTATGTATGGCCCTTCAAGTCACCTGCTGGCTTATGGCAACCCCTTGTAGCTAGACTATTTCTAAGGCTGCATCAGAATGTTAAACTGAGTGACTGTTGATCAGGCCTGACAGAATCGAAGGATGGAGAATTTAAACCATAAAGAAGAGTAGTTTTGCTGGTTCAAAGCAGAGCTGCCTTCAAGAAGGTGGTTGTTGTGTGCCTTCAAGTAGTTTCCAACCTATGGTGACCCTAAGGCAAACCTATCACAGATTTTTCCGGGGCTGAGAGTGTGATGTGCCCAAGGTCACCCAGTGGGTTTCCATGGCCAAGCAGCAATTGAACCTTGGTCTCAAGAATCTGTAATCCAACACTCAAAACACTATACCATGCTGGCTCTTTCTTGGAGAGAGTACTTTTGGACTAAAACTCTCCAATTGATCTGCCAGGTAGATTCAGAACAAGGGTACATGTAGTCCAACCTTCTCCAACATGGAAATTCACCACCAGCCTTCTCATGGCCTTGAGCTGGTCAGTGTCAAAGTCCAAACCACCTGGAGGGACTCAAATTGGTGAAGACTGAGGTAGTCTAACACCCTATTTCCAACAGAGCCCAATGCCAGATTTTAAAGGCCCTCAGTATGGTACCTCTGATTAGCCCAGCCTTGGTGCCCACTTACTGTTGCTGCTGTCTCTACTGTCTCTCAAGCCTTGTCTCCTGTTGTGATGCCAATGGATGTTTCCATTTCAGTGGAAACAGCAACTTTGGAATGGGAGGCAATTTTCACCTGGGCCATAGGGTAATAGGGAATGGAGAGATGGTGGGAGTAGGCAGATCTTAATAACTCTCCACCACATCCCTAATGTGGCTATTATGTGTTTGTTAGTGGCATGCACACAGAATATATGGTAAGCCTGTGTGTGTTCATGCATGCCTTCAAGTTGTTGATTTATGGTGATCCCATAAATTTTATGGGATTTTCTTAGGCAAGGAATACTCAGAGGTGGTTTTGCCAGCTTCTTCCTCTGAAATATAGCCCACAGTACCTGGTATTCATTGTCAGTCTCCCATCCAAGTACTAACCAGGCCTGACCCTGCTTAGCTTCCAAGTTCATACAGGAGCTCATGCCTTCAGGGTATTTCAGCCTATTTTCTGCATCTCCACATGGAGGAGTTCTAACAAAGGACTTGTCATCCCATGAGTAAGCCTCCCTCTCTGTTGGCAGAGTGGCACTTTCACCCATTTTCATCCATTGCTAGCCCCAGGACTAGCAGAGTGAGACAATCACTGAATAGGGCAGGTGGGGGAGCAGTGGTTGTGGCAACCTCCTAGCTCTTCCTTAGGAACTCCTCAGCTATTTCCCTCTGTTGGAAGAAGAGCTGTGGGTATGTGCAACAGAGCTTTCATTCCTGCATTTTCTCCAACAGTTCACAGATGAAAACAAAGACAGATTTGACTAACCACATCAGTGTGGTCAAAGGGCAACAAGAAACAAAAGTTGCCTGTTCACAAAGATTTCTCATCCAAGTCTTCCATATCTGAAGAGCTATCATGGAAGACATGTTTACCTGAGATGACAAGAACAGAACTAATGAGTAGAAAGTACATGACAGCTAAACATCTGAAAAAACAACATCATCACTGTTTGACAGTGGAAACCTCTTTCACGGGAAGTATTTAAACTGCGGCTGGCCACCTACTTCTCAAAGATGATGAAGAATATCCTACAGTGCTTTGAAGGTGAAAACCAGGATGTGTAGGGTCAAGTAACATTAGTGTATGGTCTAGATCAATTGTTCTCAACCTGGGGTCCACAGGCCCTTGGGGATCTGTGAAGCAATCACAGGAGATTTACGTACGGTTGCCATTCATCCCAGGATATGGAAAAAATCCTAGATTTAAGGGACTAAAAAAAGTCCCAGCCAGATTCCTCAAAGGCAGCACTGCTATTGGTGGAGGCAGTGGTGACAATGTGCTGGCGGAGGTCCCATCCTGTGCCGGAGGCTCTGGGCACTACTGTACAGGTACACCAGAGCACCCAGAAGAAAGAAAGGTGAGAGGACAGCCCAGAAGATTAGAGAAGACACCTGTCATGTCCTTGATAACTCACAATCTGCAATCTCCGCTCTGATGTAGACAGTAGTGTTTATTTGTAGCAAAGCAAGCAATACAGCACACTTCTTCCAAAGCTGTTGAAACTAAAGCGTACATGGAGTTCACAGGTTTTATATCTTCTCATATAAATCTAGGCTCCCAAAGCCATGATTGGACAGGATCATAAATTTAGCCATCACCCCACATCTTTAGACATTTCTCAGACTCACAGTTATTTACCTGTCTTTCATCTTTGGGGCAGGAACATATTTCCTTCCCCTTATCTCTGGGCTCTTCAAGTTCCCAGAACACTTTGGGGGCTTTTGTTTTCCCTCCTGCTCTGATCTTCTCCCATGCACCAGATACATGGTAGCAATGAGCAATAAAGCTTATTGCTATAATGCTACTTTTTTATACCCTGGAGTACTCAAGCAAGCTTCAGAGATACACTGTTGCATTCAACAATTAGCATTTGATAGTTTGTAGTGCTGTAACTCTAGCATTTCCCCATGCTGACTACCTTACCTATGCCAATACACATCCAGGAGACGCATTATGACAGGGGCTACACAGCCTCGTATGGTGAATGTAGCAGTGCTGCTTGAGTCCAGGGCCAGGCAGTATGCCAGAGCTTCACTTCCCAGCTGCCATGAGAATAGAAGGGAGTCCCTTTACTCCTGTGGATGCTAGGAAGTGAAGCTGCAAGGTTCTCTGCACTCCTTTGAAGGAAAGCACAAAAGAAACACAATTTCCCTCTGAATAAGCACTGAGAGAGTAGAAAGGGTAGGTGTATTCAAAAGAAACACTTATCCTCTCTTCTTTTAGAGGGAAGCATTTCTTTCACGTTTTTCCCCAAAGCAGCACTGAGATTCTTACTTTCCAGGCACTTCTTTGGGGGAAAGGGCAAAAGAAATTATTCTTTAGACCTGCCTTCTGTTCATAACCTTCCTTTAAGAGATTCCAGTTTATTCTACTCTCCCAACAGTTGGAGGATCTCAGCATGCTACTCCACAGGCCATTGACAAGCTTCTCTTCCTTTGCAATGTCTACTGGAAGAATAAGGGATAAGGGTGAGCAAGTGATAAGCAACTTTAAAGAAATATTTGAATATTTAAATATAAAGTTACAGAGGCTCCCAGTAAAGAAAAGGTTAAGCACCACTGCTCTAGATGGCCAAAGTTATTAACAGGGAAGAACGGGCAAGCTAGCAGAGCATGCAGAGTTTCCTTTCACCTGAGCTTATGGGGAATAGCAAGATTCTGCCTCTCCCTCTCCTCTTCCTCCACTGCGTGAATGGAGCGCAAATTACTTTTGCACTTTGAACTCAGTTTGCAGCAATGGATGTAAGATGAGGATATAAGGGAAAGTGGGAAAAGAAGATAGAAACAGAGACATTTTTAAAAGCAGCTGAAAAGATGGGACAATAGAGGATTAATCTGGGCTGTCCCTGCCAAACTGAGACAATTGGAGGGTATAATGAAGGTGCAGGAGGCTGGACTTCATGATCCTCTGAAATTCTGTTATTCTAATTCCTGTTCACCCACCCATGCCAGAAAATTACTCACTCCCTTCATTTTTTTTAAAAAAAGTCAAACTGTAATGCCAAAAGCAGTTATGTTTACAACCCACCTTTTCTTTAATGAGCTCACAGTGGTATAGATGGCTCTCCTCCTTCCTTTTTTATCCCCACAACATCTCTGAGAAATAGTTCTGGCTGAGAGAGTAAGTTGCTGACTTAAGATGAGAGTCATGGCTGAATAGAGATGAACAGGGATTTCCCAAACCAGTCCAGCCCTGTAACCCCTGGTGCTTATAAGCTTGGCACCTTTCCTTTTTTTGAGTTTTTGGCTCTTTACCCACAAAGATGTGAAATATGTGTTTGGTCTGATGAGCTTGTGCTCCGAGCAATTCTGCCTCTGTTATGAAGCTCATACTTCCCAGATAATGACAGGGTAAGTTGCCAGAAATCTATGTTAATTATTTCCCCCTGACAGTGTTGCCATATTAGTTGGCAAGGACTTAGTGAGTCCTTCTGCTGTTTGGGTAGTTCAACCTCTTGTCCAAAATGGATGTAGATCAATAGGTGTTGCCTTCCCAAGCAACTTATGGAATATAATTAGATGGAAGATGTAATTAAAGAGGTTGATGGCATGCCGGCTGCTGCTGTTACTCTATCAGTGTCTCCGCTTGGGTCTATTTGGGCTGCGGCCATGGAGCGGTGTCTCATTGCTGTGATGAGCCTGGGAAAGTGTAAATATCCATTTCTTCATGCTGGCTTCCTTTGTCTGCTTTCTTTAGGCTACTGGCTGTTCTTGCTCTGTGGGATCTGTTAGACAATTATCCTTACACTTGCTGCCTCAAGAATCCAAGGCATCTTGTGGGTTGCATCAGAAGTGAGTTCTTGGTCATTTAGCCTGCTGGTTTCCCAACAGCAGTCCAAAATCTTTCAAAAGTTTCAGTTTGCCCCCCCTTTCCCCACTGATAGTTATTTTTAAGAAGAATGAGTATCATAATGTTGCAGTGAATATAAATGACATGTGATTGATCTCTGTACCTACATTGTGATCAGCTATTGTACACCCAAAACAAAATTGAATGTGGATACCTGAGCTGTGGTAGGATGATGCTCTAGGTCCCAGTAGAACTTCAGCATACCATTATAGTCATTCCTTTTAAAAGTAACACTTTAAGCTTTGGTTTCCTCAGAAGGGTTCTGTGCCTTTAAGAGCTGCAAAGTAGGCAGGGCTGGCTCCAAGGGCCCATCCACACTATACAATTATAGTGCTATGATCCCACTTTAGCTGACATACTTCCACCTTATGGAAGGGAGGAATTTTTAGAATTCTCAGCCAGAGTGCTCTAGTGCCTCACCAAACTACAAACGTACATAGGATGGAACCATGGTAGTTAAAATGGAATAAAAGTGCTACAGTAATATAGTGTGAAAGGGTCTTCAGCCCCAGGGACTGGTGTTGTCCTTAACAGTTCAGGGCCAAGGTATCGGGAGGATCATATCTTTTCCTTATGGGTCTGTCCAAGATTTAAGATCTGTAGGGGAGGCACTTCTTTCTATCCCACCACCGTCACAGGCACAGCTGGTGAGAACACAGCAGAAGGCCTTCTCTGTGGCTGCTCCCACACTTTAGATCTCCCTCCCTAGGGAAGGTAGAATGGCTCCTTCTTTGTTTTCCTTTCAGTGGGAGGTGCAAGACCTTTCTTTTCCGGCAAGCCTTTGGAAACTAACTTTTCACAAAAGGGCTTTGGTTTTCAATTAAGATTTTAGACAGTTTTAATTCTATTGTTATTTAATACTGTTTTAATCTTAATCTGGTGTGTTTTTTAATTATATGTGTTTTTATTGTATCTTATACCTTTGTGCAAGCTACCTACCTTGAGACCCAGGGCCTTTCCGCACCACACTGTTAGTAGTGCTATAATTCCACTTTCAACATCCTATGGAATCCTGCAGTTTGCCATTTAGGCAGGGAGCTGTTTGGTCTCAGTAAACTACAAATCACAGAATTCCTCAGGATGTTAAAAGTGAAATAATAGCACTATAACAGTGTAGTGTGGAAAGGCCACCAGTCTGAGTGAAAGGGAGGATTACTCTGGTTCACCAGTTGTTGCTCATCTACCTAATTGCACACTTTTGAACCAATGGGTGAATTGAAAATCATAGAAATCATAGAAATGTAGAGTTGGAAGAGACCATAGGGGTCATCCAGTCCAACCCCCTGCCACACAGGAACACCCTCAAAGCACTCCCAACAGATGGCCATCCAGCCTCTGCTTAAAAACCTCCAAAGGAGGAGACTCCACTACACTCCGAGGCAGCATATTCCACTGCCGGACAGCCCTGACCGTCAGGAAGTTCTTCCTGAGGTTCAGGTGGAATCTCCTTTCCTGCAGCTTGAATCCATTTCTCCTTGTCCTGGTCTCTAGAGCAGCAGAAAACAAGCCCACTCCTTCCTCTACATGGCATCCCTTCAAATATTTACACATGGCTATCATGTCCCCTCTTAACCTTATCTTCTGCAGACTAAACATACCCAGCTCTCTAAGACTATCCTCATAGGGCATGGCTTCCAGGCCCCTCACCATTTTGGTCACCCTTCTCTGGACTTGCTCCAGCTTGACCATGTCCTTCTTGAATTGGGGTGCCCAGAACTGGACACAGTATTCAAGATGAGGTTTAACCAAAGCAGAGTAGAGTGGTACCAGTACCTCCCTCGATCTAGACACCATACTCCTGTTGATGCAGCCGAGAATTGCATTGGCATTCCTGGCTGCCGCATCACACTGCTGACTCATGTTCAGCCTGTGATCTATGAAGACTCCTAGATCCCTTTCACATGTACTGCTATCCAGCCATGTGTCCCTCATCCTATATTTCTGTATTCCATTTTTTCTACCTAAGTGTAGGACCTACATTTCTCTCTGTTGAATTTCATTTTGTTAGCGTTGGCCCAGCTCTCCAATCTATCCAGGTAATTTTGAATTTTGATCCTGTCCTCTTGTTACCCTGTGAATTGGGGGTCCCGGGAGGGGCGCCCAAATGACCAAACAAACCAAGCAAAGATGGGGAAATTAGCTGGAGCACTCTCTTAAGCTAGCGAGAGGCAGGGTAACTTAGTGGGAATCTTTTACCCTATGTATACAGGTTCAGGTCAGTGAGCAGTCAGACAGTTAAAATAGCAGCAATGGTATTTATTAACAAGCAGACAAATTATTAAGAAAACACAACCACACAGCTAACTAGAAATAGGAAATGAGAGTTTTGGGGGGAAATGGGTGATACGACACCTTTCTCGTAGTCCTGAAGAAGTCCAATTTGAAGAGAGGAAGCTTGGCGTGGCGGCCGAGGGGAATTTGCTGGACAGAGTGGCAGCAAGGCTGGATGGAAGTCTGGAACGATCCGAGGAACTCTCGGAACTGGGGGTTTTTTTTAGGGAAAGAATGACCATGGGCTAGTCTGGTCTCGGGCGAAAACAATGAGTTTTGGCCTTACTTTTGGTTTTCCCAGTCTTCTCTAACATGAAATACATGATACTGACAAGTGGCCTTTGAATTACAGTAGAGTCCCGGTTATCCGACCTTCCGGATTAACCGACGTCACGGCTGCCTGGGGGCATGGCTGTAGGCATTTCCGTGCCCCCAGACACACACCCCAGACACGCCCCCTAAATGGTAGCCGCCATGGGCCTCCAGCTAATCCGACATTTCGGTTATCCGACCCTCCGCCTGCACGTTTAGGTTGGATAACCGAGACTCTACTGTACAGTAAAACAGCAGTTAAGCAGTGCTTAAACCTAGATACAAAGCAACCCCTTTTTCAATGGTAAATACCAAGTAGCAGTTAGCAAAGAATCCACATTCAACAGGTTAGTATTTTCTTGGCAAGGAGCTTAGCTTAGCCACCTGACACCTGGTCAGTTTGTATGGCCAAGCAGGGAGTCAAACCCTGGTCTCCAGTGTTGTAGTCCAATACTTAAAGCACTAACCATCCCAGCAAAACACAGTGTCTGTCAGTGCCCCTCCTTCAACACGCCATCATTAACTTGTCTCTCCCTGCTGCAACTTTCCTACCTGTTTGTGGTTGTTTGTGTTAAAAGACTCCTCTGTTTCACAGTTTGCTTTTCACTCTTTCCACCCTCTTTTATTTTTATATTCTTTGCCACTCAATCAGGGCAGTTGCTTCATATACTCAGCCTTCATCTTTGATGGAAATGCCAATATTCAGACTTCAAGTGGTGGCAGAGAACCGTGTACCTTCCTAAGGGAGGTCTGGGGAAAGCTCACGCAAGAGGCATTGAAGCCAGTCTTTAAGTCCTTAGACTGGCTAGGTAAAGTCCCTTGGATACAGGGGACTCTTGGGGCCCACGTTGGTCTGTCTGGGGCTGTTCTAGATGCTTAGGAGGAGAAGAATAGCCCTCTCCAACACTGGAGGATCAGCCACAACCAGAGTGTTGCCTGGCACCTTAATGCCTGCTGCTTGCAACTAATCTCTTTGCCACTGAGTTTTAAAATCAAGTTTTAAAAGGGATGCTGGCTGCTTTTCCTGGACTGGTCGCAACATCATCTCAGCAATGTCCGTTCTACCAGCTTGTTAAAGTGAGTTATACTTATTTTTAAATGCCATGATCTTGCACTCATCACATTTGTGGGTGCTGAGGAAAAAGGAAAAAAGCTGAAAACTGATGGTTAAACTACTGGATCAAAAATATCATCTTATGCATGTAATCACAGTTATTTGATTTAAAATTGATCAAGAACATTATATTAATAGATGTTGTAACAGCTCCCATGAGAATTGGCCAGCTTCTAAATCCACATTTCTCATAACAGTAACGGAAATGAGCTGCTGCTTGGTCATCTGGACTTTCCTTCTAACTTCCTTACACAGAGCTGTGTACAGATTGGCAAAACTCTCTTGGGCTATACTGACACTCAGTAGACAGTAGTTGAAAGAGAGTTAGAATTGACTTCACTTAATAAATTGGCACGGGCCCTCTCTGCAATATCCTGGTGTGGAGATGAGAGAGGAGCGGGACCGCAATGACACTTCTGCATGATGTCATTGTAGTCCCGCTCCTCTCTTGTCCACAGGCAGCATGATCACAGATTAAATCATTGATGAGTTTTTCCTATCAATGACCCAATGACTTCCTGCCCCATCACAGCCTGGAAAAGTACCCAGCTGCACTACAGAAGGAAGAGGCATGTCCATCGGGCTCCCTTCTGTAGGGAGCCGGTCCAGTGCAAAGGGGAGCACTCCTGCCATGCTCCCTTCCCAGCAGAACCACTACCGGGATCATTACCAGAGGACCACACAAGAAGGTAGGGTGCAGAAAGGGCCTTAATAAAGAAGAGCAACTTCACCTGCATTATACCAGAGGACTTGTATGCTACAGTAAAGTGGACTTTGTCATATTTGCAATTTAAGAACCCTTTTTTAAAGAATGAAAAAAGATTGTTTAGAATTTATGAATTTGTACAAACTTTATGAGTTTTATGAAAGAAGAAATTTGATATTGAAGTTTAAAATCTGAAATTGGAATTTTGAAGTTTGATTTTTTTCATAGAAAAAACAGTTGATTTTTTTAAAAAAATACATTTAATTTTTTAAAAAATTCCAAATCATTTTTTTTTATTTTCAATTTTTTAAATTCACTTTTTAAAAAGAGAAAAAGATTGTGTTACTGGGGGCTCTCCTTTCCCTCCCTCCCTTCCTTTTGTTCTTTCTTTCTTTCTTTCTTTCTTTTTCTCTCTTCCTGCCATTTTCTTTTTCATTTTTTTTAAATTCTTTTACTTCTTCTTTTTCTTCTTTTTTTCTTTATTTTTCCTTTTCCTTTTTTCTTTCTCTCTTATATTTGCTTTCTTGTAGGCTCTTCAACAAAGATGTCAAAAGAGTAAGATGCAGCTAAAATGGCAAAGCAAGCACTAGGTATGGATTTAAAGAAGAGGATGCGCAGATAGTACTAAAAGTACAGACCCAAATCAAATACTCATTTTATAAATGAGGAAGGTGAAGGAAGGGCTGATGGTGGAGATGCAACAGCTGAGAACAGAAGTCAAAGCTGATATGAACAGAATGAATAAAATGAAAGAAGAAATCAAGACAGATTTGCAACAAATTTCATTGTAAATGAAGTTAGATTTGAAAGAGATAAAGCTATCAGTTGCCCAGATAGACATGGAACTGAAACACTTCAAAGGTAAAGTAGAAGAAAGAGAAATCAAAACTAAAAATTCAGAAGACGCAGAAGAGAAGGTA
This sequence comes from Iguana delicatissima, assembly GCA_948472985.1. Classification (NCBI taxonomy): domain Eukaryota; kingdom Metazoa; phylum Chordata; class Lepidosauria; order Squamata; family Iguanidae; genus Iguana; species Iguana delicatissima. The sequence continues at coordinate 336,252 of CAOKZL010000905.1, forward strand.
ATGCAGGAACAAGAGAAGCATTTGGATGCAATTTCATATCTTGAGATGAAAGGGAGAGAGAAACATCTGAGACTAGACAGAATACCTGAAAGATAGAATGATAATATCTATGTTCAAGTCTGCGAGACCTTGGCCAACTTCCTTCAAAAGCAAGGTGGAGAAATTACAGTCAAAGTAGATCAAAGATGCCAAATTAATTCAAGAATAACCAGACAAAGAAATTTATCAAAAAATGTGGTAATTTATTTTGTGAAAAAGAATGCAAGAGATCAAGTAATGCAATGACATTTCATGAATAAATTACAAATGGATGGAAGAGAAATCATAGTCTTTAAAGATTTACCAAGTAGAATTTTGAGAAAATGAAAGGAATATTCCTTTTTGACAGCCAAACTTAAACAATGTGATATATCTTTCAGATAAGCCAATATAGAAGTAGTGGTAGTACACTACAAACAGAGAAGACATGACAACAGGCCTTTCCACACTCTACTGTACTATTATTCCACTTTCAAGTTTAAATGCATCATTCAAATATGCCCATGCATCAATGCATGATATCTGGGAAATATATTGCTTATATTTTTCCCTTTCCAGCCACAATTGGTCTTTGTGACCAGGAAAGAGAGTGGTCACTGGGGTAGGACTTCAGGACAGACCAGAGGCATAGCTATTGTCATGTCAGCTATGCTCCATGACATAGTTGATAATGTGACTCATCCACAATAATGAATTCCGAATGATTATGCTGGTATAAAACTATATGCTGGTATAAAACATTGATGTAGTAAGTTATCATTCTGGTGTAGCAAAGGCTTAGATTAATATCATGTGTTATAGGCCAACATGTGTTATATGTTTAATCTCAGGTAAAATCTGAATGATTTTTATAAGTGTGTATTCAACCATGCTGTCAAGGCATGACTCTGTTTAATTAGACATGATGGGAATTGACAAGTGATTTACTATGTATGAGCTTTTGAGTACCTACGCTAGAACGACATCAAATAATGTACTGTATACCAAAAGGAAGTGTCACTGCATCTCATCCTAACAGAGAGGGATCAAAGAGAGTAGGTTGAGAGACACTGTCTCCAAGGCATCTCGTCACTGTTTAGACAGATACACAAAGGACCAAGATAGAGATGCGTTAGAAAATAACTTGAGTGTTGATAAAGAAACCTGAGCAAGTTTGGAGGGATTGGCAAGATCAAAATATGGAAGTAAACAAGGTCCCATGGGAACCAGTGGGAGTTTGGAAAAGGCGGAAGACCCTGAGAATCCACTAGTCAGAATTGTGCATAAGTAAAAGTGTGTATCACCATTTAACCAAGTGTGTATTGCAGAATGTTAGCTTCAACAACTGTTATATGCTATGCCTCATATACCTCATTAAACATTGTTGGAAAACCCTGCAAGTTTTCTTGAGAGTAAAAGAGTAGCTAGCACATGATAGCTATTGAGGGGGAGTCAAAAAGAAGACATATTCCCTCAATAAGAATTCTATCCCCCCCCCCCAAAAAAAAAAGAAAATCCTTCAGTCTCAAAATTTCTAGAATTACTGGGCACAGAATGTTGGACATACAATTCAATTAGATTTCTGGGAAAAGAGTTGGGAAAAGACAAATAAATTTACAGTGGCCCAGAATCTGAAAGAGAACTATTATAAGGTGTTATATAGATGGTATCTAATTCCAGATAAACTAAAAAAGATTTATAACATAGGTACTGGACTTTGCTGGAAATGTCAGAAAGAGGTGGGCACTATGTACCATATGTGGTGGACATGTTCAAAGGTCAAGAAATATTGGACTGGAATACACAACAAAATTTGTAAAATATTGAAGGTACAATTTGCTATGATGTCTGAAATGTACTTGTTGAATATGACAGATATAGTTGATGGTACTAATATCAAGAAATATTGGAGAATATTATTATATATGATAACTTCAGCACGCACTGAATATGCAAAGGTATGGAAATCACAGCAAATACCTACAATAGAGCAATGGTGGGGAACTTTTATTGAAAATAAAAATGCTGATATGGTTTCTCAAAGATTAAAAGGGAAATCAGATGACGAAATTCAGAAAGAATGGCAAATTGTGGGTAGTTGCTGGGTGACATGTGATAGAAGTCTGTAATTCATGGTACTATATGTTTAAAAGATTGAGATGATTGCGGTTGTTATCATGAAGCTGGAAAATGGTGAATGTAATACAAGTTCTAACATGTGAAATAGCTGTAAAATGCAGTACAATGATAAAGCTAAGATATGAGATATTGAAAATGAAATCTAGATCAGATTGGAAGTATCAAGAATATGTCAAGAGAAGTAACAACAAAAATTAATTGTTTTATTCGTTAATTTTTAATAAAATGATTATAAAAAAAATTCTAGAATTGCAGAGCAAGAGACCCTGAAAAACATTCATACCTAGAACCCCTACATTTGCTGGGTTTGCATCCTTTTGGCAACATCGCCTACCCTGTTTCTTTGTATGCCTAAACTGTATTTCTAAATGCTCAACTGAACTTCTAAGAAATTTTAAGCCTATAACTTTCACAGAGCCAGGAGATCAGGGTTCAAATTCCTGCTCAGCCATGAAAACTCACTGGGTGACCTTGAGCAAGTCACATTCTCTCAGCCTCAGAGGAAGACAAGGCAATCCCTTCTGAATAAATCTTACCAAGAAATCCCTGCAATAGGTTTGCCGTAGGGTCATCATAAACTGGAATTGACTTGAAGACACACATCATCAACAGTAGCAGCAGCAGCAGCTTCAACAGACCTACGGACTGCTAAATCTGTTGCTCCCATGTCAAATGTCCAGGTCATAATCAGCAGAAGGAGGAGAGGAGAAAAGTGATAGGACTGGTTTACCATAATTCAAAATAAGGTACAGTACTTAGATGGGAGACTTCCAAGGAATGGCAAGTACTTCAGGCTATATTTCAAAGGAATGAACTGGCAAAACCATCTTTGAGTATTCCTTGCCTAAGAAAACCCTAAAAAATTCATGGAGTTGCGACAAGTCAACAAGTGACTTGAAGGCACACAGGTAGAAATCTCCACCACAATTACTATCCTGCTGTCTGAGTGCTACAAACTCAAAGATGAAAACAGGGCATTCCAGGTAGATGTCATGACTAGGGCTGGATCCTGGATTGGGCTCCTGTAACTTTAACCCTCAATAGAATTTGGAGCAGGACAAGGTACTGTGAGGTGACTTAAAGGCACATATACACAAACATAATATGCATCGCCATCTAAAGAAGAGGGTCCCAAGACCGTTGACTCCCGAGTCTGTGTCTAGCTAACTGCATCACCAAGGAAAGCATCACACATTCTGAAAACTGTAACTCAGTTCTATTTGAAGTCTTCTAGACTGCTGCCCTTTTATTTTGTCGGGCATGCATATTGAAGAATTAATGGGTGGGGCAGGCACAAAGCACTTGGAATATGTAAGTGGTTGACAGGAATCCTAAGGTGATTCCAAAATAATAATACCAACAGTCTGATGCATAATTTAAAATAGTACTCCACAGTCGATATTTCATGTCAACCACCGAGCCTTTTAGAACCACTTAGCTCCGTTATGGGGATGACTATCATGAGAAAAGACAAGAACTCTATACTTGGATGTGCATACGCATTACTACAGCTGTGAAATGTTGTACAAATCTCATAGGTAAAGTAGCTCCTCTAGAAGACAGAGGTAATGAGAGGGCACAGGTACTTGCAGAAGAAACTCTAGAAATTGATAAACTGGGTGATACAAACCATAGAATGACAGAGTTGGAAAGGACCACAAGGGTTATAAAGTCCAACCCCTGACATTCAGAAATACACAATCAATATACTCCCAGCAGATAGCCATCCAGACTGTTTAAAAACTTCCAAAGAAGGAGACTCCACCACATTCCCAGGCAGTATTTTCCACCATAAAACTGCTCTTACCATCAGGAAGCTCTTCCAAATGTTTAGATGGCATCTCTTTTTCTGTAGTTTGAAGCCATTGCTCCATGACCTAGTCTCTGGAGCAGCAGAAAATAAGCTTGCTTCATTCTCCATATGGCATCCTTTCAAATACTTGAACATAGCTACCATGTCACCTCTTAACCTTTTCTTCTACAGGTTAAATATACCTAGCCGCTTAAGCTGCTCCTCATAGAGCTTCAAGGTTTCCAGGCTCTAAACCAGGGCAAATTGTTCACCCCAAGTCTTGTGGTAGTGATCCTAGTCAACATTGCTCTGGATTACCATTAAGCCTTTTATCCTTCTCCCGTGGCAAATGGAAGTTAAGAAGCACAGACTTAATTCTAAACTGACTTCAGACACCCTCCCCCAGAACCTTTTGAGCCACACGGCAGTGTCAGTAAGCTAAAATGGAATAAAGCCACATCTCTTGTCTTCATGGTGACATTTCACAGAGAGGGGAATATTAAAAAGCTAACTGGCAAAAGTAGAGAGGGTGATCACTGTCATCATTATCAGTAAGGCAAAAGACAGTAGTAGGAAAGAGGGTGGGCACTTATAAATCCATTCAACACCTTCTGCCAACCACAAAGCTCACAAGCATACTTTCAGCTCAGCCCTACTGAGTGGTGGATGACATCAGCCAAACTTGTGTATATTCTGTCTTTCTATGGACTTCCAGGAACATTTTCACAACTGTAACAGCTAGAAACTTGTTCTCCCCTCCATACATACAAACACATGTATGGATATATGTGTTTGTCCACACTGTTATCCCAAAACATAGGTGCCACAAGGGCTACCCTAAGATGCCAAATACCTCCTTTCAAAAGTAGTGAATGAATTAGCTCAAAATCAGGAGGAGAAAAAGAGGGGCAACTTAGCAAGAACTTTCTACCAATGTTTACAGGCTCACACAGGAAAAGAACAAGTCAGAGATTCAAAAATAAGCTAAAAATGTGTTTTATTGAAGGGAATTCACTCATTCACAAGATACACACAGTCACCCATTTATACAAGAGATAACTGAAGGATAAAGGGAGGTAAAATGATCGATAGAGAGGCTGAGGGTTTGGGGTTATATTACCAGTCTAGAAGAGCAGTGAAAAAGTTGAATGTGGTTTACACTTGTGTTTAGGGGCAGACCAGATCAGGATTCAGAGAGACATACTGGGGTCCAGCATTGCATCCGAATGCATCTGACTTCTCAAAATGAAGGGTTTATATACTCTATTTCTGTCCCTGGAGGGATGTGAGTTAATTGCTTTTTGGCAGAGTAAACAAAAGGGGTCTGGAATGGACTGATTGTTTCAGTGTCTTGGTTGGGTGAGGTTCTGAGCAAGACTTTGATAGGAAATGCACATGGCAGGGGTCCTTGCCTCTGAACGTGGGCATCTTATTGTTTCTGAGGGTGAACAGTTGATAGGATTAGCTCAGAGCTGTTAAGTCAGGCTTTCTTGGCTAATTTCAGTGAACTTTTGACCTGGCTGCACTAGGGTTACCTTTTGGTCTGTTTTTCTGCAAAGGACTCTTATTCTACGTGGCTTCCAGCATAGTATACATAATTTATATTTTATGCCAATTAAACATATCTGCTAATTAATATATTTTGCCAATTAGGCCATATCAAAATGTGGGGTGTATTGCCTGATAACAACACACCATCCGCACATACACGTATATCTATGGCCATATCCTTAACCATATCTGCCTGTCTGTTTAATATCCTGCCTTTCAAGACACATATCCTTCCTATCCAGTTGTCAAGTAACATAGAGTTACCAAACAAACAAAAACAAACAAAAGACCCTCAAAACAACCCCTATTACAACATAGGTTGTTGGGATCCAGGGCAGCTGGCAAATAACCCTGGTGGTGATAGGAGGAAAGGGTAAAACTGAGGATGGGGGAGAATTTCATTTTTGGTTAATTATTAAATCACAATTCACTAAACATTTGTGTTATCTCTTCATATTTAGGTTGAAAAAATGATTTCTTTAATTAAAAAATGACATTCAGAAGAAAGCAAAATGGTCAGTTATTTTCCCCATTACGTACTTGAGCAGATCTATGGCCTCATCTTTTCAATCCTCTGTTTCTCTCTCTGGGAATCCTTTTCACAGGGCAGCTACAGTCATAGATAACATGAACAGGGAGACAATCTACCTGAAGGTGTTCTGAGATGGTCTTTACCTGTTTCTCTGTCCTGCCAGAGACCTTTCTGACAGGGCATCTAGTAGTATATGACCTTGCTGGGTAAGGGACTTTCAGTGATAAAGACCTGGGATTCTCAGAGACCTGATTTTTACAACTATTACTATAGCCTGCTCTCTCCTCCTCACATCCATAAATAAGTGTGTTTCTTCCACAGTTTGGGACTATGAAACATAGGCCCTTTCCGCACATGGGAAAGGAACCGCACAAAAATGGGACTCACCAGATTTCTTCAGTGTCCAGGTGAGTCCGTCGGGATGAGGAGCAGTGCGAGCTCGTCGCTCTGCACTGCTCCGGCGTCCAAAATGGTGGCTTGCCAGCCTAAAGCCAGCCCCCAGCAGATCTGCAGGCACGCACTAGTACGTGCCTGCAAATCTGCACCGGAGCACGGTGACGGAGCGACACGAAGTCGCGCGCTCCGTGCATTTTAAAAACCTCTTAAAAGAGGTTTTTAAAAACACGCTGTACGACCAGTTCCAGTTGCTCCGAACCGGACTGAGGTGCGGAACTACAAAAGGTAGTCCACCCCAGTCCACTCCACGGTGCAGAAGACCTCCATCGGAGGTCGCCCTGCACTGTTTTAATAGCCCGGTGCGGAAAGGGCCTTAGACAACTGAAATGTGCCATGGATCTTATGACAGTCCTTGGGCTGTTTACCTTATTGCCTCTGTGTGTGTGTGTGTGTCAGTTGAAAAACTGATTAAATTGCACTCAATATGTAGCAGACTTTTTCTAACATTCCCTACAAATGAAGCTACAGTCAGGTCACAGATAGTGATTTCTGCAGAGGACCTCAAGGCAGTCCATATGTGCTTCCTTCTGCAGGGCTCCAAATTCCAAACAAGCAGGACATAGATTGGAAAAGAGAGAAAAGTTAAAACAGGAGTAGGAAACTGAACAGAGTGAAAGTGCACTAGAGCATGAGAGAAAGAAGAGTGGGAAGGAAAGAAAAAGATGAGCAAGGGGTCAGAAAAGATGGAAAGAGAAATAATACCAGGTGAGATAAGAGAAAGGTGTTTCTAACCCTTATAAAGCTGCTGGCAGCAGGTAGCAATGATGTTGCTTAGCGCCAAATAAGCTGTAGTTATCACCATAGGACTTTCAATGCAAGGTCTCACAGCAGAAGAGTTCTATGCCTTACACAATAAAGCAGATTTTGGGAACGGATTTACTGGCAGACAGTAGAGAGGTACAATGTGGTGTCTGCAAAGCATGTTCCCACAAATGTCAGAACTCCAGCCACCAGCAGTCCATCCTCAGTATAAAATCTCTGGCTTAGTAACAGAAGATCTTTCATTCACTTTGCAACATTCTATTGACCACATCAGCTTAAATAGTCACAGTACACTGCTGTTGAGCTATATTCCACTTTAGCTGCTCTGGCAACATCCTGTGGATTCTGGGATTTGTAGTTTAGTGAGGCCCAAGTGCTCTCTGGCTGAGAATTCAAAATGCTACTCTTCAAACTGCGTATCTCAGAATTCCATAGGATGTTGCCATGACAGTTAAAGTGATACAGTGCTATAATAGTGTGGTGTGATAAGCAGCACAGCATTCTTGTGAGACACATCGATTTCCTAATCAGTTTTCTGGAGATGGTTACCTTCCACGCTGTGATCTACAATAGAATATCATGAAATGTATACGCAGATTCACTTGTGTGAATTCTTAGACAAATTTTCTAAGCAAACCCAGCTTGTCATGATTATCCAAGAAAATGAAAAGCAGCCAAACAAAAGAATAAGCAGCAATAAGGAAACAATGGGTGAAAATATGAGCTGTTTTGGTATTCAAGGCAGATATTCTGACATTCTTACAGAATCTAGTCTACTTTTTCCATTTATCTCTGTGAGGTTTTTCTGTGAGTGTGCCACATATAATTTTGGACATTATGGCCTGTTCCAAAGAGTCCATTCATGCCTAGGGTGGCTGTGTGCCCTATTTTTATAGAGAACAGACCAATTTGTCCTCTCTTCAGACAGACTGAATTACTGGATATGTCTCGCCTGGAGGAGAGGGGCCTGAGGGGGAACACAGTAGTATTCTTCATATACCTGGACAATTATCACACAAAAGAGAGCAAAGACTTGTTCTTTGCTCCCCCAAAGGACAGGATTCCATCTAATGGCCTTAAGTTACAGGATTTCAGTGGAAGATTAGAGCTCCAGTTAGTCATTATGTAAGTGTGCTTAAACAACACCTGAAGAGGAGGACATGCTGCCACTTTCCACCACCTCTTGCTCTATTACTCTCCTCAGATGAAGAGCAATGAATCTGAATAGAACTTCCTCTAAGATCATTGTCTATGATAGTGGTTCTCAACCTGTGGGTCCCCAGATGTTTGTGGACTTCAGCTCCCAGAAGACCCCGCCACTATGGTCAATGCTCAGGGCTTCTGGGAGCTGAAGTCCAAAAACATCTGGAGACCCAAAGGTTGAGAACCACTGGTCTATGAAATCATGAAGAAAGAAAGAAAGAGAGAGAGAGAGAGAGAGAGAGAGAGAGAGAGAGAGGTATAGTAGTGGCATAGTAGTTTGAGCATTGGATTATGATGCTGGAGACCAGAGTTTGATCCCCCACTCAGCCATGGAAACCCATTGGGTAACCCTGAGAACATCACACATGCTCAGCCCCAGAAAACCCAATGATAAGTTTGCCTTAGGGTTGCCGTAACTCAGAAACAACTTGAAGGCATGCAACAACATACATACATAAACACATCTCAAGGTCCCCAATTGTGCAGAGAACATCTGGGGTCCTTTTACACAAGACAATTACAGCACTATAATGTCACTTTAACTGCCATGGCTACATCTGAGGGAACCCTGGCATTTGTAGTTTGACAGTAGTTTCTCTGTTTGATAACTTTAATTTCCCCTTTCTAAACTCCCAGTTCAAGAATGGAACAATGAGAGTTGAAATGGAATCATAGTACTAAAACTGTGTACTGTAAAAGGGGCCCCATACAGAGGAGAGGAGAAGCTTTCCAGTTGAGAAGCACTGCTCTCAATGCACGGAAAATGAAGGAACCAAAGACAGAGGGGACAATGTCAGTGACTGCCCCCTTCACATGGTGCTTCAACATATTTGCATAACAAGTGAACAGGGCTTCAAGAAACTTTTTGCTAAAAAGGAAACCATTATTTAGGGAGTTTCAGACTCTTCCTCACTGGAGGCCTTCAAGCAAGGGTTGCAGAGCCATTTTCTAGGCATGCTTCAGCTCTGGATTGCCTACATGAAGCTGGAATTGGACCAAATGATCCATGAGACCTCTTCTGATTCTGATCCTTTGAATGCATTGGATCCAAAATGGACCTCTGTTCACCCCAACTGGTTCCAGGTACTCCTCTATCACTTCCAACTCAGAGGTAGCCCTTCAGTGGTCCTGCTTGAGCCCAATAGGGAATATTTACTTAATTTATATTTCTCCCAAAAGAGGATTCAAACTGCCTTACAACCATTTAAAACAGAGTACAATGAAAAAAAATTAATACAGATGTTAAAAATAATACAGCACAATTCTATTTTCAAAACACGAGCTGTAAAACACTGTAAAACACATTTTAAAATGATAAATATAATAAAAATAATTAAAAATACAAATTAAAAAATCTCAGACTATCAAATCGCTTTGCTTCCCTGCCAAAGATATTGTAAAGCATCTTACAGAGTCCAGTTTCAGGTGTGCTGATTTACATTTCATATCTCCTGCTGTATGCTGCTCATATTTAAGAGCCCACCTACAATCTATCTATGTACTGTGCTCATATGTATTATATGCTGTTATATGGATTCCAGTTGGGTAGGGATGGGAGGGTGGAGAGGGCAGTTCATCCTGGGTGCCAATGTTTTTGGGGTCTCCCCGCCCATAGTCACACCTCTGCACGTCCTAGCACACCTCCACGCACCTCAGCCACACCCCCATGCACCACAGCCACATCCCCATGCACAGTGGCCACACCTCTCGCACCACAGCCCCCCCACATGCTCCAAGCTCCACCATTGATGGATCCAAATGTATAGTGATTAATGTATCTAAAGCTATGGTGTGGGGCTGGAGAATAAAAGACGGAAAATGCAAATAGTGAGAAGACACAATCAGTGTTGTGGGAACAAGTGCATGTTGACATAATGGAATGGTTTAAGAGGGAATCAACAACCCCTCAAGGTCTGGGAAAGTTGAGGATGGACGCCTTGGAAAGAAAGCGCTTTGATTTATTAACCAATGAAGGTTTAGTGCATGTAAATACAACCAATTGATATTTTTTTTTAAAAAAAGTAATTTTGCTTTGCAAGTTAGTTCTTTTTTTTTTTTTGGTATATATGTTTATTAAAGTTTTACACAAAATGCCCCCCTCACTTCCGAGCATCATTTTTCCAGTTGAGTTTGTGTTTACATCCCATTTATACATTTATACATTCTAAGGTTAACACATTATTACTTTTAACCTTATTACATTCAACTTATACTTATTCTTTAATATCCTTAATTTTCATTACCATTTTTTCCAACACTCTTTCTTATTCTTTCCCTCATTCCTTTATCCAGTTCAGAACTTCTTGCCATTCTCTTTCAAAGGTCTGGATTGGTTTATTTTTAAGTGAAAAAGCCAACCTTTCTATCTCTACCATATCCAATTGTGACTGTAGTTTCTAGTCTAGATCTGTGGTATATTAGATATCATTTGATATCAAGAATTTGGCCTTCGCTACCCATTCCTCTCCATGTGCTTGTGAGGCCTCCGGACAAGCACGCACACGGGCATGGCTGAAAATAGCTGAACACTACAAAATAAATCCAGGCAGGCCAGTAATTGCCGGACTGCAGCTTCAGGAGACCTCCAGGCAAGTACTCTTTTAAAGTCACATTATGTATGCACACAGTTTACAAAAGATCCCCTGCCCCAAGTAGGCAGCTTGACGACCCAAATATCCAACTGTCAAGCAGTCCTCGTTTGCATAGTCTGGACTATTGACAACTCTGTCATAATTCAATCATGCTAAATACTGACCTTTTGGAGGCTTTGTCTCCAACCCGAAACCCATTGTTTCCCCCGGGAATGGACTAGCCTACAGGCACATTTTCCCCTATAAGACTCCCTGATTTTGAGCGCTTCTTCGAATCGCTCCTAGCTTCCACCCCGCCTTGCTGCCGCTCCGTTTGCCGAGCCTTCCCCTCAGCCTCCACGTGCTGAGAATCTCCGCTCCAACTGACTTTTGTATACAATGATTATTAAAATCATTATTTACAATTGCTTTGTCATAACATAAATATCCATGCCAGCCAAATCTATTCCTTCCACTTCTTTTACTGTTTTATTCTCCAACTGTATCCAGTCTTTTATTATTTCCAAACAACATTCTTGGTAATAGATTTTCAATGATGGTACATCAAAACCTCCTCTTTCTGCTTTGCAAGTTAGTTCTGGTGTCATGTCAGCGGTGCCCCATGCCATAATTAATAATGTGACTCATCCAGGATAATGAATGCCTGTTGATTGTGCTATATCCCCCAATACTGTATGTTAGTATAAAACGTTGTAGTGAGTTATCATCTCGGTGTAACAAAAGGCTTGGATTACCATTATGTGTTACCACGCCACAATATGTCAACTGTAATGTATTTTTCCCTTCTCTTTATTCAAGGATACAACAGCTGTTTTATGACTTTTTTAAAAAAAGAAAAAGAAAAGTGTCAGCTCCCCACACCCCAAGATGCTCCTTGTCTTTAATACCTACATGTGAGGAATATGGAACATAGTTTTCTCTTTGTCAAGAATAGCTGGATTTATTGTATATGGTAAGTGGATAGGAATATAGGCTAGAATCCTATTGAGGGCTGGTGGAACATAGGACTCCAGTGGCATGATGACTGACAATTACAAAGAGAGGTAGCCAAGCTGTTGTGAAGGGTTAGAGGACTGGTTGTACCACCCAGGAACCATTTATAAGAGGAGGTCTCAGAGACTTGTGCTACTGTCAAGTCCCCAAGGGATTCTGGTCTTAGGGCCTTTCTGTTAAAGTGTGCTATTATTCCATTTTCAACATCCTATGGAATCCCAAGATTTGCAGTTTAGGGAGGGGTATTTAGAATTCTCAGCCAGAGAGCTCTTTGGCCTCAATGAACTACAAACCCCAGAATTCCACAGGAGGTAGAAAGTGGAATAATAGCACTATTACAGTATAGGGTAAAAAGGCTCTTAGACGGAGTTCGTTCTGAAGAATTTACCTAAGCTTGCTAACCACACATTTGAGACAGAAAGAAAAGAAAGGGGCTTTGGAAATTTGAATGTGGGAGAAAATAAAATAATAGTTTCTCTATTTTTTTATTATTATTATTATTATTACTACTACTACTACTACCACTACTACTATTACTATCCTGTTGTTGTTGTTTTTATATGTATATCCCATCTTTCTCCCAATAATGGGATTCAAGGCAGCTAACAACATGTTTAAAACCAATACAGATTTTAAAACTGTACAAAAACTTTGATAAAGGAATAAATATAAAAGTTATTTAAAAAGCAATTAAAATTTATAAAGTGAAAGCATTAAACATTAAAAAAAATTAAAAGACTGTATAAACCATAAAACAGCACAGCACATCATTAAAAGCCCATTCCATTCATTTTCTAAAAGACTGGTGGCACAAGAATGCTTCAGTTGCCAGCAGAAGCAAAACAAAGAGGAAGCCATCCTGGCCTCCCTCAGGAGGGAGTTCCAAAGCCCAGGAGCAGCCACTGAGAAGGTGGCTATCCCATCAGCCTCTTTGCTGTTAGAGAGTCTTTAGACTAGGCTCCTGTCTTTAGGAGAATCTCTCCTTTGATTGAGGAAAAGGCAAAGGAGCTCAAAGGAGACACAAAGCACTCTCTGACTACCGTAGAGAGTGACCCACTGTACAAAGAAGTCAATATGGGGAGAAAAAAGCACTAGGAAATGCCTTTAAAAAAAAACTCAAAATTAGCATTCTCAAGAGAAAATACCGCTCCTCAAATACACATGTACCTTTCCTGCCCAACCATTATTTTGACTCCTGTGCTGTTCATAAACCCAGCTCAAAAATCTCATTCATTACTGCCTAGTTTTGGCACCAAATCCTATAACTTTCATTAACTTGGCATATTTCTCATCAGTGCATCTGGTAGGGATGGATTGATTTCTCCCAGGCAACTCCATGCCAAAAAGCCTTTAGCTGAACAAGAACTTGTGTCCGTGATCAGTAATTTCTTGATTGCCATTGCCAGCTCAAAGGCACATCTTTCCAGGCACAGTGCTCCTGCTGGCTGCAACAGCATACTTAACTATATTGATACCCTAAGGAGATAGAGTTCTGAAAGAGTGCAACTAGGAAGTCATTGATAAAAACTGCAGAAGGCAAGGAGCATGAGGAAGTGTTACCTGCCCAGGTGTGAATGGGAATCCCTCCTACAGAAAGATCCACTCTCTTGCTCTCTTTCTTCATTGTACAATTTTGCTTCATCTTGAGATTCTGTCTTTCTAAATTCCAGATTAACTAGAAGAATTGCTGCCACTGATTTTGGAACTGCAACATGTATATTGTACCCTGCTGGAAAATTCTGACATTTTCTTTCTCCTCCCCTCTTGTTCTAGGGCAAGTAGGGCTTAGATAGGATAGAGTTTCTTTTTCTTTTGCATGTCAAAGTCTTCTGCCTTCTCACCTAAGCCTCAGTCTTGTTCTTTGTGTTATTTAAATGCATGGCTATGGTATCCAGGTAAGCAGACCATGTGACCCAGGACAGATCCTGAGTTTATTTGCCTTAAAGACCACACTTCTCTTTTTCTGCCCTCTTTGCCATTTTGCCTCTACTTCCTTCACTCTGACCATACTTCGCCTTCACCAAGAAGATGGTGAATTATGAATGAAGCTATTATCTTACATAATCCTTTTGTTAGCTGGTTAGGATCCAGGCTCTCCAATGCATATATGGTTGTAAAATTCATTACTAAACTTTTTATAAGTTTGTATCCTGAAACTGCCTGCTTTGTTTTGCTTTCTAAGTCAGTCTCAGTTCAGGGAAGCCACACAGAGATTGGGTCATGCTTTTTCTGCTACTCTGCTAAAAGAAAACTGATTCCTAACAGTTTTAGCTTTCATCGAATTTCCCCCAAAGGGCTAACAACCTGGGAAATTCTAACTCCCAACATACACAAATTTTGTATCCTTCTTCTGTTCCTCTCTTCTCTGTATTACTAGTCTGTGCATGCAAATGCAGATATTCTTCTCTAAGTACCTGATCCACATCATGCTCTCCAAAATTCCACAGGTGAAAACTATAACACATGTGCTGCGATGGCTCAGAGGTTAAAAACGTGGTTCTCGAATGCTATTGGTCGCGAGTTCGAGACCCGGAAGGCGTTGGGTGTTCCTGCATAGCAGGGGGTTGGACTGGATGGCCCGTGTGGTCTCTTCCAACTCTACATTTCTATGATTCTATGATTCTATGTGGTTGAGCAACATCAGAGTGGGGTCAAGATGGCAAAATCTATTAATGAGAAAGAACACACAAGCAAACAGAGGCTGAAGCAGTTTGCTTTTCCCAGAGGTTACTATGAGGAGCAATATTCCAGTCCCTCCTCTCTTCTCTCCTTTTCTGAAGTTCACTTTGAACTCAGTTCACACCAATGGAAGTAAGCTGGAGACAAAGAAGAAAAATGGGAGGAAGAGAAAAAAACTGGGACTTTTTAAAAAGCAGCTGAAAAAGCAGGATGGGAGAAGATTAACTGGGATTGCTCCTGCCAAATTTGAAACAGATGGAGGGTATGGTATTCCAGAACACATTGATAAAATAGCCTGAGAAGTCATCTTGATAAGATTATGATGCATCTACTTCTGTGAAGATGGGCAAAACACCAGAAAAAAACAATAAGCAGAAATCACATAGAAGATCATTTTTATATCCGAATGAATTTTTCAGCAAAGCAGGGTCATTGCAAGTTAATTGTGATGTTGTGACTTTGGATCTGACCTTAAATTGTTTACAACTGTCTCTTCCTAAAACCAGAAAGAAACTGTGTTATCATTCATTAACAGAAGAGGATGTTAATACCATAAACCCTGAAGTCTAGTGGTTATGAATAGAAGCCTTTTAATTAGTTGACAAATATTTCTGTGAACAGTGATAATACTCATACAGTAAAATAATTTACTTTTTACTAGTACCATAACCTAGTTTTCTTTGGATAACCCATCATCATGATGATGATTTCTAAGAACTAGAAGGGCATATGTCACCCAGGAAACCCACTGCAGCATATCCTAGCTTGTGTGCTCTTCCTCAGTAATAATTTTTGCCATCTTGACCAAACTCTGATGTTGCTTGGCCACACACATCCTAGTTTTCATCTGTGAAATGTTATAGGGTACGTAGTTGAAGAAAGTTGGTAAAAGAAACTAACAATGAGCCAAAATATTTGCGTATTGTAATCTACTGACATGAACCAGTGGGCTATTGAGGCACACATATCAAACACATTTGATATCTGTCTCCCAGCAAGCCATAGCATACAACTAAATTTATGAGTAAATTTATTTTAAAAAAATAGTACAAAGCTTTGAATTCTCCCTGTCATTTCTCTTGTTCTTTTCGGTTGCTATCCAAAACGTCACAGCAGAAGCTTATCTCAAATTACTGCATACATCACATGTCCTGGAAATTCAGAAAACCAGATTTTGCATGCTCTATCATAGCTCACAGTGCTTTGCCTATTTATTTTTGGAGTAGTGCCACTTTGATCAGTGGGACTTTCTTTAAAGTAATCAGTTCAGGATCACGTACAGTGTGAAACAACATTTCTTGGCATGATATCTTCCTGGGTTGTTTACAAACCAGGAAGAAGAGAGTTGAAATGACTTTTAAAAGAATCTAAGTTTGTTTAGGCCCCAAGTGAGTTTACTTGTCATTTCTCAGGATGTGCATTTATTTGTTTGTGTTTGGTTGGTTAGTTGGTTTATATACCACCTTTCTCCTAACACAGGATTGAAGGTGGCATACAACTGTCAGGTTGGCTTTACTCCTTGCCATGTTTCACAATGTTACTCTGTCATGATGATGAATGCTTCTTGATTATGTTATTCTTGTGGATACTGCATGCTGGTATGAATCTTAGGACATTTCGCACTAGACTGTTATAGCACTATTATTCCACTTGCAATATCCTAGGGAATCCTGGGGTTTGCAGTTTCGGGAGGGGCCATTTGGCCCCTCCTGAAACTGCAAACCCCAGGATTCCCTAGGATGTTGCAAGTGGAATAATAGCACTATAACAGTCTAGTGCGGAAATAGCCTTATCCTGTGCTGAAAGTGTGTGTTACATTGTTATAATGAGTGATCATCTTGGAATAGACAAAGGCTAGGATTCCCAACATGTGTTACATGTCATCCTATGTTAAGCTTTGTGTGTAATTTGATTGATGGAAGTACAATGGTAGCTGGTGCAATGAAGTCTGCACCCTTAATCCCACTGCTTCCAGTTAGTATAAGAGTTCTGCATTATGGTGGGTGACAGACAAAGACCATTTCTGCAATAGACTGTTATAGCGCTATTATTCCACTTTCCAACATCCTACGGAATCCTGGGCTTTGCAGTTTAAGGAGGGGCCTCAAAGGCCCCTCCCTAAACTGCAAAGTCCAGGATTCCATAGGATGTTGGAAGTAGAATAATAGCACTATAGCAGTCTGCTGCGGAAACAGCCATAGGGTGAATGTGACACTGAGAACCTTGAACCTTACATGCTGATTCCCACGCCATTTGAAGGTCTAATGTGTTAGCTATTTTAGAACACTGTTTTCTTAATAGCTTGGGTCTTAGTAAGTAAAATAACTCATGTTAAGTAAGATGACTCACGTCAAGTCAGAACATTGCAGATGCTCCAACCTTCCCAATTTGGCAAGGCTAGTCCCATTTAATCCTTTGTTGACCCATCTTTTCAGCTCCTTTTAAAATGTCCCAGTTTCTCTCTCCTGCTGCCTCTTTCTCCTTTCATCACTGGCTTGCTTCCATTGGTGCAAACTGAGTTTGAAGTACAATGGTAGCTGGCACTTAATTAACTTAGCACAGAGGAGAAAAGAGGAAGGGGTCACAGGTTGCCCTTCCCTGTAAACTCAGGCACAAGGAAACTGCTGCAGCCTCTCTTAGATTGTCTGTTCTTCCTTGTTAGTCTTAACCACATTCTCATGTTGCTTGGCCATACATGTCCTGTTTGTTTGTTTTTTCCTGTGAAATGTTGGAGGACATGTTCTCATTCTTTATTGTCATGCAGTCATAGAGTCATTGAGTTGGAAAGGGCCTCATGGGCCACTCAGTCTAACTCCTTGCTCAGTGCAGATCTCCAACTAAAGTATCACAACCAGGTAGCTGTCCATCCTCTTTTTGAAGACGTCTGGAGAAGGCATCTCCACCACTTCTCTGAGCAATTGGTTCCATTGCTAAACTGCTCTTAGTGTCAAAGAATTCCTTCTAATGTACAGTTGAAGCCTACTTTCCTGTAACTTCAAACTTCAGAATGGTTCCTGCTCTCTAGGGCAACAAAGCACAGGCCTGTCCCCTCCTCTTTGTGACAGCGGTTGAAATATTTATAGAGTGACTGGACTGAATGGTCTACAGGCTGTTACGGTTTCATGTAAGGGTCTTTTTGTTCAAGACAAATACTGAAGAGCACATAATGGAATACAGAGGAAAAATGGGGAGACAAGTCTCCAAATGCTCTGTAGATGGTTGTTATTATTTGAAACAAGCCCTTGGAAACGTGTGTCCCCTTTTTTTTCTCATGGACTCTTTTTCAGTCCTACCTATCATGTCCTGGATAACTTGTACTCACAAAAACAATCAGTGTTATAGCACATAGAGGAGGCAGCAATTTTTTTGTGCACCGGTCACCCCGTTCCATTGCTGGCTTCAGCAAGCTCAAATGAAATACAGGGTGTATTTGTTTATAGTTCTTTGAGAGTTCCAACTCAGCAATGACAGTGCTAATTAATCTGCACGCTTGTTTTCTCCTGCTCCAGAGATTAGGACACAGAGCAATGGCTTCAACCTACAGGAAAAGGTTCTACCTGAACATTTGGAAGAACTTTCTGATGGTGAAAGCTGTTTGACAGTGGAATACACTGCCTCTGCGTTTGGTGGAGTCTCATTTTCTGGAAGTTTTTACACAGATACTGGATGGCCATCTGTTGGGAACACTTTGATTGTGTATTCCTGCATGGCAGTAGGTTGGACTCAGTGGCCCTTGTGGTCTCTTCCATCTCCATGATTTCATGAGTCTAAGCTAAAAATGCAACACACACACAGAACATAAAAGGCTGCCTGCCACCAGTTAATCATTAAAAGCCTGTTTGAAGAAAAAAAGCTCTTTGCCTGGTAGTGAAAGGAGACAGAGAAGAGGCCACCCTAGCCACCCATAGAAAGGAATTTCACAGCTTGGGAGCAGCTATTGAGAAAGGCTTCTCCTATGTCCACAGCAGATGGGCCAGTGATCGTGATGAAAGCCCTCCTCTGGGGATCTGAAGACCCTGGCAGGTTCACACAGGGAGATAGAATCTCTCAGATCTAGACAGAGGTAGATTTTTTTAAACTATTTATTTATTTATCTATCTCCTGTATTCAGTGTTGTGAGGGAACCAGAGTTCACAGGACTAAGTCACCAGGACATTTTGATTAGCAGGTATAATCTATCTACTTCAAGCTTCCTTCCTCACTCCGGGATAGCTGCAGTCCTCACTGTGCCTGCAGGTAGCTGTGAATACCATGCCCATGAATATCAGCCCTGGTCTCCCCAACTGGCATGTCCTTAGATTTTCTGGAAAGCCAGATGCTGCTGTGGATGCAGGCTTAATAGTAGTGTGAATAAGTACCCAGGAAAAAGGCAGCTAGCATCACAGTAATGGGAAGCAGTTATACTCCGCATTCTTGGATTCATACCAGCAGTCTGCCCTGCTACAGCATTATTCCATTCTCCTATAGTTTTTTAAAAAATGTTCAGACTAATCTGCAACATTGACAAATTCAGCCTATTGCTTTCTGCCCTGTTTGTGCACCATTCGTATACTCCACAATCAGTTTTTGCCTATTTGGTGTGCTGGCTCTTATGCTGTCTTATTGCTTCAATGATGAATGAATGTGTCAGCATGATCTCCCCCACTTGCAATGTTGCTGTTGTTGGTTTCTCTTAAAAAAAAAATCCAAATGGCATATTGCCCTGTGGATGGTTTCAAGAGCAAAACATTGCTAACATATTGCAAAGACAGCTGAATTTTCTCCTGTGTCTCTCATTTTGTCCCATTTCTTAAAACAATAACAGCTTTCTTTATATTTTAGCATGAGGTTCAGCCATTGCATGAAGTTTTCTCATATCAAGTCAAGTGTCGTTTAGCATATCAGTGACTCGGACACAGGACATATATGGTCACAATCAGGAGATGTAGTTATGGAGATATCTTGTATCTATGGCCATTTCCGCACTAGACTGTTATAGCATTATTATTCCACTTTCAACATCCTATGGAGTTCTGGGGTTTGTAGTTTAGGGAGGGCCCTCAAAGGAACTCAAAGGCCCCTCCCTAAACTGCAAACCCCAGGATTCCATACGATGTTGAAAGTGGAATGATAGCGCTGTTTCAGTCTAGTGCGGAAAGGGCCATCATCTCCCAATGCTACATTCTCCAAAACCTTTGCCTTTTAAGCTCCTGTGATGTTCATCACAGTATTCCCAGCTATAGGAAGGGAGCTGGATGCCTCATGACTCACCTCCCTACTCTAGAGCAACTGAGAAATATCCAAGTTGGGATGTGAGTACAGATTAAATAGTATGTTTTGGCTGGACCTTTGCTGGTTGTGATGGTACAACAATTGTAAAAGTGAATTGGGAGTCTTAAGTCAGACTCAGGACATTGTAACTGATGAACAGGATGCCAGCCATATAGATATGAACCAAGGCTGGATAACCAGCATAGCCACTGGTGACAGATGATAGGAACTAAAGTCCAACTACATCTTGGAGACAGGTCCTAAAAGACACACACTTCCACTCCATGAAGAATTTATTCATTTGACATATTTTTTGAATCAATATTCCTAAGTGACTGGAGTGATTCACAGTAAAAATCCACTATTCTCCTGGCAACAAGTTGCTTTATAACAAGCAGTTGTGATAGGACCCTGTGGGGGCTTCTCAAGTTGCCTGCTGCAAAGTGCCTCATTGCCAGAAGAGGGGTGGATGCTTCCTTGCTCACTGTCCCACTTCTCAGTTCCTCAGAAATCCCTCAATTGAAGAGGCTGTCTGGCTTCTAAAGGTAGGTTTTCAGGATTGCCTCAGGAGATGTAGCCATGATGATGAAGCTTCAGCATTGTAGCAGTATTTCCTGTGGCTGGAACTCAGCCGATATCTTTAGGGCAACCTTTTCCAGCCTGACAATGTCCAGACGTTTCTGACACCCACTGGCAACAATTGTATTACAGGCTTGTTAATCAATTTGGGGGAAAAAAATTCAAATTAGGGGAAGACAATTTGTAAATGACAAAAAAGCAAGTACTTTTGAAGGAGCCAATAACAAAATGCAACCCACACATTGACAACCTCTGTGCCATTCTTCAAATCCTTTGGTCTGTCTGTACCGAGAAATTTCAAATAGCCAATTAGGTATCACTAATTCAATAATCAAGCTACTTCAAATTTGTTGTTTGCTGTTAATGACAAAAAAAAATATCCTGTTTATAACACTAAACATCAATGAACTAATATTCATTGTCACAAGCTTTGAGCAAGACCTTTGATTCACCTGAGTATTGTCTACAATGACTGGAAGAGGCTCTCCAGATATTCATTTGGGATGATTCTCATCTTTGCCTAATGAAGCTGGCAATAGGGATGATTGAGAAATTAATTTGGTTCATATTTTAGTGTGAATTTGCTAAATCTACAGTTCTAGAACCTACACAAGGATTAGAATGGAGTTATATGGCAGTATTCTTTTATGAATGTTGTGTTATAGTTTGCAGATCCAAAAATGCACATAAAAATGCATTTAGAGATTGAGACAAATCCACAGAAAGTACAATGAGAGTCAGAAAAATGAATGTTTTGAATGAAATGTGTACCTCTGTTTTAAAGTTATCAGTAGCCCAAATATTTTTTATCCTAAAGCTTTCCGAAGTGTTAAAAATACATTAAAACAACAACCACCTGAACAATTAAACGCCAGATAACAGTTGGCATCATGCTACTGACATACACATGTGTACATTAACCCTAAGCCTGTGTATGCATATTTTTCACCACTGTGGATGTTGACATTCTCTTCCTCCGTCTTCAGTGACCAAATCCTCCTCCTGGGACTTAGCGAAAATTCACTGAAGGCCACCATTCGCAGACATTCATACCCAGAGGAGAGGGGGATTACAGAAGTGTCTGGCTATGTTCCTGCAGTCAGATGCAAAATAATTACCTCAGCAGGAGGACCTCTAGATGACCCCTGTAGACCTCAGTAGATAATGTAATCACTTTGTGGCTGCCTATGGGGATATAATCAGATCTTTTTGCAACCCTCTCACTCTTCTCCAAGTTCAAAAGGGGTTAGGGAGCTTCGGTGGCAGTATGTTAGGTCTGAGGATGATAAATGGCTCAGTGTAGCATAGTTCCCTTTGCAGAACTACTGCACTATGCTGAGCTATGCAGGATTGCACCCAATAAGCAAAAAGATTTTCTCTGAGCTATGTGCTGATTTTTTTTTTTTTTAAGGAGGGAGTATGTTCATCATGACACAGCCTTAAATGACAAGTTCACACTCTGAAGTACATTCTGCGTTCTTGCTACGAGTTTTTGTCAAGTCATTAATAGGTCCAATTTGTAAGAGTCTTCAATTATGTTATTTTTTAAAAAAAAAACCCCACTGTTGCTGGTTTTGATCCTTCATTTATATCAGTGGTTCTCAACCTGTGGGTCCCCAGATGTTTGTGGACTTCAGCTCCCAGAAGCCCCAGCCACTATGGTCAGTGCTCAGGGCTTCTGGGAGCTGAAGTCCAAAAACATCTTGGGACCCACAGGTTGAGAACCACTGATTTATATAGAGAAAGATTGTTAGTCCAAATTCTCATTCTGCACTTCTGAGGTATTTGCCTTGAATTTTCCTTCAGACAAATTTCACTTTCAGACAAATTTTACTAGCAATCTAGAGATTTGTACCAGCTCCTTATGGGAATTCCAGCAGATATGATGAATTTATTATCACATTCTTTTCCAAGATCTCAGATGTTTTACTCCTTGAATTGTCCCAATCTCCTTTGAAGTGAATTTTAGGGGCAGCTCTGGTATAAGCAAAAGGAAACCATTTCAATCTGATTTTAGAAGCTTTCTCACATATCTGTAGCAATATGACTGCAGCCTGGGAAGCAGTTGAGCATGAATGCATTAGCATAGGAATCCTGTATTCTTAATATCAATATTAAAATGCATGCAAATACTTTCAAGTCAGAAAAAAAGCAAGCAAGCAAAAACTATGGCCAACTAAGCAGCTGATGTAGAATTCTAGCCAAAGTTTTTGCTTGCTTCCTTTTTCTTAGTTAAGTAATTAGTATATCTACCTGCCTTTGCCCGTCCAACCTCTCCAAACCTGACAGAAATATCTTTCACAGAAAGAGTAAATCTAGGTAAGTGTTCTGTACTCACAGTCACTTATTGGTGACAATTGTGACTCTGTTGCCACTAACTCCCTTCCCTACAACCCTACTTTACCAGGCACCAGTTGCCCTGCCATCTTTGCTTATAGGGTAGGATACAAATATTTGTACATACATAGACAAAGTCTATGAGGATAGACTTAGAGAGCTGGGTATGTTTCAGTCTGCAGAAGAGAAGATTAAGAGGGGACATGATAGCCATGTTTAAATATCTGAAGGGATGCCATATAGAGGAGGGAGAGGGCTTGCTGCTCCAGAGACCAGGACAAGGAGCAATGGATCCAAGCTGCAGGAAAGGAGATTCCACCTGAACCTCAGGAAGAACTTTCTGACAGTCAGGGCTGTCTGGCAGTGGAGTATGCTGCCTCGGAGTGTAGTGGAGTCTCCTTCCTTGGAGGTTTTTAAGCAGAGGCTGGATGGCCATCTGTCGGGAGTGCTTTGAGGGTGTTCCTACACGGCCTGGGGTTTGACTGGATGGCCCGTGTGGTCTCTTCCAACTCTACATTTCTATGATTCTATGATTCTATAAAATAAATAAGTAGTCTAAAGCTCAACCCAAGCTGGCTCATGCTGTTGTCGTCACTTTATTTATACTTCCTCATTTCCCCAGAACCAGAACTTAATGTTCCCGGTTCCTTTCATAGAATCATAGAGTTGGAAGAGACACAAGGGCCATCGAGTCCAACCCTCTGCCATGCAGGAACACACGCTTAAAGCACCCCAGCAAATGCCTCTGTTTAAAATCCTGCAAAGATGGAGACTTCACCACATTCCAAGGCAGTATATTCCACTGTTGAATGGTGTCAGGAAGTTCTTCCTGATGTTTAGGTGGAATCTCCCTCCTTTAGTTTGAATCCAATGCTCTGTGTCCTAGTCTCTGGAGCAGCAGAAAACCCGCATGACATCCCTTCAAATATTTAAACATGGCTATCATGTTATCTCTTTACCTTCTTTTCATCAGGCTAAACATACTTAGTTCCTTAAGCCACTCCTCATAGGGCATGGTTTCCAGAGCCTTCACCATTTTGGTCACCCTTCTCTGGACACATTCCAGCTTGTCAATATCCTTCTTAAACTGTGGTGCCCAGAACTGGACACAGTATTCCAGATGAGGTCTAACCAAAGCAGAATAGAGTGTTATTATTACTTTCCTTGATCTTGACACTATGCTCCTATTGATGCAGCCCAGAACTGCATTTGTTTTTTTAGCTGCCACCTCACACTGCTGACTCATATTCAGCTTGTGGTCAACTAAGATTCCTAGATCCCTTTCACGCATCCTGTTTTCAAGCCAGGTGTCACCAATCCTATATCTGTGCGTTTCATTCTTTTTTCCTAAGTGTGGTACCCTACATTTCTCCTTGTCAACATTCATTTTGATAGCTTTGGCCCAGCTCTCTAATCTGTCAAGATCATTTTAAATTCTCATCCTGTTCTCTGGAGTATTAACTATCCCTCCTAATTTGGTGTTATTTGCAAATTTGGTGAGCATGCCCTCTATTCCATCATCCAAGTTATTGATAAAGATGTTGAATAGCACTGGTGTGATAACTGAAGCCCCTGTCAGAGCAGCTGTTGGTCCCTGTTGGTCAGGGTGGAGATGACGAGCAGCAGCTGTTGGTCCCGGTGGCTCTGGCTGGAGATGAGTCCTGCAGCTCAAGAGCTCCCCTGTGGCCATGGACCAAGCAGGTGCGGACGTCCCTCTGCCTGCTCCTTTAGGGCAACAGGGATCTGATTCTGAAGATGCCTTGGAGCCTGTGTCAATCAGCCCACACACAAGGCAGAGACTCAAGAGAGCTGAGCAAAGGGAGGCTTCCTTGATTAAGTTCAAGAAGTGGTGACTGGCCACACCTGTGCCTGGGCTATATAACTGCCTGCCTGGAAGCTTTCCTTTGCTCATGGCCAACTTTCTATAAGCTCTCTCCTTGCTTCCAGCACCTGGCTCCTGATGCCTTGGGTTGATCTCTTGGCTTCTGACCCCTGGATTTTGGACTCTGACTATGGCTTTTGCTTGTCACTCAGGTTTAGGTAAATGGACTCCCTATGAGTAATTACTTGTTTTGACTCCTTCTGGTGGGACTCTGCTATCTCTCCCTCTCCCTTCTCTGGGCTAGCTTGCTGCCCGGGTCTCTGACCTTGACAACTGGGCCCAGGACAGAACCCTGTGGCAGCCCACTAGTCACCTCTTTCCAGGATGATGAGGAGCCATTGGTAAGTACCCTTTGTGTTCAGCTGGTCAGCCAATTACAAATCCACCTAACAGTACCATTGTCTAACCCACATTTTACTACCTTGTTTGCAAGAATATCATGTGGGGCCTTGTCAAAGGCCTTACTGAAATCAAGATATACTACATCCACAGCATTCCCTTCATCCACCAAGCTTGTAACTCTATCAAGAAAAGAGGTAAGATTAATCTGGCATGACTTGTTTTTGAGAAACCCATGTCGACTTTTAGTGATCACAGCATTCCTTTCTAAGTGCTTACAGACTGTCTGTTTAATGATCTGCTTTAAGATCTTTCCTGGTATTGATCTCAGGATGACTGGACAGTAACTTCTCTCTCACTACTGCCCATAACCTGGTCCTGACAATGCCATCTCCCCTTTGTCTTTATATTGTGCCCCCTACACACATCTAGATGTACAGTCTTCCTGTTTTAATAGACATATTGCCTTTTCCCGGTGCTTTCATCCACAAAAGATCTGGAATGTTTCCATTTAAATGTATTGGATTTTCTAGGGCATAGTTAACTTTTGCATAGAAATGCATTGGCAAAGATCACCATCTGCATAAAGCTAGAAATCCCCGAGAGGAGAGTTCATGGAGTGTCAAGAAAAATATGAGTTCCTTTATTCTTGGAATAAGATTAACAAAAATCAGGTATATAATCTTCTGAAAATGGTTAGGTTCCAGCTGGTGCAAGTAATCATTTTGAGAAAAGAAAAGGAGACTGCAGCCTTCACTATAGTCTAAACATGAGGTAATTGAACTAGAAATTAGCATTTAGTGTCTATACAAGGATTTCATTTCCAAAATGCTTTTGAAGGCATCCTTTGGAACAGAGTTATCAAATGGCAAGAAGGGACAAAACTAACTAAAATGACACAGTTAATGCTTTTTCTCCCTGAACGTATAGAGAAATACTCCTGATGGGTCAGAATGGTCTTTCATCTGATGCTACCTGTAGGATTGTCATAACTCTTTTAAATCAGAGCTGGTCTTGTCAATCATAGGTGGTGGCTCTGGTCCCCAAGTTTTTAGACCAAACTTTAAAGGAAATAAGCAAAGCACTGGATTGTCTGGGGGCTAGAGTTCAGCACCTTGACTAGTTCCTTTAAGGTCTGCACTAAAATATGGCATTGGTTCACCACTTCCCCTTATACAGAAGCAGGAGATTCACTTATGTCAATTGGCCCTGTTCCTTTAACAATAGCCTGACCCACAGAAATGTATCTGTTTTCAGTTATCCCACTATTTTATTTTCAGGATAATCACTTCTTATTACCTCCCTGTGGGTCTGGATGCTATTTGGTTATAAATGAGGCTGGGAGAAAAGGTGACTGCCATAAACTAGGGATGGAATGGGCAATTCATCAGCTTCCCAACTGGAGTTGAATTTGGATGACACAATACCTCAAGAGATTGGTGTGGGAAGCAAAACAACACGATGAAAGTGCCCACAACTTTGGGAATCTTTTGGTTTGCTTGCTTGCTTGTTTTGTTCCCAGGACAACATAAACTGTAAAGTTTTGAACCTTGTGCAGGAATATGAGAAACTGCACAGAAATTTGAAACATCAGGCAGCTTTGCTGTAAAATCCTACACTCAGTCTTTTCACTATGCACAGAAAACTGCTCAGGTTTCTGGTTTACATTGTTCTTTCACTGGGTAGTTAGGAGAAGTTCAAACAGTGTGGCAAAGGGTTTCACATCAT
Source organism: Iguana delicatissima (assembly GCA_948472985.1). Taxonomy (NCBI): domain Eukaryota; kingdom Metazoa; phylum Chordata; class Lepidosauria; order Squamata; family Iguanidae; genus Iguana; species Iguana delicatissima. The sequence continues at coordinate 363,083 of CAOKZL010000905.1, forward strand.
GGCTGTACCCTTTGCCTGTCTAAATGCAGTGCAAAACAAATGTTACACAGCAGGAAAAGAAACTGGAGAGGACTGAAGCACATGCCTTTGCTTGTTTGAACACTGTGCAATTTCCTCTCCCTGAGGAAAGTTGGGCAGTTTTTAGTTTCTACCACAAAAGCTGCACAATTTCCACAAAACTACACAATTTTCCATGCCTGAGCAAAAGGTAAGGGAATGGGGGAGGGAGCATTGCACTCAGAGAAGGAAGGCATGTGTGTGCCTTCTCCCTATTCTCAATCTTTGCACCTGGGCAAAAGGCAAAGGAAATGAATTTCATGAGAGAGAAATGTAAGGCCCTGCACTTAGGTAGAAAAAATGGAATGCAAAAATATAGGATGGGGGACACGCGGCTGGATAGCAGTACATGTGAAAGGGATCTAGGAGTTTTGGTTGATCACAAGGCAAACATGAGTCAGCAGTGTGATGCAGCAGCCAAGAAAGCCAATGCGATTCTTGGTTGCATCAATAGCAGTATGGTGTCTAGATTGAGAGAAGTAATGGAACCACTCTATTCTGCATTGGTTAAACCTTATTTGGAATACAGTGTCCAGTTCTGGGCACCTCAATTCAAGAAGGATATCGACAAGCTGGAGCATGCCCAGAGGAGGGCGACCAAAATGGTGAAGGGTCTAGAGGCTGTGCCCTATGAGGAACAGCTTAGGGAACTGGGTATGTTTATTGTACACAAGAGAAGGTTAAGAGGGAACATGATAACCATGTTTAAATCCTTGAACGGATGTCATGTCAAGGAGGGAACAGGCTTGTTTTCCACTGGTCCAGAGACTAGGACAAAGAGCAATGGATTCAAGCTACAGGACAAGAGATTCCACTTAAACCTCAGGAAGAACTTCCTGACAGTCAGAGCTGTCCAGCAGTGGAATATGCTTGCTCAGAGTGTGGAAGAGTCTCCTTCTTTGGAAATTTTTAAGCAGAGGCTGGATGGCTATCTGTCGGGAGTGCTTTGAGGGGTTCCTGCATGGCCGGGGGTTGGACTGGATGGCCCGTGTGGTCTCTTCCAACTCTACATTTCTATGATTCTATGATTCTATATCAGAGAGGAGACTGCAGATTGTGAGTTATCAAGGACATGACAGGTGTCTGCATAGCATGGGGTTGGACTGGATGGTCCCCGTGGTCTCTTCCAGCTCTATGGTTCTATGATTCTATGGAATGTGGGGGAGGCATGCAAGCACCTGCCTTATCTGCACGTGGTGCTCCCCGCTCTTATTCCCTTGCCTTTTGCCCAGGCACAGAGAAGGAAAGCATGTGCACTGGGGCAAAAGGCAAGGGAATGGGAGGAGGAGAATGGGCTGGAAGCACATGTGTGCCTTGCAGATAATCCCATTCACGAAGGTCAATGTGAATGCAGAGGGAGGATTGTACACCCTGTAAGTATCAGCACAGACTTTGGTGATTTCTAAACATGGTGGGAACAGGATGGTGGATCAGATAGTTCAATCAAAGAGGGCTCTTCTGTTTTGACATTCTTAGGGGTCTCCAAGTGCAGCCTACAACCCTCAAATGGTTAAGCAAGTTACAGGAATAGGTTCACTGAACTGAATGGGATTTCATGATAAACACGCTTAAGATCACACATCCTCCAACACTTTACAGATGAAAACCAGGACATATTTGACCAAGCAACATCAAAATATGGCCAGGATGGCAAAAGTTATCAATGGGGTATAAAGGCACAAAGCCTAGGAGAGGCTGTAGCAGCTCGCTTTTACCTAAGGCTGCCGAGAAGGTTAAGATTCTGCCCTTTCCTCTGCCCCCTGTTGAATTCATTCAATACCAGCTACTTTTCCACTCTGAGCTCAGTTTGCAGCAGCTGAAGTAAGCCAGGAACAAAGGGGGAAAGTGGGAGAAGAAAATTGAAACTGGGAGATTTTACAAAATGTGATGAAGGAGAATTAATTGGGACTGTCCCTGACAGACTGGGATAGTTGACGTATGGGATCTTGCATCCATGGCTGTGAAAAAAGGAGATTTTACAGTAGGTATTGGAGGCCAAGCAGAAGGGGGCTTGTAGGAGCATAGCAGGGGAGACAAATAAGTTGTTTGATGATGCAGATAAGGGAGAGAAGGCGAAGCTGCCTCAGCTGAACATTTGTGGGGCATAAATGACATTTCTGAGGCTAAATGAGAGTTAGCTTGGATTCATGCCTTGGTGAGAAGCCGTTTGGGGATGATCTGTATGCTGGCTTGAACTCCCTGGGGGAGAGGTGGCATGCAAGTGTAACAGATCATAATGATCTCATCAGATGTAACTTCTTGGGGAGTCCTATGACTCTCCACTTCCCCTTCCTTCTCTTTTTAATTGTGCATTTCTCAATTATCTCCTCTTCTAACAATCTTAACCTCATTATCTCCTGCAAAGTGGATATTTCGTGTGTTTCCCTTAGCCAGAAAACATAAAAGTCATTGATCTTGGCTCAGACTTCACTGTTTTTTATGGTTTTTCTTTTCTTTTCTTTTCTTTTTCCTCCCACTTTGGAGCCGTGTTGACTTGGCACCAAAGCCCTGGATTCATTTAACATCCAAATGCTTACGCTGTCAGGTGGCAACTATATCAAAGAGATGGCAGGTGTTGAGGTCCAAGGATCATCTGGAAAGGGGGAAGCTGAAGAGATCTGACAATGACAAACCCTTTGGACATACAGAAAGCAGGCTTCTGAGAGCTTCTACTAGTTAGTTTCCTTCTTTGTTGGTTACTTTTTACATTGCTATACTGCCTAATAGCCAACGCTCTCTGGGTAATTCACATAACAGAGCTTAAGTCCATAAAACATGAGAACATAACAAAGAATAATAGACAGGATCCAATGGTGTATATCTACTAGTTGTGCCAGTGCCAGATTTACAGATGAGCAAAATAAGCTACAGTTTAAGGTCTTGGGTTAGAGGAGCTTCTAAACACACAACGGGTGACCAGTATATCTCTGTTAGCAAAATAGAAAATGTTCCTGGGCTTTACTTATTTGACAGAAACTTTGGCACCAGAAACAGAAATATAGCAGGAAAAGAATACAGAATAGGTTCCTACACAAGGAAGCAATAGCAGTTTGAAGCACTGCATGAACCAAGAAAAATATTGGAATCTTTTGGAGACCAGAACTTTTTCCAAAATGTATCAGGGGATGGTTTGTTTTTCTTCATGAGCCTCCACTTTTCTAATAATTTCTATTTTGGTGGCCAGATTTATAGATCTATGCTTCTTTAGCATGCTGGTTGGCGCTGGTGAAGTTTGCCTCTCTGCTTTGCTGTTTATATGTGTCAGGAAAGGATTCCAAAGGCAGCTGCCATCTTCTTTGCCTGTTTGAAGGACGCCCTCGTGGCTACAGTGAGACTGGCTGCTCTTTCCCTGCAGAAGCTTTATCACATTGGTTGTTGCGGGTTTTTCAGGTTTTGAGGCCGTGTTCTATTAGTATTTTCTCCTGACGTATCACCTACATCTGTGGCTGGCATCTCCTCTGAAGATGCCAGCCACAGATGCAGGTGAAATGTCGGGAGAAAATAGTAATAGAACACGGTCTCAAAACCTGAAAAACCCACAACAACCTATGGATTCCGGTCGTGAAAGCCTTCATCTTTACATCTTTATCACATTGTTTATTGCAGATGTGCCTCTGCAGCCCAACACTGAAAAGCCTTCCTTCCCCATTCTCCCAGTGCTGATGCTGTTAACAAACCTTCTAGCTAAATGGAGGACAAAGAAGGGACTGGCAGGCATAAAAAGACTTTATAAAAAGAAGGTAATTGCATTAGCCTGAGAAACACTGCCCTAGATGGTGCTGAAGGGAAAGCTTTGCTAAAACTACTATTATACTATCCAGTTCTGATCTCAGCATTAAGGAAAATGTCCTGTTCAACAGTGGGACATAATTGAACTTATTATGTCACTATGGATTCTGTGGAATCCTGAGATATGAAGTTTGGGGAGGCACAACAGCTCTCTGGCTGAGAATTCTACATACTGTTCCCCAAGCTACAGATCCCAGCCTTCCCTAGGATGTAGCCATGGAAGTTAAAGAGGAATGCAGTGCTATAATTGTGTAGGGTGAAAGAGCCTCAGGTTGCTCACTCAGACACTAACCTTTAAGCTCCTATTTCTCATTCTGCTGACTCCCCCCCCCAAAAAAACCCCAAAGGAAATCAAAGTGCTGTAACTGTGTAGTGTGAAAGTGCTCTTAAAGGAAGGGGTATCAGAAGATGCATTATTCAGTCTGCCCTGGATTTTGCCTCTGTACTACTTCTCTTCCCCGATGGCTATAAGAAAACAAGAGTCCAACCTTGATGAAATATCCACTTATATTATTGCTTTCAGCAGATTAAGAGATTGATAGCAAAAAAACAGCTGGGTGAAAATGCACATAATAAAGCACCAATGATTTGACAGTTTGAACTGTCAAATGGTTCATTCGAGACAAAATGTAACAGGTTATTCTGCTTTTGTGCCATTGTTGGCAGCAAGACTTAAGGGGTCAGTTGGAAATGCTGCCGAGAGGATGCGATTTGTCCTGCCTGCCATTCCAGGAATGAAAACTAATTGATGAAGACAACCACCTCTGCAGAGAGATCTTTTCCCTCCTTCACTTCATCATGTGTTTGTCTGCTACCGTTTGCAAACTGCTCTTGCCTTCATGCATCATGGTTACTGTCAAAATGGACCCGCTCTGCTTTTAAATGCCCTCTGACGGAAAAGGAAGGTGCAAGAGAAAAAGAAGTGAGGTGCCGTAACCTCTCCTCCCCCATCTTTTCAGAGTCTAGAATAGATTTTAGATTCTGAGAGGAGTTATTCTGTCTGTTATCATTTCTATGTATTTTCCCCTGTAATCTATTACTTTGTTGAAAGCAGTGCTAGGCTGCCTGGTTGAGGTCACATCTTCCCAAGGCACCTTTCCAGATAAAAATTCACATTGTAAAATCAATAATAAATTTAAGAGCTGCAAAACACTATAAAAGATTCAGTTAATAAATAATAGGAACCAGCAGGAACACTAATCACAAACAGCACTTAGCCCAGTAAGAATAGTAAAATCTGATCTATAATGGTCAAGGGGAGCTATATCTTGTTTGTTCATTCATTTGTTCATTCATTCATTATATAGTCTTTCTTTTGCCTAAGAATGGGACTGTGGTTACCATGAAGTAGAACAAATATATTTAGAATGAACCAAAGCTTTAAAAATTTAAAAACACTTTATACAGTCGCCAGAAATGAAAAGAAAATACAGCACCCACTCAGTTAAAGCCTCCTTCCACAGCAATTAATGCCAGTTAACAAATATTCACCTGAATTAAATGATCTTTTAACACTGAAGAAAGAAGAGAGGGAGGGAGTTTCAACTACTAGATATAGTCATGTATAAGTCTAAAAATTTTAGTCAAAAAATTGATCCCAAAAACCTGGGTCAACTCGTCCATGGGTCAATCAAAAAAGAAACCATCCCCTTCTCTGAACAGAGTGGTGAAAGGTGAGAGCTTAGTCTGTCCCAGGAGAACCTAAAAGAAGCATCGACTCTCCACTTTCTCTGTCGTGAGCTCTTTCTGGTCTTTTAAATGCCTGGGAGGGAAAATGACAGCAGTGGTGGCCAGGGGAGGATGATTCCCTGAGGAGGGGCTGGTGGTTTTCCCTCTTAATGGATGGCCCTTGACTTGTCCACAGGCCATATCAAAATCCATAATGTTGGCCCCAAAATCTGCCCTTGACTTATACACGAGCCTGACTTATATACAAGTATATCTAATATATAAAAATCAAAGTTTGTGAATTTGTTAGTTTGTCTGTATCGGGCAGGCAAAGATCTCAGATGATTGCCTGTGTGAGGGGAGAAGACCTTATATGATTGGCTGGCTGTAAAGATTCTATGGGATCCTGGGGTTGGCAGTTTAGGGAGGGGCCTTCAAAATTCTCAGCCAGAGAGCTCTTGGGCCTTAGTCTGGTTGCTATGGCGATGAGGCCTAGCAACAGGGAGGAAGACAGTGTATTCCCTCAGGAACCCAACCTCTGTATGTTAATAACTCTGAATACAGATTGGATTGGGCAATATGGGGAAAAGTTACAGGTACTGGGCAAGACAGTTTGGGGAATTAGGGAGACAAGATCTCAAATCTTTTTAACAAGTATTATCTACGAGCGCTGGGTAGATACACTAGTCTACTATATAAAAGTCAATGTTTGTGAGTGAGTGAGCTTGTGTGTTTGTCTTGTAAGGCAGGTGAAGACCTCATATGATTGGCTGTGTGAGGTGAGAAGACCTCATATGATTGGCTGGTTGTGAAGATTCAGTGGAATCCTGGAGTTGGCAGTTCAGGGAGGGGCTTTTAGAATTCTTAGCCAGAGAGCTCAGGCTGGTTGTTATGGAGACGAGGCACAGCAGCAAGAAGGAGGGCAGTGTATTCTCTCAGGAACCCAAACTCTGTATGTGAATCACCCTGAATACAGAGTGGATGGGGGAATATGAGGAAAAGTTACAGGTACTGGACAAGGCAGTTTGGGGAATTAGAGACACAGGATCTGAAATCTGTGTGTTTCAACTGCATCTAATTCCTAAGGTAAGGTAGGTTAATTCCTAGGGTATTTCTAACAAGTGTTACCTATGAGAAAATAGAATCCTGGGCAATGCTGGATAAATATGCTAGTATGGTAACTCACTAGAGAGATGTCAGTCTAAGCAGGTAGGTCTTGAGAGCCCACCTAAAGACCTGTAGTGATGGGAATTCACACAAACAGAGTTCCATGACTGAGAAGCCAGTGGCTGATGGTTACAGGTAAAGATGCTCCCATTTCAGTAATATAGAGCTTACCCCCACCCCCATTATTCTGAGGTAATGCAATGATCAAGTGAAATTCATGAGGCTTGGCACTACTTATTGCTTGTCTACCCTTGCCCTAGCAAATGTCACTTGTTGTACACACTCTGTGATCCTTCTGAAGAAATTCAGCCTCTAGTCCTCATGGTGGTAAACATATGCTTGTGGGCAACAAGGCTGCAACAGCGTAAACCTATTTGTCTCAGGTAGTATGATGGAGTGGGTGGGTGGGTGGGTGGGTAGAATATAGAAGAAGGCACGAAGAGTTGTCTTGAGTAGTTTTTTAAACTGGCCCTGCCAGGGAAAGGTGGCATTTGAGCTAAGCTTCAGGTAAACAGAGGTATTATTTGGTGTCAACTTTGGCTAGAACAAGGTGTAGGACAGAAACTGGTGCGCAGTGCTGATCACAGCCTCCTGATGCGTGACATTTCTGTGAAATCCTCATGTGATCACACAATATGGCTTGTACAGCTTTTTTCCTAACGATGGCCATGTTTTATTATTTGTGACAAATTCTATTGTAGGGCAATGAACACAACCATATATCACCAAATATATCCGATACTCTGTATTGTATTGTATTAATAAGAAATTGAATGATACAATAATTTGTGGATACAGTCACTAGTCAGGTTGTTTTTGTTGGATCTGTAATGATAGAATAACTTCTCATTTCCTTTTATCTCTTTCACTACATTTTGTGGGAGGCGGCAGTTAGAGCCCCTTTTTGTTTTAATAAGTTAGCATTTAGTGAATTTAGTAGTTTGAGTTTAGTGTTTTAGTACTGTGTTCAGTATAGTGTTTTAGTTATAGTCTTTGTTTCAGTTTATGAGTGTATTCCTCTGGCTCATTAGCAAATGTTTTAACTATGTACAAGGGACACTTTTTTCTCTTACCTTCTAAGCAATACCCACAGGACTCAGCAAGTTCTTCAGTGTTTTTAATTTCTTTAATTTCCAGCATGAGATCTGAAGCTGTCAAGCAATAGGAAGGCAAAGAATAGAATAGAATAGAACAACAAAAATGGCATTGCTTAAATGATTTGATCTTCATTTCTCCTGGTGAGGTCAGCCATACATATTACCCATGCACCCATCTCCTTCCTATTCCAAGATGGTACAACTAGTTGCAGTGGGAAGAAAAGATGAGCTTGAGAGCTTTCCCTCCTTCTTACACTCTTTTCCTCAGTGCTTTATAAATTTGCACGATTCCAAAAGCTGATGAGTGTTGTGTATGGAAACAATTTTAGAAGCAGCCCTCTGCTTTTCAAAAATCTTGGGAAACAGGTGAGGTGCCAAAGGACTGGAGAAGGACAAATATTGTTCCTCTCTTCAAAAAAAGGAAAAAAGAAGATCCAGGCAACTACAGGCGAGTAAGCCTAACTCTAATACCAGAAAAAATATTAGAAAAGATTATACATGAGGCTTTTTGTAAGTGTCTTGATCAGTGGTGGAGCTTGGAGTGTGTGGAGGGGCTACAGCATGAGCTGTGCACAGGGGCATGGCTATGGTGCATGGGGGCATGGCCAGGGCGTGCGAGGGCGTGGCTGTGGGACAGGATACCACAGAAACATCGCTGCCCAGGGCGAATCACCCCCCCGTCCCCCCGTGACTGATCTTGATGACAGTGCAGGAATCCGTAGGAACCACCATGGGTTTGTCAGGAACAAATCCTGCCAAACCAATCTCATATCTTTTTTTCAGTCAGGGCACTAGATTGGTAGTTGGTGGGAATGCTGTGGATGTCATCTATCTAGATTTCAGCAAAGCATTTGATAAGGTCCTCCACAAGGTTTTGATTAGCAAACTGCCTCTCAAACTGGTACAAGATTCTATCCATTATTCTTCAACATTTTTAATCAATGATGTAGATGATGGGGTGGAGGAAATCCTTATAATGTTTGCAGATGTTACCAGGCTACACACCCTCACTCCATGATATGGTATAACTGGCAAATATCATTTAATTGGCCTAAAATATAAATTATACACTGACATGGCTGTAGAGCCATGCTGACGAAAGAGGACAGGCTGAACACATGTGATGCAAAAGTAGGTCAGATGGGACCTCAGGGCATGGCCAGGTCATAGTCAAGGAAGCTCCAATGATAAGGGACTTGCAAATGTTCCTCAACAACTCTCCCTTTGGAAACAATAGCACACAAAACTGCTTCCAATTATCTTTGACCCACTCCTTCTTCCCGCTCCTTTGTTTCTTTGACTGCCCAGCCATTAAGGAGCTATCACAATTCCCATCAGTCCTTTGTCACCTAATGTCCATGCTCGGTTTGGTCCGGAAATCAAAGGCAGCTGATAATGCACAGGGTAAGAGGTTCTGGCACCAAAGTAATTAGTCAGTTTACTTTAGCAAAGAGACAGTCTTACAAATGAGAAGCAAGCAATGGTCTCAGCAAGGTCTATAAATCAGAGGCAGGCAATATAAACACAAGTCAGAAGCAAGAACAACAAGCAAGGGAAACAAACAGAAGCACAGCAGAAGAAACTCTCAGTTAATCACTGACAAGATCTGGAGGGGAATGGCCCAGCTCTTATAGGTTCAGAGATCAGTGCAGCTGGTGCTTGATTAACTGTTTAGCATAAATTGGCTGGGAGTGGTATAGGACTCCCCTTTGGTGTCTACGTTGGGTGAAGGTGGGTATTGGAAGTCATTCTCCATGTCAGAAGGAGCAGGGCTCCCTGCTGGGGCTGGCACTGCCCGTTGTTCTGTCTCTGGGGTGGGTGGTGGTACTGTCTGCTCCACAGGTTCTGCTGTTACGGTCTTTGAGCCAGAGCCTATGCCCGGTTCAGCAGGTTCTGCTGTCTCAGGCCATTTCCGCATGGGGTATTTGAAACGGTGCGGTCCGTTCTCCAGGGAGGACGTCTACACCTGGGAGTGGACTGGGTCCGGACTATTTAACGTAGATTCACACCTCAGCCCGCTCTGGAACGACCCCAAGTGGTCGTCCAGTGTGCTTTTGAAAAACCTGTTTCTTTTAGTCTTTCAAAAGCACGGAGCGTGCCAGTGCGAGCCTGTGATCTGCCGGGGGCGGGCTTTAGGCTGGCGAGCTTCAGTGGTTGGTCGAGACCCTTGACCAACTGGAAAACGCCATTTTCGACACTGGAGCAGTGCAGAGCGACGAGCACACACTGCTCCAGAGCAGCCTGGACCGGACTGGAGAGCCATAAGACTTGGTAAGTAGCGGCATGGGGCGATTCACTCACCCCATGCAGAAATGGCCTCAGACTCTGAGTCTAGGTCCTGGAAGCCCATGACACCTAATGTTAAGGCTATTAGCCCATACCAGACCTCATTGTTTACTTTGCCAGAGAGCTGATAACTCATTCCCCCTCAGGCAGAAAGAGGATATTTAAACCCTGGCTCTGAGCCTGATAATTCATAATACCCTGGACATAGGCCATCATTCTGCTGCTCTGATTCCTGTTCTTGTAATACCCTAGGACCCTTAGTCTGAGCACATTGCTTCATCTCTTCTCTGCTGGATAGGTAAATATCATCTGCTTTGCCCTAACTTCTCGCTATCCAATTTTCCTCCCTTTTCCTTCAGTTAGCCGTGTGTGAGTGTGAGACTGTTTGGATCTTGTGTGTATGTGATTGTTAATTTCCCCAATAAAACAAAATATTTTTGAATCATCTACTGGTGTCTCTGCATTAGTACTGGTATACTCAGGTATAAAAAATCCTGTAAGGTCACCCCCCTCTCTCAGGGCCTTCCCTTTGAGCTAATATGCCTGACTGTTTCAAGGATGCATCAGCACTGTGGGTGGACCTCTGAGTCACCCAACTGTTGAGGTAACACATATAACACCAAACTGAAAGGAGCTGCCAACACATTGGGAGACAGGAATAGAATTCAAAAGTACCTAGAAAAATTTGAAAATTGGACAAAATTTAGTAAAATGAAATTCAATAGTGACAAATGCAAAATTCTATATTTAGGTCACAAAAACCAAATGTACTGGTATAGGATGGAGGAAACACCACTCAGAAGTTTTACAGGTGAAAATGACCATGGGATTTTTCTTGATCATAAGCTTGAACATGAGCCAGAAGTGTTTTGCTGAAGCAAAAAAGGCAAATGCCAGTTCAGCCTGCACTAATAGAAGCATAAGTTCCAAGCCAAGGGAAGTAATAGTTCCATTATATTCTGCACTGGTCAGCCCTCATCTAGAGTACAGCATTCAGTTTTGAATGCCTGATTTTAAGAAATGGATTGGATTCAGAGAAGGACAAGGAAGATAAAAGATATGGAGAGCAAAACATATGAGGAAAGATTGAAGGAGCTGGTGAAGCTGATTCAGTTGGTGGAGAGAAGACTGAAGTGTAATATGATTGCTTTTTTCTTTTTCTTTTTTCTTAATCTTTTCTTTACCGAGGAATCCCTGTATATATAACTAGTGTATATACCTGGTGTTACTTGGGATTTTATTTTCTCATAGGTAATGCTTGTTAGAAAGATTTGAGATCCTGCATCCCTAATACCCAAACTGCAAACTGTCTTGTTCAGTACCTATAACTTTTCCCCATATTCCCCAATCTAATCTGTATTCAGAGTTATTAACATAGAGAGGTTGGGTTCCTGAGGGAATACACTGCCCTCCTCTTTGCTGCTGGGCCTCATCTCCATAGCAATTGGCCTATTCAAGACAGGCACATTTGACTGAGGCCCAAGAGCTCATTGGCTGAGAATTCTAAAGGCCTCTCCCTAAACAGCAAACCCCAGGATTCCATAGAATCTTCTTAGGCAGCCAATCATATAAGGTCTCCACCTGACGCAGAAACTTTGACTTTCATATGTTAGATTTGTTGCCAGAGACCCCCTTAACCTGCCAAGACATTTTTTTAGTCCCTTAAACCCAGGATTTTCCCATTATCTGTGATGAATGCAACTCTATGTGGAGCCCATGAGAAGGCTCTATGGATTTACAGGGGTCCACACACCCCCAGGTTAAGATCCACCGGCTTAGGGAAGTAGTGAGGTCTCCTTCTCTGGATGCTTTCAGAAAGAGGCTAGACAGCTACCTGCTAGGGATGATTTAGCTGGAGATCCAGCGCTGAGCAGAGAACTAGCCTCACTTCCATTTGTCTGAGTAGAAGGAACTTCCCAAGACAGACTTACCCAAGATTCAGTTCCTGCATGAGAGCCAGTGGCTGAATGTCTAATATTTCTTGTTGATTGGTAAGAGACAGGTACAATGGAAGAGTGCACCTCTGAGGCATTTTTCAGAGCAGGAGCAATGATGTCATCTCCCCGAGCACCAGAGTGACCCTCCTTTCCTTGGCAAGCAAATGAACTAATAATGAGGCTTTCATATTTCACCACTTCTAGTGACACATTAGCTTAGAAGTAGTCAAAGGGTAAAGAAAATAACTAAGCAGAGGCTGGAAACTTCATTTATTTTCTTTGATGGGCTTTCTACTTTGTGCTAACATGATTCTTTGCAAGACTGTTTACATGTCCAATTAAAAGCTATAAGTTGCACTGCTGTTCTTAAGATGTTTTGTTAGGTCCACCTGTATTTTATAATCAGAGGTACACAATATTCAGTCCAGCGGGGCTTACCTACGGGTAACTGTATGAGGAAAGGGTGCCATGCTGTTTTTTCTACATTGTCAGTTATGCTGCATATGGCTGCTGTGGTCTGTGTGTGCGTGTGGAGTGACCTTTGTTTGGAAATACCTCTCTAATTTTTAATAGCAAAGCTTCAGAATAGCAGTTCTTCTCCAACTTCCACCTCTGACTAGTAGATATGGCCATGAATTGTCCATGCCCTAAGAGCATCAATGCTATTGGCATTTTATGTTTCCAATAATAGCCCATTGATGTGACACAACATTTCCAGGACATGAACAGGAAATTACAATGGCAGCTGTAAGCCCACATTTCTGAAAATATCACATTCCCTCACCATCTGAATTCACCCCCCCCCCACACACAAAAAAGCTAAAATAGCTCCAAGTAGGAAAGGACAAGAGCATTTTTGTTCAGTCCTGGTTTTGGACGTATGGATTTGTTTTGTTTTTCTATAGATTCAGATCTGGTATCTACACCCATGTGAGTTTGTGTGTGATAACATGTGCCATCCTGCCTATGTGAGAAACAAACTCAGATCAGAGCAGGGATAGAGTTTTAAATGGAAATCATGGCATTTTAAGGTAACTTTCCTTCCTTCCTTCCTTCCTTCCTTCCTTCCTTCCTTCCTTCCTTCCTTCCTTCCTTCCTTCCTTCCTTTCCCTTTTGCATTTGTCAGCTTTTAGCTGTGCACTTTTGATTTTTTTTAACCAAAAAAAAAAATTATCTCCAACTCTATCAGTCTTTTTCAAGCCCAGCACATCTCCAAGAGAAATTGTTCCAACAGCAATAAAAAAAAGGCCAGCTCCTGACATCATCAGTCACTTTGCTCATGGTGTTAAAACATAATCTGACTCATATACTTCTTGCTTAGATGGATCATCTGTAGGCCAGTTCTCCACAATGCTTCTTGACCTTGAAAAACCCTGAAAGGGAGGGCTTCCATTTTTCTTGTACAACTTATACAGGGGTGTTGGTGATATCTGTGCACAATTGCATGGCTATGAGTCAAGCACCCTTTCTCTTTAACAGGAAGGTTCAAGCAGAGCTGGCCTTTCCATCAAGCAGAGTCAGGTTGATTGCCTCAGTCAGAATATAGTGGGTGGTACCTAGTCAGTGTGGTGTAGTGGTTTGAACATTGAGCTACAAAGCTGGTGACCAGGGTTCAATTCCCCACTCAACCATGGAAACCCATTGGGTTACCTTGGGTGCATCACACGCTCTCAGCCCCTGAAAACCCTGTGGTAGTTTCCTTAGAGTCCCCATAGGTTGAAAACAACTTGAAGGCACACAACAACAGATCAGGCAGAAGTTGAACAGGTCAACCAGAAGTGGAGCCACCTGTCATTTTCCTGCTTGGGATGGCTAAACTATGTGGTCTATCTAGAAGGCAACTTGCCTTGTTCCACCAAGTTCACATTTTGCTTAGACTTGTCCTAAGACTTTTTGCTACCTGCAAAGAAAACAGCACCCTCTTTCATTCCACATATACAAATCAATTCAACTGGCTATTGAATGTTTCTTCAGTGTCTGGCAATGAGACATAATCCTCCATCACATTAGAAGGCAGCTGGCTAGCTGGGAGAGCAGAGGGGAGACTGGGTGATACACACAGCTATTCTCCCCAGCACTTGGCTGCCATATCCCATCATGCTGCTTAAGATGACTAGCTCACCCCTAATAGCCTGTTTGCCCCCCATGCTCCCCTTGGGAAAGGTAGAATATGCTATCCCAACACCAAGATTCAAGTAACAGCCCATCTGGTCAGTTTCTACAAGTAGAATAGCATGTGGGAGGCAATATCTTGTCCCTTACCTCAGGCAGTAAAATGTCTTGGGCCAACTCTGTATTCAGGCAGTTGCCATCTCTTTAACTGCCAGATTCAGCTCTGGAGCGGGGTGGGTGAGTAGAGAACCTCCAAAAAGACTTCTTGCCTAATTATATGTTCTTGTTGCAAGATGCTTTCAGAACTTTAACTCAATGCTGTTCAAAGAGGCAGCCCTCAGACTTGTGCCGGTCCTTGAGCCAATGGGTACCAGTTCTTGGCAAATTCCCAGGGAAGAAAGAAAGAATTGAACCCTATGGCCACAAATATAGTGTTGGCATGTTGGAGAAAAAATTGCTCAATCTCCCACATCAGATGGTCATGGAAGCACTCCTCTAACTGCAGAACCACTCCATGTCAAAATGCAAAACAAGTCATTTTGTCAGCTTTAAAAACAGGACAAAACAACCTCATGACTCCAGTCTGAGTTGTAGCTGTTAGCAGGTGATAATTCTCCTCTTTATAAAGTGAAAAGTTCAATTTATTGATCATTGAAAATCTAGCTAATTAGTTAGAAATCAAACCTTTTTTAAAAGAACAAAAACTATACCCATTTTTCCTAGCAGTTTTTAGAAACCAAGGAATTGGTGCATAAAAACTGCTGCATTAGCTGCCTATTCCTATTTCATTCCAGCAGGAGGTGCTGGTGGTGGACACTAAATCTGTAAATAGTTTGAGATCAGGCTATCAAAAGAGCGCTTGGATCTTTAGCTCTCCCTCAGAAGGCCTGTCATTAAGATCTATTAGACTGGCAGACATTACCCTTTTGGTGGTGGCCCTGTATTTATGGAATTAATTATCATTATTGTCGTTATGTTTATTTTTATCCCACCTTTTCCCCAGTTTGAGATTCAAGGTGCTTACAACAGATTAAAAGACATAGTTAAAAATTCCATTCAATACAATATAAAAGTTAAAAAGTGGTAAAACTATCAGAACATTAAAATCAGTTTAAAAACATAAACCGTAAGAACACAATAACACTACAAAAATAATAAATAGAAAATCCACCACATTGTACAAGGCCCGTCCCACCTAAACAATCAGTCCTCAAAGGCCTATTGAAACAGGATGTCTTCATTTGTTTGCAGAAAGAGAGGAGAGAGGATACTGGTCTTACTCTTTTGGGTAGGGAGTTCCAAAGCCTGGGGGCAGCCACTGAGAAGGCCCTATCTTGTGGTCGCACCGGATGCATCTGCGAGGGTGGTAGGACAGAGAGAAGGGCCTCTCCAGTGTCCTCAAAACACAGCCAGGTTCATAAGAGAGAATATAGTCCTTCAAACAACCTAGACTTGAGCCAGATTGGGTAAAGTAACTAAATTAGTTTTAGTTAATTTATGTGGTGCTCTGCATTATTTCTTCTTCTGCTTTTAGAGATTCATTGATATGTGATGAATTATGCAGTATTGTTTTGCGTTTTATGACAGTCACCATGGGAGGCCTTTTTGCCATGAAAGGCAGCATACAAATCTTTGAAAAAGATAAATAAACTCTAGGCACAACTGGGGGAAATCTGCTGGTTAACATGTTTCCTTTCTTTTTCTTTCCCCCCTGTTTTTTCCCTTTGGTTGGGGGAACGTGGAGTGGGGGATAAGTGAGAAAACACTCGACTAAAACGTAGTGCAAAATTTATGTTGTTTTTGTCTGGACAGTCCCCAGTGAGTGCTTAATGAAGGGAAATGAGAGAGGATGGTGACTCCTTAGCAGACAGGTAATTGCTCTTAGAGAGCAATTCAGGCTCTCTGTGAAAATCCTCCAACATTTACATTGCTAAATAAGCAAATATTGCTGGAACAGTGGCCACCAGCTGTACCTCTGTCTCCTTGTCCCACTGGAACCACAGCTATGGATTCCAAGGATTCAGAAGCCTTTAGATTAGATGATGGGTAATGTTTGAAGAGGGTATAAGCGGGGAAATACTATTCAGCCTAAACAATGTGTTGACTGCCTGTTTCCACTGAAGACTCAATTTATTCTTCCTTAGCTATTGCTGTAGAAATACATTCCAAACACAATTGCCTTGCACTGCTTTACAATGAGTGTTCAGTCTTTTGTCATTTCGTTTGTCTAGGTCAGATGTTCTTAGACTGTCATAAGATAGTTCCCCCTTATTCCCATTTTTGTTTTCTGTAGTTTCAGTTAACTGTAGTCAACTGTGGTTTGAAAATACCTTCCTCCCTCCCACCCTTTGCCATGGTCCATCCAACAGCATCCAGGTGGTGGCACCCACACAGCATCCTCTGGGTCCTGCCACCTGGACCTTGACTGCCTGCCCATCCCACATTTTAACTGCCCCTCTAACCAATACCACCACAGGAAATAGCTTTGGCATCACTGGAAGTAGCCTCTTAGCTTTTGCAGGGATGATGGAGAAGAATTTGAGAAAGTATAGTTGGCCATCAACATTCACTAGGGTTGGGGTGCAGGACCCTCATAAAAGTGGAAAATTGCAAATATCAAAATGTGTGTCAGTGGGAAGGGGTCCAACGCGTGGTGGGGAGAATGGGCACCCAAGGTCCAAACCAGGTCAGGAAAAAGAGAGAAAGGGGGGGGGATTGGCATGGTGTCCCTATATTTTCTTTCTCTCATCCATCTCTTTCCTTGGGTGTGTGCGGGGGCATCAGGAGTGGGTTTGTGGTCCTGAGAAATTGGGCTTTGAGCTGTCCTTAGCTGGCCAGATAGTGGCAGGAGGAGGAGGAGGAGGAGAACCACCAGAGGCAGGTTTTTAAAGGGCTATATGGCCTGCTTAGAGCTGCCAAGAGGGAAGGTTCCACCGGAAAAGAAGTGCCTGAGGTGGGAGCACAGAGGCTGAAGAAACTCACAAATAATCAGATCCATGAAAGTCGAACCCATAAATGTGGAAAGCCAACTGTAATTTGGATCCACTGGTTCTCATTCCAGTTTCTAGAGAAGCATATAACAAGCTCACTTGATCTTCTACATGACACCTCTTCAGGTATTTATGTATGGCTATCATACTAACCTGAATTATAGGGTCTGGTACTTCCCCCATTTCAGGCATCCACACAGGAGTCTTGGAACATATCTTCTTGGATAAGGAGGAGCTACTGTAACAGGATCCAGGGCTTAGAAATGGTATTTTTTGGACTACAGCACCCAGAACCTCCCAACCAGCTTGGCCAATGGCTATGTCTTTTACTGTGACACATCAAGGTTGCACAGCAAGAGGGACAACGTGAGAAAATTTGACATGGGCTCTTACAAGGCAAGCCCTTCTTTCTCCAGATCTTGTGCGCACTGTGGAGCCTTACCCCAAAGCCAGAGCTCAGATTCATGACTTTTTTTTTTTTACTGCAACTCCCAGATCCAGACATCATTGCTAGTGGTGATGCTGGCTGTGGTATGCTGGCATTTGTAGTTTTGTTTTTTTGTTTTTTTTAAAAAAAAGCAGTTCTGAAAAGAGCCATACTGGATCAAAGGCACCTCTGCCCAGAACTCATGTAGAAGATAGAGCATGCTTGTGTTTGGCTGCTCTTGACAGGAACCAGCAGGTTGAAGTTACGTTTCCAGGCTGTACACCTCCATTCCATGATACAGTTTAATTGGCAAAATATTTAATTGGCATGAAATATAAATTATATTTTGTTATGACTGGGAACTTGCTGGCAAAGAGGAACTGGATACGCATGTGGTTTTCATCTATTACAAATGTTTATTTTGGTCAATGACCAGCAATCATAAAAGAGCAGAACAGAATGATAAAAGACCTAGTGAATACAACAAAAAGAATAAATTACTAAATAGAAATTTTTTTAAGAGCCTTGAATATAAGATGTTTAAATATCAAATAGAAAGTATTTGAATTACAATGATACAATTAAAAGCAACATAATATCACAATCTCCCCAGCACTAGGATGACATCCTGAGCCGACAAGCCATAGCTGCCACACAAATGCTAGCTACCTTGGCTGTAATTTCAGGGAACTGGTCTGCCAGAAGGTAATTAATGTAAAATATATCACATCTCCCTGGTATATTATGTAAAACTGGATTAATAAAGCAGCTTCGAAGGTCATGGTAAAAAGAACAATACAATAAAACATGCCCCACAGTTTCTACTTTCTCTGCCTTGCAAGGACATAAACGATCACAATATGGTACATTATTCAATAGTGCAGATGGAAGCACATTGAACTTAGCCTGGGTAAATGCTTTCCTGTATTTTGGGATAGTTAAATTGATCAGATAAGCAGCAGGACAAAGGGCCTGCCCTCTGTCTTTAAAAAACTGGGTAGATGGAAGCTGCACTAATGTAATCTTGCCTTGATATCCCAAATGCGCTGACGTATAGTTTCTTTTGCTTTCCTATAGCCCATAGCAAGAATGACATTTGTGAATCCTCACCTTAACACTTTCTCTTCAACTGTCTTTTTGCCCCTTGACTGAAAAGGATCACTAAGGGTGAAAGGGGCCAGGCTTTTAGGCATGAATAACATTTTTAACCAAAAATTTAACTTGTAAATCCATATCTGAGATGTAATAGAAAGTTGACTCATTTCTAGCTGTATGAATACATTTGACACACAGCTTGGGAGACAGAGAATGGCTCTCAAAAATTTTGTTTGAACAGATTCTAAAACCACAACATTGCTAAACACACACAGTTGTGCTCCATATAGCATTTGTGGTAAAATCTTAGTGTTGAACACCTGGATTGCTGAGGGTACATGCTGACCTCCCTCGGCATAGAAGAATGAAATTAGTGACTTATAACTCCATTGTACATTCGCTATGGCATAGGATACTTGAGCTCTCCAAGATCCAGAAGATTGAAAAACTACTCCCAAATACCTGTAGAATTTGACTTGTTCAATTGAATGACCGTTGATTTGCCAGTGGTGTTCACACTGTTTTCAAGTAAAAACTAAGACTTTAGATTTATCATAATTAATTACCAGCTGTTCAGTGCTGCAGTAGGCATCTAGCACTCTTAGTAGCCATCACAGACCTACACACAAAAGTGACAGAAGTACTGCATCATCTGCGTAGAGTAAAATAGATATCAGTTTCCCTGCCAATTTAGGTGGATGAGAATTTATTTCAGATAGTGTCTTTTCCAGGGAATTAATATAAACATTGAACAGGGTAGGGGCAAGGACACAGCTTCGCTTTACTCCAATATATGTTGATATTGATCTGATCAAGTGTCCTTCATGATTACATCTCACTTGCAGATAGGTTTTGTCATAAAGACTGCAAACGAGAATCAACGGACACCTGTCCATATTAGTAACCTCAAGTTTGTGCCATAATCTATTTCTTGGGATTATATCAAAGGCACACTTGAAGTCTATGAAGGCTGTGTAAAATGCTCCCCTGGGAGAAAAGGAATGTTTTTCTAGTAGATGCTGTAATACTAATACCTGATCAACTGATGAGCGTCCAGACCTGAAGCCTGCTCGCTCTTCTTTCAGAAAGTTTTCTTCATCCATCCAGCTTAGTAATTTCTCTAAAAGATGGCTGGCATACAACTTGCTAATGATGCTTAGCAAACTGATTGGTCTATAATTGACAGGATCTGATTTTTTTACCTTTTTTATAAATAGGGATTATTATTGCAAGCTCCTAATCAGGTGGAATACAAGCAGTCCAGTTTATACATGTAAACAGGATAGCTAATACTGGTGCCCACCACTCCAAATTTGACTTGAGCAGTTCAGGGGGTATATGATCACTACCAGGGACTTTGCCCAATTTAAGTCTAGAAATAAGGCTACCAATTTCAGATGATGAAACAGGAGGCCAATCAGGAAGCCCTTCTAGGTCTTGTGGAGTTAGTCTACCTCCAGCTTGCCTATCAGCATACATAGTACTGAAATATGATTCCCAGGTCTTCACAGGGATGTGAGAATCTAGTCCACGTAAGTTGCTTTGCCAGCCCCTAGACACTATTTTCCAGAAAGTAGCTGTATCAGGGGTCTGTAATGCAGCAATTAACTTCTGCGAATTCATTGTCAACGCCTGTGTCTTTTTTTCCTTGATTAAATTTTTATAATTCTTCTTTAACAACAGCCATTCTACAGGTAAAGATCCCATATTCAACTTCCTGTGTAATTTATATTTTTCAACTAGAGATTTCTTCATATTTATACATTCTTGGTCAAACCAAGCTTTAGACATGAAAGAATGGATATGTTTTCCGGGAGGATTATTGCATAACAAACAGTTTCTCAGGTGTGCGATCAGGTTCTGATACAAACATAAAACCTCTTCTGGTGATCTTACAGATAGAAGGGAGACTCTTAATCTAAGACAGCTTTCAGAGTAAAGGAAGTTGGTTGAGGCTTGCTCTAGCTTAACATTCCATTTAACATGAGAGAATCTTGTCAGCCTCCAAACTCAACCCAGGTTCAAACACAGCATAAAGATCTTGTGCCTCAAGTTTTAAAGTTGTAGTTAAAGGGAGATGATCACTTTCAGTACGTACATCCACCCTGAAACTTGAGACCAGGTTTAACAAACTGTAAGATACCATTAGGTAGTCAATCGTTGAAGCCCCAGTGACAGATGTAAATGTAAATTCGCCAGATCTATCTCCTTCAACTCCACCATTCAACGTCACTAAATCTAAATTGTTTATCATTTGCAAAAGGCACAAACTAGAAAAATTACATATCTTGTCTTTAAATTGCCTGACAGGTATCAGGTGTCCTGCTTCTGTTTCGGGGGGTACTCACCAAAATGATTATGAATTGTTTCATCATTTGAGCCCAATCTGGCATTGAAATCACCTGCCAAGATCACAAGTGCTTCTTGCTGTCTTTGAGATAATGGGGGAAAGTAAACATTTACTAGCAGCAACGAGAGTGAATACAATTTAATAACCAGAGCAATTGTGATATTAGACAGGAGATCAGTGTCAGTGATTTTAACTCGCAGCTTGGTAGAGGTCAATATGCCAAGAACGCAAGTGGTCAAGTCAGAAGCTAACACTAAACCAACTATGGAAACGATCTCTTCAGATGGCACTTGGACATTGGTGCTAATTCGAAATAAGTTAGTTTTATCAAAACTACCCCAAACCTCTGGGAATCTTATCACAAGAGGAGTGTAAAGACTATCTTTGGAATATTTTAAGGGTATCCATTCCTGGCGTTTTGAACAATTCAGATCTAGTGTATGTGGAGTAGTCTCAAGACTATTAGACTAACTAATATGCTGCTTCTCTTCAGGTCTTCTCTATGTTCATATACTATCTTGGTGAGTCTCCATTCTCAGAATGTGGCCACTACCCTAGCATGTAAGCCATCAAAATAAACAAAGATAAAATAAAAGAGCAGAGAAATGTGGGAGTGAAGTTGCATGCATCTAGCTATGTCGCCCTTATGTCATCGTTCCCCTAGTGAAAGCAGTTTGCTACCCACAACTCAGTTTTCATCCGTCTACCTTCTTATAGTTCAGGTTATTGATACACATGTGCATTGCAAAACTAGATCAGAATGGGACCACAGGGCATGCCTAGGTCATAGTCAGGGAAAATTGGGAGATAATGAACTGGCAGATGTCCCTCAATGACTTGACCTTTAGAAATGATTGTGCCCAAAACCACTTCCACAGAACAACTGATTATCTTGACCCCCTCCTTTTAGCTATTGAAACTCTCCTTTTGTTTCCTCTCTTGTCCCACCATTAAGAAGCTATCACAATTCCCATCAATCTCTTTGTTACCTAATGCTAAGGCCATTCGCTCATTCTGGACCCCATTGTCCACTCTGTGGACTCCATTGTCTGCTCTGCCAGAGAGCCATTAAAGTTTTCTCCCTCAGGGCAAAAAAAGAGGATTTAAACCCCAACTCTGAACCAACTGACTTGTAGTACCATTGTATTTATGGCATACTGGCCATCACTCTGCTGCTCCAATTCCTACTCTGGTACTACTCTTGGACCCTTGGTCTGAGCCACAGCACCTCACCTTTTCACTTCTGGATAGATAAATATCACCCACATTGCCCTAAACTCTCGCTATCCAACTTTTCCTCCCTTTTCTTTCGGTCAGCTTTGTGTGATTGTGAGACTGCTTGGATCTTGTGTGTGAGAGAGTGTTAATTTCCCCAATAAAACAAACAAGCTTACTTTTGAATCTTTGGCAGGCTTTTCCCTGCACTAGTACAGGTACACACAGGTGTAAAAGATCCTGTAAGGTTACCCCCTCTCGCAGGCCTCCTCTTTGAGCTAATATTCTCCACTTTTTCATGGGGACACTGGCATCACAGTGGACTCCTTTGTCAGCTACGTTTTTGGGATTACTGTTACAAAAAAAGTCTACAAGAGCTGTTGAGCAGTGGGATGGACTGTTGCAGGGGGGTGATGAAGTTTCCTTCTTTGGAGGTCTTTAAACAGAGGTTGCATGGGCATCTTTCAGGAGTGTTTCAGGTATGTAATCCTGCATGGCAGAATGGAGTTGGACTAGATAGTATGTTAGAAACATACCCTTCCAGCTCTATGATTCTATGACCCTGTTCCCAGAGTGCCCAACCAGATACCTAGAGGAAGCCAGCCAGCAGGAGGGAAGTGAAATAGTGCTGTCCTGTTTGTGTTCAGCAGGTGATATTCAGAGCAAAATGATTCTGCTAGTGGAGTTCCCATTTAGACCACCCTGATGAGTAGTCATTGCTTGATCTTCCACATGGCTCATGCAGCTTGACTGGGTCTATCTTTACACACCTTACTTGAACCTAAAAACCCCCGAATGTTGTACCCTTTCCTCACAGAGGAGTTGCTGCAGCCTCTAGCTGTTTGTCCCATTCTGCATCTTTTCCAGTTCAACCATTTCATTTTCTAAGGTTGGATGAAAGAACTGGACACAATATTCCAAGCATAGTTGCATGAACCACAGATTGGTATATGGGTAGTATGATGCTAGCAGTTTTGCTTTTTATTCTTCTTCTAATGACTCACAGGGTGAAATATGCCCTTTTTTTAATAGCATCTGCAAAAACAAAACAAAACCAGCACACTTACATTGACTTGCATATATACCCATCTTTCAACTTTACTCCCACAAAGCCAAAAAAGAGCAGAGGAAGTCCTTAAATATCTATGCGTGGCTTCCTGTAATAAAATTTATAATCTCGTAAACTGACTCATGATTGCACAGTTTAGAATTATGGCATTGTGCAGATGGTTGTATTCTCAGGAGGGAAGTGTTGTCATGGCTGTACCATCAGGACCATTGCACAAGTAGAGCAAACAGTGTGGCTGGTTGTGCAACATAGCAGCCACAATGCACAACAGTGTGGTACTTAGTGAGACAGGTTGCCCTTACACAAGGATAGCACAAGGAGATAGAGACAAGAGCGCGCAGCGAAGCCACTGGATGTGGCTAATCCGGAACAGAGGGCAGTTGAAAGTCATGGGCTTCCTGTACCCATCGGAAAACGTGTCTTCACCTTACGCTCATTGGCTGGAAGAAGCTCCTATGTTGCAGTGGGATATCTTGCATGGTGTTTTGTGCCTCATCACAGTTCTCTAATATGGTTGCATATTGCATTGATGATGTAGCTCTGTCATTGTAAAATTAGGCATTGCAGTCCATGATGCAAAAATCTCAGTATCTATCTATCATCTATCTATTAGTACTCTAGGATCTGTGGAAAGGGGGAGTTTGTCATGGAAAAGTTCATGTTCATGAGGCCACCAGTGGAAAAGCTAAAGAAGGACTTATTTACTGCTGAAGTGATGTTGATAAGCAGATACAGTGCATTGCCCAATCTAAGTCCACCTCACAGAAGACTTATTAGTTGTGAGGAGTAAAGGAAGCAAGCCTCAGGAAAAGAGATTCCACCTAAACCTTAGGAAGAACTTCCTGATGGTTAGAGCAGTTCAACACTGGAATACACTACTTCGGAGTTTGGTGGAGTCTCCTTTTCTGGAAATCTTTAAACAGAGGCTAGATGGCCATCTGTCAGGAAGGCTTTGATTGTGTATTTGTGCATGGCAGGGGGTTGGACTTGATGGTCCTTTGGGATCTCTTCCATGATTCTTGACTCCATAACAGATGCTCTGTTTCCCCACTTCCTTGCTTCAGTTTCCTAAAAATCCCCAGTTTCCTTTCTGATTCCGTATTCTTCATGCCCATGTTATTTTCTCAAGAACTTGTTGGAACAATGTATGTGGGATAAAAGAGAGTGTTGCCAAAACAACATTAATCAATATTGTTATTTTATTAATTAAAAATAGCATATGACACTATTTTTTGTATACTTAGTCCCAAAATTGATGATAGTACCTGCTCAGACATGGAGACCTACTGGGTGACCTTGAGCAAGTCACACTCTCTCAGGCTCAGAGGAAGACAAAGGCAAGTGCCCTCTGAACAAATCTTGCTGATAAAACTCTATGATAGGTTTGCCTTAAGGTCACCGTAAGCCCCCTATTAGGGCTCAGCTGCTCCAAAACACTGCGGAAACATATTCTCAACAGTTTTTGCCCCAACAGAGAGAAAAATTACATATTCGTTTCCAGCTGGTATTTTGGGGGGATTATCTCCCCCCTGCAAATCTTTTTTAGCTATCCTATCTAGGGTATAGGAGCAAATCACCTCCCTTTGTTTTGTGAGAATCAAAATTTTACATTGCAATTCAAAATTCCAGAAAGGTACGATGGTAAGATTAGATTCATTTGTCAAAGCCAAACTAGAATAGAAAATCATATTAATGAATAATGCATAAAATGCAATAATTATATCTGCAACCCCTTGAGGGACAGCATCTTATGATCACTATCCTCCTTGGTATAATGATGTATGGGAACAAACTAGAACAATTAAGCATAAAGTGCTCTTTCTACATACAACGTAGTGTATCCATGTTTAAAACTCAGCAAAGGGCTACCATACCATCACACACATAATAGATGAAGAACAGTATGACCCTCCAGAAGTTACTGAACTATATCTCTTACTATTGACAATTGCAGCTAGGACTGATGGAAGCTGCATTCAAAAAACAGCTAAAGGACCATGGACTCCCCACACTTGTTGTGGATGCTCAAAGCAGTGAGGAACCAAGAGTCTGTGTAGGTTTTTAGAGAGTATCATGTACTTTGGCTTAGTAATGTAAGGAGAATTCCATGGTTGATATGGCTGTTCTCCCTGCAGTTTTCTCTTTTGCACCAGTGTTGGATTCTTCTAGACAGCCTAAACTCTTCCTTGATATCCCTTAACTCAGTGGGTTCCTAACTTGGGTCCCTGGATACTGTTGGAATACAACTGTGAGGTCCATGCTGGTGTTGATGGAGGCTAGTGGGAACTAAAGTGTAATGATATTCTCTGAATGTGTCCAGAGAAGTATGACCAAGATGAACAAAGGTCTGGAAACCAAGCCTTCTGAGAAACAACTGATGGAGCTGGGCATGTTTAGCTTGGAGAAGACAAGACTGAGAGTGACATGATAGCTGTCTTTAAGGATACAAAGGGTAGAAGATGACGCAAGCTTGTTTTCTGCTGCTCCAGAGACTGAAACATGAACCAATAGATTAAAATTACAACTGATTCCACCTAAATGTTAAGAATAACTTCTTTTATGGCAAGAGCTAATCAAGAGTGGAATAGACCCTCCTTCTTTGGAAGTCATTAAACAGAGATTGAATCGGCATCTTTTAGGATTTATTTAGTTCTGTATTCCTGAGTGATAGGGTGGTCCCTTCCCACTTGAAGATTCTATGATTCTATGGTTCCATGACATCTAGGAACTCAAGTGGGGAAAAGAGAATAACAATACCCCTGTCCTTCCCACCAGTTGGCTCAGCTTATGGACCTTTCTTACTACTAAGATTCATACAGCTACAACCTAATACTCAAACTAGTTTTTAAACTAACTTGATTCAGACCACTACTTCTGAGGGCCTTTTCACACACACACAGTTATAGCACTATCACCCCACTTTAACTAATATGGCTGCTTCCTATGGAATCCTGGAATTTTAGTCTGGTGAGACACTAAGGCTAAGAATTTTAAGCACCTCTCCTAAACTGCAGATCCCAGAGTTCCAAGGGAATGAACAATGCCAGTTAAAGTGGAGTGACACCACTATAATTGTATAGTGTGAAAGGGCCCTTCAAATTTGTTTTTTAATTGCTTCAGCTTTAAAATTAGAAAGTTGCTTTAAGACTTATTTGCTATGGTGCTATGGTATCTATTTTTAACTGATCTTCCCCCCCCCCTGAAAAAGCATAATATTCTTTTGTCTGTTTATCCTGTAACTTTGTTTATTAACGTTTGCATGACCATATCTGCCTCCCAAGGACTATGTCTTAAAAGACAGACTATAAATACATACATACATACATATACACACACACAGCACAGTGATAAAAAGCTCTGTAAAAAAGCCCCATAAAAAGCTCTTTATGTCAAAAACACAACATCTGCCTTAATCTTCTGACTGAAAATATCTCTGGACAGAATGAAGCCAATCCATGATTAATTTATTAAAAATTTGACTTTATGATTAAGCCATTTGTCTTAGCACCCTTTGTTTTTAATATGTGATAATGGATGGCAAGAGAGAAAGTTTAGGGGGAAAAAACTTAAAATCATGTGTGCATGGAATTACAGAGGCAACAAACATTATGAGTCATCCTTCCAATTGTGGTAAAAGAAAGATCAGAAGAACTCATTTGATAAGAAATCGGTGACAGTCCTTTTTTAAACAGAGGTTTATGAATATGCATTCACTGACTCACTACTATCTTCTCTTATTTAAAACAAGAAGTTTTCATTTCTGCAAAGGGAAAGGTGAGAAAAGTGGAACAATCCTATCATCCACACTGAAGCTCAGGCAATTAAAAAGACAGTTGAAGAGACCTATGTCTAAATTGAACCCTTTGGGAGTAACCCGGTCTTTGAAGGACACCTCCATTTTTGAACTTCTTCACGAGCACCTCACAAGTTCTCATCATTTATTGATGGAAAAATTTGCTGATAGGAGGAACAGGAATATTCCTATGTGAGTTGCAAAGAGAAATATTCTAGTGTGAGGTAAGTTTCTCACAGTGAGGCAGTCTGTCTGATGATATCAAATAACCATAAAAGAAAGAAGTGGCTGTCCAAGCTACAGTTTACCTTTCCTTCAACACAGAACTGGGGAGTCTGGACTTTGAACCAGAAACTTTATATATTAAAGCAAGGGTAAGGGGATGTGTGTCCCTTCGGGCTAGCCTCCAGCTCCCTTCATCCTTCATTTATTGGCTATGCTGGCTGGGGCTGATGGGAGCTGCAGTCTAACAATGTATGTATGAATGTATGTATGAATGTATGTATGTATCCTTCTTTCCCCAATTCAAGAAGGATATGGATAAGCTGGAGCAGGTCCAGAGGAGGGCAACCAAAATGGTGAGGGGCCTGGAAGACATGCCCTATGAGGACAGACTTAGACAGCTGGGTATGTTTAGTCTGCAGAAGAGAAGGTTGAGAGGGGACATGATAGCCATGTTTAAATATTTGAAGGGATGTCATGTCGAGGAGGGAGTGGGCTTGTTTTCTCCTGCTCTTGAGACCAGGACAAGGAGCAATGGATGCAAGCTGCAGGAGGGGAGATTCCGCCTGAACCTCAGGAGGAATTTCCTGACAGTCAGGGCTGTCCGGCAGTGGAATGTGCTGCCACAGAGTGTAGTGGAGTCTCCTTCTTTGGAGGTTTTTAAGCGGAGGCTGGATGGCCACTTGTCGGGAGTGCTTTGAGGGTTTTCCTGCATGGCAGGGGGTTGGACTGGATGGCCCTTGCGGTCTCTTCCAACTCTACATTTCTATGATTCTATGATTCTAAGAACCACAGGTTTTGCCACCCTTGCCCTGGGGAGTAGGGATCTTTGTTCAAATACACCCTTCCCCTAGGATAATGTGAAAGTAAGGGGTCCTCTCAGAGTTCCTAAACCAGGAATGGGCATAATATGGAGTTGTTATGCGCAGGCTAACCTGCTTTCTCAAGAAACACTCAGACTTGACTTTATGTATGAATATGTATTTTTATCTAATACTCACTATGTTTTTTGAAATTAATATGGTATAGAAAATGTATTGTTTGGATTACCTAACTTTTTAAAAATGGTCTGATTTCATACTTTCCAGCCAAAGGCATAGCTAGGGTGGGGCAACTGGGGCATGTGCCCTAGGTGCCAATGCCCAGAAGGTGCCCTCCTGTCCGCCGCCACCCCCATGCTTGCTGCCACCCCTGTGCCTGCCACTATCACCCCACTCCCTGCCATCCCCCACGCCGCTTGTTTCCCACACACACCCATCACCCCCATGCCTGCCTGTCACCCCACCGTGCCTGCCCATCACCCCCTGTACCCCCCCACAGCCACCTGTCACCCCTCTGCACCCCCTGCCACCACCTTCCCTCTGTACCCACCCGTCACCCCCTGTGCCCACCGCTGACCCCCTGCTTGCTGCCACCCCCATGCCCACTGCTGCCGCCCCATCTCAGTTGGGGTGCTTTTTGGCCTGATGTGGAGGTGGCAGTGGCAGCGGCAGCACAGCAACAGCACCTAGAGGCGCAACTTCTGCACTTGTCCTAGGTGACGCTGAACCGAGATACACCGCTGCTTCCAGTTATGAAATTAATCAGGAACAGTCCTGATTAATCCTCTGTCATTCCACTTGTTCAGAGGCTTTAAAATGTGTCAGGTTCTCTTTCCTCCTGTACATTTCCCTTCGCCCCCAGTTTGCTTCAATTGCTGCCAGCTGAGTTCAAAGTGCAAAAATAGTTTGCACTCCATTAACTCAACAGAAAGAAGAAGAAAGGATGGCGTGGGACCTTGTCCTTTAGAGGAGGCTCAAGAGAAAGCAAACTGCTGCAGCCTCTCCTAGCTTGTGCCTCCTACCTTCTTCCCCATGAATAACTTTGTCATCTTGCCTAACGTGGATCTTGCTGGACCACACATGTCCTGATTTTCATCTGTGCAATGTTGGAGGATGTGTAATTTTTTCAGACAATTTTTGCCCCCAAACCACTAAGAAGGCCTGCCACCAGGATGTGAAAGTGCACAAAATATCATAACCAAGCCTCACAAACACTACCCCCAAATGTCTCAATATTTTTTTTCCAGTCCCTTCCAATATGGTGACAAGAAGTGATATCACATCATTTCTATTTTGAGAGGGGCTACAGAGGAAAATGGAGATATTTGGGATTTCTTTTTGTGGGAGGAGGACTGGCTCTTGACCCTGACACAGTTCCTTATCCCTTCCCTACAGACACAGAGTGGAATAAATGTGTGTTTTCCTAGCCACAGTCTAAGCTTTCAGTGCCCTAGAATATTACAGCTTCTGCCTACCCATTGGTCAAGGGTGAAATTCTATTTTAGTTAGGTTCCTGGAAACCTCATTCTGAGGAAAGGAAAAGGTTGCAATTAAACCACCAGCCTATTTTAGCTTAAACCTCTTCACACCAATCGTTAAGCCTAAAGATTGGCATCATGGGTGAAGCCTGTACCAAAGGTGGCAAACCATCACACAACGCCATTGCCTGGAGCCTGTCAGATCAACCTAACCCACATAGTCCCACATCTTTCAACAAGTTTGACAGACAACAGAGCAGGAGTGCTGCCTAGTAGGTATAGGCAGCCAATCACAGCCCTCAGAATATTGAAAAGGAGCCTGAGGGAGAAATAAAAGGAGTGTTATGGCTTTTTTTTAAGATTGGGATTTGCATATCCAACACCAACAGATCATGTTTGATCTTGGAAGCTAAGGAGGGTCAGCACTGGTTAGTACTTGGACTGGAGACTGCCAATGAACACCAGGTGATGTAGGCTATTATTTCAGAAAAGGGAACTTGCAAATCACCTCTGAATATTTCTTGCCTAAGAAAACCAATTAAATTTATAGAGTTGCCATTAAGTCAAAAGGCAACTTGAAGGCACGTACACAGAAATGGCTGTTTAATTGTCTGATTGTTGAAAAATTGTTGGGACTGAAGAGCTGAACTGGGAACTCTGCTTTTCACTTCAAAAGATGGGTGACTCAGAGGTCCACCCATGGCTTCAGTGCCTCTGTGGAATGGTGGGGAATTATTAGCTCAAAGGGAGGCCTGTGGTCATGGTGGGTAATCTTACAAGATCTTTCCACGTATGTATACTTGTATGAATTCAGGGACATCAGTTGGAGTTTCAAAGAATGTTTTATTAGGGGGAAATCACAAAAGCATGCAAGATTCAGGCAGCCTTACAACCATACAAGGCTAACCAAAGGAAACAAAGGAAAAATTGGATAGCGAGAAGTTGAGGCAAAGTGGGCAATAGTTACCTATCCTGAAGAGAAGAGACGAAGCATTGTGGCTCAGATTAGGGGTCTGAGGGTAGTACAAGAATGGGAATCTGAGGACCAGAATGATGGCCTAGGTCCAGTGTACTATGTCCAAGTACTACGAGTTGTCTGGCTCAGAGCCAGGGTTTAACTACCCTGTTTCTGCCTTGAGAGGGAAGGTTTTAATGGGTCTCAGGCAGAGCAAACAATGGGATCCAGAATGGGCTAATGGCCTTAGCATTAGGTGACAAAGCATTGATAGGAATCATGATGGCTTCTACATGTCTGGCCAGGTAAGGAAACAAAGGAGAGTTTTAGTGGGAAGAGAAAACAGGTTGATGACTATTGGTTGCTCTATTGAGACAACTTTGTATGCTATTGTGTTGGAAAGTTGATAGGTTGAAGGGACTATGGGAAGCTCATCAGAACTGGAGCTTCCTGATTGGCCATACCCTGAGGTCCCATCTGACCTACTTTTGTACATGTTCAGCCACTCCTCTTTGCCAGCATGGCTTTTCAGCCATAATAGTGTATGATTTATATTCAGTGCCAATTAAATAATGTTCATTGCCAATAATTTCATGGAGTGAGGGTGTATGGCATAGTAACAGCTTGGTATATGAGGGAGGATTTGGTATTGAGGCAAAAAATCAGGAAAAAAAAGTTAAGGTACATACAAGTTGGGCCAGCATTTTTGCTCCATGTTTTGAAACAAACTTTTATTGAATAAACATTTATTCAATTTTATTCAGTAAATCTGATGTAGTTGTTGTTGTTGTTGTTTTAAAGGGCTGCCTAAATAGAATTAATTTTGAGGGAAGGAATTGGAGAGGTCTCCTATTGTGGAGATCTTTAGAGTTTGAATGGCCAACTCTATATAGTCTTTACCTGTGGATTCCTACACTGGGAAAGCCTTGGACTTTGGATCTCTTCCAGCAATACAATGGTTTTACGTAACTGGATTGAGGTCCCCTGGTCCCACGACTGAAGTGCTGCTACAGAAAAATCCCTGTCTCAGATATCCACATACTTACAACAGAGCTTCTGGTGAAAGTTCTCACATTCTGAGCAGGCTCGTATGAGAGGAGACAGTCTGTCAGATATCTTGGCCATAAGCCATTTCAGCTTCTACTTGGTGGATGGTGATGGCATTTCTGTAAAAAGTTATTACCGTATCAAGAAATATGCAGTCTATAACAGCTACCATGGATTCTTGGGAACACCTATCACAAACATCTGCCAAAACACTGAGGGTTTTTTTTCTCCCCCTCCCTGAGCACAAAAGCAGTCATAAACACTTCAAGCCCATCATACGCTTCATTAACTTGGTGGCTTCAAAAAGGAACATGAAGGAAGGTGAGCGGATAAGGAAAAGGGCAGCAAAGAGGTCAAAGAAACAGAACAGATAGAAACACAAGAACATCAAAACTGACAGGGAAAAGATAAAAGAATACTGTAAGCACTGAAGACAGAGGAAAGTAGCTGATGAGTGATCTATCTTTGCCCAGCTCCCCTCCCCATTAGTTCATATTTGCCTCAGGTTTACTTCAGCTTGCCTAGAGATTTGGGGCAGTGCAACAGTTCCTAGTCTTTCTTAATTACATGTCATTTCATGATTACATACAGAAAAGTACTTCAGCTCTTTTCAATAGTACATAATTGATTACAATCAGGGTGGGCAACTGTGAGGAGACTGTTGTCGTCCTAAAACACCCCACAGGCTGCACCACAGCATATTTTTTATATATTAGTTGCAGGGGTATGCAAGACATTACTGGTGTGCTGGTGGACTTCTTACAGTCAGCAACTGGGCTACTGTGTGTTCTGAGACTTCCCATAGACAAGTAGTAGGCCACTGTGAACAGACTGTTTATATAGACCCCTGATCTGACTGAACAAGACCTTTCCTACATTCTTAAACTACCCTAAAGTTTGAATGCTCTGAAAGAGCTTGTGGGGGTTCTGAAGGAAGTTCAGGACTTGGGGGGAAAACAACTCCAACAAGAAGAAGATAGAAATATGCGGTTGATGCAGAGACATGGCTTTGGGTCTAGATCTTAGTCTAGATGAAGAGCAGCAACCCATAGACTTTCCTTCTCATTACTCCAATGCATTGGGAGACCTCGACAAGATAGATATCTCCCTAACAAATAAACATCACCATCAGGGGGCCAGTATTATTCTGGGCAAGGATTCAGTGAGTGCTGCAAAAAACAGCCCAAATGATATAGATAGGGCAGGTCAAGTAGAACTAGAGACCAACAGGGAGAAGGAAAATAACTTTAGTACAGGACTCCCACAAAGGGCACATCGTCTCAAGTGTCTCTACACTAATGCACAGAGCATGGGGGATAAGCAAGATGAACTCCAACTCTTAATACAACAAAATAAATATGATTTAATAGGCATCACTGAAACCTGGTGGAATGAGTCTCATGACTGGAATGTAGGAATAGGGGGGTATAACCTATTTCTCAGAAATAGACCTAACAAGAAAGGAGGAGGAGGAGCCTTATATGTCAAGTATGTTTTCAACTGTGAAGAGATCCAGGACTTAAATCTGGGAAGTCAAGTTGAGAAAATCTGGGCAAGAATTAAGGGAGGGAGAAATAATAGGGATGTGATTGTGGGGGTTTGCTACAGGCCTCCGGGCCAGCTTGAAGACTTGGATGAGGCCTTCCTGGAGCAGATGATCACACATTCAAAAAGGAGAGATGCAATGTTAGTGGGAGATTTCAATTATCCTGATATTTGTTGGCAGTCAAATTCTGCAAAGACCGCAAGGTCCAACAGGTTCCTTGCTTGCCTTGCAGACAATTTCATGGTCCAGAAGGTGGAAGAGGCAACAAGGGGATTGTCTATTTTAGA
Organism: Iguana delicatissima; assembly: GCA_948472985.1. Classification (NCBI taxonomy): domain Eukaryota; kingdom Metazoa; phylum Chordata; class Lepidosauria; order Squamata; family Iguanidae; genus Iguana; species Iguana delicatissima. The sequence goes on from CAOKZL010000905.1 coordinate 396,491, forward strand.
TCCATTTTAGAATGGATATTTTAGAATGTGGGTTTGTTATGTAAGAAAGGATCTCTGCCTCCCACTCACAAAGCCTACGCTAGTACTGTAATGCTAGAAACTGCAATGGCAATATGTGGCCCCGATCCATTTTTGCAGTCTCTAGAGCCCCCTTCAGTCCCTAAAAAAATGATAATCAATACGAGATGGTAGCATACACTATAGCAGGCCCAATTTGAAAGAAACAGTCCTGATTAATCCTCTGTCTTCCCACTTTTTTCAGCTATGCTTAAAATATCCTGGCCTCTCTCTCTTCTTCCCACTTTCTCTCTTTGTCCTTGGCTTACTTCCATCAATGCATAGAATCATAGAATCATAGAGCTGGAAAAGACCACAGGGGCCATCCAGTCCAACCCCCTGCTATGCAGGAACACACATCAAAGCATTCCCAACAGATAGACATCCAGCCTCTGCTTAAAAACCTCCAAAGGAGGAGACTCTACCACACTCCTTTGAGGCAGCATATTCTACTGCTGTACAGCTCTGACTGTCACGAAGTTCTTCCTGAGGTTCAAGTGGAATCTCCTTTCCTGTAGCTTGAATCCCTTGCTCCTTGTCCTTGTTGGGAGTGGCAACCTTTGCATGCCTAATTGAATAGCTAGTTTGTTTGCATGTCTATTGTAAGCAGAGAGATAGCCTAGAGAGAAAACTTCCTGTTTGTTGGTTAACACCTCTTCCTCCAGCACGTAGACATTCCTTATTCTTTTGAAAAAAGGTTCTCCGGTCATTTTGTCTCTCCCTTTTGTCTTCGCCATTTTGTCCTGAAAGCATGCTCTGAGATCTCCTAACAGGGATCATTTTGCAGCAAGCATATGAGTGCTTTATTTTCTTCCTACCTTCCTCAAGAATTGAACCTGTGTAGACTATGCACAAGCTTTTGTGAGTAAACTCTTTTATATTTTTAACCAAACTGTTTTTGTGCTTATTTTGAGCTAGATTAAGTGTGTTTGGGGTAGAGTTAAAGAAGTTGGACTGGTGATCTGTTCAACTTCCGTTTTGTGCAATTACTAAAATACTCTGCTGATTGAGAGTCTCATTACCAAGGTCTCTCAATATTCAAATTTTTAAATTTTCCCAACAGTCCTAGTCTCTGGAGCAGCAGAAAACAAGCCTGCTCCCTCCTCGACATGACTTCCCTTCAAATATTTAAACATGGCTATCATGTTCCCTCTTAACCCTCTCTTCTGCAGACTAAACATACCCAGCTCCCTAGGCTGTTCCTCATAGGGCATGGCTTCCAGACCCTTCACCATTTTGGTCGCCTTCCTCTGGACACGTTCCAGCTTGTCGGTATCTTTCTTGAACTGGGGTGCCCAGAACTGGACACAGTATTCAAGATGAGGTCTAACCAAAGCAGAGTAGAGTGGTACCATTACCTCCCTCGATCTAGACATCATACTCCTATTGATGCAACCAAATATCACATTGGCTTTCTTGGCTGCCACATCACCCTGCTGACTCATGTTCAGCTTGTGATCTACCAAAACTCCTAGATTCCTTTCACATGTACTGCTGTCCAGCCATGCGTCCCCCATCCTGTATTTGTGCATTCCATTTTTTCTGCCTAAGTGTAGGACTTTACATTTCTCTCTGTTGAAATTCATTTTGTTAGCTTTGACCCAGCTCTCCAATCTGTCAAGGTCATTTTGAAATTTGATCTTGTCCTCTGGGGTATTAGCAACCCCTCCCAATTTGGTGTCATCTGCAAATTTGATCAGCATGCCCTCCACTCCCTTATCCAAGTCATTGATGAAGATGTTGAATAGCACTGGGCCCAGGACAGAACCCTGAGGCACCCCACTAGTCACTTCTCTCCAGGATGAAAAGCAGCCATTCATGATCATCCTTTGGGTTCGGTCAACCAATTATCAATCCACCCAACAGCAGCCCTGTCCAGCCTGCATTTTACTAGCTTCTTTGCAAGGATGTCATGGGGAACTTTGTCAAAGGGCTTACTGAAGTCAAGATATGCTACATCTACAGCATTCCCTTCATCTATCAAGCTTGTAACCCTATCATAAAAAGAGATAAGATTAATCTGACATGACTTATTTCTGAGAAATCTATGTTGATTTTTAGTGATTATGACATTGCTTTCTAAGTAATTACAAACTGACTGTTTAATGATCTGCTCTAGGATCTTTCCTAGTATTGATGTCAGGCTGACTGGGTGATAATTATTTGGGTCCTCTTTTTTTCCCTTCTTGAAGATGGAGATGACATTTGCCCTTCTCCGGTCTGCTGGGACTTCTCTTGTTCTCCAAGAGTTCTGAAAGATTATTGCAAGTGGTTCAGAAATGACTTCTGCCAGTTCTTTTAATATCCTTGGATGTAATTCATCTGGCCCTGGAGACCTGAGTTCATCTAGTTTAGCCAGATATTCCTGTACTACTTCTCTACTTATTCTGTGCTGCATTTTCTCCCCTTCCTCACCTGCTCCCCATCCCCCAGGTTGAGTACTTCTATTGTTTTAGGAGAAAACTGAGGCAAAGAAGGTATTGAGTAGTTCTGCCTTCCTTCTTCCCTTCTTTATTAATTGGCCATCTTATCCATGCAGCGACCCTACCATTTTCTCGTTTTTCCTTTTGCTGCGGACATATCTAAAAAGGCCCTTTTTAATGTCTCTGGCAAGCCTGAATTTATTCTGTGCTTTAGCTTTTCTGACCTTCTCCCTACGTCTCCTGGCTATTTGCTTGAATTCCTCTTTGGTGGTTTCAGCGTTCTTCCATTTCCTGCACATGTTTCTTTTAACACATAGTTCCGCTGAGAGTTCTTTAGTCAACCATTCCAGTTTCTTTAGACACCTGCCATTTTTCCTCCTTGTTGGCACAGTTTTTAATTGTGCCTTCAGTATCTCACTTTTAAGAAACTCCCATCTGTCATGAACTCCTTTCTCTTATAGTATTCTTCACCACGGGATTTCAGCAAGTAACTCCGTAAGTTTACAGAAATCAGCTTTCTTAAAGTTTAGGATGTGTGTCTGGCTACACTTGGCTTCTCCTTCCTACTGAATGACAAACTCAAAAAGAGCATGGTCACTCCCCCTTAAAGATCCAACCACCTCCACCTTATCAACTAGGCCATCCCTGTTGATCAGAATCAGATCTAAAACAGCTAATCCCCTTGTTACCTCTTCCACCTTCTGAACCATGAAATTGTCTGCAAGGCAAGCAAGGAACCTGTTGGACCTTGCGGCCTTGTCAGAGTTTGATTGCCAACAAATATCAGGATAATTGAAATCTTCCATTAACACTGCATCTCTCCTTTCTGAATGTGTAATCATCTGCTCCAGGAAGGCTCATCCAACGACTCATCCAAGTCCTCAGGCTGGCCTGAAGGGCTGTAGCAAACCCCCACAATCACATCCCTATTGTTTCTTGCTCCCTTAATTCTTACCGAGATGTGCTCGATTTGGCTTCTAAGTCCTGGATCTAAGTCCTGGATCTCTTCACAGTTGAAAACATCCTTGACATATAAGGCTACTCCTTCTCCTTTCTTGTTAGGTCTATTTCTGGGAAGTAGGTTAAACCCCCTATTCCTACATTCCAATCATGAGATTAATCCCACCAGGTTTCAGTGATGCCTATTAAATCATATTTATTTTGTTGTACTAAGAGTTGGAGCTCCCCTTGCTTATTCCCCATGCTCTATGCATTAGTGTAGAGACACTTGAGATGATGTGCCCTTTGTGGGAGTCCTGTACTAAAGTTATTTTCCTTCTCCCTGTTGGTCTCTAGTCCTACTTGGCCTGCCCTATCTATATCATTTGGGCTGTTTTTTGCAGCACTTACTGAATCCTTGCCCAGCATAAGACTGTTCCCCTCCCTAGCCAAACTCTGTTTAAAGACCTCCTGATTCGTTTGCAAGACTGTTAGCAAAAATATTCCTGCTGACAGTTGTGAAGTGCAGGCCATCCCTTGCCAGAAGACCATCTTCATGCAAATGGAGGCCGTGATCCAAAAACCCGAATCACTCCTGGCAGCACCATTTTTGGTGCCAGTTGATCTCCACTATTCTTCTTTCCCTCTGTGGGCCATGTCCTTCCTTGAGAGGAGAGATGAAATGACAAGCTGCACGTGAAGGTCCTTCAGCTTCCTACCCATAAGCTCGTAATCCTTCATGACGCGGTGAAAGCTGTGCCTCTCTGTGTCGTTGGCTCTGATGTGAACCAAAAGGAGGGGGTTACTGTCAGTGGGCTTGACCAGTCTTGTTAGCCTCTCCGTTATGTCATTGATTTTGGCCCCAGGGAGACGGCACACCTCACGATTGATCCTGTCCGGGTTGCAAATGGTCGGTTCCGTTCCTCTCAGCAAGGAGTCCCCAATCACTAGAACTCGTCTCCTCTGAGGCTTGTCTGGGGTTACACGACAAGCAGATTCTGTCATGGTCGCCTGAACCTTCTGTTCGTGCTGAGACTATTGGTGGTGCTGTTGTTGGATTTCATTCTCCTGGTTTTGGGGTTGCATTTGCTGATGTTGGATTTCTTCTTGGTGACATTACATTATCTCTTCCTGCTGTTCCACATTGCCATCAATAAGGTCAAGAACTTGGAAGTGATTCTGTAGCTCGAGAGTCTCTGTTTGAACTGAGTTCAAACTGCAAAAGTAGTTTGCACTCACTTAACTCAGCAGTGGTGAAAGGGGAAGAATCTTGCCCTTCCCAGTAGGTGCCGGTGAAAAGCAAACTACTACTTCAGTCTCTCTTAGCTTTTGTGTTTCTTTTCATTAATAATTTTTGCCATCTCAATTGCTCTGCTGTTACTTGGCCACATGTGTCATGGTTTTCATCTGTGAAATATTGAAGGGTCATAGACAATACTTCTAAAGTCGGGATGCAAGGTTAAACCCTTCTAAGGAAGTAAGCCCTACTAAAAAGTGGGAGACTGATTTCAGAGTTAATCTATGAAAGGATGCCACTGTTGATGGACCATTTGTTTGTGACTCAGCGTAAGCCAATTCCTTGTATTAACAGAATTTAACCACACACTATTCTTGCCCTTCTCAGAATGTCCCTAAAAACTAAATTCACACTGTGCTTAATTCTCAAGTAGAGAATAGCAACTGCTTCCTATAAAAGAGGTCACAGAGCATGCCATTGTAAGCCATTTCTGCACCACAGGATGTGGTTTTATCAGAAATTGAAATAGATAAAACTTCATTACATTTTTTAAAGTGCCAGTTAGTTTACTTTACCCCATTAAACGCGCGCGCGCGCGCACACGCGCACGCGCACGCACACACACACACACACACACACACACACACACACACGATTAACTGGCTTGGCTTCTGATGCAGCTGGATGACCCTGACTGAAGGGAATAGCAGGAGAGCAATAAAAACAGAATGATTGCTAAATTGGACACACTTTTAGGTACCCAACTGAATTTTAGCTGTATCTCAGCAACAGGTTTAAAAATAATAGCAAGTTACAGCTAATAGGTGTTAAAAAGAGTAGAGCCTAAGCAACTAGCGTGAGGCTCTGTAGTGTGTGTGATAATTGACAATTTGAATGATCTATATGTAGCTTGACTTTAAGTTCCTTTGGATATGAACCTATTAGAAATAGAAAGGCAGCAGAAATATTTATAGTGCAATAATTAATTAATGCAATAAACAAATGTAGAGGTTCATCTTAGTATACCACCTAGTGATCATTTTTTACGAATGCCCCAGAGGTTAAGGCAGATAATCAAAATATTGTTTTTCTATAGATATGTTGCATAGGGAAGCTTGAATCAGTACAGGAAGCCCCCAGCTTTTGATGCCCTATTATCTGACTCACTCTTTTGGCATTTCCAAATTAAGGACAAGTTTCATTAATTCAACAGAGGTTCTGCTCTTTCATCAGTTCTTGCTATGAGAACAGCCTCCTAACAGTTTCGGGAGGCTGGCCCCTCCCGAAACTGCAAACCCCAGGATTCCAGAGGATGTTGAAAGTGGAATCATCGTGCTATAACAGGCTAGTGCGGAAATGGCCATGGTCTGTTTTCCTACTACCTTCCACTTTATCAAGCATTGTCATTCTTTCCAGTTAGTCACATAGTCTCATGATATGTCCAAAGTACAACAGGCTCAGTTTGGTCATCTTGGCTTCTTGAAAGACTTCAGAGTACACAATTAGGGGCGAATAAATTTATTTCCAGTCGCTTTCATTTTTCATGTGTTTATTCATAAGTCTGTTTCAGCCTGTTCCCATGTTAATGAGATTTTTTAAACAATGAAAACAAAAACAAAAGCCCTTTGCATTTCACGTATACACACATATACATATATTAAAGGCGTGCACCAATGGTAAGATTTCATTCAGGCTCCAGGTTAGCAATTCAGAAAGTTGGCTTAGATTGAGTTGAAGATGGCCCATTTGGTGTGGATCAGTTTGGCTTGGATTCAAAATTTCAATACTTTTGCCTCTGATTGACAATATGTAGAAATAACAAAGATGCTATAGGTTATGAACATGGAACAGTTACACATGCACAAATCTAGTTAATTATTTCATGTTTGTGATCAGTACTGATCATGTTTGTGATCAGTAGTCATGTTTGTGACATTATTGCCATGATTGTAGCTCCCCCAGTCCCCATACCTACTTTAAAAGGTATCAGCTGCACCGGGAGCAGGAGATCCATTCTGTCAGTGATCAGAGGATGTGAGAGGAGGATCAGGTCAGGAGAGATTACTAGTTAAATATACTTAACTGAGGAGCTGATACAGGATTCTAGCCAGATTTTTTAAAAAAATCAAATAAACATGTTGATTAGAACATGATGGAATTTCATGAGCAGTGTAACATAATTGGACAAGAAGAAAAATGTCATTTAGCTCTTGGGGACAATGGAATGTGTAGTCCCATGGTGCTCTTGAGCAGAAAAAGAATCTCAATCAGGCTGTTCCTCCTTTCTCTGTACTTAGGAAGTTAGGAAAGCACCTGTGGAGAGCAGAAAGAGGATTGGATCAATGGTGGGTTCTTTTCATATAAGGCTACCAGAAGCCCCCCACCCACCGCAACTATTCACCAACAGTGGACTTGGGAGGCTTTCTTTTTGAATTGCTTGTTATGATGCTGTGGCTGCCTAGTTACTCACACAGAAACTAACTCTGGGCTCCTGTCAGCCACCCTGCCTCCTTTCCTGTAAATCTGTCATGCCCTGGATAACTCACAATTCACAAACTCTACTCTGAAATAGACAGTAATGTTTATTTATAGGAAAATGAGCAACACAACACACTTTGTCCAAAGTTGCTGAGACTAGAGTGTATACAGAATTTACAGGCTTTATACCTTCACATGCAAATTTAAGCACACAGAGCCATGATTGGAGATTATCATAAATTTATTATCACTCCACATGATGGTGTTTGGGAAAAGACATTTTCCTTTTCAATGGTCGATTAATGGCCACCAGATTGAACAATGCCAAGAATTCAAATACTTTGATGTTCATTTCACAGAAAATCTCTCATGGAAGCCGCATACAGAAGCCACCAAAGCAGTAGCCCTGAGATCTATTGGGGCAATTCTCAGATTCTATACTACTGCTGAGGGTCATCTGGTTGTTCCAGCACTAAAAATATTCCAAAGCAAAGTTATTGCTCAGATTCTTTATGGTGCCGCTGTATGGGGATGGAACGACGCTCACATATCTAAACTGGAATCTCTCCAGAGCACTTTTCTTAAGAAACTGCTAAGACTCCCCCTGGGCACCCCAGCAGCTTTGTTATTACCGTTTACTAGCCTTTCTTTGGAAGATATTAGATATCATTTTGACATTACAATCCGGCTCCATTTTGCCACCCTCGGCCAAGTGTTTGTGAGGCCCCTGAACAAGCACAGAACTAGGCATGGCTATTAATTGCTGAACATTCCTTTCTCCACCTAGGCAAGCCAGACTCAGCCAGATCTCGCTTTAGGAGACCTCCCTAGACAAACACCTCATTAAAGATGCACGCTAATACAAAGAACTCCCTGCCCTGAGCAGGCAACTTGACGAGCTAGACGCTTAACTGTCAAGCAAACTGCATCTGCATACTGGCCATTCCATTGTCGATTCGGACTTAATTCAATCATGCTAAATTCTGACCTTTGGAGACATTGTCTCACGCCCAAACCTCATTGTTCTTCCCAAAGTACAGACTAGCCTACGGTCATATTTTCCCTATAAAAACCCACAGTTCCGAGAGCTCCCGAGTTCCAGATTCCTTGCTGCCATTTGCCCGGCGAGCTCCCCTCAGTGAACCACGCTGAGTTACTTCCCTCCATCTTCAACTTCTTCAGGACTACGAGAAAGGTGTCGTATCACCCATTTCCCCCAACAAACCCTTATTTCTTATTTCTTAGTTAGCTGTGTGGTTGTGTTGTCTTCAGTGTTTGTCTGTCCTTAATAAAACATCATTTTCGCTAATTTTAGAACTGTCTGACTGCTTGACTGACCTGACCCTGTATGCATTGGGCTACAGGATCCCTGCTAAGTTACCCTGCCTCTCGCTAGCTTAAGCGAGTGCTCCTGCTAACTTCCTCATCTTTGCATTATGGTATTTTGGTTATTTGGGCACCCCTCCCGGGATCCCCAGCTAACAGGGTAACAGCTTTGGTTCGGGCGGAGGTCGGGTTCCCATCCATCAGAGCCTGCATTCATTTGGCTCTATTTAATTATTGGAGAATAGTTAAAGATTCCCCAGTCAGAGCTTTTCCCAAGTTATGTTTCAAACAGCTACCTATTTGTAAAGTATGGAATTCAAGATATCATAAGTTGCTTGAATGGTATCCTAGCCCACCGGACAACTTTTTCATCTTGAATTCCAAAGAGAAGCTCCGGGATTATATATTCCACCATACCACTCAATCAGATAGACAGGCTATCAATAATTCTAATTTTTCTAAATGGTACAAATTTTACAAACTTGACCATCAAAGGGCCAGTTATTTGACAAAGCTCACCTTTCCAAACCTTAGGCAACTTTTACAGCCCTTCGCTTTCAAAGTATGCCTACTGCCGTGATTGACGACAGATATTCGCATACCCCTTTGGATCTCCATTTATGCATTTGTGGGGCCCCTGAAATAGAGGATCTGCTCACTATTTGTTCTCTTGTCCACTATATTCTGACCCAAGAGCCAAATTTTTGGGATCTATCCTGCCTCATTTGGAATCTAATACTGTTTTAGAAAAGATTTTTTATCTCCTTGCTGATATTGACTCCACGGTAACTCGTAAGGTCTCTCTTTTCACTCTGGCAGCTATGAAGATTCGGGCCAGATATGTTGCCGATATCACGGTTTATTGTTCTGGAGATGCGCTCACTTAATTATAATTTTATTGTCTATGTTTTAACTAAACCAAATTTTAAATCTCTCTCACACCTGTCTATTATGTAGCTTAATATATGACGTATTTTTGCTATGCTGTTTCTATATGTATTTCATATTATTTTATACTAACATTTTGTATTGTATTGTATTGCATTTTAATACTTTGTATGCAAATAGCCTTTGGTCTATGCATTAAATAAATATACTACTACTCCACATTTTTAGAAATTTCCCAGGCCCTTTCCAGACATCGGGAGGGGAAACGACCGTAAACGGAGCTCACCGGATTTTTCCTTTGTCTGGGCGAGTCTGTCATGAAGAGCAGCAGCATGAGTTCGTCACTCCACAGCTCTTCGGCGTCCCAAATAGCGGCTTCCAGTTGGTGGAGGCTCTCCACCAACAGGAGAAGCCTGCCAGCCAAAAGCCCGCCCCCGGAAGATCTGCAGGCACGCACTTGCGCTCGCCTACAAATCTGCTCTGGAGCTGGGCGACAGACCTACACGGCGTTGCGCGCTCCGTGCTTTTTAAAAACCTCAACAACAAAAAAAGGTTTTTAAAAACCACACTGTGTGACCAGTTCTGGTCGCACAGAACCGGACTGTAGTGTGGAACTACAGAAAGTAGTCCACCCCAGTCTACTCTACGGCGCAGAAGACCTCCGTTGGAGATCGCTCTACACCATTTTAAAATCCCAGTGCAGAAATGGCCTCAGACTCACAGTTGCTTATCCATCTTTCATCCTTTGGTCCGGAACATATTTCCTGCCCCTTATCTTTGGACTGTTTGAGTTCTCATTACACCTTTTGGTGCTTTCATTTCCCCTGCTCTGATCTTCCCCCCAGTCCACTGGATATACTGTAGCAATGAGCGATAAGGCAATTAACCATTTGATACCCTGAAGTATACAAACAAGCTTCAAGAAGACACATTGTTGCGATTAACAATTAACATTAGATTCTTTGTAGCACTCTAACTCTATCTGTTCTCTAACCTTACATATTCCAGTACACATCTGACAGATACATTTAACAGGTGCTATGCATCCTGAAAAAACCTCTCTTAGATATAATATCTAAGGTGGTTACAACAATGGACCAACAAATGTAGTTTTTCATGGGTTTGGATTTCTATATGTTTCATCGAATCTACTATCTTCAACACATAGTCTATCTCACCGTCAAGCAACTCTTACTCTCAAGTATTCCTAATGTTTAGTTGAAATCTCTTTTGTTTTCGTTGTAGCACATTGCTTCAGCTTCTGTTTTTTGAAGTGGCAGAAAATAAGTGTGTTTCATCTTCCATAAGACACTGAGATATTTAAAGATAGATTTCATATCATCTTCATTTCCCTGGGCTTAACATAAACGTCTTCAACCATTCTTCATAGGGCCTGGTTTTGAGATGCTTTACATCATGGTTACTCTCCCTCGGAAATGTTCTACTTCATTGATATCCTTCTCAAACAGTGGCGCCCACAACCAGACAAAGTCCTGCAAGTGACGTCTGATTAAAGCAGAGTAGTGTGGATACAGATACAGCAAGGCTCCTGAGCTGGATGAGGAAGCTAGATGCACACATCTATCCCACATCTACCCAAGAACAAGGCTGTGGGAAGGCACAAGCTTGGTCTGAGGTTATGAGAAAGTGTCCTTGGCTACAGGGTGTCCTTGGCTTTAGAAGCTGGGGACTCCTCTGAAATAAATGGTCTTCTCCCATAGAGCCCCTCCCCAGGGAAACTTAATAGACCTACACATGAACACTGGATATGACTTAGGCAACCTAGCTGTAAAAACCTCAGCACTGAGTCAGACTAGTTCCCAAGAACAATGCTGTTCCTAAGGTCTCTGCTGTGCCAGACTTTTCTTACATTCTGTGACTCTTCTTGTTCCTTGACCTTGGACAGCACCTGACTTCTTGCTGTTCTGAACTGGATTGCTTAGATTCTGGACTATAATTTGGCTAGGATCCTCTTCACATAGTTATCTCCCTCTCTGGTAAGACTACAGTATTTTTCTCTTTGACTCTAGCCCTATTCTTGGCTCTGCTTCTAGAATCTCTTTGCTCTGTTTATTTACAGACTTTTCTGGTACTAACTCTGAAATGCTAAACCCTTCTACTGGGGATGTAAGCCTGTAAACAAAACAGGATGTAGCTCTTCAAGGCCTGCCTCCACATTGTGAAGATTTTCTGGTGTATGGCTTGCATTTTTCATCTGAGTATGCAAGAGGGACAGAGAAATCACATTATTATTTCTTGGTCTGAAGTCGGAGATTTCAGCAGGACTCCTGTCCCATTTGCCTTTCCAGCTACATGATCTCTGATTGACGGGTGTCATTCATGTTGCTAATCCAGAAGGAGAAAGAAACAGCAGCACTGAGCAGTATGAGGGTAGAGGAAAGGTGACCATTCATAAAAATGTTTGAAATACATTTCTTCTCCATTGAAAGCATTAGTCTAAACTTTGACCTTATCAAATATTTACTTTGCTGATAAAATCTATTTAGCATTTTTTTTTACATCTACCCTTTCAGCCTCTTACACACAAATGAGTTTATTCAGGCAGTGCTACTGCCATCCCCCTGGGAAGCTGAAGATTACAGTACATCTACTTTTTAATGATGAATACAGTCTGCATATTCTTATTTTTTATAGACACCCTGGAGGAGAAAGGGGAGAGTAAACTAGGCAGAATACTGATTTGTTTTCGCTAAAGCTCACAACATTTTTAGGACCTTTAATATAATGTACTCGGCAAATGATATTCTGGGAACTGAATAAACATGCTCTGCAAATGAGGGATCTGGATGAAAGTAAAACCTTAGCCAAGATCCTATAACCCCTAGCTATACCAGAATTATGTACTGTGAGGCATGTTGCAAAAGGAAATGTACCTTCCTGCAAATGACCCTGAGTGGATTCTATTCACATCTCCATCTTCCAACCACTGCTGAGCAGCAAGCATACACCAGGGGACATTCGGGCTGCCTTCATGCACCTTAGAAGGAAGGAGCAAGTTTACACTGTGAGAGAATGTGAAAGACAGTAGTGTTTATAACAAGTTGAGTAATTAACATTCACAAGCAGACAGTGAACAACAACCAATTCTATACCATCACCCACCACCTACACAGGGTCTAGCACATAAAATAAAGCAGGCTTTGGTTTCTTTGTAAAAAAAATCTATGAAGCAACTTCATTTACAAGCAAATACAGTTTCATAACATTTCATGGTGAGAGCTGTGTATCATGCGCATGTCAAACATGGAGGACAGAGAGAAAACCAAATTACAAAATAGAAAACAAAGAAGCTGCAGATTAATTTTTAAGAAAAGAATGGTTGTGTTAACAAGAAACTGGAAATGATATGAATACATGCTGTGCCTAAACTCTTAGAGAGACAGCAACTACCAAGTATAGGCATGTTAAGGCTGCTACCTCTAACATATACTGAGGACAGAGGTTGCCCATTTTTTCTCAAGTATGCAAGTGTAATAATGGGGCTTCCCACTCTCTAGATTTGGCTGAAGGGAGATACTTCCTTCTTCAGGTAAACCAAGGATTAATGGGGTGTTGGGGTTAGGTTACACTTTTTATTGTGGGTCAGCCTCACAGGTCATGGGGAGAGAATTGCCCAATCAAGGGGGGAAAGGTGAGTATCTTCGAGATGCTTCGATGGAGAAGTTAAAAAATCCTTGAGAGACCATGTAGGAGAGAGACAACAAAGAAGCATCCTGGAGATGAAATCTGTGCCAGTCGTAGGCTGCAGGCCCTGGGCCTCGCCTCCTGGCCTCAACTCTTTTCTTCAACCATCTAAGCCTGTGAACCTGAATGTGAGTAGCTAGAATATTAGGCAGGTATGTGTTAGGGCTTTTGTTATTTTGGAGGTTGGCTGATCTTAAGAATGTATCTGGCTTTTATAACTATTTGTAACTTAAGCGTACCTGAGAGGGGGGAGCCTCTCATGAGTATTATTGTCTTGTTTACTTGCATGCCTTAAAATAAATACTTTTCTGTAGAACCTCTGTTTCCCCTCCATTCCCTCGCCATTCTTCGGCACACCCTTAGATAGGACTTCTCTCACTCAGAAGTGGGAGGTGAGGGAAGGGAAAGGCCCTTAAGCATAGAGATTGTCAATCCACTGAGCAGGGTCCCATTAACTGTTCGGTTAACTCAGAATTCAGTGGGTGGTGGCAGTGTGAGAATTAATGAATGCTGGGGAATTTCCTGCTCCTAATCAAGGGCAGAAGTCAGTTTTTGGGGGCTGGAAGTAAACCCAGTATAACAGCAAGGGCAGCCAGAACATGCATGGACACACCCCTTGTCTTGATTCAGAACTGGGCACAGTTCCAAGCCTCTCCAAGAGTTCTTCCAGTGCCAAACATTGGCATAAGTTACTGCTATGGTACAAGCTTTATTGATGGTAAAAGATGCAGCAGATAATACACAAAAGAGAAGCATTCTAGTCCTTTTGTTGACAGGGTGCAGCATCCCTCACAGCCAATGGTACAATTGAGGCCCCAGGCAAATTATCCCTTTGGCCAGCAATCATTTCAAGTCCATATAGCTGGACATATAGGGCACCTGGGTCGATGTGCACTCCTCTGTCAGGCCAAAGAAAATCAAGGTAGATTCCCAAAGGTTACCCTTTCTTGCCACCAGGCAGCAATTAATGTCTGGACATGGTGCTAATAAGGACTCTGAAACACATCTGTCTGGTGGCAGAGGCCCAACTTATACATCCCGCCAGTTAAGCAGTAGCCTTGGGATGCATTGGCAACCAGGATCTCCCTGCCCACTGCTGTGCAACTGGAGTGGAAGCGAGGATGGCAAAGCCAAACCCATCCAATGACGATACAAGAACAGCAGTGTAGCTGTGCTTGGGCTCTACCACTAAGCTCATTGGATCTAGGCACTCAGGGATAGTCAGATGGCAACTTCTGTAAAATACTGAGAATGGTTTCTAAAAACAGTGGGAAAGAATGATTGTTAACTGGCTGCTACGGAGGAGCTATTCAGTGAAAAAAATGGCTTCAAATTAGGTTTTTTTTTAAAATTTTTATTTTTATCCAAAGGGAAAAAAGAAGAAATAAAAGCAATCATTAACACATCATAATAATCATCAGTTGTTGATATGCTTGCATAAGCAGATAGTACTTTTTAACTTTCATGTCATAATTCTATAAGTTGGTGTAAATCAGATTTTTTTTTAAAAAAGGTTAAACTGTGGGTTTTAAAATATGAATAATCTTAGCTGATTTGTTTAATATTTAGAAGGACAAAATAGGGCACAGTGAGTGAACTATGTATGTTGACTTGAGTTTCTCTGAGGAAAGTAGGGATACAGATACACACACACACACACAATAATAGAACAGGTCTAAATCACTTCATTTTCCACCTCATCTGTTCCACCTCACTCTTTCCTCAGCGACACACATTTCTTTACTATCAGTAGCCATTGCTATGCAGTGAGATTCTGTTCTCTAATTTTCTAGTCTCCTCTTGACTTTGATTCAATGGCAACAATGAAGAGAACTGAGTGAACTTATTCCCCTAAAGGTTTAAAACAAAAACAAAAATGGGTGGCAGTTGTTCAGCAATATATTTTTTTCACTTCTGTTTACAGCAGTGTTTCTCAACCTGTGGGTCCCCAGATGTTTGTGGACTTCAGCTCCCAGAAGCCCTGAGCATTGACCATAGTGGCTGGGGCTTCTGGGAGCTGAAGTCCACAAACATCTGGGGACCCACAGGTTGAGAACCACTGGTTTACAGGATGACAGAATAACCTGGGGTTTTGCAACCATCTCTTGCCAAGCAATCATTAGGCTCGGAAATGAAAATTTTGCTAGCCAACTATTGATTTGTTCTACCAGACAGAATGAAGAGACTCCCTTCTCCTGTACACAAAATTTCTCCCTCTTCAGTGGTGCCTGCAATGAAGACAATAATTTGGAAGCTGTGGAAAGACTCATAGCTTTTCAGAACAATTTTCATTTTTAAAAAAATAAAGGCTAAGATTCGGTAAGAGAGGCTGGTGCATAACTTTATGATAACAGAGTTATTGGTGAACATCAAGAAAACAAAAATAATCGCCACAAATGATTTACAGATTAATCTTAATCTGACCAGAATACCTACTAGGGAGCTAAGCCACTTTGAGTGTATATTTGTTGAGAGTCTGAAACCAGAGATAGATTGAGCATAATATTCCTCCCCACTGACTTGCAGACTCTCTAGCTGTGCTCAAAGAACTGGTCTCAGAGCTGTTCTTGGAGCCTCCCAGATTTTTGCTTCTGGACAACTTCAACATACCTTTGGAACCCAGTTTGTCAGGTGCAGCTCAAGAGTTCATGGTATCCATGACAAACACAGGCCTACCCCAATTGGTTTCAGGACCTACACATTCAGCAGGACATACCCTTGATGTGATTTTCAGCTTGGAACATATGGATCTGTGGTTGGAGGTGATTAGTACCTCTGAGTTGTCATGGACAGATAATTTTCTGGTCAGGACTAGCATCACAGCGGCAGATGGCTCCTCTGGGGTGAAAGATCTATTAAAATGTCTGCCCTCAAAGGCTAATAGATTCTTTGGGACTTCAGAAGGCCTTAGAGGGTTTTAGGGCTGATGCTCTGATGATCCTGTTGAACCTCTGGTTAATAAGTGGAATCAAAGGACCTTTCTGCGCTATAATGTTATAGTGCTATTATTGCACTTTCAACATCCTTTGGAATTCCGGGGTTTGTTGTTCACTGAAGCCAAAGAGCTATTTGTCTCACAATTCTAAATGCTCCTCCCTAAACTGCAAACCCCAGGATTCCATAGGTTGTTAAAAGTGGAATAATAGCAACACAACAGTGTTGCTCAGGAAGGTCCTAAATCTAACCAGGGCTATTGACATGGTCACACCCAAACATCCTCTCTGATCTGTTAGTAAACTAGCTTCTCAGTATACTGAGACCCTCAGGGAGCTCAGATGGGAAGGATGATAACTAGAGCACAGATGGCAGAAAACTTGACTTCTATGCAAGAAGACACAATATGGAGAACATCTTTGTTTCTATAGGGTAGCAATACATGCAGCAAAGAAAGCCTTTTTTCTCTGCACATATTGGTTCTGTGAATTCATGTCCAGCCGAGCTATGCAGGATGGTGAGAGGCCTAACCCAGGCACCCTCCCCCTGAACCCAAACTTAGAGCCTTCAGTAGCTGGCTGTGATGCCTTCAACAACCATTTTGCAGATAAAATCTCTTGCATAAGAGGTAGATGCCACTGTTGGAGCAGAAGTCAATGCCAAGTTATCCTGCAACTCCATGAGTGGGATTATACTGGATCAGTTTCAGTTGGTGAGTATTGCTGATATGAAGAAACTACTGAGGCAAGTAAGGAAGACAATTTGTTTCCTCAATCCTTGTCCATCTGGACTGGTCGTCCAGGGAGGAGATGCACTTAGACTTCAAATACAACATATTATTAATGCATGTCTCAGGGAGGGGAACCTTCCTTCCTGTTTAAAAGAGGCAGTGGTTAGACCACTTTTGAAAAAGCCCTCCCTGGATCCTCTGGACCTTAATAATTAAAGACTAGTATCTAACCTTCCTTTTTTGGGGTGAGGTGATGAGAATCCAGTTGCCTTCCAATTCCAGGTGGTGTCAACACACACTTCCTTGACCCTTTTCAAACTGGCTTCACAGCAAGATATGGAGTTGAGATTCCTATGGTTGCCTTAGTGGGTGACCATTGTCTTAGCATTGATAGGGGAGTGTGTCCCTATTGGTGCTTTTAGACCTGTCAGCTGTATTTGATATTATTGATCATGGTATCCTCCTGGAACACCTGGTGGGAGGTTGGGAATCAGAGGCACTGTGTTGCAGTAGGTCTGGCAGGAGAACCATCTCATCTCCAGACCGACCATGGAAAGAAATAACGGCCTGGAATCCTTGCAGAAAAAGAATCTTTCTGAAGGGAAAAAAAAAAAGGCATGGAGCCTCTGCTGGGGAGATCCAAGCAGGCAGGGTTGCCGGAGGCCTTTGTGGCCCCACTAGACAGCCTTGAAAGGAGGACAGAGGCTGCAAGATGGGGGCAATGACCACACAGATTCACCTGCACTTCTCTGAGACCTCCATCAGAGACTTTTTTAAAAAAAAAAAAAAAAATTGATATTCTATTATAATATCAGTATCCTTGATCCCTCAGAATTTTTATTTTGCTGTTAAGGTAGACAGGTATAATGGCAAATTAAAAGGTGCTGAAAGTGTTGTAAGGCCCCGCTTTGGGGTCCCTGATATTAGTATGGTTTGAATTGGCACCATGCCTAATTGGCATCATATGTAATTGGCAATACATTTTATTGGCTCTGATATCAAATTCAACACTGAGAGGTGACAGAGAGGTCAGACTGAGTGAAGGAAAGAATTTTACTGTATATGTGAGAACAATAGGTCAACTCGGAATTTCCTCCAGGTAAGACTGAGTTATTTGTCAGGCAAATACACATCATTCCTGTGGACAATAGGCTTAAACAGAAGCTGGAATTTTCTAGGGAATCCAACTGTGAGGAGCCCATCAGGACACTGATTGACAGATATACATCCCCTGTACACCTGGATTCTTTCCTCCTTCCTCACATCACCCACAATAGACCGCTATTACAACACCCATCATGTCTTTGTCAATCAAGCGCTAAGCCCATCAACAAGCGAAAGACCCATTGTTCACAACAGGTTCCCTTTGTCTTGCATCTGGAAACTTCACTGCCACAGGCTGTTTTCAGGGTACAAATACCCCTGATTTCAGGATGGCCAGTGCAGTCTCTTGAAGGTCTACCCGTCACTCTGTCCATCTGGCTCCTGAATGAGAACTGCCCTTAGGTCCTACCCAAGCCAAATACACTTCTGCTCTTCACTACTCTTCTGGACTGGTAATTATAAATCCTCCCAGACCTCTCAGCTTCTCTATAATTTTTCCTCCCTTTCTCTTTCAGTTAGCTCTTGTGTGAATGTGTGATTGTGTGTATCTTGTGTGCATGCATGAGTGAATTCCCCTCAATAAAACACATTTTTAGCTTACTTCCTAACCTCTGGCTTGTTCTTTTCCTGTGTGTGCCCGTAAACACTGGTAGGAAAGATCTCGCTAAGTTGCCCCCCTCTCACAACCTCCTGATTTTGAGCTAATTAATTTCACACGTTTTCAAGGAGGTATTTGGCATTGCAGGGAGCCCCTTGTGGCACCTATGTTTTGGGGTAACAAGATTAGTGGAGTAACGCGGGCACTACCCTGCACCCTTGCCCCGTGAAGTCGACACACAGGCAAAGAAAGTGCAGGCGTGGGTAACTTTAGGAATCCCAGACAGCTAGGAACACGTGTGGATGAAAATCTGTGTGCTTGAGCCAAAGAGCTACTGTTGGGTTGGGAATCTTTCCCCTTCTGTCTTGGTTTGTGTATGGCAACTGCCTCTGCTTGATCACTAGCTTTTCAGTGAATCAAGTCAGAACGCAAGGGTTGTGCACAAATTGTCCTGGGAATCACTCCCTAACTTGGGTCTGTTGGTGTGGGATCCAGAGTGTTAGGGCTAAGAAACATGTTAGGAACACACACACCTCAAAATTGCTAGTATCTCTGTTTGTGTGATCTGTGTGCAACCTCAGCCAGGTCTGTGTGCCTCTGTAAAGTTAGGCCTGTGTGCCATTGTAATTGTTAGGGTCGATAGGAAGCCCCAATCCCTTGTGTGAGTCTCTAGAGAAATTGTGGTCTGCGCATCGTGTGTGGCAGTGACCAATAGTTGGGCAGTGTGCAACACTGTGTGGAGCCGCTGTTGACCCTAGGTTAAGGCTTTATCCTGACTGGTAGGAAGATACCCCCCTCCCTTGAAAAAGCATATAGGCAGGGCTCAGTTCATTCCTGATTTCTTTTCCCCCACTGTTTGGCCAAATAGTGTTAAGTTCCCTTTTCTGGGTTCATTTTCCCCCTTGGCAAGCTCTGTGTGTGGTGAGTACCAAGGATCTCCCCAAAAGGGTCACATGTGACCTCCCTGTCCCTGAGTGCCTGGTCCTCTGTTTACTGCTGGTTCCATGGGTGTGTCATGGCCAGTATCATAGAATCATAGAAATGTAGAGTTGGAAGAGACCACACGGGCCATCCAGTCCAACCCCCTGCCATGCAGGAACACCCTCAAAGCACTCCCAACAGATGACCATCTAGCCTCTGCTTAAAAACCTCCAAACAAGGCAATAACCCATGGAAGGAAGGGTCCTTTAACACTGAGGATCTCTTCCAAACCCTACAGGAAGTTTACCGCACCAAAGGCAGAGAAAAATTACTTTTTGGCCCATCTAAAGATGCCATGGCAGCATGGGGGTTCTGGATGGCTATGAATGATGCCACCCATTTAATAAAGGATCTCCGCAGGATGCTGACAATCTGACAAAAGAATTGGACACTGTAAAAGCCCAAAATCAGATGCTGATGGCAGATAAATCAACCTTTTCTGCCTCAGCTAAAGAGGCCCATGCAAAATTGGATACAGCCATGGTAGAAAATCAAACTCTCAAGGCAAAAGTTGCCACCCTGGAGAGTGATCTCACCAAGGCACAGTATGCAGCTCAATTTCTAGCTAACCGGGCAAAAACGAACCAAGAAAAGGTTAGCCATGAGTCTTGTGAGTGCAAGCTGGCAGAAGTAACCCAAAGACTAGCCGCTAGGGAAGCTGTGATCTCCGCAGTGTGCCTCAAGGCAGTTCCCCCCATCCCAGTACATGCTTTGGAAGAATCTCTTCCTGAGGATGCATACCCCCAGACTCCCTTCAACCCCAACTGGGAAGAGCCCATGCCTCTCCACCCAGTTGAGATCAGGTCTATGATGAGATGCAAGCCTGAAGCTTCTGATGATAGCGATGAGGTCTAGGAAGTGACAACAGTTTGTGTCTCCTGGAGAGCTACCGAAGCCAGGGCCATTGCTGACCAGCCAGGCCCCTTAAATAAGGATACAGGTATCATGTGGCTGAATGCCGTTGCCCATTCCTACCGCACAGCTAATGGTCAGGACTTGACCCAGTTAGCCAGACTTTGTATGGAGTCTGCAGTGGCAGCACATGAACTGGTTGCTTTGGACAATCATGACTGGATGAAAGAGATCATCCAGATCTTGTGGCCAGGGCAAATTGCAAATGTACTATTTGTTGTTGAGAGACAGGCTCCAGGAGAAAACCCAGAGCTTATGTTGCTAGGAAGAAGCTCTTGGCTATCCTAGCTGGCAAGGTTGTTCTTTCTCCAAGGCTAGAACATATGATGACGACACAGAGGAGTTTAAAACTCTCCTTTATGGAGGCTTTGACTCCCAAACCAAGATGGCTTTAGGCCCCATGAATGCTGATGAGTTCACATGGGCAGTGTTGGCAAAGCAAATATGTAGGATGTCAGATCTCCTTAGAAAATCAGGCAACATTAGGAATCCCAAGGTCCCCCACATGAACACAGAAACCAGGTCTTGGGAGCCTGTTCAGTCAGTGACATACAGAAGTCATGGCTCCTACACAGTACAGGCAGCCGAGGAAACCCAGCTCCTCATGGTAGCTGTGCGGGGAGAGACAAATGCTCCGGTGGCGGTGCTAGTAGCCAGAACTGGAGAGACCAGCATGGTAACTCCATTTCTGGCAACAGCCATGGCCAAAGGGATGCTTCTTCTGCCCCTATGCAATGGCAAGGATGGGGAAACCTGAGCCAGACCTCAAACCCTAAGCAGCAGTCTGGAGGTTATTATCCTCAGCGGCTGGTTTACAGTAAGGAACGAAGACATGTACAGGGCCAGCTAAAGACATCAGGAGCCAACATGTCTCAGTTCCACATGAAGCCAACCACTGAGTTGATAGATGCACTCCTGAAGCTGCAGGGAGGCTCTGTTGGAAGCACACAGCCAGTGGATGCAGTCCTACCAAGCTATACACAGAACACGGAAATGACATGTTAGGGACTCCCGAGGTCCGAAGCACTTCCCCAAAGAGTTGTGGCTCACATGAAGTCTGGAGTCTTTGCAGGATGCCAGTTTGTAAGATCATTTATTTCAGAGAAGAACGCATGCCAGAATTTAGGGGCCTTACTACAAAGCCACCTTAAATCTTGACAAGAAACTTTAATTTTACAGCCTTGCTCGCAGGGAAGGAAAAAACATGAGAAATTCTCTGTCTCTTTGCATTTGCTTAACTAAAGTGCCTCCATTTTGAATTCCAATCCACTTTAAAAGTGGTTCCTGTTGTCAGTCCTTTGTCCTACTTGAAATTATGCTGACATTAATTGACAAAGCTGAATGCCTAAGTTCTCAGTCTCTGGGTTCCCACACTCTCTGTAACAATATTTCTTACACTCCACTGCTGAGCAAATGCATGCATCATACAGGGTGCATTGTTGGTTGTTAACCAGAAGTTACTCTATTGTCAACCATGTCTCAGAATTTTAGTCCTGGGAAAGCAAATATTCTTGCACATGCTCTGTTCACTTTATGAGATCATTATCCTCCCAAACCTACATAACTGCTCCTTTCTTTCGATAAAGGGTTGGGTTTTTTGCTCATGTAAGAAGTGTTTTTGACTGCATTCTTGCTGAGGGAGGGGGTCCCTTTCGCCAAAGTTGGGGATCTTTCCAGGCTGATTAAGAGCTCACCTGCAATTGTGTAAACTATTTGGGGTAGTAGAACACTCGGTATAGTCTGTGCCAACCTAATATTTTTGGTCTGGCCCCACATGTTTTTCTAGGATTTAGGGGTGACTGCCAATTGTGGGTTCAAGTCCCATTTGGCACCAACAATTTTGGAAGGGGTTCAAGTTCAACCCCAGGGATATCCATCCCACTTGGCATTCAACAAGAAGTATCCACCACCAACTGTGGGTTCGAGTCCTACTTGGTACCAACACTGACATGTTTTCTTTCCAGGACTGAGGTGGCTCCAGGTGTCATTGTGAGCCATGAGGAGTTTGGTCCTGGATAGTGAGGCAGGTCATGGTTGAGAAGGGCAGTTGTTGGTCATAGTTTTAGGAATCTCTGACCAAAGACCAGAAACAGAATTTTGGGGTTTCTCCAGAGCAGCCCAATGTGTCTCCCAGCTTCAAGGAAGCATCTGGCTGTCCCCATTCTGGAAGGGTTGGCAACCATTTTGTCACCGCAGGAAGACACAGGGTCAACTCCCCTCCTGTTAGGGGCCCACCTAGTGCTTCTGAAATATTTTTTTAAAATAAAGCCATTTTCGCACTAGGCTGTTATAATGCTATTATTCCACTTTCAACATCCTATGGAATCCTGGGGTTTAAAGTTAAGGAGGGGCTTTGAGGCCTCCCCTAAACTGCAAACACCAGTATTCAATAGGATGCTGAAAATAGAATAATAGTACTATAACAGGCTAGAGCAGAAATGACCCTTGTTTGCAGGCAGCAGGAGGCTCCTTCTTCTTCTTCTTCTTCTTCTCCTCCTCCTCCTCCTCCTCTTCTTCTTCCTCTTCTTCCCAGGAGTCTCTGTGCCTTTTTTTTCCAGTCTAGGAAGGAGCAGCCGATCACCAGCCAAGGGAGACAGACTCCCTGGACAACAACAACATCGAAGCCTTGGGTGGGCCTCAGTCAGGGCCCCCAGAGAGTGGATATTTGGCCCCTCTCCTCTCCTCTCCTCTCCTCTCCTCTCCTCTCCTCTCCTCTCCTCTCCTCTCCTCTCCTCTCCTCCTATTTGGGTTAGACATCCTTCCCAGCCTCCCTCCCCTTATGTCATGCTTGATCTCTTTGCTTCCTTTCTCTTCCAACACTGGGGATGTGGCATGGTGCAAGATCCATTTTGGGAGGCCAGGAGAAGAGGTCTAGGGGGTCCTTCATTTTCTGATAATGCTCCCCTTAAGGGACAGTGGGGGCACAGGCATGGGGGGGGAAGGGCCCGTCTCTCTCCCCCAGGTGGATGGGAAATGGCAGGGGCCATGCAGTTGAGTGGCTTCCTCAACTAGCTCTCCACAGTTGCCCCTGGGCATTTGGTGCAGTGGGCATATCAGTTGGCACTTTGGTTATTCAGTCCCTGGATTTGGGCCTCATGCCAGGGCAGCACCAAACTCTGCAACAAGAAAATTGAGGTCTTTTTACTCCCAGCCAAAGTGCCGTGTGTGCCTTTGGTGCTGCTTCAGTCTTTTCTTAATGTTAAGATTTATTTTGCTGCTGTTTGTCATCGAGCCCGATTTGAGTGAGGGCAACCCCATGCATATGACAGACCTCCAGGAGCCCCCAGAACCCTGCTCATGTGTTCTGAAACTGACCCACGAGAGACAGAAAAGGCCTAATCTGAGCAGTTTAAATGATGACAACAACATAAAGATGCAGTCAGTTTTATTTTGTACAGTTTTGGTACTCTAAAAGCCTAAGTGAGATCTTCAGGCTTTTTTCCCCTCAAGGGGCAGTTATGAGGCCTTTTTTTCAATATTTTATTTATATTGAATACAATAGAGAAAGGGAAGGGGAAAAGACATCAAAAGGACCATTGGTGTTATAATGCAAAGCCCATATTGACACACAAACCCCTCATGAGAAAGAACTTACAATAAAAATTGCCCAGGAGCAAAAAGAAGGTGTAGAAAAGAAGGAAGTACATATAGTTGACAAAGCTGACAATTTGGACAAGTATCAAAACTGTACATTATCAATATTATGTAATCCTATCTATTCAATAGAAAAGAAGGAGAAGGGATGAAAGATATCAAGAGAGAAAGGGGATCCAAGAGGAAAAATTGATGAAAAAGAAAAAAAAGACAAACAATGAAAAGAGGAGAGAAAAAGGGGAAAAGAAGGGGGAAAGGGAAAGACAAGAAGGTAATACAAGAAAGAGAAAAAAAGAAACAAGGAAGAGGATAGACTAGATCTCCCCATACAAAGAGACAGGTTGGAATAAAACATAGTTTGGTATCAACCTTCCCTAGGTAAGAAAAGAATGGTCAGATAACACAGTGAGAGAAGAGAGAAAATTCTCTCTCTCTCTTTTATTTTATTTTATTTTAATTACTCCAATGTTAACTCTAATCTTAGTTCAACAGTTCTGTGGTCCAATCCTTTTCCTTCAAATTGTTTCCCACAGTGAAAATTTTTAATGGAAAGAGGAACATATTCTCTTTCCTAACTCTACTAATATAGCCAGAATTAGTTAGGTGTAAATGAAAATGATCTTAATGTTATAATCATGTTATGACTAAAATAACCTACATCATCTAAAAGAAGAAGAGAAACAAAAGTATTTGAAAGTATTTGAAATATTATTATTATGTGCTCCCAAAGAATAATAACACCTTCAACCAAAATTCAGGTTATAAATTAAATAGAAAAACTAAAAGTAAGTTCAATCCCTTACAAATCATCTGAAATTCAAAGTTGTCAAAAAATTCAGAGATCAAACCTCATAACACTTGTTTCCCCAAGTCGTGTTTGAAGGCATTTTTGAATCAGTTCCCAGTCTTTGCAGAATTTGCCATTGGCTTCCCCATCTAATATATAGGTAAGTTTATCCATTTCAACAATATTAACCACCTTTTCCATCCATTCTTGTTCACTGGAAATGTAACTAGTACTCCAAAATCTTGCAAAGACTATTCTGGCTGCAGTAACTATGTGCCACAATAATCTTCCAATCTTTCTGCTTTCCTTTTGATTAAACTTGAAAAAGTCTCGTAGAAATAGTTCAGGCTCTAAATCTCTCTTCCTCTGTAATGTCCTTTAAATTTTAGATCTTATCATATACCAGAATCTCTTTGCGCAGTTGCATCCCCACCACATGTGATAGAAGGTACCTCCTGTCTCACCACATTTCCAGCAATGCTTACTTCAGCCTTTATGCATCCTAGCTGTTCTATCTGGTGAGAGGTACCATCCATACATCATTTCAATCAATTTTCCTGAATATCATCGCCTCTCCCTTGTTTTCCCCCATTTGAGAAACCATTCGCAGGAAAGCAAAAGTGTGGGAGGATTGAAGACAGGGAAAAGAGGGATTTGCAGTTGTTATTTTTTCTGTGAGTGTGGGCCATGGAGTGGTCTTGGTATGGAGGGAGGGGAGGGGAGGGGAGGTTGGAGAAGGTTGCCTCCAAGAAGAAGATATACCCAGCCACCAGGATAGTTATTCTCCCTCTTCCAGCCCCAAGCGGGAGTAGCTTTCTTTTGCAGCGTCTCCCTCACTTTTATGGTTTAGGGGTTGGATCAAATCCTGCTTACTTGTGAGGAAGCTGCCAAGATAGGTAAGCTGGACTCTCTTAAAGTTTAAACCCTTAAAGGCCAGTATAAAGTCTGGCTGATGCATTGCTGAGCCAAAGTGGAAAAAGGAGTAACAGGATGAGGCTTTTGGCAGGCAAGGCGGGGGGATTGACGATTGGCATCCATGGGAAAGGGCTGAAAGTCTGGTTGAAGCATAGCTCAGTCATGATGGGAAAGGGAGTGACAGAATGGGGCTTTGATATTTTGCTATTAAAACTTAACCCACTACCGCCACCCTGCCACTTCCTTTTTTTCTATTAAAGTTGGCACCCAGACTTGAGATTCGACTTGAATTATCTTGCAGGGACTTGAGACTCCACTTGAGACTTGAGAGTAGGGACTTGATACTTGACTTGACTCTTGGAGTAAAATGCTTAAATACATCACTGGTGCTTTCCAGAACTGTGTGCTAATTTCTAGTATGATAACTCATACTCTTTATGGGAAGAGAAACAGAGGAAAGGCATTTTCCTGCATTTCTGGATGAGTGTGTGGGTGGCTGGAATTCCCCAACAGTTTCTTGAGAGAATGGGGCTTGACTTTAGCATCAGGGGGTCTATGGGAGGGGGGCAAAATGAGGCTCTGTCCCTTAAATGAAATGTTCTTTCAAACCTTAACTTTATGCATTTCAGTGACTTAAAACTGTAGTTGACCAACTAGAAATACAGGCCATTTCTACAGTACATTATTACAGTGCTGTTATTCCTCTTTCAATATCCTGTGGAATCCTAGGGTTTGCAGTTTAGGGTGGTGCATTTAGAATTCTAAGCCAGAGAGTCTGTGGCCTTAGTAAACTACAAACCCCAGAATTCCACAGGATGCTGAAAGTGGAATAATAGCACTATAACAATGTAGTGTGGAAATGGCCTCAGGTTAGGCCTCCAAAGAAAAGGGTCAAGCTGTTGTGCCTTACCTGGGCGAAGCCAGCTGTGCAAATTTACTGCTGGATATAAGTTACCCCAGCCAAGGACCTTCTGGTGCTGTGAATAACTGAGTGATAGATGACAGCTCAGAGGCTGATGAGCAATTGATTGTGCCATGAACAGAGCCAGTGATAGACCAAACTAGCTTGCAAACACTCCCATCAGTTGAAAGACAAGTGGAGGCAGCGTTGTTGCAACCAGCCCCATAGGGAGAGGGAACCAACTTTGCCCCCAAGCTCCCAGTCATGGAGGAAACAGAAATGAGAAGCTCAGAGGAAAGCCATTTCGGCAAGATTAAGAAAACAGAATAATGATAAAGATCACCTGTTTTCATCAGCTATATAAGTCTGTCGGCGTGGCTTGCAGTTTGCTTGTAGCAAATCACTATACAAGCTCTCACAACCCTTGTGTTCAGGCTCCCTTTACTCGTTTGGACAGACTTTCGGCTTTATGGACCTTTGGGATGTGACCTTGACTTGGCTCGGCATTTCCACTCGTTTGTTTTCATTGGACGCTCCCCACCTCCTTCTCCTCTTGGGCAAGTACTCTCACCTCCCTTCCCTTGCTGGCAGAAAGGCACAGGCAGGGAGTTGGACTCTGCCATATACATCCAGTGTTTCTGCCTTCTGGTGACCTGGTGTGATTTTCTGAGCTTCCCGCAATCTGATTTTAGTATTGAACCATATCTCTTTAAAGTTGATGATCTTATCTAATTCATTGTTGACCTTCCAAGTCCTAAGTCTTCTATCATAGTTTATGACACTTCATAACTTCTATGATAGTTTAGTCAGTTCCAACGTTAAACAATTTTATAACAACAAGTAGTAAGAACAGCCTGGAAAGGAGTGGCTTTTTCTGCATCCAGATGATCCTCCTGCATTCTACACTGGAGACCACGGAGTAATCTTAACCCTGGGACTGAGTCCATTTCTGCACTAGACTGTTATAGTGCTATTGTTCTACTTTCAACATCCTATGGAATCCTGGGGTTTGCAGTTTAGGGAGGGGCCTCACAATTCCATAGGATGTTGAAAGTGGAACAATAGCACTATAACAGTCTAGTGTGGAAATGGCCTGGGATCCATACTGGAATCAATAAGAAAAAGAAAATGTAAGAGGATGGGGAAGGTGGGAGGAAGGGGAAGGGACAGAAGGGTTTCTGCTGGGGAGTGAGATATGGAGCTTTCAAAAATTTGTGCAGATGTTTTCTTCTCTCCCAAGCTCAAATCAGAGGTGCTGGAGAAGGGAGACTATAAACATGGATGACAGTTTTCAACTTCATTTTGGTTAGGTAGGCATTTAACTTAAATTTAAATAGCAGTTTAATATAAATGTACTGATCAATTTTTTCCTGTCTAATATAAATACAATTGAATTGAGTCTAATGACTGTGATGGGGAAAATGTAGGATAATAAACGAACAAATAAATAAATGAGATTACCGCTAAATATGTTAATGAGTAACTGAAAGCATTAAATGTTTTCTACAAACATTTCTGCTGAAATATTTGGGTAAATATAGTTATGGGGATCGGGCTGCAAGACCTTTGCAAAAGTGGAAAAAACACAAAAATAAAAATCATGAACAGCTTTTTCACACACACCCATCCCCCCCCCCACACACACCTTAGAACACTTCTCTAGTAATTTCTAGGTCCTTCAGTATGATTTTATGGTCAACTTCTCGCAGAAGAGGTCCATAGAGTCATGCTGGAGGACCTAGCAATGCCTACAGAAATGTTCTCTCTAGGAATTTCTAGGTCCTTCAGTGTGACTCTATGGTCCATTTCTAATTGAAGTGGGTTATAGAATAATGCTGGAGGACCGAGGGGTTCCTCAAGAGGACATAAGTTTTTCTGCGGCCCTTTTCGCATGCAGTTTCTTTTGCGAGAGGGTCCCTTGAGCGTCGCGGCTGTCCATACGACACACTCCCATTTACGCGACGCTCACGAGCCTAACGCGAACCACGCACGCATTTTTTTATTTTCGGCTTCAAGCTGAAAATGCTGCGCGGTTGTGCAAGGCTTCCAGGGCCCTCGCACACTTACCTGCCCTGTGGTGCGTCGGACAAGCGGGCCGGTCACGCTTCCTGCCTCAGCACTAGCCTGCAATTCCCAGGTTGCACCGCGGTAGAAAGGGGCAGGGCGTTCGCGCAGCGCTTGCGCGTCCAGCAAGCCAGCTGCGGTAAGGAAGGAGAAACAAAGTGAGCGCCTCGCACAAGAGGCTTCTCGCACGAATGCCACCCCCCCACCTCTGCAAAAAAGTAAGATGCGGAAAGGGCCTGCGACAGAGGCAAATAGAGTAAAAAAATTTAAAAATAAATAAATGGTGAATAATCAAATCTGCGAGTTCTGAACCTCTGAAATTGGAGGGCTCACTGTATTTTAAATCAGAAACAGGCAACTGTGACCCTGCAGACACTTTGGACCTACAACTGCCAAAATGGCCAATGGCTTCCTTTTCAAATTAAATTTTTGATGCTTACAATTAGAGAGCCTGTTTAGTTCAAAAAAATATCTGTAAGGTCACAGTTGTCCACCTTACTCGAGATCAAAACTAAACCTCAAAGTCTAGAAGAAGCTACACCTCAGTTATTTAAACCACTTACCGTAACTGTTGCATTCCAATATTGCTGTGGAAGTGAAACATATTTTTGAAGCCAATTGCCTATTACAATTAATTTTTCAGTTAAAGGTCAAAACAACAAATTGAAACCAGCTGCAGACTATAATTTCTAGCCCCATTATAATGGGTGTGTGATTGCTTTATTACATTTCCACCAAACTATTGTGTCTTGTTGACTTTTCTCTTGTATGTTGGAGCAGCTATTCAGAAGTCTGTTATCAAGAGGGCTTTCAAAAAATATTAAGTATTAAAAGTTTGTTTGTTTGTTTGTTTGTTTGTTTGTTTGTTTGTTTAAAAAAGAGGAATTTCTTCTTAGTAGTTAAACTACCAAGGCTTTCATTGTGCAGCAAGATTGATATTATTTTGGGAAATAAAGGTCTGATATTTGAACTGGGGTGCAGGCATTTTAGTTAGTAATGAAGGACAATGCATCTGTCATGTTTATTCCCCAATTATTATTGATCGCAACACATAATTCTGCATGTGCATAAAATGGGTGCCAGTTCCTCAAAGGAAAATCCAACACTTGGAAAGCTACACCTCTTAGATCCTATTTGAAAACCCATATCTCTTACCATCTTCACAGAAGGATCTATGACTATCAGCTAATCTTAACCAAAAAAAGGGCACCACATTACGTACTACTTCCCTTTGGAGTGTATGTGTGCCAGAGTGTGCTTGTATTTGTTTTAATTCTCCTTGGTGGTCAGTTAAGGGACTCATCATAATGAGAGCCTGTATTTCTAAGTTTGCAACTATAGCATGGCTAGCAGTATTTACTTGTATTCATCCCTTGTTACAGCTCTTATTGTTTCTGACTTATGGTGACCCTAAGGCAAACTTATAACAGGATGACCTTGGGTGCATTGGGCTGAGAGTGTATGATGCACCCAAGGTCACCCAGAGGGGTTTCCATGGGCAAGCAGGGAATCAAACCCTGGTGCTAAAACCACTACACCATGCTGGCTATCTTTGTTACAGCTACTTCTTCTGTCATCCCAGTGGCAGACCCCGTCTCGGGGGGATATCAAATTTATATCAAATATGTCTGCCATGCCAGAGAGGTTGCCTAGGTGGGTGCGTAGACAAATAGGTCGAATGACCAAAACTAGGTCAAGACCAGGAAAATCCCCAGTCACGTTTCCCCAAGGAGACCTCAGGCTAGACATGTCCACACAAACAAAGGGTCCTCAGCCACAAATAGCCAACTTGAGGAGATTACAGAATTTTCCCCAGGTTGAGCAACTCCAACTTTGGAAAATCCTACAAAAGCAAGGTCCATTTACATGAACCAATCATGCAAACTATCAAGTTGCTATTGTGAGACATTTTTCCTTCTATTTTGGCCATTGTTTTCCCTGGGAACGGGCCTGCCCTTGAGGTATGTTCTGCCCCATTTTTGAGGGTCTCTTCAGAGAATTCCCCACCGTGCTAGCAGAGCAGCACTCTGTTAGTTGAGTGATCCCCTCAGCCACCTCTCTTCACTGAGCTCCGTCCTTCTTGCCGCTTCCCAGACTGAAGACTTCTGGATAGCTGCAGTATCACCGCCTTTACACTCTCTTCACTATATCCTCTACCAATTTTCACCTCTTTCCCTTCTCGCTAGGTCTTGTGTGCAAGAGTGAGTGAATGTGTGGGTCCCTGAGAACACATTTATTAATAGAATCTAATTATTGGTACATCTGTCTGGCTTGGCCTGCTTGGCCTGACCCCGTAAAAATTGGGTAAAAGATTCTGCTGGGTTACCCTGCCCCTCGTTTTGCTATAGCCAGCGCTGCACTAATTTCCCCAACCTTTGCATTTCAGAGCAAATCAAGGTGTCTCCCACGGGACCCCCAGAAGTCAGGGTAACACTTCCTTTTCTTCCTCAATTGGGATTCCTTATCAGGACTGAAATCTATTTGCTTCTCACTTTCCTCCCCTATTCCCCACTCTGCAAAATTTCACGTTTGTAGATGGTGCTTTGTAAACATCACCAATTATTGATGTTAGTATGCAGTTCTATATGCTTTTTACTGATACTTTACCAAATGATTTTTACCACATTTACAGTGGGGATGAGAGGGAGGAGCAGAGAAAAAAATCAGGACAGGATCTAAAATTACAATAATGTGGATGGATTGACTTTTAATTCTATGGTGAAAATTCAATTGGTTCAAGATGTCCTTAGTTGTGTTTGCAAAGTAAGTGGGAAGGCTGCCAAACTGAGTATTTTGTGAAGGCATATGTGTGTAAATTGGATTCACGGGTAGGATGGAAACAATAAATCATGGTGCCAAATTCTTGTCTATAACAGCTTTGGCTAATGCTTGTAGCTTTATCCAAATGCAAAATAACTTGCAGTGCAATGCTATTCATGTTTACCCAGAAGTAAACCCTGCTGAATGCAATGGGACTTCCTCTCAGGGGTATATAGGAGTATAGTCTTCATGATATAACCTTGAGGCTTCCCCACACAGTTGTTCCATTTATGGAAAGGAGGAACATAATAAAAACCCAAGGAGTCCCCTGGTGGGCCAAACCAAAGGCTCATTTAGTTCATTACTCTGATAGGAAAGAATTGTGCTTATTTAATTTATGCCCCCAGAAGATACTGGTTCTCAGGGTGCCAAGTAGTGCTCAGAGAATTAAAAACAAAGTCTTGATTAAAATACAAAATAAAAGTCAATCAATTACTTACCCTACAACTGTTCTGATTTGGCAGGGACAGTCCTGATGAATCCTTCTGCCACCCCACTTTTTCAGCTGCTTTTAAAATGTCCCAGTTTCTCTCTCCTCCTCCCACTTTTCCCTTTTGTCCTCAGCTTACTTTGCTGAAAACTGAAAGTTAGAATATAATTTGTAGCCAGTTAACTTGGGGGGGGGAGAGCAGTGGAGAGCATTGTATCATGTACCTATCTTGAATGGCTGATTTTGCTTTCCATGTATATGTTCTCCATACAAATAGGGTGATAAAATGCAGCCTTGCTTGACCTTATTGCTTATTGAAAACCATTCTGTTTCTCCACATTTGGTCTTTTCAGTGTCTTGTTGACCTGAGGTTATGCATCAGGCTGATGTTGTCACACACATCTTTTTTATACAGCCGTCCATAGTTTGTTCATGATCTACAAAATCAAAATTTTATCTATAATCTATAAAGCACAAGTTGATTTTCTTCTGAAATGATTTGGCACACTCCATTACCCAATTTACTTGAAATATGATCTCTAATTCCTCTTCCTTTTCTGAACTCAGTTTGGATATCTCTCGTTTCTTCTGCCATTTATGGTAAAAGTTTTTGTTATAAAATTTTGTTATAAAAACTTTACTTCCATGGGAGATTAATACAATAGTCCAACAGTTAGTGCTATTCCTAGTGTACCATTATTTGGGGACTGGAATGTATATTGAATGTTTCCAACCTGTGGACCATTGTTTTGTCTTCCATATTTGTAGATAGATTTTAATTAGAATCTGAATAGATTTTATCTCTGGAGCTGGAAACAGCTCTAATGGTAGACCATCTGTTCCTGTTGATTTATTTCCGCTAACCTTTTTAAAATAGTCAGTTCATCAACAAAAAGTTCTTCATTGAATGAATTCATCATCCTCTTTTATATAGTTCTTTAGAGTATTACTTCTACTGTTTTTTTTTTCCTTGACTATACAGTGTGTTCTTCATTGTAGTGGTGTCCATGTGTACAGTCACCTCTTTGACTACCTGAAGAATGTGTTTGTAATGAACAAATTGTTGGTCTTACAAAATTCATTAAGTTTCCCTTCTGCGTTATTTTTTGATCCTAGGCCAAATTCTCCACCAATGTTTCTATTTTTGCATTCCATTCTCCTATTATTATCAACATATCCTCTTTTGATGTGCAAACAATTTCCTTCTAGACTCCAATGTAGAATCTTTCAATTTCATCCTCTTTTTGCTTCTGTAGTTGGAGCATAAACATAGATTACTAGTGTATTTACCCGGCGTTGCCCAGGATTTTATTTTCTCATAGGTAACTCTTGTTAGAAATACCTTAGGAATTACTTTACCTTACCTTAGGAATTAGATGCGGTTGAAATACACAGATTTGAGATCCTGTGTCTCTAATTCCCCAAACTGTCTTGTCCAGTACATGTAACTTTTCCCCATATTCCCCAATCCAATCTGTATTCAGAGTTATTAACATACAGAGGTTGGGTTCCTGAGGGAATACACTGGCCTCCTTCTTGCTGCTTGGCATCGTCTCCATAGCAACCGGCCTGAGCTCTCTGGCTAAGAATTCTAAAAGCCCCTCCCTGAACTGCCAACCCCAGGATTCCATAGAATCTTCACAGCCAGCCAATCATATGAGGTCTTCTTGCCTCACACAGCCAATCATACGAGGTCTTTGCCTGCCTGACACAGACAAGCAGACAAACTTACAAACAGATAAACTTTGACTTTTACATAGTAGACGGTTACATAGGTGAGGTTTTCCCACAAGTTTTATTGAAATTATTTGGTCAGACTTGCAGTATAACCCATGACTACTTTTGCTTCATCCCTCCCCACTAGTAATGTCCATCCGTTTCTTCCTACCTTTTCATTTCCTGAGTACAACCCTGAATAATTATTTGATTCCTGCCCACTTTAGCTTTCTCAACCCAAGTATTGTCATGTTTATATTTTCCATTGCTTGTTTTACAATGCCTAGCTTCCCCTGATGCATGCTCTGCATATTCCATGTTCCTATTGTATAGCATCATTCACGTTCGGACTTTTACATCTGAGCATATCAGCCGCAGATGAAGGCCCTTCATCTTGAGTCCTGTTGTATCATTAGACGCGGCACCACCCATACGTGTCCTCTGCCAGCACTATCTCTTGCTTCATTTTAGATTGCCTCATAATAGGGTTTCTGCGGTAAAAGACATTCAGAAATAGCTTATCCGTGCCTCTCCCCTCTGCATGATTAACAAGAGTTGCCCAAAACACTCCTGCCATCCTGTCTGAGAGACCCTCTGCCAGTATCAACCCCCTCCCACAACAGCTGCTGCCCAGTAGCTGTTTGACACATTTAACCGGGCTTCTCAGCAAAAGCCTGAGGTGGGAGACCCTTCCAATAGCTGTGCTACCAGCAGCATAACCTCTTGCCTCACAGAAGCATGCAAACCCACCTATACAGAAAGATAGTGCCATAGTGAGAATGATATAGTAGCCATCTTTACATATTTGAAGGGATGTCTGGTAAAAGCAGTTATGTATTTCAGTCTTTTGCTCCAAGTCTCAAGTCAAGTCGAGTCTCAAGTCCTTGAAGATACTTTCAAGTCAAGTCTCAAGCCAAGTCTCAAGTCTGGAAGCCAACTTTATACCCCAACCAAGATTTCAGAATTATTGGACAGAGTCAAATAAAGTCAGATTTAACAATTAAAGCAGAGTCGGCCCTCCACATTTGCAATTTTCCCATCTGCAACTTTAGACATGGGGAATAGAATCCCATCTTACTCCCCATTACTGAAGCTTCAAAAGCTTTAGAAGGAAGGATCCTTCCTCCTAAAGCTCATTGCCTAAGACGTTTGCTGTTCCCCTTTGAGAAATGACCATGCACTCTGGGGGCAAGTCTTGTCTTTTGCTCTTAGAAAACCTTTTAGAAGGCTCCTCCGATATGCAGCAGGGACAGGCTGCTGAGCAGACCTCAACCCTGTGTCAAGCGCATTGCCTAACCCATTTGCTGTTCCTCTCTGAGAAATGTACCCACACTTTGGGCTTGAGATAGATTGCCATGTGACCGGTATGCAAAAAGAGTGGAGATGTTGTTCAAAGTTGTAAGGTCTCTAGACCAGTGGTTGGTTCTCAACCTGTAGGTTCCCAGATGTTTGTGGACTTCAGCTCCCAGAAGCCCCAGCCACTATGGTCAATGCTCAGGGCTTCTGGGAGCTGAAGTCCAAAAACATCTGGGGACCCACAGGTTAGAACCACTGCTCTAGATGAATGTGTTATGTTACTGAACCAGGGACAGCAAGTTGGCCACTAAAAATATACAAGTCTCGAGTTGAGTCAGGGCCTCATTTATTGCCGAGTTGAATCTGAGTCAAGTCACTGAAGCGACTTAAGTCCGACTTGAGTCCAAGTCTATTGACTCAAGTCTACATCACTGGGTAGAAGATGGAGCAAGTTTGTTTTCTGCTGCTTTGGAGAAGGATATGAACCAAGGGATTCAAACTACAAGATATTTCATCTAAATAGGAATAACCTCCTGAGGGTAAGAGCTGTTTGACAGTGGTACCCTCCCCCCACCGCCAATGCCCCAGATTCTCCTTCATTGGAAGCATTTAAAGTGATGCCATTTCCACTCTAGACTGTTACAGTGCTATTATTCCACTTTCAACATCCTATGGAATCCTGGGGTTTGCAGTTTTGGGAGGGGCCTTTGTTGAAAGTGGAATAATAGCACTATAACAGTCTAGTGCAGAAATGGTCTGAGATTAGATGGCCCCTCTCAGAGATCTTTTAACTGTAGATTTCCTGCATTGCCAGGAGGTTGGATTAGATAGTCCTTGAGGTCTTTTCTAACTATACAACAATGCAAATCTGTGATTATGAGGTATGGTCATTGCTCTTCTAGAAGCTAGTATTTCTCTGTGGAGTATCCATTACAGAATCATGCCAGGAGAGAGCCTACCTTCGGCTGCTTGGAAGGGGACAGGATTGAAGAGTGAGCAGTGTGGTAAATAGAAAGCATCTCAGCAGTCCTCAAAAGGCTGGCAATGAAACTTCTTCCGGGGGAGAAATTGACACTGCAATGAAAATTACACCTGATACATTAGATCTTCTGGGTCTTTATTGCTCAGAAAAGCTGTTCATTGTAATTATGGTTAATCTGCTCCATGTATGTATGGGGAAGAGCATCATCAGCTTAAACACAAAGAAATGAATGCTAGGATATTTTCCTTTCTTCTGCTGTGGGATAATTTTTTCAGATTTCATTTGCTTAGGTTTTAATGTAGTATTTCTATGATTTTATTGTAAGCTGTCTTGAGTCCCATACATGGGAAGAAAAGAGGGATATAAAGCAAATAACTAAAATAAGAGAGATAAATCTATCAATTTTGGCTTCTCTCTCTTTTTTAAAGTCTCAGGCCATTTTCACACGAGACTGTTATAGTGCTTTTATTCCACTTTCAACATCCCATGGAATCCTGGGCTTTGCAGTTTAGAGAGGCATCCCTTCCCTAAACTGCAAACCCCAGGATTCCATAGGATGTTGAAAGTGGAATAATAGCATTGTAACAATCTAGTGTGGAAAAGGACTCAGATTCTTTTCAGAAGCTGGTAAGAAAGCAGAATTCTCACCTGTCCCTAATGAAGATCAGAGAATCGTGTGTTTTAGCTTTATTCTCAGTTCCCCTGGAGTTTGTATGAAAGCTACCACCTGATGTAGTGATGACACCAACCTAAATGGCTAAATTGGGCTTAAACTAATTCATGGTAAGGGGAAAAATAAGCCAATGGCTATTAGTCATGACATGTGGGACCTGAAACAAAGGCTGAGATCTTATGTTGGGGTTACGTTGTGTAAATATCCATATGTGGAATTATGTGTTAATTGTGCTAGACAACCTGTGTGTTGGATGGCAAGAGGTGCTCAACTGAACCAGAGCTCCAAATGTACAGCTAAATGCACCGGCACATCTGTGCACAAAGCTCATCCATGCACAGTGTGCATTCACACACAAGTGTACTACACATCCAGTCACAATGTACATTCATGCACTGGAAACATCTGCATGGACAAGTCTCTTTCCACAGTCTTGAATTGCATATGGACATTCTGTATTGGACAAAATATTCAATTATGTACATAAAAGAATGTATACATAAATAAGATGCCGACAGGATTCCAGTTAAAATGGTGCAATTTTTGATTGTCCCTGTTTAAAATAATTCATATCATTTCCTGTTTCTTGCAGTTTTGCACTTCCTCTTGCTGACAGCCAATCAAAGTTTATGGCCTCAGAGCATGCTGACTAAATCATCGTTAGGTTGATTTTGAGATTCTTCCTCATTAGCTTAGAATCCCCCCATAGATATTTTGTACTTCTACAAGCTATTTCCCATAGTAGTTTGAATAAAGTTTTGTCAAGTGATGAGTTCCATCTTTGATTTCTCGGCAAGTTTATCACTTTCCTGACAGAATTCAGTGTTGATTCAAAGTGATTAATGACTGCAAATGTAATCAAAGCATATTCACCACACAGATGCTTTGTTCTATCTGTTCTGATTTTAAGCAGCGTGTGTCCTGATGCATGAGGTGTGTTATCTCATTTGACACTGGTGACATTTCTATTTTGTAATTACTAAGTAGAGGAAAGCTGGGGGAAATGCACTATGCAGCACATGGAAACTGTGCAGCTTTCCTTTGAGAAAGAAACCAGAGCTCTTTATGAACTGTGCTCGCTGGTCACGTCCACTGATCGGTCTGCAGTTAATGAAAAAGTAGAAGTGATGTTCTCTCAAAATGCAAGAGCATTAGAAATGGTTTAAGTAAGGCTAGATGAATCTGTTTCATTTGCCCCTTTTTTCCATCAAAAGGTTCATTCTGTCCTGTTCCCACATCTGACTGTAATTTTTAAAAAGTCTACATGAAAG
The DNA here is from genome assembly GCA_948472985.1 of Iguana delicatissima. Taxonomy (NCBI): domain Eukaryota; kingdom Metazoa; phylum Chordata; class Lepidosauria; order Squamata; family Iguanidae; genus Iguana; species Iguana delicatissima. The sequence goes on from CAOKZL010000905.1 coordinate 434,252, forward strand.
TTCATATCCATTTTTGTATGCAACTTCCTCTCATATGCATACTATTTGCAAGTGCTTTTCTGTAAGACAGATGTGACCAACCTCTTGTGCTCTTACTATATTGATTTTCAACTCAGAAGTCTCAGCTGGCTGATAAATGGGTGTTACTGCCTGAAACACCAGGAGGGCTAAAGGTCCACATCCCTCTGCTTTGTATACACTCCCCTCCCAACACACATATATAAATATTTCTACTCTATTCTATTCAAAAATAGAATAACTGCATCATCAAATTCAGAGAAGTGCAAAAATGGAAGGACTATTGCATTCCGGTTTGTATACTGGTTCAGAAAGTACATATTAGGTCAGTCCATGGCAAAATACAAAAGAAATGAATTTCACTGCTATCCTGGATTTTAAGAGAGCAGCTTTGTTCCTTTACAAAGTCATCAGCAGCATAAGGTTTTTTGTGATATGAGGGCATTTGAGTCAGCTAGAGAAAGAGAATGTGTGCCCTGTTCCAGTGGTGAAATGTCTTCTCTAGGGAAGCTCACCTGCTACCTGACCTTGGAGCCATTCCTTTTTGACTAGAGCTCCCACAACCCCCCAAAATAGCATGGCCCAAACATGATTTGCCCAGCTCTGCCCCAAGGCTGATATCATTTAAGCACCAGGTCAAATTTTTTTAAAAAAAAAAAATCACTAGCTTTTGCTTCTTCCTGGAAGAACCCAGCCACCTGTTCTGACAGTTGCTATTTTCACTACTAGATGCCTGTGGGCAGAGGGCTTCTAATGTTTCCAATCAAAAGGTGGTTATTCCTTTTTTTCCCCTTTTTGGTGCCAAGGCAAAAAGATTTAAGAAGTAGTGGAATAAAAAGAGGTCAGGCTTACAAAGGGAAGCATCAGGCCTGCCTGTGAAATTCAGTGAGCAATGTCAGATGAACCTCACCTGCCGTGATGGTTTCATTGGCCACCCTCATCTGTGAACGCCTTTTGTTCCAGAGGATTGGGGAAGTAGTTTTGTTTTGTTTTTTAATATGGTTCTATGGCCATTTCCGCATGAGGGAATTAAAACGGCGCAGTGCGTCCTCTCACGGAGGTCGTCTGCACCTTGGAGCGGACTAGGTCCGGACTACTTAGCTGAGATCCGCACCTCAGTCCACTCCGAAATGCCCCCAACTGGTCCTCCAGCACGCTTTTTAAAGAACAGTAGAAAACCATTCTTTAATTTTTCGGAGTACACCATTGCGTTCCTGCTCACATGTGCAAATTCACAGGCTCGCATTCTGCGGAGGGCAGGCTTTAGGTGTGGCGAGCTTCAGCGGTTGGTTGGGACCCACGAACAACTGGAAGCCGCCGTTTTGGAAGCCGGAGCAGTGTGGATCTAAGACCTTGCACTGCTCTGATTCACCCTGGACAAGACGGAGGAGCCCTGTGGAAGGGCTTAAGGGACAGTCCGCATTGGTCCGTGCCCAGAAGATCCAGTGAGTAACGGCATGGAGCAATCCCCTCGCCTCGTGTGAAAATGGCCTATATTGTGATCACTGCATGCTTTATATACTTTATCATTACCTTTGTAGTGTTTGCACCTTGGGAATTGAAGGGCCAGGATATAAATGTATTAAACAAATGAGTAAGCACTTCAGATATTCAGAATATCTCAGATATCTCAGATATGCTGAGATGTCTGAAAAATAAATATTTCTAAGAACTCAGCTAAGGCTGGAGAAGCTAGAGAATAATTTTAAAAAGAAGAGAAGAAGTGTCCTAAAAGGAAGCAGTAATCCTAAATTCTAGATATGCGAGGAGGACATAGGAAGCTGCATTAATACTAGTCAGGTTATTTGCATACTCATCAACATTTCACAGATGAAAACTGGCACATGTAGCCAAGCAACATTAGAGTGCGGACAAGATGGCAAAATTATTATTAAGGAAGAACAGAAAACTAAGTGAGGGTGCTGTAGTTTGATTTTGCTTGAGCCTACTGGGAAGGGTTGATGGCAAATCGCATGGAAAAAGAAATTGCTTTAAGTGGTTGAAAGATATTTTGAAAATTAGCAGATGGAGAAGTAAATATGTGCCTGCTAGCAGGAGAAGAAAAGAGATAAGGGGCACCAGAGGGGGAAAAAACACATGCCTCTGTGACGGAAACCCGCTAGAGTTAAAAGATAAGGAAAAGGCAAAATGACCTTTGGTACTCTTAGTGCAACACAGAGTTAAAAAAATAAACTTTAAGTACAGATGAAAATATGACTCCTCAGGACGGAAGGGAGCAAACTGTGCAGTTCTGGAAGATCAGCCTGTAGCTTGCACCCGTGTGAGTTTTTAGCCAAGGAGAAGTGTTGATTTTGAAAAGAAACAAGTATATAAATTCCAGAAGAAAATTGTGATCAAGACCAATGCATCTTTGGAGCAAAAGCCCTGGGCCAGTCCAAATGTGCAATTGTAATTTTTAATCAAATTCTTTCTTCTTACTTCACTCAACATCTCTGAGTTGTTTTATTGGCATGTAGCTCAGGGAGAAGCAGTTTTGTGGCAACAGGGTGACATTCTATTTTTGCACTTTGAACTCAATGTGCAACAATTGAAGTAAGCTAAGGATAAAGGGAGAAAGTGAGTGGAAGAGAGAGGATCTGGAACCTCTGAAAAGCAGATGAAACAGTGGGATGGCAGAGAATTAATCAGGACTATTCCTGCAAATTGGAGAGTATGTGTCTGTGTCAGGTTGTCTATCAGTCTCAGTCTTGTTTATTCTGACTGGGAGAAGCTGTTAGGATGTCAGACAAAGAAAGATCTTTCCCATCACATGACAGCCAATCCTTTGAAGCAGAGATAACAGAGATAAGAAGGCTGTTTCTGCACTATACTGTTATGCTGTTATTATTCCACTTTCAACATCCTATGGAATCCTGGGGTTTGCAGTTTAGAGAGGTGCATTTAGAATTCTCAGCCAGAGAGCTCTTTGGTCTTGGTAAACGACGAATCCCAGAATTCCACAGGATGCTGAAAGTGGAATAAAAGCACTATAACAGTGTAGGGCGGAAATGGCCTCAGTTTAAGAACTTCTGCATATAGAATGTGTGTGCTTTACAAATCAGCTAGCAACAGCCGCTCATTTACGAGAGAAGAGTCATCTTGTACTCACTCAGAGAAGCTCTATTTATGAGACACATTTCACTTTTTTTAAAAGCAAAGGGCAGTATGGCTAAATGAGCACAGTTTTTTTAAAAAATCATTATTATTTCAGTGTGAACAAGAGCTGGTGGAAAGTTGTTAATTAATTCATTAAATTGTCCAGTTAGCTTCCCACTCACCACCCACCCGTAGCCTGGCTGTAGAGTTCAAAGACATAGCCGTGTCAGCCTGGATTGATATGTACGAGAGACTAAATGAGAGAAGAAATTTGTATCATAAGCTTTTGCAGACTGAGGCCCTTTCCACATCATACCCCATTAGTGCAGTCATAGAATCATAGAGTTGGAAGAGACCCCAGGGGCCATCCAGTCCAACCCCCTGCCATGCAGGAACACCCATCAAAGCATTCCTAACAGATGGCCATCCAGCCTCTGGCTCAAAAACTTCCAAAGGAGGAGACTCTACCACACTCCAAGGCAGCGTATTCCACTGCTGGCCAGCTGTGACCATCAGGAAGTTCTTCCTGAGGTTCAGGTGGAATCTCCTTTCCTACAGCTTGAATCCATTGCTCCTTGTCCTAGTCTCTGGAGCAGTCTTCTGTTACAGTCCCAGCATTGCCATTTGTGAGGTGGTAGCAGGGTAGGAACTCTCTCTTCTGCACCCATCTGCCTTAAGCAGATGAGTAATGGTATTGCCATTGGTGTTCCTTCTGCAGTACAGCATCCTTGGCCACCCCCTTTCCCTGCCTTCACCCCACCCTAAAGCCCCTGGTTGCTTTTTGTTTCTTTTTGGAAACCATACTAGTGCAGCAATGTTGTAATGGCATGACGCACCAGTACACTATTGAACTTTTGTACTATAATGCTTAATAATGTGTTTAAAAAAATTAAAAGCTTTAAGTCAAAGGAGAAATTTAAAACAAACACAGAGAAGTGATAGATTTTGAAGTTGCCATGCCATGGGAGTAGCTGAGGGAGGGGCAAGCTGGGCACATCCACACCCAGCCTACTCCTGGATCTGGGAGGACAAGAAACACTCTCAAGCACTATTTGGGCACCGCACTGAGTCAGCTGATGGGGCTGAAGTGCTAAAGGAGGCTCTTAACAGATTTTTTTTTCTGGAAATGGTGTAAGATGGTTTTGCAATGCTTGGGGATGGAATAGTGATGACATTGTGTGGTAGCATGACTCCTGGACCAGAAACAACCCACTGCTGTGGCGGGATAGCAACGTCGCGAGGAAATGGTCCAGGACATGGAGAAATGGATTCGAACTACAGTTGGCCCTCCATATTTGTGGGTTTGACTTTCATGGATTTGATTATTTGCGATTTTCTTCAACCCTTGCAGGCACTTCTTTTCCCTCATCCTTCTTGGGGTCTCCAATCAGGCAGTGCAGCCCTTTAAAAACTTGCCTTTGGCCCTCCTCCTCCTCCTCCCTCAACTGCTGCCTGGCCAGCTAAGAACAGTTCACAGCTCAGTTTCTCTTCACTACAAACTCTCTCTCAGTTCCCCCCACATACCCAAGGAAGATGATGGGCAACAGAGAGGAAGTACAGGACCATCATGCCAACCTACCTCCTTTCCCTCTCCTTTCCCTGACCTGGTTTGGCCTGGGGCTGCCCACTGTCTGCACCATGCCTCAGCCCCTTTCCCACAGGCACGCACACCCCTTTTGATCTTGTGATTTTTCCACTTTTGCAAGGGTCCTGTGCCCCCAACCCTGTACAGTGGAGGGCCAACTGTACAGGAAAAGAGATTTCACCTAAACATTGGGATGAACTTCCTGATGGTAAGAGCCATTCAACAGTGGAATATGCTGCCTTGGAGTATGGGGGAGTCACCTTCTGCGGAGGTTTTTAAACAGAAGGTGGATGGCCATCTGTTGGGAATGTTTTGATTGCATTCTCCTGCATAGCATGGAGTTGGAATTGATGGCCCTTGTGGTATCTTCCAACTCTGTGATTCTATTATTCTTTTTACTCCTTTAGTGTGTTTATCGTTCAGTCAATGCTGGGCACATGGATGATTATGTGATCCCCCTCCCCGCTGCATTTCCTTTTCTCTTGGCTCCTCTCTCCACCCTCTCTTTCCACCTGATTCTTTCTGCCCACTGCCTTGTTTTAGTGCAGTGGTTCTCAACCTGTGGGTCCCCAGATGTTTGTGGACTTCAGCTCCCAGAAGCCCTGAGCATTGACCATAGTGGCTGAGGCTTCTGGGAGCTGAAGTCTACAAACATCTGGGGACCCACAGGTTGAGAACCGCTGTTTTAGTGGATCGCATGCTTCAAGTGGTTTGGTTAGATCTAACAGGCTTTTAATGAGTAATTGCTTCTTGCTGAGATATGTGTATGTGTGTTTTATTTTTTAATTTTTATTCTTTTAAATGATTTTATACTGTTCATAGCTATCATTTTAGCTGTTTTTAGCTATGATATTTAAACTATGTTTTAAGAGTTTTTTTATGAGCTACCTTGGTCTCAGGAGGAAAGTGGCATATAAATAAAATCAAATGGAAAGAAATGAAATTAAGCCCATTAAGTTTAGGCTACAAAAGAGAGGAACTTGGTCATGGAACAGCAGCAAAGGCAGCCTGCTAGAATAGACGTTTTGTGCTGCTTTAATGATTGTGTATCAGTCATTTTCTGGACAACATTGATTCTTTCCTGAATCTTTGCCGCAAACACTTTTCATGTATCATGTGGAAAACAGAACAAAATGAACAAATACAATTATCACTTGATTTTATTGGGCTTACAGTAGAAGGCTAATGAATTTACACAAGTACTAATGTACAATGGAGGTCAGGAATAGGAATACTGTGATTGCTGGATATATGCTCTTTTAAACTAGAGATTCCATAGACTGTACTTGGGATCTCTGGCTCCTACATGCAAAATATGTGCTCTATCATTGAAATTTTCAGCTCACACTTCTTGTGAGTGGGGAGGCAGAGGATGACTCAATTGTGCTGAAATATACCCTACATATACTCAGAAGCACTCAAAATCTTATTAAGAATTATTTACTACTGATTCATAGAATCAAAGTTGGAAGAGACCACAATGGCTATGGAGTCCAACTCCCTGCCATGCAGGAATACCCCATCAAAGCATTCCTAACAGATGGCCATCCAGCCTCTGGTTTAAAACCTCCAAAGGAGGAGACTCCACACACTCTGAGGCAGTGTATTCCTCAGCTGAACTGCCTCTTACCATTAGGAAGTTCTTCCTAATGTTTAGATGGAATCTCTTTCCTGAAGTGTGAAGCCATTGCTCCATGCCCTAGTCTCTGATGCAGGAGAAAACAGGGTTGCTGTATCCTCCATATGGCATCCCTTCAAATATTTAAACATAGCTATCATGTCTCCTCTTAACCTCCTCTTCTCCAGGCTAAATATATCCAGCTCCCTCAGCCTCTTCTCATAGGGCACAGTTTCCAGGCCTTCTGCCATGTTGGTGGCCCTCTTCTGGACACATTCCATCTTGTAAATAACCTTCCTGAATTGTACTGCCCAGAACTGGACATAGTATTCCAGATGGGGTCTCACCAAAGCAGAATAGAGTGGTACCATCACTTATCATGACCTAGATACTATACTCCTATTGATGCAGCCCAGAATTGCACTGGCTTTTTCAGCTGCCGCATCACACTGCTGACTCATGTTCAGCTTGTGGTCTACTAAGACTCCTAGATTCCTTTTACATGCACTAGGGTCAAGCCAGCTGTCACCCATCTTATTTCTGTGCATTTCACAGTGTAGTACCTTACACTTATCCCTGTTGAAATTCATTTTGTTAATTTTGGCCCAGCTCTGTAATTGGTTAAGATTATTTTGAATTGTTATGCTGTCCTTTGAAGTGTTTGCTACCCCTCCTAATTTGTTGTCATCTGCAAATTTGATAAGAATGCTCTCTCTGACAACCACTTATTGTTGCCCTTGCAGAGGACTAGTGTTTTCTGACGGAAATAAACACATCATTGCTTACTTACCTTCACATCCCTCCATATTAACCTTTAACTGCTGAGGAATTTGAAGGATGAGTGAACAGTGTACATTTGGCAGGGGTAGGAAGATGAGAGACCAGTGAGAAGACATAAGGTTGTTAAGATGAGATCCCATTCTTTAGTGCTGCCTTTCCCAATCTGGCAGTTTCCAGATTTGTTCTGCTCCCACTACCCACAGGCAGTGACTGAATTATGGGATTTACAGTCCATCTAAATGGTGGCAGCCTCCACCTCATTCTTTGTATCTCCCAGGATGTGTTTCAAATATTAATGTTTTCAGTAACAAATTGGGCAACATTTTAGTCAATGAGTTACATGAGGTCTTCCATTAACATTAATACCAACGAACCAGTCTTCCATCTTCTAACATTTAGAGCTACGAAGTTAATTTGCAGACCTAAATTTCCAGGGTTTGATGTGAGCATAAGAGCTGCTCTTTTTGTTAACACTTTGTATCTGTCTAGTAAAGGTACTTATCTAGTAGATAAATGAGAGCTAGCTTTGTATGGTGGTCTGAGCACTGGGCAAGTCTCCAGAAGATCAGGGTCTGTATTTCTGCCCAGCCATGGAAGCCCACTGGGTGATCTTGGGCAAGTCACACTCTCTCAGCCTCAGAGGAGGGGCAGGGTAGAAGTCTGTTGAATGAGTCTGATAGCAGCAAAGGGCACATTTTTATATGGAGTGCAACAAAGCTAACAAGTCACACATCAGTAGGAGATTCAAAGGAAAATTATTCTTTATTAACTCAAGCCAGAAAGAAGAGATGTCTGGGAAAAATTCCACAAATCAGATGTACAGAGCAAAGAAAGGCATAGCTACTTATACATGTCTATCCTAGACCCTCAGATTCCAAGAAAATTCCACCATAGTGTTGCTGTAAGTTGGAGTGAACTTGAAGGCACACAATAACATAAAGCATATAACTGTACTGTCACTTGTCTCCTATTAAGTTTGTCATATGATTGCCAGGTGAAATAAAGGACAGGGTGTCATACTGGAATGGGGATTCCAGCTTTAAACTGGGGTTCATACCAGCTCCCAAGGTTGACTCTCATCCTTGGCAAAGGCTGGCAATTCCCCCAGCGTTATTAATTCTTGCTACCACCACTCACTGAATCACGGGACAGTAGAGTGAGACACTGTCCAGAATTGACAATCTCTAAGCTTAGGGATCTTTCCACCTCCCCCCTTCTGAGTGAGAGAAGTCCTAGCTAGCGTGTGCCAAAGGCTGACGTGGGAATGGAGAGAAACAGAGGTTTTACAGAAAGTATTTAATCAGGCATGCAAATAAACAAGACAATATCACACTTGAGAGGCTCCCCCCTCCCAGGCACACTTAAGTTACAAGTAGTTACAAAAACAGATATACAAGCACAGATACATTCTTAAGATCAGCCAGTCTCCAAAATAATAAACAGCCCTAACACGGCTAACTACTTTACTCTAGCTACTCACAATTAGGTTATAGGCTTCGATGGTCTAAAGGAGACGGGAGGGGCCAGGAGTCGAGGCATAGGGCCTCCAGCCTACGACTGGCCCAGATCCCATCTCTCTCTCTGTTCTTCCTGTTCTTCTCCCGGCCACATGGCCTCCCAGAAGTTTTAAAAACTCTCCTTGGAAGGATCTCGAAGCATCTCCAAGATGCCCACCTCTTTCCTTCTTGATTGGTCAGTTCTCACCCTGTGACCTGTGATGCTGACCAACCTAAAATGTAATCTAATCCCAAGACCTCATTAACCCTTGGTTTACCAGAAGAGGGAAGTATCTGCCTTTTAGCTAAGTCTAGATAATGGAAAGCCCCATTATCACACAGGGCTCCTATACTTTTAATTGTTATGTGGAGGAGGGAATTTCAGCATTTTCCACTTGTACAATGAACAACATCAGCAGAAATTTCCTCTTCCACATTACTATGAAAGATATAGGATCTCTGCCCTGATCTCACCTGTCAACCCTATTTTAGCATGTTGATTTTAGGAAGTTGTTTTTGTTCATTTCAAGAATATTTTTAAAAGTATATAAGCCACCTGGAGCATTTTGAGGGGTGACATAGACCAATTTAGAGAAGAAGAAGCAAAAAGAGGATGGAGGGTTTTTATCAAGGATTTTCTTTCCTTTTTTGCAGCATGGTAGAGGGTGGGGCAGCATTTCCAGAAGAACAGCGGGAACCAAGAAGAAAACAATTGTTCTTCCCTGAAGAGATGATTATAGAACACTGAAAAATTGGTCAATTTGAGACAGAATCTGAAAGTGCGAGATGTGATACATATAGACCTTGACAAACTGCAAAGGAACAGCATCATGTTAGCTAGAAGATTTATATTTAAAAAGAGAAGAGGTTGTTTGTAGTGCAGGCTTGCTAAATTCAACTAGACATGACGGATAATACTCAGGGCCCTTCCGCAGCCCACAGGACTGATCATGAATGTACAAACATGCATGTCCCTTACCACTCTATTTGCTGGTGACGTGTGGGGAGTCTTTAAGCCTATCATCTTGGGTGAGAGAGGGTTTCTCCATGGGCCAAAGAAATTGCTCAAAAATATGTGATTATTTTCTGAATGAATCAAAGGGGGGGTGGGAACTTTTGGGTGAGGGCTTCAAGGGTCACAAAATTGGGGATCACGGGTACGTGCAGTTCACAGCCCATGTTATAACTCACCCCAAGAAGACTCTGATGAGGAGGAGGAGACAGATTGCCTCTGAGTCCAAGGAGTTGGAGGTGGGGCAATTGTCAATGTCAGGCCGAGGCTAAGCAGACACAGAGGCAGGAGCTGAGTTTATGGCTTAGTAATAAATAAAGCAAGAGGTTACATCACCAAAACAAACATTCAAGTCCCAGGGGCAGCAAACTCAAACAGCAAGGTTTAGCCTGGAACAGAAAGCCCATGACACAGGACGCAAATTCCCAGTTGGTCAACAGTTGTTGCCCCGTGCCCAACTCCACCAGCGTCTGTCTTAAATACACAATCTTTAGCCCAGCTGGGGCTGATCAAATGTCCGTTGGCCCAACTCACAGCTAGAGCCCCTCAAGACTTCAGGGCCGATTCATCTGAAGCTTCTCCCACAGCCGCTGAGACCTCCAAATTGCCCCCTTCTCCAGCCGCCTCTGAAGAAACTTGGGGGGAGGGTGTGTTGCAAACTCCGGGCTGGAGTCAGAACACCAGCCTCTGTCAGGTCAGAAGCACTAGCCTCTGCCTCTGGAGTACAAACATCTGCTGCAGGTACTGGCTCGGGATCCATGCCTGGGACAGCTGTGGGGACGCTGGCAGACTCCTCCCTAGCCTCTGAAGGAGCCCCCTCTCCCGAAGGCCCCTCCAAGGGATCCTCCACCGGCTGGGAGTCTAAGTCTAAATCGGAGTCCAAGTCTGAATCGGCAGCATGCTCAGCCTGGCTCACGACAGCAATAAGGGATCCTGCTCCCCAGCAGGACCTGGAGGAGGCTGCAGGTGCTGAAGATGACATGCCCCCATTCTTTGCTGAGAGACAGAGGAAGAAGCACCACCCCCTGTGCTGGTTAAATAATAAAAGTTGACAGTGTTGAAGGGAAAAGGAGGAGCTACTGCCACATCTGCCTCTGGGCCAAGAAGCAGCAACAACAAAACACCACCCCTTAATATGGGGGGCAGGGGAGATCAACCCTCTGCTACTAAAAAAGCAAATCACCCCAACCTCCTCTGAAATTTTGCTCTTAACGGAAACAATTCCTTAGATTTGCCCCAAATCATGCTCAGTTTTTCCCTCGGCTGATGACGCACCCAACCTAAAAGTGAGCCCCTGCCCCAGCATACGGAGATATTCCCATGGAGACCTCCTACCCTTGAGGACTAAACCTATCCAACCAAGATGCCTCCTTCACCATAGGAGTCCTCCTTGTTAGGGTTGCCAGAATAAAAACTAAGAAGGATTCTGTACCTTTAATAGTTGTGTAAAAGGGGGATTTCAGCAGGTGTTTCTTGTCAGGCAAACAGGTAATAAGCAATACATGCAGAAATTCCCTCTTCTAAACAACAGATAAAGGGCTACAGAACCAAATGGTGGAGCCAGGGTGGTGTGGTGGTTCAGTGTTGGGGTAAGACTCTGGAGATCAAGGTTTAAATCCCTGCCCTGCTGTGGAAGTCCACTGGGTGACCTTGGGCAAGTCACATTCTCTCAGCCTCAGAGGTAGGCAAAGGCAAACCCTTCTGAACAAATCTTGCCAAGAAAATTCTGTGATAGATTGCTTTAGAGTTGCCTTAAGTCAGAAATGACTTGAAGGCACACAGCAACAAAGAACCAGACGGATCGGATCCAGATTTAGACATGCAAATATTGGATTGGGGCGGGGAGCAGACTCCTTCCCCACAGTTCTCCCAGTCCCAGAGGGCATCCCCAGAACTATTCTCCAGCACCACATTTTGACTGGGTTGATTTTCTTCCTCTCTTCTTTCTTCAGTGTCCAGCTTTCACAACCATACATAGAAACTGAAATACTATGGCATGTACGATCCTAACTTTAGTATTCAATGATATCTCTTAACACTAGAGGATCTTGTCTGGTTCCTTCATAGCTGCTCTTCCAGGTCACAGTCATCTTCATCTCCATCTCCTCCTCCTCCTCCTCTTGACTGCAGTCTCCATTCTGATTAATGATTGAGAGAAGATGTGGAAAATCTTGAACTACAGACCTCCTTTAAGGTAATGTAAATCATCTGTGGTCATTATTTTTGTTTTCTTAGCTGAGAACCTGTCTTTGCATTTTCTGCCTTGACTTCCCTAAGTAATTGTCCCAAGTCTTTGCTGTTTTCTCTTAGTAGTATGGTGTCATATGCATATCTTAAACTATTGATATTCCTTCCTCCAGTTTTCATACCTCCTTGCCCCAGGTCTAATCTTCTTTTATAAGTTCAGCATACAAGTTAAGCAGATAGGGTGATAAAATGCAGCCCTGCCTGACCCCCTTGCCAGTTAGAAATCATTCTGTTTTTCAGTATTCTGTCTTAACAGTAGCCTTTTGGCCTGTGTGCAAGTTATGCATGAGGACAATCAAATGTTGTGACGTACCCATTTCTTTAACACCGATCCATAGTTTCTCATGATCTATACAATCAAAGGCTTCACTATAATCTATGAAGCACTGGTTGATTTTCTTTTCAAATTATTTGGTGCACTCTATTAGCTAATATATGTTTGCAATATGATTCCTAGTGTCTCTTCCTTTCCTAAACCTAGCTTGGAAATCTAGTATTTCTTGCCCCATATATGGTAGAAGTCTTTGTTGTTGAATTTTGAGCGCGACTTTGTGTGTCTGGGAAATTAATGCAATGGTCCTGTGGTTACTGCAATCCCTGGAGTCTCTTTTCTTTGGAATTGGAATATATATTGATTCCAGCCTGTGGACCTTTTTTTTTTTGTTTTCCATATTTATTGACAGATTTTAGTTAGAACTAGAGGACACTTCCCTCCACATTTGTAGGTTTCACCTTTGCAAATCTGATTATTTTCAGGGCACCTGCTTACACTCCCCCACCCCATTCTTCCCCTCTCGTTCCCCTGCCTTTTGCCTGAGCACATGTGCCTTCCTTCTCTGTGCCTGGGCAAAAGGTAAGAGAATGGGAGGGGGAAGTCCCAGAAGGAAATGAGAGGGGGAGTGCTCACTTGGGGGCTTATTCACAGTTTTTAACTTTCATGAAGTTTCTGCAACCCAAACCCTCACAAAAGTGGAGGGGCCACTGTAGATTCTGTCTCTGTACACTGAAGCAGATCTATGAGTATGCCATCTATTCCTGCTGATTTATTTCTCTCAAGTGCTCTGAGTGCAGCTGTCATTTCACTTTCTAAAACTGAAGTTTCTTAATATAATTTTTTCCTTGAATGAATCTATCAGTCTTTCATTTCTTTTATATAGTTCTTCCATGTACTGTTTCCATCATCTTTTAACTTCTACTTGGTCATATAATGTGTTCCTCTGCTGGTTGTGGATCATCCCCACTCTGGGTTTAAACTTCCCTTTGATTTCTTGGATCTTGTAGAAGAGGTCTTCTGTAATTGCTATTTTCCTGCCTCATGTGCTAAAGCCCGAGGGTTCAAATCCCTGCTCAGCCACGGAAACACACTGGAATGATTTTGTACAAGTCATACTCTCTCAGCCTTAGAGGAAAGCAATGGCAAAATCCTTCTGAAGAAATCTTGCCAAGAAAACCCCATGATAGGATTGCCATAAGTCAGAAATGATTTGAAGACATACAACAACAAATAGTTTAAAAATACTGACAAGCCACCATTGGACAGAACAGAAGCGATGCAGTGCATGGTGGAGAGGCAATCTTTTTCTCTTATTTTTGATTTTTCATATCTTATTTCATATCTTAATTGTAAGATGCTTAGAGTTTCATCTTAGCACAGCAAAGAAGAAAATGACTTTAGGCTTGCTAGTGTAATTAGCAATCACTTATTTTCAACATAGGAACAAATTGTCTTACAGAGATTTCTACCCAGATTCTCTAGATGCAATGATTACATGGAATGTAAATAGCATCTCCTCCTCCCAGCCCCGTGAAGCTTCCTGCCATCTTGCTTTGCATAATCTTCTGTGACAGGAAGGAGAATATATCAGATGCCATTGTCTACCCTGTGGTAATGTCCGAGGGCTGTTTTTGCATTCTGTCAGCTCAGTGTTCACCTAGCCTAAGACACGGATGTAAGGAGTTGCCTTCTTTCATTTCGTCCTTGCTCTGTGATCTGTTTGAGGATCTGTAGGAAAAATTCATTGGATTCTTATGGCTATACAAACATAAGTATTTCATACCCCTGCAAATGGAACAGGGATCCTGGAACTGTTTTCAGGGAGGTGGGTGGCTCTTCATTGGAAGAGAGCTTATTAATTCTGCCTACATGCAGGGGGAGAGCAAATTCCTTTTCCATTCCATTATCAGTGAAATATCTTTAACATGGAAACTCTTGCAAGTACATTGTGTACTTGGAAACATCTTCCATGTGTTCACTGCACTTTACTCCCAAGTAATTTGCCTAGAATAAATTGCAGGCAGCCTTTATTATTCCTGAGAAGGCTCACTGACAAGCACAGTCTTCATATTCTTTTAGTATTTGTTCCTTTAGTACACTTCCAACTGATAATGTTTGGGTAGGTTCAACTATATAGAAATTTTGCTTATCCAATTTTGCAAGTTCAGGAGGCTCAGCATGCCAGCCACGTTTTGTGGTGGTTGGGTCCCCTGTCCCCCTATTCTGGGGTCCATGTAATGTGGCAAAATACACCTAGTATTTAAAAAGGGGTGCATTTGCAAGGCTTGCTGTGCAGTTTTGTGGAGTGGGTGGTCTGCAAATGCATTTAAGCCCAAGGCCATTTCCACACTAGAATGTTACAGTGTTATTATTCCATTTTCGGTATCCTCTGAAATCCTGGGGTTTGTGGTGGTGGGGAATAGAACCTTTCCTTTCCTAAACTCAGTACATACATTCCAGGATTTCTCTGCTTAAAATATTAGTTTTGTGTATCGTTCCTCATTGATAACTCTTGACTCTAGTTGTTTGACAACATCTTTTTGATCACATGCTGATATGATTCAGCCATATGAGTTGTGGCTTTCATTTATGAAATGTTGGAGGCTGCTGGTTAGACATATCTTTGGGGAAATTTGACTGCTGTTTGGTCCAGGATCTCACCGGTTTGTCCCAAAGGCTCACGAACAAGTGACTGTCCTATGATGAGTCAAAGGGTTCCAGGTGTGTGTACTGGCCTGGCCTATGGTGAACCAAAGATATCATTTTGATATCACAATTCGGCCCTACTCTGCCACCAGCCAAGTGTTTGTGAGGCGACCGAACAAGTGCGAAGCTAGGCATGGCTACTATTTGCTGCTCCCACCAAACCAAGCCAGAGATTGCCAGATCTGCTTTAGGGGACCTCCCGAAACAAACACCCTCATTAAACAAAGAGACCCTCTGCCCTGAGAGGGCACCCTGGCGAGCTAAGTGCTTAACTGCCGAGCTAGCCGCATTTACATACCAGCCATACAATTGTCAATTCAGACTTTAACTCAATCATGTAAATTCTGACCTTTCGGAGGCATTGTCTCCAACCCAAAACTTATTGTTTGCGTTCAAGACCAGAGTGGCCTACGGTCATTCTTTCCCTGATAAAACCCCCCAGTTCTGAGAGCTCTTTGGAACTCTCGCCGGATCGCTCTGGACTTCTACTCTGCCTTGCTGCCGCACAGTTCAGCGGATTCCCCTTGGCTGCCACACCGGGTTTCCCCTTCTACAATCGGCTTCCCCAGGACTGCAGGACAGGTGGCATATCACCCATTCCCCCTTGAACTCTATTTTCCTTTTCTAGTTAGGAGTGTGTTTGTGTTTTCTTTAATAATTGTCTAATAAATCTTAATTTTTATTTGAACTACCTGACTGCTCACTGACCTGACACTGTAGACATAGAGTAAAAGATCCCCGCTAAGTTACCCTGCCTCTCATTAGCCAAGAGAGTGCTCCAGTTAATTTCTCCATCTTTGCTTGTTGTTGTTTGGTTATTTGAGTGTCCCTCACGGGACCCCCAAGTCACAGGGTAACACATTTACCCATATCATTGCTTGGACCTGTTCATGAGACAGTCAGTCTCATCACATCACTCCTTTATGCTGCATTATTCAGTTTGAATTCCGCTCCCACCGTTCTTCTGAGGGCAGCTGATTGTTCATGCTTTCTATCACACCCTTTTCACATTTGTGCTTCAATTGTCCACAGTTTGTTCACTGACACTGAGGCATCATTTCAGACTCCTATACCCTGTCCGTCACTTCTATGATTGGCTCCTGTAGATATAATTGTGGCATGACATCTCAGTACTACAATGTCACAACACTATGACACTACAACAAAAAGCACTATGAGATCTTTACCCGAATTGGTTATTGAATTGTTGTGTGAAATGGGGTCATTAACAGAATATTTCCACCGTGAAAAATAAACACATTTTCAACTTCTGCAATGCAGTGCAATAGGGGCTGGAGAGCAAGGATGTCATGTGATATGGTTGAGACAAAAGTGGGAATAAAGCATTGTTATGATGGCATAATACCACTTTTATGGTGATAGTCCAACCACAGTAGTATTCCTACACAAGAGAATGTGGAAGGTCCTATTGATGCAACCTCTGAAAAGAAATTTGAAGACATTAAAAAAAATCAACTTGCATTTGGCTGATGTGATGGTTCTTGAATTTAAATCTATTACTTATTATTCAGAGGACTGTTTGGAAATGTTCAAATATCACATAATATTTTATGTGATTTTTTTGAATAAAAAAAGGCCACTGTTATTCTCCTCTGATGTTCATAGCTGCATTGATAAACAACACGAGAAGAACCAAATACCCTTGGCTCTGGAATTTTATCAGTGTATGCTTTCATTCATTGGTAAAATACTGCACAACTGATGACCCTACCAGTTATACAAACTCATCTTCTCTGTCTCTCTCTCTGGTGTTTGTATTTGTATGAAAAAACTGCATTTTAAACAATTTTTAACCATTGCAAGAACCAGTTGGAATGACTGCAGTATTTTTTTCTTCTTCATTCCATTGAAAGCAAAATATCAGACAGGTCAGAGCTAGAGATTTTTTTTTTTAATACTTTATCCACTGCAAATGTAGAGGTGTCAGCAAAAAAATATCTCCATGAGAACTGTAAATAACTTAATCTGTTATTTCCCCAAGGACTGCACCGGGACTTCATGTTTTAGATGTCACATAACTGGCATGGCTGCTCAGCAACTAGTTAGGATTTATCCTTTACACGTACTGTAATTTATACCGATGGAAGCACTGATGGTCATGCATTTCTCACTCCTCTGGCTTTCTGGGGGGTGCATTGCTCTTGCAAAGCAAATGTTTATCGACCGTGATCTCAATGAATTACAAAATACATGTCATGCATCACCAAACACTAACTACGGACAGGTTGGGCTTTGATGCTGACTGTGACGAACGGCTAAATCCTCAAGTTGTTTCATTCCTGGAGATGGCAAAGCTGAAGATAGTAAGCTGGAGATGGCAAAAATAGCGCAGCGCTCCAATAAAGATAGGCTGTATCAGAATGAATATACTGTTAGGCTCACAGAAATGACTCATCTTCTGTTGTTACCAGTGTGTTGGCCAGATGAAATGTGGCCTACTAATTTACAAGTTAAGTTTTCTCCAAAGTTCTTTTGACTTTCTTATCAAAATTACAGCAGGCCACAAGGATTTATAAAGTTGTTGGTTGTTGGTATATAAGAGGTTCATAATTCAAAGGCAGAAGACATGAAATCTTTTGGGAAGATTCATTTGGAGTCTGCTAATGCTTTTTTTTTTTTTTTGTATCATCACTCAGAACATACTGCTGTTTTTTTGGCGGGGGGGGGGATCTATCTATCTATCATCTAATCTAGAAGCATTCTGGTGGAAATATGGTGGTAGTCACAGCTCTCATCTGGTTCACCACCGTTCTGCCACAGGATGACATTTTTTTAAAAAAATTAAAAATCTATTATGGTGTTTCTTTCTTTATTGTTAGAAGAGGGATGCCCCTCCAGATATTGCAGGGCTATTTTCCATCAACTGCCCATGGAGAAGTAGCTGGTGGGAGTTGGAGTCTAGGAGATCTGTAAGGTCACATGTTCCCCAAATGCTGTATTGTAAGTAAAATAATCCTTCACTACAGTAGACTTCTTATCTTCCCTGAAATATTTAGTACAAGGGTGGACAACTGTGGAAGGCCAGGCCCCTGGGAGATCTAGGTGAACAGTACTTCCTCAAAACATATTCTCTCGTCTCTCTCTCTCTCTCTCTCTCTCTCTCTCACACACACACACACACACACACGTGCCCTTTGGGGGACATGGAGGTATTTTCACCATGTTTCTGGGCCTCAGTAGATCAAGAAAGCCAACACAATTCTTGGTTGCATCAATAGGAGTATGGTGTCTGGATCAAAGGAGATAACAGTACCACTCTATTCTACTTTGGTCAGACTTCATCTGGAATACTGTGTCCAGTTTTGGGCACCTCAATTCAAGAAGGATATCGACAAGCTGGAGCTTGTCCAGAGGACAGCGACCAAAATGGTGAAGGATCTGGAAGCCATGCCCCATGAGGAGCAGCTTAGGGAGCTTGGGTCTGCAGAAGAGAAGGTTAAGAGGGGACATGATAGCCATGTTTAAATATTTGAAGGGATGTCATGTTGAGGAGGGAGTGGGCTTGTTTTCCACTGTTCTAGAAACTAGGACATGGAGCAATGGATTCAAACTACAGAAAAAGAGATTCCACCTGGACCTCAGAAAGAACTTCCTGATGGTCAGAGCTGTTTGGCAGTAGAATATACTGCCTCAGAGTGTAGTGGAGTCTCCTTTTTTGGAGGTTTTTAAATAGAGGCTGAACGGACATCTGTTGGGAGTACTTTGATGGTATATTCCTGGATGGACTGGATGGCCCCTGTGGTCTCTTCCAATTCTACAATTCTATGATTTTAGGCCCAAGAGAGACCTTTTTTCTATACAACCGTATTAACAAAAGCACTCTTCTGAGCCTTAATTGGTGGAAATTTTCTTATGTCTCCTAGAGGGTATTTTGGGATTTTTTTTTAAAAAAAACTCTTTTGAAAATTTTGGCTTTGGAAAAAAAAAACTGGAAGGCTGTGGGGGTCTCGGAACGTGGTGGAAATGCCCTCCATACCTCTAGACATCATTTGGGGGAATTTCAGAGCAAAAAATCATTTTGATCCCTGGAAGGCTCTGTGGGCCACAACTTTGTCTACCTGTGGTTTAGTGCACAGGTGGAATCTTCTGACCCTCTAGAAGTTTTGGCTTACAGTTCAGACCAGGCCCAGACTACATGGTTAATGATAAGGAATTGTAGAAATTCTGGACCAAAACACAAGGAATGCCAAAGGCTTCTCATTTCTGGTTTAGTACCTCTCTGTTGCTTTTCTAGTTATCTGTGTTCAAGTCATTTCTGATGACCTAAGGTGACCCTATGATGGGGTTTTCTTGGTAAAATTACTTCAGATGAGGTTTGTCATGGCCTTCCTCTGAGGATGAAAAAGTGACTTGCCCTAGCTCACCCAGGGGGTTTCCATGGCTGAGCAGGGATTCAAATTCCAGTTTCCTGGACTCCTAGTGGAATACACAAATTGCTACATCACATGGGCTTTATAATTTATTCTCTACTGAACTGGCTGAAATTTGGGGTTTTGAAGCTGAGAGCAGACACCCCACTTGATGTTGCTTTATGGTACTACAAGATCTGTTAAGCTACCAGAGCCCCATCCCATATTCAACATGGCAATCCTATGGAAGACTCAAGGGGAATCACTTCTCCAGACAACTGGGATGAAATAATATTCAACTATAGATTGCTTCTCCACCCATCCCAGAAGACCCACAGGGATACAGTTTTTGTAGGCACTAACCCAATAGTGTGTGTGTGTGTGTGTGTGTGTGTGTGTGTGTGTGTGTATTTGTATTTGTAAGTCTCTGAATATAAATTTCTTAGGAAAAAGACACTGAGTGATTTGTTGTCAATTCAGAATAAATCTAAAACAGAAATGATGGTCCCTATTATCATGGAGAACCACTCTAGGGCAGGGATGGGAATCATGTGGATTGCAGCCTGCAAATGGCCTCCCTAGGACCTTTTCTGTAATCCTGAAGGTTCCCCCCTCCTAAAATGCCCTGGACATTCCTAAGTTTTTTCAAAAATCAGTTATTTTTACCCCAAAACGCACACACAAATCCAGGGGTGGTGGATTTAGTTTGGGAACCCACTCCCCAAATTTCCAAAAGAGCCTACAAAGTACAACTGAAGTGATTTCTAGCTGTGATCTTTTCAGCCAATTTTGAGTCCAAAAATGATGTACTGCAGCCCACCATGGGTATAAATATGGCCCTCATGTCTGCTATAGCTGCCTACTCTTCCTTTAGGGTGAGTGCAATGGAACCTCTATCCAGACTGACCCTATAGTTCCAACTCTTGGGCCTCCATCACTCACTTTGCCCTTTTAGCCATGGGATCTCTCCCAGGATTGAGTACTCAGGCTCCAAGGTGACCACTGGCTATGTTGACCACAGTCGCATAGGGACAAGGGGAGCGATGGAGCCCTTTGCCGCACGTGGTAATTTTTTTGAGGGGTGTCCCAGCTCATAGCCATGCCAACGGTCAAGGTGAGAGACCCAGGCAGCAAGCCAGCCCAGAGAAGGGAGTGGGAGAGATAGCAAAGTCCCACCGGGAGGAGTCAAACCAAGCAATTACTCATAGGCAGTCCATTTACCTAAGCCAGAGCAACAAGCAAAAGTCAGAGTCCAAAATCCAGGGGCCTGGAGCCAAGAGATCAATCCAAGGTATCAGAAGCCAGGTGCTGGAAGCAAGGAAAAGGCTTGTAGAAAGTTTGCCACAAGCAAAGCAAGGCTTCCAGGCAGGCAGTTATATAGCTCAGGCCCAGGTGTGGCCAGTCACCACTTCTTGAACTTAATCAAGGAAGCATCCCTTTGCTCAGCTCTCTTGAGTCTCTGCCTTGTTTGTGGGCTGATTGACGCAGGCTCCAGGGCATCTTCAGAATCAGATCCCTGTTGCCCTAAAGGAGCAGGCAGAGGGACGTCTGAGCCTGCTTGATCCACGGCAGCAAGGGGAGCTCTTGAGCTGCAGGACTCATCTCCAGCCAGAGCCACCAGGACCCACAGCTGCTGCTCGTCATCAGCAGCTCTGACAGGGGCTTCAGTTATCACACCCCGTCATACTGTATCCCCTCCCCTCATACTGTAGCCCTGCCCCACGCACTGTGGCCATGCCCCCTCCACGCACTCCAAGTTCCACCACTGGTTGACCAGTGGGCTCAGTGTGACGATGTGTGACCAGTTTTCACTTTCACTTCCTAAATGAAAAGAGTCAAACACATTTGTAGAAAAATTAATCCAGTAAAGATTTATTGTCTAATAATTAAGTTCAACATGAACTCACAGAACTCTGTCCATATTCCTAGATCCCAAAATCCCGTTCCTCCCCTCCTAAGCAGCCTTCATTCTGTCTCTGGATGCCCTAAATAACTCTGTTACAGACAAGCTTCTAGGGCAGGCATAAGCAAAGTGCAGCCTGCAGCTTGCATGCAGCCCCTAGGACCCCCAGAAGTTTAAAAAAATGCAAAAAAATTATTTGTTCCAAATAACCTCTGGAGAGTGTGAGAGGCATTTGCACCATGTTTGGAGGAGTGGTCCTGAATCAATTTGGGTTCAAAAGAAACCTTTTTTAAAAAAAACATGAAGTGAAAGGGGAAGTTGCTTCTACTCCCTATTGTTATAAAAAGGCCTCTCGTGGGCCTAAAATGGCCAGGGAAGAGCCAAAAATGTGATGAAAATGCCCCCTGCACCCCTTACAGGGCATTTAGGGTCAAAATCTTTTTTAAAAGTGCTTTTTCTCCTTATCAGCTTGTTTTGCAAACACCACATGTGGGCAAGTGATTCCAAGTGAGTCTCTATAGGCAAGAAGAACTGGTGGCAGAACAGAACCCCTGTTGAATTAATGGAACTTGTCTTTAATTTGGAAGGGTCAAAAGAGTGAGTTGTCAGATAACGGAGCGTCAAAAGGTGGGGGCTTCTGGTATAGACTTCCCCACGTCCGCTCCTCCTCACTGCATTCCATGAGTTGTGGTTGGCTGCCTCCACCCTGACTTACCCTCCTTCACAGCAGAGATGGGGAAAGGGCAGCCTAAAGTTGCACGCAGCTGAGACACTCGGGCCATTTCCGCACTACACTGTTATAGTGCTATTATTCCACATCCTATGGAATCCTGGGGTTTGCAGTTTAGGAAGGGCCCTTTAGAATTCTCAGCCAGGGAGCTCTTTGGCCTCAGTAAACTACAAAACCAGAATTCCACAGAATGTTGAAAGTGGAATAATAGCACTATAGCGCTATTGTGTAAAGTGTAGTGCAGATATGGCCTCAGAGTCTGTATAAGAATGGAAAATATCCTACATCTGTTCCGTCCTCCTTTCTGTATTAATATAAATAAGCCTCTACTGTTTTCTTTCCTTTTGCTTTTTTTTTTCCTGTTTGTACTGGCTGGGCTGCTGCCTGCCACTTTTATTGCGTTTTTAGTTTGTATTGTATTTACTAGCCTAGCAGTTCCTTAATTGGAAGCCTGAATGTTAATTTTTCATTTAGGATTTGTGTGTCTGGGAACGATACCAACTTTTAATTGGAGGTTTGAATATTATTATTATTTTTTTTTAAAAAAAATATATCCAGGATTTGTTTACAAGAGGATGATAAGAGGCACTTTTTGTACAAACTCCTTCTTAATATTTCGTATTTGAAATCCTCATGGAAATTTGGCTCTCATAGCACTGTGATACTCATATCTGAAAGTGAACATTACTTTAGAATATTTTATTGGGTTTTCAATTGGTTCATATTTCTAGCTTACTTTTTTTCTTCATGGGTCCCAGGAATAGCTTAGTTGTTTTTCAGTTTTTTGGGTGTTGTAGGAAAAAAAACCTGTATATTTTACACTTACATATCTTTAGTGTTATAGCAATTACATTGTATTTTTAGTGTGGTCATATATCATAGCATTTTAGTGTGGGAAGGGGCTGCAAAGGGCTGTCTCATTCAATCCCCTACCATGCAGTGGCACACAATTGCAGCACTTCTAAGAGATGCCCATCCAACCTCTGTTTAAAGACATCTCAAAGAAGGAGAGTCCACTGTTATGCTTGAAATTTGGTGCTCTGTAACTTGCTATAGAATTAAAACTTGGTATTGATTAGTGTTTGGACATTCAGGGCTCATCAAACAATCTCACTTTAGAATTGTTTGTGCTGCCTAGTACATGTCAGTGGTCAGTGTGTGCAGAAGGGATGGACGCTGCAAACGTCAGAGATGTCTTTGGGAATGATCTTGACTGGAATACACCAACTTGGGAATGTTCAGAGTCAGATAAAAAGTAACTCATGTTCAAGCTGTCTCTGCTAATGCTGGTGCATGAATCTTTTCTTTTATGCAAGCATGAAAATGATATGAAAGGGGATGCATGGAAGAATAAAGACATCCTTCCTTATCACTACTGTTAGTAGGCAATACTGAACACAGTTTTGATACTTGGAGGGATCCTTTGGCTAAAGTTGTTTTGTGTGTGTGTTTTCTTTATTTTCCTTCCTTCCTTCCTTCCTTCCTATCTTGTGTTTGGGGGTTCAATTCAACTCCGTGTTCACCTGGGGCTATGATGAGGTATGGTTTGTTAACCTACCCTAACACCACCACACTCTAAGGCCATTTCCACACTACATTGTTATAATGCTATTATTCCACTTTCAACATCCTGTAGAATTCTGGGGTTATAGTTTACTGAGGCTGAGAATTCTAGATACCTCTCCCTAAACTGCAACCCCTGGAATTCCACAGGATGTTGAAAGCAGAATAATAGCACTATAACAGTGCAGTGAGGAAATGGCCTGAGACAGTCTGTACCACTGTTGCACAGTTCTTACAGTAAAGCAGCTCTTCCTAATGTTTAGGTAGAACAACGCAATGACAAAATTTAAGGAAATGAAAGCATACCAAAGTAATCACTATTACACCACCTCTGCAATAATGTTATGCTGCTGGTTTGGTGATGCACTTTCCACAACAGGCCTTCTGGAGGATAAATTGATGATTTTAGCATTTTGAACTTGCATATTATTGTTCTTTTTAATCTTTAGTTTTATTGTTATCATGAGAGAGATACTACAAAAATGAAATATGATTATAGGTTGTTGCTATTTCAATATCTTTGATATAGGTATGGTTTGCTAAATAGATTTAATAGATTTACTGAGAATTAATAAATGGTATATAGAACTGATTAACGATTTTTTTCTGTTGACTAACAATGTTGATATATAGCTTAAAACAGACATCTAAGAAATTTAGAATTTAAAATAGTTGTTGGATAAATGCTTTGAAATATAAGGAGTATAAATATATTGTGCAACAAATTTAATGCTAATCTTAAGTAATGACTCCAAGTTAAAAGTGTTTACATAGTAGGAACTGTTTGCAACAAGGGCAGGAACCCTTTCTAATTAGCTGTAGTCCTTTCCCTTCTGTTTAATTCAGTTAAGTTTTGTTAGTTTAGTTTAAATATGTTCTAATTTGTGTTTAATAATTTTAGTATTATATATAATTCCTAGTTTAGTTATAATTTTTTTTAATAATAATAAGAAAAATAGATCTTCTTCATCCATCCATTGACCTGTATCTCTTCCTCTCTCCCCATTACCTGGCACATATGCCAGATGGCAGGCCATCAACTTTCGTGAGTTTAACTTCCAGCTGCTGGCACTGTCTTCCCTTCTTCCTTCTCCTCCTACTGCTGCAGCTGGTCCTCCTTGCCCGCTGCTGCCAGAAATGGAGGATCGTGAAGGACTGTCCACCAAGGAGCTTGTCATATGAAAGTCAATGCTCTGCTAACAGGGGTTGGGGTTGGGTGTCAACACCAAGGCCTGGCAAGCAGCCAAGGGAGCCGGCTACAGGTCTCTTGCAGATAAGGCAGGGAATAAATTAAAGGGCTTTACTTCAGCAGAACAGAACAGGAAAAATAGCAGTAAATACCGGCAGCAGGGAGACTCCCTGGCTGTTATGTCACAGCCAAGCGAGCACACAGTCAAAGTCTGTTCGAACAAAAAAAGTTACCAGAGCTGGTCAGTGATCAAGAGGTGGCGACGTTCCAGCAGGTCGGGCAGCGCTTCAGGAGGCCAAGCTGAGATCCACAACGAGCACTTTGCCCAGAATGGTCAGTTGTGAGCCGACAAAAGACCCAAGGCTGAGTGATTGCTTTTATAGGCAGATCACTCCTCCAGGTGTTATCGCAGCTGGGCCCTGATTGCCTGGTGTTTTCTATTTAAATGTTCTGACCTCCTGAGAGCACTCTTTTGCTCCCGATGCTGTTGGTAAGTAGGCACCTGCTCTTGAAACTCACCATCCGACTCCTCTGGCTGGGCTGGGTCTGGGGCAGCCCCTGGCTCTGCTGCTGGGACTACTGGGGCCAAGGACTCTGTGCCTGGGGCAGCCTCGGGAGTGGGCTGTGCTGGTGCAGCAGGCTCCAGGGACTCTGGCTCAGACTCAGAGCTGGTGTCCTGGAGTTCCAGGGTCCTGACATCAGGGATGAAGAGGGACTGTCCAAATAGGCACAAATAGTCACCAGTGGAGAAGCAGTTTTATTGGAACCATTCATGGGTATTCTCCGTTAATGAAATGAGACAACCCAATAACAACAGGAATGGACTCCCACAACAGGAGAGCGAAGACATCATGTGATAAGGAGAGATAAAGAAAACAGAATTAAGCCAGAGCAATTGTGCAACAAACCAGCATAGATCCTCTTCAGATCCTCTGAAGATGCCAGCCACAGATGCAGGCAAAATGTCAGGAGAAAATACTAATAGAACATGGCCTCAAGGCCTGAAAAACCCACAACAACCTATAAACCAGCATATGATAAAGCCCCTAGTCTCTGGAGCAGCAGAAAATAAGCTCCTACCATCTTCTGCATGACATCTCTTCAGATATTTAAAACTGGCTGTTATGCCACCTCAAACAAAATGTACCCAGCTCCCTAATTCATTCTTCATAAGGCTTGGTTTCCAGACCTTTTGTCATCTTGACCTCTCTTTGCTAGATACCTTCCAGCTTGTACATGTCCTTCTTGAGCTGCGGTGCCCAGAACTGGACACAGTATTCCAGGTGAAGCCTGACCAAAGCAGAATAGAGTGGCACTACGACTGTCCTTGATCCAGATGCTATGCTCCTGTTGTTGCAGCATAGAATTGCACTGGCCTTTTGGCTATCATATCACACTGTTGACTCATGTGTAGCTTGTGGTCTACTCCCAAGACCCCTAGATCCTTTACACATATATTGCTTTTGAGCCAAGTGTCATCCAACATATATTTCAAATGTATGTAGTACTTTACATTCTTTTTTCATGTTGAATTTTGTTTAGTTTTGGCCCACTAATCCAATCTGTCAAGATCATTTTCAATTCTAATTCTGTCCTCTGGGGGATTTGCTACTCCCCTCCTGCCACTTGGTGTCATCTGTGAATTTGATACTGTTACCCTGTGACTTGGGGGTCCCGGGAGGGACTCGCAAATAACCAAACAACAACAAGCAAAGATGGGAAAATTAACTCGTGCACTCTCTTAAGCTAACGAGAGGCAGGGTAACTTAGCGGGAATCTTTTACCCTATGTATACAGCGTCGGGTCAGTGAGCAGTCAGACAGCAACAACAATATTTATTAACAAGCAGGCAGATTAATAAGAAAACACAGCCTCACAGCTAACTAAGAAATGGAAAAGAGAGTTTGGGGAAAATGGGTGATATGCCACCTTTCTTGTAGTCCTGAAGAAGTCCAATTGGAGAGAAGGAAACCCGGCGTGGCGGCCGTGGGGAGCTCGCAGAACTTGCAGTGACGACAAGGCTGGATAGCACTCCGGAGTGGTCCGAGGAAGCTCTCAGAACTTGGGATTTTTATTTAGGGAAGGTATGACCGTGGGCTAGTCTAGTCTTGGGCAAAAACAATGAGGTTTGGGCTTGAGACAATGTCTCTGAAAGGTCAGAATTTACATGATTAAGTTAAGGTCCGAATTGACAATAGGATAGCCAGTATGCAGATGCGGCTAGCTTGGCAGTTGAGCACTCAGCTCGCCAGGGTGCCCGCTCGGGGCAGAAGTCTCTTTGTTTTGACGCACATCTGTAATGAGGGTGTTTGTTTTAGGAGGTCTCCTAAAGCAGGTCTGGCAGTTTCTGGCTTGCTTAGGTGTAAACAGAAATTATTCAGCATTTAATAGCCATGCCTAGTGTCGTGCTTGTTCAGTGGCCTCACAAACACTTGGCTGGTGGCAGAGCAGGGCCGAATTGTGATATCAAAATGATATCTAAAGGTTACCAAAGGCCAGGCCAGTTCACGGTGGTAACAATCCTGTCTTCTATTCCATTATCATATAAGTCAGATGAGATACTACTTTTTTTTGGTGTGTAGATTTCTGTATTAAAGGGAACATATAACTCCCTTGTTAAAACAGCTTCACTCACTACTGGTTCGTTTCCAGGCACAAAAGTGCTGGTCGTGGCCTATAAAGCATGGCTTAGGTCCAGACTGTCTGAAAGACTCTGCCTTCCCATATGAACTTACTAGAGTTTTAAGATCTACGGGGAAGGCTTTCTCTTAATCCTGTCATCATCACTACAGACTTGCTTGGTGAGGACAAGAGAGAGAGAGACTTCTCAGGTCATTTCTGCACTAGCCTGTTATAGCGCGATGATTCCACTTTCAACATCCTTTGGAATCCTGGGGTTTGCAGTTTCGGAAGGGGCCAGCCGGCTAGTGCGGAAATGGCCTCAGTGGCTATTTTGGAACTTTGGAACGCCTTACCACCAGAAGCTAGGTTGGCACCCTCTCTGTTTTTGCAGTCTATTTCTGCAGACTCATAGTGTGTAAGCAGAGAATCATCTTATGGGGGGGGGGTGTTTTATTTTTTTCAAACCTTTGTACATCTTTTAAATGACTTTGTCCTGTTTAATGGAATTTTAAAAATTGTTTTGAAAATTTTATTGCCAAAGTTTTGTTTGTTTTTAATCAATTCTCTTTGGGCTTTAAGGTCCTGCTCTGGGAGAAGGGCAGCGTGCAAATGAAGCAAATAATAATAAATAAATAGTAACAAATGTTTGTACATGGTTCTTTTTTCTGATGTATTGGATGTACTTTCTGTTCCAATATTTAAGAATAATCCACCAAATGCAATCTAGAAACTGTGATGAAAGCATGGCACTGCAAAAATCCATGGTGGCATCACATTGAAGTGAATCCAGTAAGCAATTCTCATTATAATTCTCAGAAGAGTCTTTTGTAGCTAAGGACAGACACCTTGAGAACTGACAGAGTGCCAATACGGAGACAACCTAATTGCCTTGCTGTAGCTCTCTGCCAGCATTTTGGGTCTTTAGAATGCCTGCCTCACACTGGATGACAAACAGAGTGTACAGATAATCTTCTTATTCCACAGGATGAAATGAACCGTTGACTCAAAACCACCTGCCTAATTTGCTTTGATTTAATAAACTTTGAAAACAAACTGGGTCTTTAAAGTTAAGAAAGATCATACTTGGCCTACTTCCTCCTACACTGCTGTGTGGGTGGGATTCAGGTGGTGCACAACCTGCCCTCTTTGATCATTCCCTCGCGCCTCAATTGTTTTTAACTTTGCTGACTCTGCTAGCTTGTCCCAACAAAATCCCAAACCCACAAAACAGCTATAGCTTTATTGGGCTAATTAAAATGCACAAATTACACCACACAAGCTTTTGAAGCTTCACTGGCTTCTTCATCAGATAAAGATGTCGAGCATCATATAGCAGGAGAAAACCATTTGTCTCACATGTTACTTCTGTTTTTGGTTAAGATTATCTAGAGGGATATCAATGGCCCTTTACACACCAGGGGGGTGGACACGCGGGGAAACGGGGCGGCGCATGTGGGGACGGAGCTTACCATGAAGCGGGAGGCTCCGTCGCCACGGGGAGCAGCGCAAATTCGCTGCTCTGCACGGCGGCGGCGCACGGCGGTGCCCAAAATGGCGGCCGGCGGCTTCCGGCAGCACTCCGTCAATCGGGGCAGTGCACCAGCCGGAAGCCCGCCCACGGGCAGCTCTGCACAGGGCGCCACGACGGAGTAGGGCGTGTGAGGTTTTATAAAAACCACTTGAAAGGTGGTTTTTATAAAACATGGAGCGCCACCCACATGGCCGTGCCAGGGTGGTGTGAGGTTTAGAACCTCCCTTTTTTTTGTTTGCCCTAGCGCACCCCATGGTGAAGATGACCTCCGTGTCCGGTCGTTGCACCACGGGGTTTTACCCCCGTGTGGAAATGGCCAATAAGTTACTTTGCTGTTGCTAAGGATTTTAAATGTCACTGGGTCTCTTTTACTGCCATTTGTCCCTGGTCCCACATGGCCAAGAAGAGAAGTGGTCTCTGCTTATATTGATACTCCTCTAAACAATTTTAACTAACAACAGAAGTAACATCTGAGACAAAACACAGGACTGAGACTCTAAAATCATCACTTTTCTTCTCCTGTATGATTGTTAAGATCTTTCAAACACTTGCATGATGTATTTTGTGCACATTTTAATTGGCTCAATAAAAATATAGCAGTTTTGCAGATATAAACTTTGTTGTATTTTGCAGCATGGCAAACATGGCTACCCCAAATATGTTGTCCAGCTCACGTTATTGTTCTCCAAAGGACAACTTCTGCTTATAAGGGCGTGATTTATATCAATAATTTTGCCATCCACCCCATTAAATAAAAGATTTCCTGAAACTAAAGAATATATCTTGGTTTTATTTTAAATGGAAAATTTTAAAATTGGAAAGTATTCAGACTCATAAGAGATATGTTTCAGGTTCCTATGCAGTGATATCTTACTGTTAAAATGCAAGAAGTATTTCAGCCTATAAACATTTTGAGGCCTTCAAGGGGCTCTAAGAGAAAAAGAATAACACATAGATGTTTGTATATAAATACTATAAAGTTCATAGTAATTCAGACAATTGTATGTTGCAATTTAGCCTATGCATACTCAAACAGTCTTTAGAAACAGCTGATAACACAGTGTCTGATAAAACTCACTGTTCCCTAAAAGCTGTGTGAGCAGGCACTTTTCTGTGAGCTATATTGGTGGAATAAGTTTGTTATATTCAAGGACACTCATATCTGGACATGACCAGGCTGAAAGAAGCAAGGAGATAAGAAAATTCTAGATTTTTCTTTGAAGGAGTGGAAGGTATTCTGATTCTTCATTAGGCTCTGAGAGTGGGGTAGAGTTTTTTATCTTAGAATCCATTCAGTCGTTTCCTTCAACAAAATGGTTATTTGTATTTGTCTTTGCCAATGCCACAAATTTCAAATCTGTTGCAGAGTAACTGTGGTCCACAAAGTAAGACCCTAAAGCAGTGGTTCTCAACCTGTGGGTCCCCTGATGTTTCTAGACTTCAGCTCCCAGAAGCCCTGAGCATTGACCATAGTGGCTGGGGCTTCTGGGAGCTGAAGTCCACAAACATCTGGGGACCCTCAGGTTGAGAACCACTGCACTAAAGGGACACCTATCCGGAAGCCCCTTATGGTGTTAAGATGTTCCCCTTAGAAATGCTAGGTCAGAACAATCCCAGACCCTAAGATTTTGCACTGAAACTTAAGACTTTAAGATGACCCCTTCTGACATCACTGACGGTGGATCCCGTCGTGTTGCAAAGGGTAGCCCCTGGTAATATCATTAAGCAAGAACAGAGTTCAATTCCCCGTTCTGCCATGGAAACCTACTGAGTGACCTTGGAGGCATCACACACTCTCAGCCCCAGAAAAAACGCATGCTAGGTTCACCTTGGAGTCTCCACAAGTTGGAAATGACTTGAAGGCACACAACGACAATGGGTGCACAGACTAATTCAAATCAAAAACACCAAGTTTAACAAATGAGGATAATACACACAGACACATTTCACTCAATAACTTTAAATTTAGACTCTTAGCGTAAAATATGAAGGTCAATCAAATTCAACCAGATTTGTTTGTATTGTATCCATATCGTTTTGAAATGTACAATAACAAAATAAGTGTGTTTTATTTATTTTTTAATTTTTTTTTTTTAAAAAAGGAGATAAAGGCCTAGGCATTGAGGCCTGGCAGTCCTAGTTCTCTTCTCCATTTTTAAAGAGTCATCATTGCTTTTCCTGCATTTTACAAAAGTTGCCGCAATAGCATAAATGACAACACTGTCATTACCAATGGTGAATTCATCTATAGATTCCATCATTTTTGAATTATATTCAAAATAGAAAATAGCCACAGTTCCGACAGGGATGCCATCCTCAAGGCAAAGATATATACCCAAATAGATTGTTTTTTGATGTCTTTCTATATCCTTCCTTAATTTTTTGAATCACTAGTATATACTTCCCATTCAGCTATCTTTGAAAAACAACTAAGGGCGTCTTCTCGCAATCTGGTATGCATTGGATTTTGTGCTAATGTTTCTTTATGTTCCCTGGTAGGCTGTTACTAATCTATTAGACCTGAAACTCAAATGATTAAATGATGTTCTGTCATGATTCTTTGGGAAAACTGGGTCATCTTGTCTGAAATGCTTTAAACAACAGTTTGGGTTAATAATGTAAGAATTGTTGTTGTTTTTGTGTGCCCTCAAGTGTTTTCCAACTTATGGTGATCTCAAGGTGAACTTATCATGGGTTTTTGGGGGGCTGAGAGTGTGTGACACAACCGTTATCTAGTGGGTTTCCATGGCCGAATGGGGAATTGAACTCTGGTCTCCAGCATCATAGTCTAATGCTCAAACTGCTACACTATGCTAGCTGTCTGTTGTAAGAACGTTGTAGGAATATTTGGTGTATGCATTAATGCAGAGTGCTGTGTGCTAGTGCAATGTAAGTCTGCAGCAGAAATAGGAGCAATTAATGTTTGTGTAAGGTAAAAAATAAAAGTTGTGTCTATTGTCTCAGGAAATCCATCTTAGGATAAGAAAGTGGAGTGACCAAAGAAGTTGACCTATACTTGGGTGCTGTTATTGTTGACTTCAAGTCATTTCTGACTTATGGTGACCCTAAGGTAAATCTATTACATGGTTTTCTGGTGCTGAAAGTGTGCGATGCTTCTGAAGTCATCCAGGGGATTTCAATAGTGGAGTGGGAAATTGAATCCTGGCCTTCCCGGTCATAGTCCAACACTCAAACCACTACCCCAGGCTGGCCCCTAAAAGCTGGTGCTCTTGTGTGCGGGTAAGCTAGCAGCCATTATTGGGTTTGGAACCCCATGGATGCTTACTTCCCAGACAAAGGGGACTAAAAGACCAACTTCTTGAAGAAGAGCGTGCTGATCTTAGCAGGTAAGGCTCGAGTACATGGGCCAACCATGTGAGAGTCAGGGTGGTCTAGTGGTTTGAGTGTTGCACTATGACTCTGGGGACTGGAGTTTTAATCCTAGCTCAGCCATGGAAACCCACTGGCTGAGCTTGGGCAAGTCCCACTCACTTCAGAAGAAGGCAAAGGCAAACCCCCTCTGAACAAATCTTGCCAAGAAAACCCTGTGCTAGGGTTACCTTAGTTGGAAATGAGCTAAAAGCACACAACAGCAACAACAGTTTTTAAAAGCAAGCAAGCAAGCATGCAAACTGAGCTGAGGGAGGCTGGGGTGGTGGTAGCAGCAGCAGCTGGAGCACCACTAACAGCAGTGCACAGGCTGCTATTGCCTCACCTCATGTCTCACAGAGGGAACAGGAGAAGGCAGCCAATGATGAGCATAACTTGAGCCACAGTTATGTCCAGGCACTAGTAACATGTTCCTAAGGGACTCCCCCTCAGTGATGTATTTAAATCTTTTATTTCAAGTCTCAAGTCAAGCCTCGAGTCTCCGCCTTCAAGTCTCAAGTCCTTGAAGACATTTTCAACTCAAGTCTGGGAGTCAATGTTATACCCCAACCTGCATTCCAGAATTTCTGGACAGAGCTGAATAAAATCAGTTTTAGCTACTTAAGCAGAGTTGGCCCTCCACATCTGCTATTTTGCCATCTGCAGCTTTGGAAGTGGGAATGGGATCCTTCTTACTCCCCCTTCCCAAACCTGGAGGCTTTTGTGCCAATGGGCATAAAAGAGTCTGCAGCTTCGAAAGCGGGGAATAAGATCCTTCTTATTTTCCATTTCCAAAGCTGGAGGATTTTTCAGAATAGGATCCTTCTTTCTTCCCATTACTGAAGCTTCAAAATCTTTAGAAGGAAGGATCCTTCCTCTTCAAGCCCGTTGCCTAACCCATTTGCTGTTCCCCTCTGAGAAATGCACCTATACTTTAGACTTGAGATGGATCATCATGTGACCATTAGGCAAAAAGGGATGGAAGTGGTGTTCAAAGTCATAAGGTTTCTGGATGAATGTGTTATGTTACTGAACCAAGGGCAGCAAATCAGTCACTAAAAATATACAAGTCTTGAGTCAAGTCAGTGCATCATTTATTGCTGAGTCGAGTCTGAATTTAGCCACTTAAGCAACTTAAGTCTGTCTTGAGCCTGAGTCAATCAACTCGAGTCTACATCACTGCCCCTCCTCATTTCTTTTTTAAATTAAAGCTTGGAATTGGGAGGGGAATTTTAAGAACAGTTTAAAAAGCAGGACAGCAGATAACTAAACATGGCTCTTCCTCCCAAAAGTAGTATATTTACAGACATCTATCTTTCTGTCTGTCTCTCTTCCTGTCTCCAGTTATAGAAGTGATGAAAGAAGGTGGTTTCTGCAAGTATTTAATTCCCCCAGTAATATTTCATAAATAATATTTCCCCTTTATGGAAACAGGTTTCCTGCAGGCAAGAAAATTTGTCACCATCACTGATTGTCATATGAACTTGAGATGTGCAATTGTATTAAAATAACATGAGTCAGTTATTTTTAAAAAAATGCAATTTTGGATCCCAGGCTAATATGAACAGGCAGTTTTAATCTTGCCTTACATCACACAGTACATAAAAAAATAAGGATAGATTCAATCTCCTGTTTAAACCAGTGCTATTTGCACACTTGTTATTGCTGATGGAGAATATCTAGCTTCTATGATGGGACACGGCTGGGGCAGCAGAAAAGGTGTTTCTGCTTGAGGTATAGGGCAAAATGGGCACACCTGTCCTATTCCACACATAGAAGATGAATTCAGTGGCAGTGGACTTTGCAGCATCAACACTCTTGAGGTTACAGTGCACCTGATTTTCTTATATCTGTAGCCACATCTTTATGGCCTGTTACACCCATTGGCACATATTCCCCATCTCTGCCCCACTGTATATTGATTGAGCAGTTGATTCCCTTTAACCCACTTGATAACCACAGCTGTCTGTACAATACATCACAAATATAACTACAACAACAAAATAACTAGTAGAGGCAGCAGAATCTAAATGCCAAAAACAGCAGGTGGGAAAAAAAAAATCAAAATATCACAACATATATGATCAAATAAAAATCAGCAGCAAAATAAACATGCAAAGCTTTGAAAAAAGAAACATTGTTCTTTAAATGCCAAGGGGACTAGGTGGAGAGACTTGGAAGAAGCCCTTAAAGGATGATCGTTGGATCCAAGTAGATACATATGGGAGTGAATCAGCTAACCTGGTCCAAATTCATTTAGGAATGTAAACACTAAAACAAGCAGTCAGGAAATGGACTGGCAGCCCTATGCAAACACTTTAATGACAAGGAGTCAGACGGACTGGCCAAAAGCCTCAGGTTTTTGTGGGTCATCCTGTGTCTGAAAGGTACACCTCATCCTGAAGCTTTGTTCTTTGCTGTGGGGCAGGTGGGGAGGAAACTGGATATGTACTGAGGGAACAAAATTCATAGAAAAACCTCTGTGGAAAGGGCAAGCAACTGCCTGGATTTCTGAGGAGGAACTGAGATAAAGAATCCAGACAGGGAAATCAGCCCATTCTGGTTTTGGAACCTCCTGCACTGAGTTTAAAAAGTTACGGCAGGTCCCAGGAAAGCACCCAAAATGGACTGCTACAGGAGGTATGTCATCTGGACGTTTAAAATAAAATAAAACAACAGATCAATACAGGAGTAACTCCCACAGTGTTTGGCCAGTCTTGAAGAACCCTTAATGTGACTTTAAAAAACAAATAATACTACTATAGAATTCAAAGATATAGCCACGTTAGCCATCAGTACATGAAGGGATCTTGTAGGCCTTTGAGACTGAAAGAAGGAAGTTGGTAGGATAAGCTTTCATAGACTTCATCAGACGTGGGGAGTGAAGTGCCTAGAACAGACCTTTATGAGCAGGCTGTATACGTGAATAGCAATAGAAATGCAAAACTTGTGGGTATGGTGAGGAAGTGACAAGTTTTAATGATGGTCATTGAGGAAGAAAGGCAGGAGGAAAGATGTTGCCTGAAGCTAAAATGATAGATAATTATATGAATGGTGGAGGGAGTCATTGGATGTGATGCTGACTGGGAGGAAAAGTTTATGTTACTAACTTCTTTCTCTAAGTTACTCTCAAAGGCCCTACGAGATCCCTTTTCATACTACTATAGTACAGAGACAGCATTTCATTATCAGTTGGATTTTATACTCACAACAATATAGGACTAAACTTTGGTTGTCTTTTTTGTCATCACCAAGCACAGTTGCCACTTAAGTTGCAACCTGGCACCAGTATACCACCCAACAGGGTCATATTTTAATATTTTGCTGCCCCTTTCTCCTTCATCACACCTAAGGACAGAAAGTGTATCAGATCAAGTCTGCTTTTGGTTGTCTTTCCCTGTCTCCTCTTCTCACTGTGCCTTTTACCACACCTTACCTGATGAAAAAACCTGGAGACCTCAAGAGCTTGCATACAAATTTGAGCTCTTTTTTGTTGACTTAATAAATGTATTGGCTGAGCATAGATTAATAAGATTAATAATAATAAGAGGAAGCAAAAGGAGAAGAAAAAAACTGCCCACTGTCAACACTCTCTTCCGTCTGCTACCGGCAAACCACCAATTATTTCCTTTCGGTCTTGACTGACATGTGGCTGGCAGATGTCCATTGTGATGAGTGAGGCTCGCATCACCTGGGATTTTGCCGCAACAAAATGTGCCTTAATAAGAGTCCCTGAATCAGAAATAAATGCAGCAAATTATCTGCTTTGCCACCTGGCCTGGAGATAACGTATCTTGGCTGAAGAGCCTGAAATCTCACCTGCTTAACTCTGTATTTAAAGGAGGTGCACTGTGATGTGTAAATCAGTCTTTATATAGTGACTGCATAGGCCAATTAAGCTTCTTGAGGTTCAGTTAGCAATGCTGCTAGGGATCCAGTTTCCTTTGAAATGGGTTACATTGCATGAAACACAATGGAACAATACTAATTGCAAGATACCCAAAGTGAATAAGATGGACACCTCTATGTATTTCCATATTTAAGTACAGTCAAGTGGCAATTTATTCCCAAGACACTGGCTGCTGGCATTCTTCTTTCTGGATGCATCATGATATATTTACTTATTGAGTTGACCTATTTCCTCACAGAGAAAGAATACATAAAGACCATAGTAGTTTCAAGAAGCAGTGGCTAATGTATGGGAGATCAACAAACCAGTTTAGGAATTATTTAAAATCTCTCCTTTACCAAACTGTATTTGGAACATATGTAATAAGGGCCTGATAGAGGAAGGCCTACATTTTCTTCCTCATTGGTGGTCTGGTGATGTTACCCTGACTTCTGGGGGTCCCCGGGGACACCTGGATTTGCTCCAAAAATACAAAGATTGGGGAAATTAATGGCGCACTGCTTAGCAAAGCGGAGGGCAGGGCAACACAGCGAGATCTCGGACCCTATGCCTACGGAACCAGACCACACAAAAGCAGGCCAAATGTCCAATTAACAGTAGTTCATTCAGCAGAATTGGCAAAATATCTACACACATACACACAATGAAGCAGTCACTCACACAGGCTCACAAGGACTAATGAGTCAGAAAGATACGAAGATCGGGAAAAGTGAAGAGAAAGAGAATGGTTTGTAGTGCACCTGATCCTATAGTCTTCGGCTCAGGAAGAAGCAAGGCAAAGGTGGCTCAGTGGAGGAAGAATGCTGAGGGGAGCTCATGACTAGCAGAATGCCGAGGCACTAGCCAAGCGTGGTAGTTAACTGAGGAGAGTCCCAAAGGGGACTCAATTATAGGGCAAAACATGCCTCGGGGACAGACCCTTTCCAGGGAAAGAACAATGGCCAAATCATGCAGATGCACATTTCTCAGTGTTGCAAGCATTAATCTCATCAGGAGGACACATAATCCTCTCAAGGGGCCATTGTTGTTGATGATCCATTGTGTGGGTATAGGTGCCATTTGAGGTTTCCCTCTTGGAGATGAGGACATTTTGTCATGTTTTCGCGCCCCATCATGACCCTTTTTAAGCCCAAGGGAGTGTTAAATCAAAACATAGCTGCCACAAGGGCCTCCCTGCAATGCCAAATACCTCCTTGAAAAAGTGGGGAATTAATTAGCTCAAAATCAGGAGGCTGTGAGAGGGAGACAACTTAGCGAGATCTTTCCTACCAGTGTTTACGGGCACACACAGGAAAAGAACCAGCCAGAGATTCAGAAGTAAGCTAAAAATGTGTTTTATTGAGGGAAATTCACTCATGCATACACACTCATGCATACACACAAGATACACACAATCAAACAAGAGCTAACTGAAAGAAAAAGGGAGAAAAACTTATACAGAGGCTGAGGGGTTGGGGGATTTATAATTACCAGTCCTGAAGAGTAGTGAAGAGAAGAAATGTATTTTGGCTTAGGTGGGACCTAAGGGCAGTTCTCATTCAGGAGCCAGATGGACAGAGTGATGGATAGACCTTCAAGAGATTGCACTGGGCACCCTGAAATCAGGGGCATTTGTACCCTGAAAATGGCTTCTGGCTGTGAAGGTTCCAGATGCAAGACAAAGGGAACCTGTTGTGGACAATGGATCTTTTGCCTGTTGATGGGCTTAGTGCTTTGATTGACAAAGGCATGATGGATGTTGTAATAGCTGTCTATTGTGGGTGCTGTGAGGACAGAGGAAAGAATCCAGGTGTACAAGGGATGGATATCTGTCAATCAGTGTCCTGGTGGGCTCCTCACAGTTGGAGTCCCTGGGAAAGTCCAGCTTCTATTTAAGCCTGTTATCCACAGGAATGATGTGCATTTGCCTGACAAATGACTCAAGTCTTACCTGGAGGAAGTTTTGAGTTGACCTGACCTTCTCATACTTACAGTCAAATTCTTTCCCTCACTCAGTTTGACCTCTCCATCACCTCTCAGGTTTGAATTTGATATCAGAGCCAATAAAATGTGTTGCCCATTACATATGATGCCAATTTAGGTATGGTGCCCATCCAAGCCGTACTAATATCAGGGACCCCCAAAGGGACCCCTTACAGGAGGCTTAAAAAAAGAGAGTGAATAGGAAGTGTCTTCTGCTTACTTCCTGTGATTAAAAAAGGCCTCTCTCTTGCCCCAAATGACCTCTGGGTGTGCATGTGTGGGAAAACATGGTGAAAACGCTGCCCATGTCTCCTAATGGGCATTTGGGAGGAATTTTTTTTGTACGTGGTAGGCGCAGAGTGGGGTGGTGGTGGTTCCCTTCCAAGCCATACCCCCAGCCTCCTCCAGTTGCCCACAACTCCCCCAGTTGTTAGGTTATAGCTCCTGGAGGGCTTTGGGTCACTGTCATCCCCAGAAGTAATTTTCCAAGCTCCAGGTAAAACTCAGCTCAAGTGTAAAAGTGAGAGTCAATGGCAGCACTTTTTTTTTAAAGAAAACTAAAGGCGGCAACATTGCAGCCTGTCCTGTCCTCCGGGCAAGTGGTGACCTTCACTGCCTTCTCCTGTGCCTGATTCAGTTCCATGTATCTTCATTCTGACATGTCATACAGTGAACATCTTGCTAATATTTTCAGTGACATCTCCATGTCAGCAATGCGCAACAGCTTTAGTGTGAAATGAGAGTATCTATTTAAGCAAATAAACATTATTGTTTAGGGGTGTCGGGGAGGGTTATGAATGGGAACAAGCCATTGTTTGTAGCACTCTGCTCACCTTAATTAGAACTCAGTAGACTAATACAAGTGTTATGACAGCCATTCCCCAACAATTGTTCTTCACACAAAACAATATTGTGCTCAATGCGTTGTCATTAATTACCAGGTTCTTATCCTGGGTAAAAAGAGAACTGCACCAAACCCATCATTTATCTTTGGTGTGCCTGCCTGTTAGCAGCTATCTTACAAAAACCACTTCAGCTTTAATAAATCCAAGGCAAAGACAGCTCTTAATTTTCCAGTTGGTTACACAGATTCTTAATTAAAGCCAAATTCTGTGGAAATTGGTTCAGAGTCCCCATTTACTGACAGCCTGCTGTCAATCAAACTCAGTCAAGTACTTGGGCGTTCTCAGACTTTTTGCTAACCTGGTTTCCTCCAGATATTTATGACTCCCACTCCCACCATGCTCAAACACTAGCCATGCTGGCAGGTGTGTATGGATGCTGTTGTCCAGAACATCTGGAAGACACAGTGGTGGGCAAGGCTGCATTAGCCAATGGCAGTCAAGATTAAGGATGCCATAGTCATTGTGGAAGGGGCCTAAATTCCCTGCAGGCACTAGATCCCACCCGATCTTGAAAGCTAAGCAGAGTCAGGCCTGATTGATATTGGAATGGGGGACTGCCAAAGAATACCAAGGCTGTAGGCTATATTTCAAAGGAAGGCAATAACAAACCACTTCTGAGTATCCTTTGCCTAAGAAAACTCTATAAAATTCAGGGGGCCACCAAGTGTTGTGTGTCCTCCCAACAAACCTGTGAGATGGGTCTCTTTTATTTGAATTGTATAGAAACAGAAACTGAAAGAGAGCGAGCACAGTGCAGTGGACTGGGCACTGGATCACTGCCCTGGAGACCAGGGTTTAATACCCTGCTTGGCCATGGAAACCCACTGGACGACCTTGGGTGCGTCACACACTCTCAGCCCCAGAAAACTTCATGATAGGGTCACCCTAGGATTGCCATAAGTCAGAAACAACCACTTTACCCTTACCACATACAAAAAGGCACCCAACAACAACAAAATTAGTACAGCACATTCTTTACAGTTCTTGCTTTAGAAATCTCCAGGTCTCGATAGCCTCTCAGAACAAAAAAGGGACAAAAAAGGTGGAAGAAGGATGGATATCATGTTGAGATGCTTTTGAGGAAGGCAAGAAATATTGGGCTGTACACATACAAACAGCAAAGAATTAAAAGTTATTGGAGGAAGATCATAGAATTATTGACCATAAAAGAGAAAATGTATTAATGATCATGTTGGAAAAATCCATTATTCTTCCATACTAGAATTCTTTTCAAGCCAAGAGATCTCTAACTCCAACTCAGCAAACCGAAGGAGAAAGGATGATAGGCCTTACAGTCAAACCTCTGGAAGGCCACACATAAGCTATCCATGGTAGACTTGGAGCCGTGGGGTAGACTAGTAGTCCTGAAGATGATCAGAGAGTAATGATGCTTGAACTAAAGGGGAAACCAGGAGGGGTAGGCAAAATGAAGCAAGACTAGCCAGGGAGGCATAAAGAGAGAAGAGGAAGACAGGCATTCATTTAAGGTATCCTAAGAGTATTTCATAGTCATGGCAGTATCTGAGATGCTTGAAATCCTTGCAAATGCTGTGTAAATGACAATACATGCTGTAGAAGGAGGAATCTGCTCTGGGCACTGGCAACTCTGAAAGACACCCAGTTTATCTTTGTGCAAATGCAAGGCCTGGAAGCCATGCCCTCTAAGGAACAGCTTAGGGAGCTGGGTGTGTTTAGCCTGGAGAACAGAAGGTTAAGAGGTGACATGACAGCCATGTTTAAACAGTTGAAAAGATGAAGCAAGCTTGTTTTCTGCTTCTCCAGAAACTAGGACATGAAGCAATGGATTCAAACTACAGGAAAAGAGATTCCACCTAAACAAGGGGAAGAACTTCCTGATAGTAAGAGCTGTTTGACAGTTGAATATGCTGCCTCAGACTGTGGTGGAGTCTCCTTCTATGAAGGATTTTAAACAGACACCGGATGGCCATCTGTTAGGAGTGCTTTTGTTACTGTGGTTATCTGGCCCAAGCCTGAGGTCTCCGATTTCATACTGGTTATGGTTAATATTTCCATGTGGCACTCCATAAGATGAACTCCATGTGTCTGAAAGAGTCATGGAGAGCCTGTGTAGGCAGGCATGGCCGCACGGCCTCAATTATGCAAGCTAAGTCTAGGCCAGGAAACAACTATCTGTCGCACAGTCAGTAGTCCCCTCCAGACACAGCCGACCATTAAGCAAATGCCAGGGCTCTCAGCCCCGAACTACTTACTCTATACAAATGCTAAGTGCTCCTCATCTGCATACTGTTCTAACAATTGGCAATGCTGGCTAAATCTCATCTATTCTGATTTTGACCTTTCGGAGGCTTTGTCTCCATTCAAATCCCTATTGTTCTCCTCGGGAGAGGGCTAGCCTCCAGGTACAATTTTCCCTATAAAAACCCCAAGCTTGAGCTTCTTGTCGGAATGCTTGTGCCTTGCATCCTGAACTGCTACCGCTCTGTTTAGCGAGCCTCCTCTCAGCCTCCACGTGCTGGGAAAGCACGAACCCAAGCTTCGATCTCTATCTTCCCTTTGGCCAAACTGCAGGATCAGGTGGAGTATCATCCCAGAAACCCTCTGAAAACCCCTATCAAGTTTCCTCACTTTCTACTTCTATAGTTCTTGTGTGAGTGTGTGAGTGCGTGTGTCTGTGTGTGCCGAATTGTGTATATCATAATAAAATCTGGCTTAATTGAACAACTTGCCTAGTTCTTTTCGCAGCCCAACCCTGTAAACATAGGGTTAAAGATCTTGTTATGTTACCCTGCCTCTCATATTGCTAGCCTGTGCTCCTTGCTAATTCCCCACCTTTGTAATATTTGGAGCGCATTTAGGTGTCCCTCCCGGGATCCCCAGAAATCAGGGTAACACTTTGATTGTGTGTTCTTGCGTGGAAGGGATTGGACTGGATTGTGATCTCTTCCAGCCCTATGATTCTATGATTCTGTGTCTTCCAACTTTACGTGCATTGCCTTGATTGTTCAAACACGTTTGTTTGTTTAAAGTATTTCTTTAAACACAAGGGCTCCTTAGCTGATGAGCAAATAAAAATCAATTAAAACATTTTTTTCTTCAAAAAAAAATTAAAAACACATTAAAAGCATTCTTTAAAAACTCCTAAAAGCAATCTAAAAAGAATCCAGTTTTGAAACAGCAGTTTCAAACACTGAATGCCCTGTGAAACTACACTGTTTTGGCTGCCCACCAGAAGCTTGAAATAGATGAGGCCAACCTAACTTCCTTGGGTAGGGAGTTCTACAATCAAGGCACTGCTACAGAGAAATCCCTGTTACATGTACCCACCAATTTAATTTCACAAAGTGTTGGGACACATAAAAGGGCCTCCTCTGAAGGTCTCAAATTTCTGGCCAGCTCATATGGGAGGATGCCATCTTTCAGATATCTCGGCCCCAAGTCATTTAGGGTTTTAGAGGTCAACAGCAGCACCTTGATTTAATCTCAGAAGCAAATTGGAAGCCTGGAGGCCTGATATTATATAGTCTGTAAAATGCACACTTGACTCTAGTCTGCCTGGTACAGTACCTGCAGCTTCTGAACAGTTTTCAAAGACAGCCCCATTGTAGAACATATTACAGTAGTCAAATTGAGAGATTACTAAGGCATGAACCACTGTGGCTAGATGTGCCTTGCCCAAGAAAGAGTGCAGCCGAAGCTGGGCAAAGGCACTCCCGGCCACTGCAGAAACCTGGCTTTCCAGAGCAGTGTGGATCCAAGAGCAGAGAGAGAACACCACCAACCAGAACAGGTTGACATTTCAATCCCAGGCTGGTTTTCACACTGACCAGCAGCACTTCCATCTTGTCTGGATTAAGCCTCAGTCTATTCATGTACATCCAGTCCTTTACTGCATCCAGATAACAATTCAGTACTACCACAGTTTCCTTGGCATCAGTTATAAAGGAGAGATAGAACTAGGTGTCATCAGCTTACTGATAACACCCAACCCCAAAGCTCCAGAAGAGCTCTCCCAGGGGCTTCACGTAGATGTTGAAAAGCATAGGGGACAGTATTGACCCCTGTGGAACCCCACAGGCTAATGGCCAAACTCTTCTGTCTCAGCTGTTTCCAGTTAACTTTAGCAATCAGTGCATGTTGCTGGGAAGGATAAGTACTGGTGGCAATGTTGTCTCATTTCAGAACGTTTTCTTTTCTTTTGACATCCATCATCATGACTTTGAAAAGATTTCCACCAGTTTGCAGAAGGCAATGAAAGGAGGTCCTCCCCCTCCCTGTTTCCTCTATTCCCACTAACGTGGATTGTTGGTCTGAATGAAAATTAGCTTTGCCAGTGAGTGAGGTGATTTGGGAAATGGGAGTTGTCTGTCAAAAAAGAATTGCATTCCTGAAGCTGATGATGCTGACATCTTGTCTCATTCACCTTCGGTCACTCAAGTGTGGACTTGATTGGGAATCTTCTGGTTACAGACCTGAATCAGTAATCCGAAGAGATATTCAAGCAGAACAAGGATTAGTGGGCTTGAAGGGATGGAGTGCTGGGACTTTTTAATTGGCATGGACAATGGCATCATTGGTTACTGGGATGTACAGAATATTTGCAGATGTTTTTGTCCTTTATGAAAAAAGGTCTACTGACATAATGAAATACAACTTTGAAAAACTGGAAATCATATTAAGATTTTTTTTTGTCCCCCTGTGCAGGAGAAAAGACAAGCTCTCCTTTTTTTTTCAAGATTTTCATATTTGTGCAAACAAAATAAAGCTCTTTCCTTACATTGTTAAGCAATGCACAGGCACAAGCAGCATAGATGTACAGCATGCAAAAAGAGGGTGAATTCAGATGGCAGAATTGTACCAAGTTGATACCACTTTAAGTGCTATAGGTCCATCCTTTTATGGGATCCATCCTGGAATACGTGTAAGGGATCTTGCCAGAATTCTGTTCAGGGAAATGGATTAAAGAATTCTAGGTAGTATCAGATACAGATCTCTGG
This sequence comes from Iguana delicatissima, assembly GCA_948472985.1. Taxonomy (NCBI): domain Eukaryota; kingdom Metazoa; phylum Chordata; class Lepidosauria; order Squamata; family Iguanidae; genus Iguana; species Iguana delicatissima. Next base: position 478,114 of record CAOKZL010000905.1, read on the forward strand.
ATTCCATAGGACAGATCCATGGCCCTTAAATCGGTATCAAACTGCTAATAACTGTGCAATATGGATACATTGTCGAACACCCCATCCAAGAGCATTATATAGTTCTCATTCAAGTGAAGACTCATAATGCCAAAAATTAGTCAAGCCATTTTGGCACAGGAGGAAAACAGAATCCCACAAACATTTCTCCACTCTCCCAACAGTATGCATTCCTGACCATGGAATCCAGGGTGGCTTATAACAAAACCAGAACAAGGTGAATCAAAAAAACCCAATGACATGTTAAACTCCTGCATTCCCAAAGGGCAAAACAAAGCACAAATGCATAGCATTTCATGCTTTTCTCTACTTTTGTTTCTTTTAGGGGTTTTCTCTGTAACACTTCCTCCCATAGGGCAATCCCAGAAACAGAATAGGAACAAGCCTGCTGTTACACAATGCCCCTTCCAGTCCAACTGGAGATACTAAGTGAGAGCCAGTGATTTAAATGTTAGATTAGGACTCTGGGAGACCAGGGTTGGAATCCCCATTTGGCCATGGCTGGATGACCTTGGGCAAGTCACACTCTCAGCCTCAGATGAAGGCAATGGCAAACCTCCTATGAGAAATATGGCCTGTTATGCTGGAGTTTATTTCCAGCCCTCTGAAGCCTGACTTTCACCCTTGAAAAGGACCTGGAAATTCCTCCAGCGTTTACTAATTCTTGCTGCCACCACCCACTGAATTCTGAATTAACTGAACAGTACAGTGGGCGCCTGCTCAGTGGATTACCAATCTCTATGCTAAGGACCTTCCTTCCCTCTTACCTTCCCCCTTCTGAGTGAGAGAAGTCCTATCTAGCGTGTGCCGAAGGATGGCGTGGGAATGGAGAGGAAACAGAGGTTTTACAGAAAAGCATTTATTCAAGGCATGCAAATAAACAAGACAATAACACACATGAGAGGCTCCCCCTTCCCAGGTACGCTTAAGTTACAAGTAGTTACAAAAACAGATACATTCTTTAGATCAGCCAGATCCAAAATAATAAACAGCCGTAACGCGACTAGATAACTGGTTCTAGTACTCACAGACGTTCATAGGCTTAGATGTTCTACGAGGAAAGAAGCCAAGAGGCGAGGCCAGGCCTACAGCCTGCCACTGGCACAGTGGTTGTTATCCCTCTCTTTGTTATCCCTCTCTTTGTTATCCCTTTGTTCTCTCTCTCCACATGGCCTCCCGAGAAGTTTTATAACTTCTGCCTGGAAGCATCTCCAAGCATCGAAGATGCTCACCTCTTTCCTTTTCTGATTGGTCAATTCTCACCCTGTGACCTATGATGCTGACTCACACTAAAACGTAACCTAATCCCAACACCTCATTAACCCTTGGTTTACCTGAAGAGGGAAGTATCCCTCTTTAGCTAAGTCTAGATAATGGGAAGCCCCATTATCACATGGCCCCAGAAAACTCTGTGATAGGTTTGCCTTAGGGCTGCCATAAGTCAGAAATGGCTAGGAGGCAAACAACAAGAAGCCAGATGTTCAAATCTATATCTTTTGTACGTACTTGTTTCATTCCTGAAGCATGTAACTCCCTCTACTGAGTGGAAGCTTGCAGTGTTACCCAGGAGAGCTCTTTGCTTCTTTTCATGATTATCAAAAGCAAAACAAATCATGGAGAACAATGAGAATGTGTTTAATTTGCATCACATTTAGAAAGCTGTAGTAGCTGTTTTTATTTTTCACAGAACTGGGAATGGCTTGGTACAGAAAATATATTTTTAAAAAGTTCGTAGCACAAACACATTTGCTCAGGCACCATCTTGCTACACAAAGGGTGAGCCACACTGTTGAGTCAAGGGGTCAAATTCCTCCCAGGACACGCCATAGGTTGCACTCCTCTACTGTTGCAAAGCATTTAAATGTGGTGGTGAAAGCCCATGATAGTTTCACTTTATGGTCTCCATAAGTCAGAAATGACTTGAAAGTGCATAACAACAACAACAACAAAGTAAGAGCTAGCATGGTGTAGTGGTTTGAGCATTGGAGACCAGAGTTTGATTCCCTACTTGGAGATGGAAATGGCCACTGTATGACCTTGAGCATGTCACATACTCTCAGCCCGAGAGAACCCTGTGATAGCTTCACCTTAGGGTCACCATAGCCTGGAAATGACTTGAAGGCACATGGCAACAGAATAGCAAGAACTAAGGAGACCAAGGAGAAGGAGACCAAGCTTCAGATTCTTGCTTTGCCATGAAAATCCAGTGAGTGACCTTGAGCAAGTCACACTTGGGCCATTTCCGCACTACATTGTTATAGTGCTTTTATTCCTCTTTCAACATCCTGTGGAATTATGGGGTTTGTAGTTTACTGAAACCAAAAAGCTCTGTGGCTGAGAATTCTAAATGCCCCTCCCTAAACTGCAAACCCCAAGATTGTCAATGTTGACGAAGGCAAAAGCTAAGCCATTCTGCAGCAAATCTTATCAAAAAAACCCTCTGATAGGATTGCCTTAGGGTTACCATAAATTGGAAATGACTTGAAGACGCACGACGACAAAACACTAGATTCTATCCCCACCCTACCCACTGCCCCAAGATTTGGCTGACAGTTATGAAGAATAGCAGAGCCTGAAGATGTCTCATAATTACTGAAACACCTCTTTTACTGGTCTGCCGGGTACATCTGCAGGTTTTTGGGGTTCTTTTAAATCTTTCTAGTCAATCCCTCATCCAAGATAAAATTATAACCCCTTGTATGGAAACAATTTTCAGTCAACACTTTTGAAAAGAATATTTCCTAGCATTGCCCTCACAGATAAGAACTCTGCCCCCCATATGAAAATATCTATCAGTCTCTAAGCTTCCAGCATTGCAGTAAGTTAAAACATCCATTGAGCTCTGGGAAATACAGTTTCGCCATCCAAAGAAATGGGCCAGGCAAAGTGACCCAAGTGGCGTCAGTAGAGTTGGTGTCATCCACTGTGGAAACTCATGGTGTCCCCTTGCTCCATTGGGCCTCCTCCCATACCAGACCACACAGAATCTTATTACTTTTTTGTACTAATGTTATTTGTAAATTGTGTTATTCAGTGTGTTATCACTGAAGGTAATGACAATAGTAGTAACATGAACAAGTAGGAATACTAAAATTACACATTAAAATTATACATTTACACATTTAAATTACAACAGGAAAGGCACAACCCTAAATGCATTTACATTTACATAGTTTCATATGGTTAAAGTGCAAATTCAGTAAGAAAACTAAAGAATTTGAAGTTAAAAGAAAAGTTTAAAAAGAGCAGGACTGCACCGGGGTGTGATGAAGGGGTGGCTGGCCCGGCTCTGCTTGTTGCCGTCGTCTCACGAGGTTGGGTGTCATCCTTCTCTGGGGCTGTAACCCAGTGCAGTCGCACCTCTCACGCCCCTCCACCAGCAACTGGAGGAAAAATTCTTGGAGGGGGGCAGAATTCTTGTTTGAGGGGACAGTGCCTCTATTTTGCCCCTCTAGCAGCTACATCCCTGGCTTTTCCTGCGACAGAGACGTAGGCCATTTCCACATTAGACTGTTATAGTGCTATTATTCCACTTTCAAAATCCTATGGAATCTTGGGGTTTGCAGTTTAACTGCAACTAAATGGCAAACTCAAGGATTCCACAGGATGTTGAAAGTGGAATAATAGCACTATAGTAGTCTAGTGCGGAAATGGCACTAGCAATGCCTACACTGAAAAGCAGTTAGCTTTCTTGGCTTCTGCAAAAGGTTAAAGTGTATCCAGTTCTCTCCTGATTCACTGTGTAGCTAAATCTCATTATTAGGTCCAGCAGAGAATTCGTAAAAAAGTGAGGAAGCTTTTGAATCTGTGGCTACCCATTGGTGCCAGCGATGAATTTCCTCTTTATAAAAAAATAGTACTTTCAAAGGAAGGAACTTCCTTGGCATAGCAGCAGGGGAGGAAAGGGTTAGATTCACCTGTGCAGCAGCTCTGTTCCTATTAATCATTAAGCTCTCCTAGCTTCTGCTATCAGCATCCAGAGAATCCTGCACTGAAAGTAAGGACACATTTGGTATCATATCTAGTTTGGCCCTGCCTCTTTATGTACGCATTCCAACTGTCCCAGTTTGGCAGGGGCAGTTCTAGTTAATCACCTATGGTCCCACTTTTTCAGATGCATTTACGCTATCCTCATTTCTCTCTTCTCCTCCCACTTTTCCCCTTCCTTCTTGGCTTGCTTCAATTGCTGCAAGTTGAGATCAAAGTGCAAAAGTATTAATCAAGCAAAAGAGAAAGAAGAGGAGAGGATGAGGGGAGGCAAAAGCAAACTGCTGCAGCCTCCCTTAGCTTGTGTGTTCTTCCTTATCAATAACTTTTGCCATCTTTTGCCATCAATAACTTTTGCCATTTGGTGCCGCTTGGCCACACATCTCCCAGTTTTCATGAGTGAAATGTTAGAATTTATGGCCCTTACTGCACTACGCTGGGATCCCACATTCCCAGGATGGGGTTTCGGTGTGGAGATGGCCTATGGTTTATTTATATGCATGCACATTAGATAAAATGCACTCATCCCTTCATTCAGAGGTTTGTGAGAAATAGCTGAAAAGACTCATAAAACAATTTATCACAGGATCGGCCGAAGCACTAATGTTTATTAAAAGTACATTTCTGCAGAAGCGGGTGTTCCCCAGAGAGAAGGACACACCCCAGAGCTTAATACAAATTATTTTTATTACCTGTTCCGTCCCCTGGGATCCCATTGGATAGGACCCCAAAAGTTACAGCCAGCAGGTTCGCCTAAGTCCTGCCTCAGTTTACATTTCCCCTTCCCCACTATTTAGCACCCACTACTCTTATTTACAGTTTTCCTTAAAAGGAATGATCATGAGCTGCCCATGACTTCCCCTCGTGTATCTTTATTTCTCATGTTACATTCAAGGTGTCTCATTTGCTTGTGCTGGCCGTGTGCTCTCCCTGAGCTCACAGCCTAATTGTCAGCTAATTGTTTGTTAGTTAGTCAGTTAACTGTCAATCAAACTAGGGAGAGTTAATCAAGCTAGGGGGAGGAGCCAGCTAGGGGAAGGAGGCTTTATTAGGAACTCCCAGCGGCGCGCACCATAGGCGTGCGCACTTTCATTCATGTACTTCACTCCTTCAAGTTCAACCATTCAAGTTTAGGAATAACCAATCCTTATAGCGACTGAACAAATTTAATAAGAGTTGAACCGAGCTTGGCAGTTAGCTGAGCAGACATAGCTTATACAGCTCAATTTGAGAAAGAAGGCCTAGGTTTGTTTTTTGTTTTTTTTAACAACTATTCTCTGTATTATCAAGTATGGAAGGTGAGGGAGCTGCTGCTGTCACCTGTAGCACTTGTGGCATGTTCCTTTTCTTGCCACAAGATGTTTTCGGGTACACCTGCAGCAAGTGCAAGCTGGTCACCTTCTTGGAGGACAAGGTTCGGCACCTGGAGGTCAAGGTTTCTATTCTTCGTCTTATTAGGGAAGATGAGGACTTCTTGGATAAGGCAGAGAGGACCTTCCTGAAGACCAGATATGCAGAGGAGCTGCCAGATGAAGAAATCAGTTTCATGAGCCAGGAAAGCGATGCTTGGAGGAATGTCACACGGAGAAGTAGAAGGGCCAGGAAGGAAACAGAGACTCTCAAACTACAGAATCGCTTCAACATTCTTGGTGCTATGAAAGATGAGGAACACCAAAAGGAGGGAACAGAACATCAGCAGGAAGGAATCCAACTTCGGCAACTGGAACTTGAACACCAAAAGGACAGCATTCAACATCGGGAAGACCAGCACTCCCGGCCTCAACACAATGCCCAGGCAATCCTGGAAGAATCTGCTTGTTGAAGAACCCTGGACAGGCCTCAGAGGAGGCGAGTTCTGGTGGTTGGGGACTCCTTGCTCAGAGGAACCGAACCGGCAGTTTGCAAACCGAACAAGCTCAATCGAGAGGTCTGCTGTCTTCCTGGGGCCAGGATCAACCACGTAACAGAGAGGCTAGCCAGGTTGGTCAAGCCCACTGACTGTAGGCCCCTCGTTTTGGTTCACGTTGGAACCAATGACACGGTGAAGCGCAGCTTTCACCACATCACAAAGGACTACGAGCTTATGGGGAGAAAGCTTAAGGACCTTGGTGCGCAGGTGGTCATTTCATCAATCCTCCCTGTTCAAGGATATGGTGCACGAAGGGAAAGGACAATAGTAGAGGTCAACAACTGGCTCTGCACATTTTGCCACCGGCAACAGTTTGGCTTTTTGGATCATGGCTTGAAATTCCAGGAACATGGGCTTCTGGCAAGGGATGGGCTGCACCTCACGAAACTTGGCAGGAACGTTTTTGCAAACAGTCTCACAAGGAGGATTAGGAGGTCTTTAAACTAAGTACAGCTGGAGAGGGAGACAAGATTATCCAGGACAAGGACTCGGCAAGTGCAGGGAAAAAAGGCCCAAATGATATTGGCCAAGTAGGAATAGCATCCAATCGTGGGAGGGGTGGAAACAATGCTATGGGACTTGCAGGAAGGGCACGGGGACTTAAGTGTCTCTACACTAATGCACGGAGTATGGGAAACAAACAAGATGAATTTGAACTCCTAGTACAACAAAATAAATACGATTTGATAGGCATCACTGAGACCTGGTGGGATGAGTCTCACGATTGGAATGTAGGAATAGAGGGGTATAGCCTATTTTGTAGAAATAGACCAAATAAGAAAGGAGGAGGAGTAGCCTTATATGTCAAGGATGTTTTCACCTGTGAAGAGATCCATGACTTGAACACCAGAAGTCAGGTCGAGAGCATCTGGGTAAGAATTAAGGGAGCGAGAAACAATAGGGATATTATAGTGGGGGTTTACTACAGACCTCCAAGCCAGACTGAGGACCTCGATGGCGCTTTCCTAGACCAAATGACTGCACATTCAAAAAGGAGAGATACAGTAATAATGGGAGATTTCAACTTCCTGGATATATGTTGGCAGTCAAACTCTGCAAAGGTGGCAAGGTCCAGCAATTTCTTGCTTGTCTTGCAGACAATTTCATGGTCCAGAAGGTGGAAGAGGCGACAAGGGGATCAAATATTCTGGATCTGATCCTGACCAACAGGGAAGACCTTGTTAATGACGTAGAACTGGTTGGATCTTTAGGAGAGAGTGACCACGCCCTATTAGAATTTGGCATTCAGTGGGGAAGAGAAGACAAGTGTAGCCAGGCACTCGTCTTAGATTTTAAAAAAGCAGACTTCTGTAAACTGAAGGCGCTGCTGGCTGAAATCCCGTGGTCAAGAATAGTCAATGAGAAAGGAGTTCAGGATGCATGGGAGTTCTTTAAAAGGGAGGTACTGAAGGCACAGGCTAAAACTGTGTCATTAAGGAGGAAAAATGGCAGGCATCTGAAGAAACCGGAATGGTTGACTAAAGAACTCTCAGCTGAGCTAAGTGTTAAGAAAAACATGTACAGGAAATGGAAGAAGGGGGAAATCACCAAAGAAGATTATAAGCAAGTAGCCAGGAGATGTAGGGAGAAGGTCAGAAAGGCTAAAGCACAGAACGAACTTAGGCTGGTCAGAGACATTAAAAACAATAAAAAGGGCTTTTTTAAATACATCCGCAGCAAAAGGAAAAAGAAGGAGACGATAGGGTCACTGCGCAGGGAAGATGGTGAATTAATAACAGGAGGAAGAAAAAAGGCAGAACTCCTCAACACCTTCTTCGCCTCAGTTTTTTTCCGAAAGGATAAAAACACTCAACCTGGCGGTTGGGGAGCAGGTGAGGAAGTGGGGGAAATGCAGCACATAATAGGTAGAGAGGTGGTACAGGAATACCTGGCCACACTGGATGAATTCAAGTCTCCAGGGCCAGATGAATTGCATCCTAGGATTTTAAAAGAACTAGCAGAGGTCATTGCGGAACCTCTTGCTATAATCTTTGAAAACTCTTGGCGGACCGGAGAAGTCCCGGCAGACTGGAGGAGGGCAAATGTTGTCCCCATCTTCAAGAAGGGAAAAAAGAGGACCCAAATAATTATCGCCCAGTCAGCCTGACATCAGTACCTGGAAAGATCCTGGAGCGGATCATCAAACAGTCAGTTTCTAATTACTTAGAAAACAATGCCGTAATTACGAAAAGTCAACATGGATTTCTCAAAAATAGGTCATGCCAGACTAATCTTATCTCTTTTTATGATAGAGTTACTTGCTTGATAGATGAAGGGAATGCCGTGGACGTAGTATATCTTGATTTCAATAAGGTCTTTGACAGAGTTCCCCATGACATTCTTGCAAAGAAGCTAGTAAGATGTGGGCTGGACAGGGCTACTGTCAGGTGGATTTGTAACTGGTTGACTGACCGTACCCAAAGAGTGGTCGCCAATGGCAGATTCTCATCCTGGAGAGAAGTGACTAGTGGGGTGCCACAGGGTTCTGTCTTGGGGCCGGTGCTGTTCAATATCTTCATTAATGACTTGGATGAAGGAATAGAGGGCACGCTGATCAAATTTGCAGATGACACCAAATTGGGAGGGGTTGCTAATACGCCTGATGACAGGATCAAAATTCAAAAGGACCTGGACAGATTGGAGAGCTGGGCCAAGGCTAACAAAATGAATTTCAACAGAGAGAAATGTAAGGTCCTACACTTAGGCAGAAGAAATGGTATGCAGAAATATAGGATGGGGGACACGTGGCTGGCTAACAGTACGTGTGAAAGGGACCTAGGAGTCTTAATAGACTACAAGCTGAACATGAATCAGCAGTGTGATGCGGCAGCCAAGAAAGCCAACACAATTCTTGGTTGCATCAATAGGAGTATGATATCTAGATCGAGGGAGGTATTGGTACCACTTTATTCTGCTTTGATTAGACCTCATCTTGAATACTGGGCACCCCAATTCAAGAAGGATATGGATAAGCTGGAACAGGTCCAGAGGAGGGCAACCAAAATGGTGAGGGGCCTGAAAGCCATGCCCTATGAGGACAGACTTAGAGAGCTGGGTATGTTTAGTCTGCAGAAGAGAAGGTTGAGAGGGGACATGATAGCCATGTTTAAATATTTGAAGGGGTGTCATGTCGAGGAGGGAGTGGGCTTGTTTTCTCCTGCTCTTGAGACCAGGACAAGGAGCAATGGATGCAAGCTGCAGGAGGGGAGATTCCGCCTGAACCTCAGGAAGAATTTCCTGACGGTCAGGGCTGTCCGGCAGTGGAACGTGCTGCCACGGAGTGTGGTGGAGTCTCCTTCGTTGGAGGTTTTTAAGTGGAGGCTGGATGGCCACTTGTCGGGAGTGCTTTGAGGGTTTTCCTGCATGGCAGGGGGTTGGACTGGATGGCCCTTGTGGTCTCTTCCAACTCTACATTTCTATGATTCTATGATTCTATGATTAGCAATTTCAAAGTACCCCTTTGTGTTCTGGTATTCCTATCAATCAGTTTACTCCTTACAGACAGCTTTGTCCTGTCTGGTATGTTGTTATCAACAAGGTCTGAAACACACCAGCTACCCTAAAGATCCAAGGTCTTTGAGGCCCTCTTTGGTTCTCTTACAATTTCTGGAAAGCAGCTTACTGTAGACATAGTGTGTTGCAGAGGCCAAAATACAAAATATACTGGAATCTATGTGTATATATATCGAAAATATGTGTTATGCAAATAAGCTAAAATACATGCTACTAATACACGCTATTAATACTGTATACCAAGTGCAGAAGCTAAAATATATGTTATTTCTCTCAGGTTTTATCTTCTTGAATAGGCATATAGAGCCTTCAACCTATAACGCTTCATAAATTATATGGATCACTAAGGTTACTTTCATTGTCCCACCCCTCGGCTCTGCTATCCGGAGCTACTGCCTCAAGGTGTGTAAAGTAGCACTTCCCCTTGTGATTCTATAGCTAGCTTTCCAGTTCATCTATCACTGACTCTATCAGGCTGAGAACCCCCCTCTTCTTATTCCAACTACCATTGCTCTGGTTTTGGGGAAAGAGCAACCAGACGCAGCACTATCGTGCCTTGGCCCAAACAGCTGGCGGGAGGCCATTCCTCCAGGAATCTGCTCCAGTAAGCTGCTCTGGGCCAAAATGTTAAAAGCAAAGAGCTTGGTATGCCTCTTGGGCAAATAAGCAGAACATCTGACAATCACAATATGCAGTCTTGCCAGACTAATCTTATTTCTTTCTTTGACATAAGCCATTTCCACAATAGCCTGTTATAGTGCTATTATTCCACTCCAATATCCTACGGAATCCTGGGATTTGCAGTTTAGGGAGGGGCAGAAGGGCCCATAATTACAACCTTAGTAGATTAGAGGAATACTGTGGGTGTAATGTATCTTAATTTCAGTAGGGCTCTTCACAAGGTCTCCATGATATTGCAAAAAAACTGGTAAAATACAGGATACATATGCACTCATACATTCAAGGCTGCATTAACAGAAATGCAGTGTTCAGATCAAGGGAAGCAATACTATCATTCTACTCTGCTTTGGTCAGACGCCACCTGACACATGTGTCCACCACAGTCTGAGAAAGATATCAACTGGCTGGAACATTGCCAGACGAAGCTGACCAAGACGGTCGAGGCTCTCAAAACCAAGCCCTATTAAGAGCTGTTGAAGAAGCCAAGATAAGAAAAAATGGAGGAGTCCCAAAGTGCTGCTGCTTTGTAGTGACTCAGGGGGACTAGGGGTTAGCTGACTTGGGAAGACCCTCTGGTGTTCTTGCTGCTTCTGCTAAGCCAGGCCTCAAGCCTCCCATTGCAACATTTTGTAAGGACCTGAGGTCTTCACCACAGCCACTTCCCACATTGAGGCCAATTCTGGCATTTGTAGTTTATTGAGGCCAAAGAGCTCTCTGGCTGAGAATTCTATATGTCCCTCTCTAAACTGCAAATCCTAGAGTTGAAAGTGGAATAATAGCACTATGACAGTGTAGTGCAGCAATGGCCTATGTGATGGGTTTTGTCAAACGACATCATGCTGTGTTTGAGGGGACATCACTGAGGTCATTCAGAAGAAGGCTTGCAGCTAGTCCCATCAGATGAAATAGCAGTGTTGGCAAAGGATGCTGAGGGCAGTGGCACAAAAAAAATAGAGAAATGTTGTCAAGAAGCAGCAGCAGCTCAGAAAACAAAAGAGTATCAAACACCACTGAGGCCATTCGCTAATTCTGAGATGCATATCACAGTGAGAAAATATTCAATGCAACATGAATTGAGTTTATAGGAAGAAGGTGATTCAGTATAATGCAGTTTATAAGACTGTAGCAAGCTGATCTTCCTTCCTCAATTTAGCTTGATTCTCCACTCTGCAGGCCTTGCATGAAATTGGCAATGCTGCCATTGCTTTCCACATGCTAGAATGAAATACTGGAATCAGTCTGTAGAAACAGAATCAGTCTGGAAGCAACAAGTGCCCCTGATACCCACTGACATGTGCTATTGATTTGAGAGTGCAATAAATTACCTTACAGATTGGGTTATAGATTATATATTAGAGTACCCACAGAAGTAACGGCAATTTTACTGGCTTCTTGCAAAGAACAGATTACTTACCACAAGGCAGGAACAGACTTCTTGCAAACAGCTAGTAGAGCATCAGTTTGATATAATGGGAGCAGGGGAATGGATTTACCAGTGTGAAAAGCTGGGAGAAAAAAGAATTTGGCAAACCATCTCAATAGATAAATTAACAGAATGAAGAATTTTGCATTGGAATGTCACACTCTGTCATGTTTCAGTCACAGCTGAAAATGAATCTGGGGGAAAAGAGTGAAATCTGAATTCACAAATGGGAAAAACTTCATAAAGAATACTTAAAAAAAAGCAGCATTTATGCAGTCTTATCCCCACATGTTTTCAATATATCTGCACATGCTTGTATTATGTGAACAAGATTCTGTACTCAGTTATAACACAGCAGGCTAACTATTGTTTATCTCTATTGGCCTATTCTCATTCATTTGACTCACTGACATTTACTTCTATTGGCCTGTTGTCACGAACATATTACTAATTTCATCCATGAAAGAAAGAAATGTGAAGAACCTACAGCAAGCCATGCTTTTGCTGGGAATTACTGATAAAGAGTTGGGTGGTAAATATGGATTACTCCTTTGATACAAGGTAACAGCTGCAAGAATGCTGTTTGCCCAGACTTGAAAATGGAATTAGTCTGTTTGTATCTCTGAACTAAAATTAATAAATACTAAATCATAAAAAAGAATATATCGCTAAAAAATGATGGACTTCTGTGCTGATAGTTTAGAGCAAGAAGAGTTCATCAAATCACAGTTTTCACATATAGAACTGAAAAGAAGATATTAATCTGGAGGTGTTTGGGAGGTTCTTGGAATAAAATATGGTCCAAGGTGTACTGGAGGTTGAACCGAAGACACTACTCATTTAGAGAAGGGGTCATTTTCTTGAAGCTATGTCTATAATAGACTTCACTTCATTCTTCCACTTCAGATTAATCACCATGCTGAACTTTATTTTATAGCCTTTATATCCCTTCTTTACAGCTGGAAAGTCTTTCAGATAGCTTATATACAAGACAAGAGTTTCTGCCTTCAGGCTTACAATCTAAGAAGACATGACACAAAAGGAAAAGATGAGGGAGAAGGAAAAGGAAAAAAAAAATACTGGTTATTAGCTCTGAGTTCTTTATTCCAACAAAAGTTTGAAATGGAGCTCAGTCAGTAAACCTACAAAGCTAAAGTTTAAACTTGATAAACTTTGGTGCAACTACAATTCTGAAGTTGGTTTCTAGTTTCTATTGGCAGAAAATCTTTCGTGTGGGCATCATCTGCACAACCAGTTGTTAACTTGCAGTACTTCTCTTTCTTTGTGTCCTTTGACCTTCAACAGGAAGGACTAATGAGAGCCTCTATTCCAGTGGTTCTCAACCTGTGGGTCCCCAGATGTTTGTGCACTTCAGCTCCCAGAAGCCCTGAGCATTGACCATAGTGGCTGGGGCTTCTGGGAGCTGAAGTCTACAAACATCTGGGGACCCACAGGTTGAGAACCACTGCTCTATTCACTTGCAATACACTCAAGGGAATGTCTGAAAATATCGTTTGTTCTCCTATCAGAAGGAAGGGGTTCTGTCACCTTCATAGGTGACAAAAAAAAAAAATCAGTGGATTTTGTCACTTTCATAGTGTGTTTCTCACATATTTGATCTTTACACCAGAAAGACAGCAATATACCTCTTGAGATGTCCTCTCAGATTCTCACATGGTGGCTTCTGTCTCACACCCTCCAACATGTCAGAGATGAAAATTGGAATACATGTGGCCAAGCAATATCAGAATGTGGTCAAGATGGCAAAAATTATTAATGAGGAAAAACACACAAGCCAGGAGAGGCTGCAGCAGTTTGCTTTTGCCAGATCCTACTGGGAAGGCCAAGATTCTACCTCCTCTCCTCTTCCCCTGTTGAATTATTTGAGTACAAACTACTTTTGCATTTTTAATTAATTTTGCAGCAACTAAAGTAAGTGGGAGGCAGAGCAAAAAACTGGGACATGTTAAAAGAATCTGGAAAAGCAGGATGGCAGACAATTAACTGGGAATGCTTCTGCAAAATCAAGACAGTTGGAAGGGTGCGTGCTGTCTTCCTCAGTAGGGAGTTACTTAACAGCCATCACATTTCTCTTCTTCCTCTGGGAAATGGTGGAGGGTGGTGGTGGTTTCCATTCACAGAACTCCTGAAGGCTACATCCATGCTTTCTGAGGCCTCCAAAATGAGCACAAAAAGAAAGCAACGATTTTGATGACAGAGGACTTTTAAAACTGGCAACTTATGTTCCCCCAGCTCCTCTAGTTTCCAGTGAAAATTGTCTGGCTGGCCTTAATGGTACATCAGGTCCTGCTGTTAATTACAGTTTATGGTAATGGAAATAAATTCCTTCACTTAACCCAAGTCTTTTTTTAAAAAGGTGCAGGTAAGAGAGATTGCTGTCTCGTGGACTGTACAGTAGTAATTACACAATAAATATACAGGCAGATTAATTAACCTATGTCCCTTTCTAGGTTCACAACTAGGCTGTTTGAAAATAATCTTCCTGATCTGGTCTTCTCAGTTTGGTGAATGTACGGTAAGCTTATTGCAATGGGATAGCCACTGATGGTTTAACATCACGAGGTCCTTGGACTCCATTGGTGAATAGGCAAATTAATTTCCTATGAGTTTTCTAATTCCGCTTTCATACTCTTCTCCAACAGAAATGTGATTCTGTTCTAAGAATGGACAAGGAAGGCCATGGAATTAAAAATAGTATTGAAATCAGACATGTCTTCTTTACTTCTGTTTGTGAGGTCATCTGGCCTTCATGCACTAGGCCTCTATCAGAGAACTTTAGTTACCTTACCAAACTACAAATCCCAGAATTTTGCAGGATGGAGTCATGACAATTGAAGTGGTATCAATATGATGTGAACAAGTAAAGTGAAAGAGTGCATACTTTCTTTCTTTTCTTCAGGTCTTTGGGAAGGATGATGAGCCATACAGTCATTGATGCTGTGTTTATGGCCTCAGGCCCTACAACCTGAATCAGACATTCAGGAGGTCCCAATCAGGCCCTTTGAAAAAGCCACACTCCCCATCATTGTTTGGTGGTTTCTGGGTGGGTGGGGGCTTTCCTCAAAGAAGAATGAAACACCTCTTGTTCGGCTTAGCTACTGTTAGTAAAGGCTTTAAACTAAAAATAAAATTTTTGGTCCCATCTTTTTGCCTTATGGCATCGCTGTTACTGGAATGTACTGACTCCCAAAATATCTCTAAGAGAAAGTTTGGCCTTTTGGCTAAAAGAAGCTCCTTGCCTTGTCCAATTTAATTTATATCCCACCTTTTTCCTGGCACGCAACCCAAGATGACTTTCAACAACTTAAAACAAAGTACAGCTAAAAATATGAGCATTTTGTCCTTTTACCCCTGGGCCTCCCAAATTAGAAAGGTGGGCAAGATGAGTTAAAAATGCCCAAGGTCTCAACAAAAAAGTGTTGGTGAAATGATAAAGGAGGGCAGACTCAAACAGCATACCACCACCAAAAATTCCTTTCTAGGGGCAAGGCAGCAAAGACTCCAAACCTTCCAAATGTTCCAATTTGAGAAGGACAGTCCTGATTAATCCACTGCCTTCTGACTTTTCAGTTGCTTTTACAATGTCCAGGTTTCTCTGTCTTCCTACTTTCCACTTTTGTCCTCAGCTTACCTCAGTTGCTGCAAACTGAGCTCAAAGTGCAAAAGGAGTTTGTTCTCAATTAACTCAGCAAGAAGAAAAAAAAGGGAGTAGAATGATTAATAAATGAATTAATGAATGAATAGATTTATTTTGCTCATAGACCAGAATGTGGTGGAATCTTGCCCTTCCCACTAGGCTCAGGCAAAAGCAAATTGACACAGCCTCTCCTAGCTTTTGTATTTGTCTTCCTTAAAAATTTTGCTATCTTGACTGTCCTCTGATGCTGCTTGGCCATATGTGTCCCGGTTTTCATCCGTGAAATACTGGAAGGTATGAGTTCGCGCACTAAAGGGCTCAAAATCAGGACAGAAAAGTGTGGGAGCAGGCAGACTGCCAGGCCTATTCTAGTGTTGTCACCTTTAAAAAATAATGATCTTTGCCTTTAAAGCTCAACAGCAGGTGAAAATTGATGGAACGCTTATCTCCTCCCTATGCCTCCATGGCAGGGCAAAACGTCATCCGCACAGGATCTCTGTCTATAAGCAGAGCATCAATCTTTGAAACCGCTCATGAGAAAATGCCTTTCCGAAGATATTCTTTGCAAGCTCGAATTCAAGAGAGAAGAAGGGGCAGAAGGGGAGGAGTAAGTAGCAATTGCTGAAGTCTCTTGGCAAATTGGACTTTTAAAAATGCTCTGGCTTCAGGTGACTTACAATCAAATTGCATGAACTGGTGTCCAGTGTACTACAAAATAAGCCAGGAAGAATATATCTTCATGCTGGACAGAGAGTAATTTCACCTTATGCTTCAGATAGATCACTGCAAAGATCTATATATGGTCCCATGTAGCTTTGTTGACTGATGAACTAGGGAGCTTCTTGGACGGTGTGAGACCTGTAGCTACCGCAGTGGTTTGATTGCCTCTGGTTTACAGCTTTGACCCTGTGTTAATATAATTTTCAGCCAACAGGAAGAAGTTTAGAAGAGGAGAAGGCAAAAATCGAGTCCTAACAGAGGAAAAGTTAAAATGAAACAAGTTTGCTTTTGAGACATGGAGATGGAGTCGGGTTACAGGATATCCTTTATGACAAGATATGTCCCTTATTAGAGAGCCAGGGTTGTAGGATTGGTAGGTATTCCTTGTTTGAAGGTTGGAAAGCTTGTCCCTTATAGGTCTGGCAGGTGTCTCTCAGAGGTGGTGTTGTTGCCGAGTGCCTTCAAAATGTTTCTGACATGCGGTAAACCTAAGGTGAATCTATCACAATATTTTCTGGGGCTGAGAGTATGTGATGTGCCCAAGGTCATCCAGGGACTTTCCATAGCTGAGCATGGAATTGAAACCCCTGGTCTCCAGGTTCATAGTCTAATGCTCAAACACTACACCATGCTGGCTCTCTGTCCTTTATAAGGGATGTCTTTTATTTGAGGGCTGGAAAGCTTTTCCTTTTATATAGATTGAAGGAGGTAAAACAAACAAGCAAGCATATTTTGGGGTATGGGCCCTTCATAAAGACAGAAATGTGTGCATCATGTAATTTAGGAATGTAAGCAATACGTTAATTTTACAGAGAAATACATGGCTAAGTGAACTACTGCAATAAGTGCTTTCATTTGGGATTTAGGTAGAACACAAACTTATTAATAGGTCCTCTTGATCTGTCAACCCAGCATGTCATGGATTTCAAAAGTCTCTGGTTGCTGCTTTGAAAACCTGGCAACACTAAGGTAGAGAAGGGATGGAATAGGTAAGGGTATGAGATATTAGTCCAACATTTAGTTCTTGTTGTAGTCATCAAACCACAAGGGGAGCTCTTAGGCAAGGTAATTTTTCTCTTTGTCCATCCCCATCCCAACATCTGCACCCTGGGAGATAATCAAAGTGGCCAGTCTTTATGGGCTGTTTTAAGGATAGCTGGTGTAATTAATGCAAGCAAAATGTTCTACAGTATTCAAGCAGCACAATGTATGCTTAATGCATTTCTTAGAGAATGATACTGACATTTGCAATTGTCTGATCAGTACGTGAATTTGTCCAGTTCTTAATGTTTGGAAATATTGTTTGTTTGGTTGTTCGTTGTTGTTGGACCTTAGCTTGTATCGGGCTCTGAATCATTGAGTCTCAAGGCATCTGGCTGTAAGCTCAGCAAGAAGCAAGTGTGGAATTCAGCTGGCTGGGAGAGGCTATGAGAGCTGAAGTCCAACACCTCTGGACGACATCAGGTTGGGAAAGGAGACTCAGACAAAGGATTGCAGAATTGGTGGCTCTCCAGATGTTTTTGGATTGCAACTCCCATCATCCCTCAATATTGGCTGTATTGGCTATGGACGGTGAGAACTGCAGTCCAAAAACCTCTGAATGGTCACACATTCTCCACCTTGATTTACATCTATTCCTTTGTTGTTATTGTTGTGTGCGTTCAAAATATTTCCAACTTAAGACAATCTTATTGTAGGGTTTTGTTGGCAAGATTGACTAACAGGAGGTTTACCACTGCCTTCGTCTGCTGCTAAGAGAGCATGACTTGCCCAAGGTCATGCAGTGGATTTCCATGGCCAAGCAGGGTATATATATTCAGCATGATAGAGATGACAGATAAATGATATTTGTATAAGTTTTAAGTCAAAGATGGGAAATATATCACACTTCAGATGCTGTTGTAAGGACCCGCGTCTGGCTAGCAGTAATGGTATGGTTTGGATGGGAACCATATCTAACTGGCATCATGATTAACTGGCAATATGCTTTAATTGGCTCTGATATCAAAATCAAACCTGAAAAGTGACTGAGAGGTCGAACTGTCTGAGGGAGAACTCTGACTGTGAATGTGAGAAAGAGAGGCTGGTCAACCTAAACACCCTCCAGATAAGACTAATTCATTTGTCAGGCAAACGATCACTGTTTCTGTGGACAATGAACCTAAAGTAGAAGCTGGAGTTTCCCAGAGAATGCAGTTGTGAGAAGCCCACCAGGACACTGATTGACAGATAGCCATCCCCTGTGCACCTGGACTCCTTCCTCTTTTCTTATAGCACCCACAATACACAGCTATTACGACACATGTTATGTCTTTGTCACCCAAACACTGCGAACATTAGTGGGTTGATACTCAATTGTATGCACCACAACTCCCATTGTTCCACACCTGGAGCTGCACGTATCTTCCACCACCACTGGTTATGTTTTGGGTACAAAGGTCCCTGATTCCAGGATGCCCAGTACAGTCTCTCAAAGGTCTACACGTCACTCTGTCTACTTGGCTGCTGAATAAGAACTGTCCTTAGGTTCTACTTAAGCCAAGCCATATTTCAGCTCTTCACCACTCTTCTGGACTGGTAATTAATAACCCCAAACCCTCAGCCTTTCTATCCATAATTTTTCCTCCCTTTATCCTTCAGTTAGGTCTCATGTGAATGTTTGACTGTTTGTATCTTGTGTGCATGTGAGAGTGAATTCCCCTCAATAAAACACATTTTTAGTTTACTTTTAAATCTCTGGCTGGTTCTTTTCCTGCATGAGTCCATAAACATTGGTAGAAAGGTCTCACTAAGTTGCCCCCCTCCTGTTAGCCTCCTGATTTTGAGCTAATTAATTGTCCAATTTTGCAAGGAGGTACTAGCAACACAGGGTGGTCCTCGTGGCACCTACATTTTGGAGTAATCAACTGCAGCTTTCATCCTTTCCCACTATTGAGTATGCTGGCTAGGGCAGATACATGTTGTTGCCCAGGATTTGCAGAGCCACATGATGTGTGTGTGTGTGTGTATGTGTGTGTTCCTTCAAGTTCTTTGTCAATTTATGGCAATCCCATGAATTTTGTAGGGTTTTCTTAGGCAAGGAATACTCAGAGGTGGTTTTGCCAATTCCTTACTCTGAAATATAGCCTACAGTACCTGGTGTTCATTGGTGGTCTCCCACCCAAGTGCTATCCCTGTCTTAAAGGTTCCAGTACATTCCAAAAGAGGGAGGCAGGGAGATTTAAACAAAATACTAATCATAAAACATCATCATCAACAACAAAAAGCCTACAGCCGATGAGCGCAACAACGTCAAACATAATAGAAAAGTTAATGAGAATTTTCAGTCACACAAAGTCCCTAACAAAGATCTTGACAGAATCAGTCTATGATGTTTTTCCACTGGGATTTCTACTGAACTGGAGGAATACCTATATGTTATTTACAGTCATAATGAAGGGGTGTCATGTTTAAAACAAGATAACATGGCTTTGCATTTCTCATTACCTGAACTTGTGTTGATTTTTCCATCATTGCAAGACTGCAGAGCCTTCTCCATTGTTTAACTGATTTTTTTAAAAAAATAATTTCTTGAGCTAAACATTAGTTTAAAACAGTTTAAAACACATTAAAACCTATTACAGGTTAAGAATCAGCACACCTGTTGCACCACCACAACCAGTTAAAAGCCGAAGGCCAGTTTAAATAAGAAAGTTTTTCCCTGCCAGAAAAAAAAAGAGCAGGGATGGGGCCAAGGGAGACTCCCTTGGCAGAGAGTTCCATAGCTTGGGAGCAGCCACCAAGAAGGTGCTCTCCCAAGTCCTCACCAGATGTATCTGTTATTGAGACCTAGAGAAAGCCCTCCCCTGAAGATCTTAAAACTCAGGCAGGCTCATATATATAAATACAATCTTTCAGATAGTTCAACATTCCAATGAAACAAAATTCTGAAAACATTTCTGCAAGTAATGCTTGCAGGAAACATCCCCCTCTGTCATCCCTCATGTCACTTGATGAGCATCATTTTGAAGAGAAGAGCCTCCTTTATGCAAAAGGCCTTGCTGGTTCAGGGACTCTGGGAGATGTAATCCCCAAAAGTAATGTTTTCAGGCGCTATATTTTCCAGGGCTCAGCATTGTACATAGAACCCATTGTGTATAGGGGAAGTTCTCTTCTTCAGATGACTACTCTTCTTGTGAGAGAACAGCATTGGAGGGAAAAGGGTTGGCATGCTCTCCAGCATTGATATTTAGAACCACTGTATCTGGGGAAATAGATGGGAAAGACATTTTGAAAGAATTTTTACAGATAATCATGATTTTGTTCCCTTTGACTGCATCCATCTCTAGAATAATAGAATCATAGATTTGGAAGAGACCACAGGAGCCATCTGGTCCAACCTGTGCTATGCAGGAATCCACATCAAAGCATTCCCAACAGATGGCCATCCAGCTTCTGCTTAAAAGCTTCCGAAGAAGGAGACTCCACCACATTCCGAGGCAGCATCTTCCATTGCTGGACAGCTCTGACTGTCAGGAAGTTCCTAAGGTTCAGGTGAGATCTCTTTTCCTCTATCTGTGTGTTAACTGAGAATTTCTATATGTTCTTTACTAATCGTGCTAGAAAACCTCCCAAAATACATACTCAGCATGTATTACCAAAAAACAATATAGAAAAAAACAAAATCAAATCTATAGCCTGGAGATCAAGAAGGGGTTTTGTAAAATATGCAGGGCATGGTTTTTATAGCATGAATAGTTAATAAGAGCATATAGAAATGATTGGTTTGAACACAAATATACACACACATGTGGTTATGATGGAGGGTTCCTTCCCCCCGCCAATCATAGTTTAACAGGATGGATTTAAGACAGGGCATATATGCTAGTGACCCAGGCTGGAGATGTATTTGGTCTCTGTAGTTCGCCATTGTCTAAATACATTGGCCAAGATCCTGCATGACAAGGTTGCAATACATAATTTTATGCTGACATGTTATGCAGCCATGTTACAGAACTGTAATGATGTGCTATGGGACACAACACAAGATATATCATTGTGCAATGGGGACACTGCACGAGATGTCACATTTCACAGCAAGAGCTCTTACCATACAATGGGGCACCACAAAAGATTAAGACATTTTCCAGCTGGGCACAGGGCACCCATGACTTTTCACTACCTTCTGTCCTGGATTATGAGTGCCTCATGGGTCTGTTGGAAGCCGTTGCCTCCCCTTTCTTGCTCTATCATTGTACAAGGACAACATGTCACTCAAAGTGCCATACCGTTGTGCCTTGTGCTACACTGTTGCACAATGGCCATGCTCTTTGCTCCACTTGTACGATGGTCATGATGGCGCTGCTGCAACCATTCTGCCCTCCTGGGAATGTGGTTGTTGCACAGGACTGCAATTTTAAACTGTGCAATCATAAGTTGGTTTATGATGTGATAGTGTGCCAACAGGAAACTAGACTTTGGTTGCAAAGTGACACCAATGTTTTAGCAAACCACCACTCATGGCTGGAATCCTGTTGGTGACAAATGCAAGATTAATTACAAATTAAACCCATGTATGTTGAGTTTTTGGATTCTGTGGCTGGAATTATCCAGCACCTCCATCCACAATGACTCCCTCTCCTAGCCATCTATCTTGCCACTGACTGGACACCCCTCTCCAAGGCCATTTAGAAGTGGGGAGAGTTGGGGTGGCCAGGTAGCATCTGGTTGCGTTCCTGAAGCCAGCTGCGCAAAGAAGCAGGCATCTTCCTGCCTGTGGGGCTGAGCCTCTTGAGGGAAACCATATTGTTGCATGTGTGGAATGTTTATGATACAAGTACATTTGGCAGCATCTTGACAAAGGGATTTTTTTTAAATCTAAGAACTTTACCACAACATTTGAGTAAGTGTAAATTTGGAAAAGCCAGCATGTTGTAGTGGTTTGAGCAGCACAGCTCTGGAAACCAGGGTTTGAATCTCTGTTTGACCATGAAAACATCTGGGTGACCTTGAGGAAGTCACACTCTCTCAGCCTCAGAGGAAGGCAGTGGCAAACCCCCACTGGACAAATCTTACCAAGAAAACTCTGTGATAGGTTCACCTTAGGGTCACCATAAATTGGAAATGACTTGAAGTGATCTAACAACAACAAACCAACCTGTATTCTGCCAGGCCGGAACTATCCTGGGCCCTGAGATGGCTCTATATGGAACAACTTTGGAAGTAGGCTATGTTTAGCTTGAAGAAGGCTGAGAAGTAGCAAGGACAGTCATCTTTAAATATCTGAAGAGGCAAAATGTAGAAGACATGCTGAGCCTGTTTTCTGGAGACGGAACATGAACCACAGGATTCAAATTAGAAGAAAAGAGATTCCACCTAAATATTAGGAAGAAATTTTTGGCTGTCAGAGTGTTTGGCAGTGGAATATACTCCCTCAGAGGATGGTTGACTCTCTTTGTTTGGAATTCTTTAAACAGAGATTGGATTGGTATCTCTGTCAGCTTGCTAAACTCCCTGCTACAAAAGTACTAACTTGTTGAATATATATTCTTTGCTAACTGCTACTTTGTGGTTACCTTTGTATTTGCCATTGAAAAAGGGGGTTACCTTGTACCCAAGCTTAAGTACTGCTAATTGCTGCTTTATTGTAATTCAGAGGGGAAACTGAAAGTAAGGTGTTTTGAGAACAGAGCGGATTGGAGATAAACCAGAGTGAAATATGCTGGGGGGTCACCTTGGCCAAGGGCATGTGAAGGGGTGGCAATTGCAGGCCTGGGGAAGAAAGGGAGGGGATAGACACATGAAGGGATTTATGCCTTTGACCAAGCTTAAACATGTGTTGATAGCCTGTGTAAGTTGTATGCTGCATGTAGCCTCTAGTTTTGGTAACTTCTGTGGAAGTTTGCTGTGTTGCTCATACTATCCATAAACAATAAACCTCTGTCTACCTCAAAGTGAGTTCTGTGGCATGTGGGTCATTCAGTACTTAACAATCTCGCCGATGTGCTGTAGTTGTACATTCCTCATTGTGGTAGGTTGGACTAAAGGGCTGCTAACTTTGTGATTCTATGGTTCCATGATTCTGTATCAGGCCCCAAACTTGAAACCTTTTGTGATGTAACAGGATATGAGCTCTGGTGATGATACAGGGTAGATGACATGAGAGGTAGCCCTGGTGATGTCATGAAGCACTGTACATGAAGAATGAACAATATCATTCAGTAAAAAATCTGGGAATTGTAAGCCAGGCTTGTTTGCTTTAATAAATAGTAGGGAAGTTTAAGGCTGACATGAAGACTACTGATGTAGATATGCAGGTCAATCATGCAAACTACTGACCTTTCGGAAGCTTTGTCTTCAGCCTAAAACCCGTTGTTTTCCCCAGGAACGGACTAGCCTACAGGCACATTTTCCCCGATAAGATCCTCTGATTTTGAGTGCTTCCTCGGATTGCTCTGACTTCCATCCCGCCTTGCTGTCACTCCATTCAACGAGCCTTCCCCTCAGCTTCCACGTGCTGAGAATCTCCACTTCAACAGACTTTTCTTCAGATAAACCAGACTTCAGGATCAGGTGTAGTATTTCCCCTGAAAAATCCCTCTCAAAAACCCTCTATCTAACTTCTTTCATTAGGTCTGTGTGAGTGTCTGCATACATACATTTTGACTGTGTTTCAAAATAAAGAAAAACAATTTTAATTTACTTCTGTTTGATTATTGACTTGGCCTGACCTCGTAAACATTGGGTCCAAGATCTCGCTAGGCTACCCTGCCTCTTGCATTGCTTAGCTTGTGCTCTTGCTAATTCCCATTCCCCATTAATTTCAGCACATTAAGGTGTCCCTCACGGGGCCCCCCAGAAATCTCACAGAGCCAAAAACATCTGGAACTGCCCATTCCAGGCCTCAATGGACTCTTGGCCTCCCCAAGCTGTGATCTCTTGCCTTTTGGCTCCCCTCCAGTTCATGCCCTTCCCTGGCATGGGAAGATTCCCAATCCTGTCTCACCTCCCTGTGTCCCTCTACACAGCTCCCTGGGTCTGGAGGATGAGGAGGAAGCGACCCTAAATCCATCCCAGTGTGTGTGAGGGCGATCTGGCTGCGACATCTGTCACCCCATTGATCGCCAAGGTTGATTCGGCTGATCTGGCTGGCTAGGTGGGTGTCCCCTTCCTCCCTCACAGCTCCATGTGCGCCCCTCCCGAAGCTGCGTGCTTGGTGGAAGAGGACGACCATCCCAGATAGGAGTGTACCGTTCTTTGATCAAGGGTATACAATAGCTGCGCTCCCCTTCTAGAACCTCCAAACAAGCTCAAGGTCCAGTATTAACATCCTTTTTAACCTGATCTAAAGTATGTTGAATTTCTGAGACTTGACTCTTTAACTCAGACAACTCTCTAACATATATGATCTCATGGAGGTTCACTGAATGAGTCTTGGTTGAATGTCCATGCCAGCAGTAATCCGGGCCTTCTCTGATCACATTTTGTGCACTATATATTCTAAGTCCTCCCTGGACTTATCAGTATCTACACTTGATATTATATATACTTAATGGAAAAGAAACTTGTACAATCATGCACAAATGTTACTTCAAATGCAAATAGAGTACAATCAAATTTGTCTAGTTCATTATCAAAAGTTCAGCTAATTTTCCTAAATTAAATAAGCCCTTAATTCAGTAGTTGATTATAAATAGCAATTAGTAATACATACAGTCAATAAATACACCGATAAATTAGGCACATGAAAATCTTAAATAATCTTAATATCAAGGTTAATTTACCAGAGATAGGGAGAAGTAGATAGGAAGGTAAATTAATATTAAAAATTAGTTATCTATTATATATAATCAATTTTCAATAAACTTATCCTAAATTAAACTTATTGTTGATTAGAATAGGTAAGCCCCTAATTTAGCAGTCAATTATAAATAGCAATTAATAATACATACCATAAATAAATTCCTCACTGATAATTTAGGCACGAAAAAGTCTTAAATAATCTTAATATCAAGGGTAATTGCCAGAAATAAGGAAAAATAAATATGAAATTAAATTGATATTGGGAATGAGTTATTTGTTGTATATAATTAATTCTTAGTAAACTTAATAAAATTCATTAATCACTTCCCAAAACTGTATATGTAAGGAGAATAAAGTTGATCCTAGCTACATATATGATTCAGAAATCTAGTATATCAAATCCAACCAGTCTTCTGTACTTGGGAGCAAAGGGTTAATCTTAAACCATTCAGCATAACCCACATATCATGAAGCAGCGTGGTGACCTTGAAAACACGAGCTTCATGAAGTCTCTCAGTAACAGACAAATGCCACAGCAGCCCTGGTTGAACAAGGGATCTTCTTCATAAAAACCTTGTAAAAGAGCCAGTAATCGCCATCAATGTCCAAGTCTTGATCCACAAAGCTCAACTCATTCCATAGTCAATCAGACATCTCAGGCTTTAAGAGAATGTTAACTCCAGCAATTGCATGGTATTCCAACGATCCAAGCTGGTGGTAATGGAGGAGGAATAAATCAGAAAGGAAAAACCAGTTCAGTTCCTCGTTCAGAGACCCGAGATCCTCCAAGCCTCTTAGAATGTTCACAAATCTGTTGTGGCTGCTACCACGCCATAAAAGGAGTCCGAGAAAGGAAGTCCAAGTCACTAGCTCAGTCCATTAAAAAAAGAAAACCAAAAATCTGAAAAAAGAAAAAGGAACAAGGGAGAATGTATTTCTGTACTCCCAAGGAAAAATATGAAACGTTTCTCAGCCTCTGCTCACCAGCAAAATCAAAACAAAGGTAACAATGTCAGAGTCTATAAAAAAAAATACCAATAAAATTAAGAAGATGTCACGGTTGTTCTTAAACAGAGTTTAGTCGCCAGTCCGCATCCAGATCCTTCTGATCCATAAACCATGATGTTACTCCTCAGGATCCAAAAAAGGAATCCAAGGGAGAAAAAAAATATTTACGATACTATGGAAGAAATTTGATGGCTGGGATCCTCTGAGGGGAAACTCTCCCCCTCTATTTCCATACGGCTGCTGACAAAGATCTCATGGTGGTGATGGCCATTCGGCTGTCTCTCATTCAGGATCAAATCGGTTTTGAATGGGGGAACAGCCTAGGCTATGGTCGCCCAACTTCTCTCTAGCTGTCCTCTTCTTTCTAAGGAACAGAACAAACCGGACTGACTAAATTCTTGTCCAGTAGTCAGTAGCTGCGGCGATTTTCTTCGCAGAGCTCAGAAGATCATGTTTCCCTGCTCTCGTTCAAACCAGAAGTCAAATGTCATTGATTTGGATTTTGAAGAATTCATCTTGATTAAAACCAATGGAAATGAAACATAACATTTTAACTTGGAATGTTAATGGCTTGAATTCAGTGGTTAAATGGAAAAAAGTCTTTCACTACCTTAAGAAAATTAACCCAGACATTTGTTGTCTTCAGATAACACACATTAAAAAGAAAGACTCCAAATATCTGTCTAACTCCCATCCTGAAGAAGTTTTCGTTTCTGCTGCTTCATCAAAGAGAAGAGGAGTCACTTTCTATGTAAAATCTCCATTATCTCCCAGATTAATTTTTGAGGATAAAGACAGTAGATTTATTGGAGTGGAATTGTGTATTGATGGAAAGCTATTGCTTTTGATTGGGGTCTATGCACTGTGTAAAGAAAGTGATAGTCTATATGGTGACTTGAAAAATGTCATTAAAGGATTTCACTATGATAGTAACTGCATTTTGGATGATTTCAATAGCGTAGTGGACCCAAAGTTGGACAAAAGGACCCCAAACTTGAAAAAAAAAAAAACACAAGGAAAGTTACCGAAAGAATTATTTTAACTATTAGAAGAATTGCAAATCATTGATGTTTGGAGATTTAAATAATATGATTCCAAAGATTTCACATTTTTCTTAAACCACTACCAATCATGGTTGAGGAATAATATGATCTGGGCCTCTAAAGATCTTATTGGAAAACTAAGTAAGGTGGAAATTCTAGCAAGATCATTCTCAGACCATAGCCCAGTAACTGTGACCATCAAATCTTATCCAACTCAATAGAGTTTGCATTTGAACAATTTGTTACTTCTACAAGATGAAGTGACTACCATCTGAAAAAAAGAGCTGGGTGAATTTTTTAAAGCAGCGGTTCTCAACCTGTGGGTAGTGACCCCTTTGGGGGTCGAATGACCCTTTCACAGGGGTCACTGCTCCTCTATCCTGCCCCGACCCCTTTTGAAACAAGGTCACTGAGCGCCACCCCCTCCTCCTCGCTGCCGCTGCCCCGCCAGCAGCCTTTCTCATTTTGGCCGCCTCCTCCTCTTGCTCGGCACCATCTCCCCTCCCTCCCGTGGAGCTGCCAAGGCAAGCAAGTGAGCGAGGCACTGGTTAGGAAAGGAGAGACGGGGTGGCGAGCCTCCTGCTGAATCAGGGACATGGACGTGAAGAAAAGGATCCACGTAGAGCTGTGGAACAGGATGCCCTCCGACGTAAGCCCGGGCGAGGGCCTGGGGGGCCTGCGTGGGGTAGGCGAAGGGGCACCATGGGGGACGATGGCAGCAGGGGGCAATTGCCACCGGCAGGCGGGTGGGCGGGGGAGAAGAGGGCGAGTGGATGTCGCCGCCGTCTGTGCCAGCTGCCATCATGGGTGCCGCTCCTGCCACCGCTCCCTTGAGGTGCCCACGACGTGCGTGTGATTGTGTGTGTGGCCACACGCGCCACGCGTCTCTCTCTAGGTATGTGTGTTTGCGTGTGTGTGTGTGTGCACGCACGTGTTGGTGGGTGCGCGCACCCCTCTTTGGGGCCGGGGCGAGGGAGCCCTGGAGCCCCCGCGTCCGCACCTGGCCAGGGGTTGGAAGCAGTGTGGGGGGGTCTGGCAGGAAACTGCCCCTCCGCTCTGTTTCCAGGGGAGAGCCCCTCCCGGTCTCCCTCTCTGCCGGTTGCCCGGTGCCTTCTCTGGTGGTGCTCTGCTCGGGGCTGGGCTTGGGAGGCGGTTCGGCGCCGCTGCCTCCAAATAACCGAAAATTTGTCCGGGCGGGTGACAACGGAGTGGCTCAAGTGGTGGCGCCTCCTTGTGTGCACCTCCGGCATGCACAGAGCCAGTGAGAGAGCAAGCGAGCGAGCGAGGGGTGCCTGGCTCCGGAGCCATGCCTGTGTCATTTGCCTGCGCCACGCGCCTCCACTTCCTCCTCCGTGGCAGCAATGGCAGCATGTCGAACTCGGGCTGGAAGGATTTTGATGCTGGTCGCTTTGCCTTCTCCCTCCCCGCTTAGTGGTCCCCATGCCTCCATCTCCCCACTTTGCCACCCTCTCTTTCCTTTCCCTCATTCTCCCTTCTCCGTCGCCTCTGTGTCTTCTTGCCTTCCTCTCCCCGACCTCCCTCCCTCCCTCCAGTACCCCCACTGCGCCCTGGACGGCGGCCTTCCATGGCGGCTCCGCTGCTGACATCAGCCCCCTCCCCTCCTCCCCCTCCCTCTCCCCCCACGGCTGGCTCACTGGCCCGCTCACTCACTGCAGCACTGGCGCCGGGCAGCACCATGGAGGAGTTGGCACTGGCTCCCTCGCCACCGCCGCACAGAGCAGCCTCTGAGCACCCTTACCGCTGCCGCCGCCCTTGCCCCCGCCAGCAGCACTGCCGCCCCTGACCTCCAGCCTGGCCAGTCAGCATGGTCTTGCCTGGCCCACACCCCACCAGTGATCCCCGGGCGACCTGGCTGGTGCTCATGGGCTGGCTCTTGCTCTCTCTCCCTCTGGGCGCAGGCAAGAAGAGGCTGCACATCGGGGCGCTCTTCCCCATGACCGGCGGCTGGCCGGGGGGCCAAACCTGCCTGCCCTCTGCCCAGATGGCCCTCGAGGATGGCCCTCGAGGAGCTGCATGAGGTAGTTGTTGTTCTGCTTCGTGGCCAAGTGCAGCCAAGAAGTGGAGGAAGGAGCCTGATGGAGCTTGGAGGGATGGCTAGACGGCACACACATGTAGGGCTCTTTTTCGAGGTTTCCGGCATGCCTTCTGCCCCTCTCCACCGCCCAAAATACCGGGGGGGGGGCACCAGTGAAGGGACGGTTGCTTGGAGAGGTCTGCATGAGGGGTGTTACTCTTTCCAGCTAGGAGGCCCCGGGGAAGAAGGTGGGTGGGTGAGAGTGGATGAGGCAACCTTGAAAGTAGGCAGCCGCGGCAAGAGGAGGTGAAGGTTCAGTGGTCAGGACAACATTCAGGAATACAGGACGGTGAGGAGTGAAGAAGGGGACTGAGGGAGGTGAATAGCCAAGGGCTCCAAGAAGTGGGAGCTGGGGAGCTGGAAGATCAGACCACAAGAGAACTTTCTTCTCCTCCCAGCTCCTCTCTTTCACCTTGCTGTCATGTTGGGCCACAGCATAGATAACCTGTGCAACTCTGTCAGCTGTCAGGACAGCAGAGCAGCCCCGTGGAGCTAGCTTGATGCCAAAGGGAGTCCAGCTGAATGGGCTGTGAGAAGCTTTGCAGGGGTGACACCGGACAGATGTATCTGAGAGACTTTGGGGCTGAGTGTCCTGTGAAAGAGAGGGGTTGCAGAGGGATTTGAGGGGATGCTCTGTCTAACACAGCAGCAAAGTGAAAGGGAGGGAGAAGGGGGTGCAGGAAAGGTGGCAGCTGGAGGCAGGAAGAGTTTTGGAGGCAGGATCAGAAATGGGGCTGGTGAGAAGGGGCTTGCAAGGTCTCTGCCTGTGAAGTGGGAGAGGAAGAGTCCCGACAAGACACACTTGGAACTGCTCTGTACCCAGATAGAGAGACACGCGTGGAGATGGGCTGGGGAAGAAAACAAATGTCAGGAGGAGGGAGGGTGCAGATGGAGGGGGGAAGTATTTAGGTCAGAAGAGCCGGGGGGCCACAAGGCAGCGCTTTTCTGGGGGGCGAGCTGTGCCTGGTGTAAAAGACAAAGGCACTGGGATTCCTCCCCCCAGTCAGGGTCGACACTCTGGAAACTTTTCCCACACTGCCCCCCAGCGGAAACGAGAGCGAAGCAGAGCCCGGGGGGTTCTTGGAGTTTTTTCCCAGGGGAGACGTGCGGCTCCTCTTCCCTCCCTGCCCGCCTCCCTGTTCCTGGCAGGCGAGGCGGCCTTTGCCGGAAGGGAGGCATTGTAAATAATAAATAAATAATTTTATGGTTGGGGGTCACCACAACATGAGGAACTGTATTAAGGAGTCACGGCATTAGGAAGGTTGAGGACCACTGTTTTAAAGCCAATTAGGAGAAAGAACTAGATAACCTAATTTTATGGGATATGGCAAAGGCAATAATGAGAGGTCTCGTCATACAAAAAACTTTGAAGGGAAAAAGAAGCAGAGAGCAAAGATGGATGATTTATTGGAGAAAATCAAGGAACTGGAAATAGAATTGAAAAAAGACCCAAGCAATAAGAAAATCTCCCAGAATATAAAATTATTGCAAAAACAGCTCTCCATGACAATGATTGAAGAAATAGGAAAGAAAGTCAGTATATAAAACAATACAACTTCGAACATGCAAATGAACTTGGGCAATGGTTAGCTTATAGGCTGCATAAGGAGAGGAAAAGAAGATTAATTTTGGAAATTAAAGATGGGGAAAAGAGAATTACTGATTAAAAAAAGATCCAAAAGCTCCTTTATAAGTAATTCTCCAATTTATATCAAACACAATCTGTCCCAAAGGCTGAAGATATAGATAACTATTTAAAATCTCAAGTGATTCCTGAAATTTCATTAAATTATAGAGAGTTGTTAAATATAGTATATAATGTAGAAAAGACATTTATAAATTCATATGAAGGGGGAAGAAACCAGGAATAAACTTTAGACCGATGACTGATACTAGAAACAGAGGATTTAAATTTGCACAGCAGTGCTGCCTGGCTTGTCTTGCTAAAACCCTGGATTCTGTTAAACAATCCCAAACTATTATCATTAGATCTTCATTTTGGATGGCATGTCTTGCTATGTTGTAACAAAGCTAAGGTCCAGAAATCATTTACAAACCATGTTATCCGCAAGGGTCTTTACAAGATATGGGGAAAATACAGATTAGTGCTATGTAGTAAAATGCCCTCTTGGTTCTCCCCACTAGTAGCACTCTCTGTTAAAGAACTGCGGAAACATGGTATGTGGTTAACTTACCAGGACCTGTTGATATGACAAGGAGATGCATATCAGCTAAAAGATAGGCATCAGTTACTGAAAGAAGGATTCAATACCCAGTGGTTCCTATACTTCTAAATCAGTAATGTATTTAAGTCTTTTACTCCAAGTGTCAAGTCAAGTCTGAAGTCCCTTCCTTTAAATCTCAAATCAGTCTCAAGTCCCTGCAAGATAATTCAAGTCTGGGAGCCAACTTTAATAGAAAAAGAGGTGGTGGTGGAATGGTGGGGAGCTAAGTTTCAATAACTACAAAATCAAAGCCCCATTCTGTCACTCCCTTTTCCACCACGGCTGAGCTACACTTCAGCCAGACCTTCAGCCCTTTCCCATGGATGTCAATCTTCAATCCTCCTCTCTCTCTTGCCTGCCAAAAACCCCATCCTGTCACTCCTTTTTCCACCTTGCCTAAGCGATGCTTCAACCAGATTTTAAACTGGCCTTTAAGGGTTTAAATATTCAGAGAGTGCAGCTTAGCTATCTTAGTAGCTTCCTGACAAGTAAGCAGGATTTGATCCAACCCCTAAACTATATAAGAGCAGGGAGAAGCTGCAAAAGAAAGCTAACCTCCCCTCTCTTGGGGTTGGAAAAGGAAGAATAACTATCCTGGTGGCGGGGTGTATCTTCCTCTCAGAGGCGACCTTTCCCAATGTCACCTCACCACCCTCCATGCCAAGACCACTCCATTCCCCCATTCACAGAAAAAAACCCTGCAAATCCCTCTTTTCCCTGTCTTCAATCCTCCCCTGCTTTTGCTTTCCTGGGAATGGTTTCTCAAACGGGGGGGGGGGACAAAGGAGAGGTGGAGAAAAGGAGCATGTACAGCTCTCATTGGCTCATCAACATAAAAGTCACTCACTGCTGATCGGGAAAAGGCTGGAAAGGCACAGAGACGGGCATAAGGAGTGTGTGCAGGTCTCATTGCTTCATCAATATAACATTCCTTCACTGCTGATTGGGAAAAAGCCGGAGGGGGAGGTGGGCAGCACGAAGAGCAGCAAGTCAGTCACTGAAAATATGCGAGCCCCAAATCGAATCAAGTCACTTAATCATATATTATCAAGTCAAGTCCGAGACAAGTCACTGAAGGGACTTAAGTCCCACTTGAGTCCGAGTCGGATGACTTGAGTCTACATCACTGGGAAGGACTAAGGGCCACAGTGACTGAGGTGGCCCAAAAGTGAGTTGCATACTATTTATGTATTTAGTATTTACACACACTGGTTCATAGGCATTTCTTGAGATGTTAACAAATAGAATTCTATAAATGAATTAACAAGCCATTTCAACTTCTGTACTCTTTGCAGAACTGAACTGCACCCCAATGGCAGTTCAGAACACTATCTCAGATTCTGTTAACCTCCAATAATATGTATTTCTTGGGCCATTTCCACACTAGACTCTCATAGCTTGTTATAGTGCTGTTATTCCACTTTCAATATCCTATGGAATCGTGGGGTTTGCAGTTTGGGGAGGGGACTTGGAGTGCAGAAATAGCCTTGGAGTGAATAAATAATAGGGCCTTAAAATGTTGACAGAGTGTTCTAGACTGCTACTTTGAATCCAACTCACTTTTATTTTTAACAACTGAGGCTGAGGAGAAAATGGCTAATAACTCTCTCCCGGGGTCTACAATTTATTAATTCACCACATCAAATTGATATCTCCCTGTGGCTAATATTAAAAATCATTCCATGTGTCTGACAGGGTCACTGTAAGTGCACGTAGGCAGGAAGACTGAAAGGCGGAAGTTAGGAAAACTTTGGTCAAGCCAAGTGACTCAACCTGTCACGTAGCCAGGGACCCCTCCAGACATTCTGACCATCAGACAGACAAAGGGCCCTTTGCACTGGTATGGCAGCTCAACAGAATCACAATCAGCCTGCCAAGTGAGGGCAATTTCCACTCTACCTGTGCCTTTTGTCTCACTCGGGCAGAGTCATTCATGAAGCACCACTGAGAAATATTCAGCCAGAGATGTTTGTTGTTGAGGGTTTTGATTTAGCCCTCCTTGCCTTTGTTCTCCGCGGGAGAGAACTAGCCCTCCGAGTATATTTTTTCTATAAAAAAACCATGTTTTTATCTGTTCGGGGGTTCGTTTACATTTTCCTCCTGAATTGCCGTCACTCCGTTTTGCCTCAGCCCCCCTCCCCTGTTCTGAGTTTCACCGCTCGCAATCCTCTGTTTCAACTTTGGCTTTCTGGGCATCAGGATCAGGTGGAGTATCACCCCAGAACAAAATCTCTATTAATTTTCCTCACTTTCTTCTTCATTAGTTTTTGAATGAGTGCATGAGTGTGTGTGTCGTTGTTTGCTTTAATTACTGAGAGTTTAATAAAATCTTTAAATTGAACAACTTGCCTAGTTCTTGACTTGGCCTGACCCCGTAGACACTGGGTTACAAGATCCTGCTAAGTTACCCTGCCTCTCATAAAGCTAAAGCAGTGCTCTCAGCTAATTTTCTCCACAATTTTGATAGCTTTTGGGAATTCCCTTAAGGGAGCCCCAAGCAAGCAGGGTAACATCTCCATTCTCCAAGTGCTCAGTGGATGGGTTTGGGATGGTCTTCCTTCCTTCCTTCCTTCCTTCCTTCCTTCCTTCCTTCCTTCCTTCCTTCCTTTCTCTCTCTCTAATTTTAGAACAAACCCAACCACATTTTGGCCTATGCAGATATTTCAGTGGCCTTCTTCAGGGGCTACATAAACACAAAATATAAATAGACATGCTGAATTTCAAATCAAAGGGACAACACATAATTGTACCATAATATCTACATAAAACATCATAATACATTTCAATTTCAGCATTTCAATTTGTATATATTGCTTAAAACCTATACATACCAATATGCTATCTAAAATCTCATTCCATTTGCTGAACCAATCTTAAACTAGAGGACAAGGCTCAATGAATAAATGATTTTTTAAAAAAATTCAGCTTCTGCAGTCTTCAGTTCTTAAAAAAAAATAGCTGTATCCAAGACGGCGGTTTTGAACAATACCTTGGATTCTGTTAACCACCAATAATACATATTTCTTAGAATGATTAAGAAACACAACTTTATGAACTCTGACAATATAGCGTCCTAAGCTGCCTCTTTGAATCCAGCTCACTTTTATTTTTAACAAGAGAAGTCAAAATGTTAAAGTCCTGTTTGTTAATCATGCTAAGAAATATAGATGATTAGTAATTAACTACATCCTTTTCAGATCCAGAACAAACTTGTCACAAGTTGTCGGGGTCTCCGGCCCCGCCGGCCCCGCCGGAGCCTTGGAGGCCGCCGCGGAGATGGCGCCCGAGGCCGAGGGCACGCTGGCCTCCTCGCGAGTCGCGGCAGAGGCCTCCCGCGCCAAGAACGGCCAGCCGGTCGCCGACGGGGACTCTGCCGCCGTGGAGGGGACCGTGGAACAACCCACCGCCGGGGACGGTCACCCGGCCGTCCCTGCAAGTCCCACCACCGGGGGGAGGTCGCGGAACCTACCGCTGCAGCAGACGGCCGCCCGGACGTCAGCACGAGTCCCGCCGCCGAGGAGGAGGTCGCGGAGCCTCCCGCTGCGGAGGACGGCTGCCCGGGCACCGCAGCAGATCTCGCCGCCACGGAGGGGGCTGCAGGACCTTCCGTCGCCGAGGGGGAACGCCCGGACGCCGCCGAGGGCCTTACCGCCGGGGAGGAGGCCATCGGGCCCCCTCCCACGTGGCAACAGCGACGGCAGGCCAAGGAGGCCGCCCGACGCTCCCGTCGGCTACTGGAGCGTCGGGCGGCGAGCTCACAGCTGGCTGATCACGCGCAGCTGTGAGGCAGGCAGAGGACCTGCAGCTGCGTGAGGGCTGCAGGATTGGTCGGCGCCGATCCAGGGGCCCATTTAAGGCCGGAAGGAGGACAAGTCCGGCATGGGGCAACAACCGTCGGGATTCCTGCGCCGTCGGTCTGTCCCGGGACCTGTGCCTGCCGAAGCTCTGTCCGGAGGAACTGCCAGCCAGCTGCCTCTTCGTTGCCAGGGTGAGGAAACCCCTTCCCTTTGTTACTTCGTTTGCCTGCTGCAAGGTCTGCTTTTGTTTGCTGCACTGCAAATTCCGAGGCTAGCCTCGGCCTGAGACCACCCTAGCCTGCCCGGCCCCGCCCTGCCACCGACACAAGTGCTGTTTATTTGGTTTGTTTCTATCAGTTAGTTACATGTGTTTAGAAATAAATTCAGAAACAATCCAAATCTGGGAAAGGTTTTTTTGCTTTGTTTTTTATGTTTTTTTTTTGGAGGGGGGACTATATGCTGTTTGGGGACCCTGGATGCTGCAATTCAAAAGAATGACTTTTCAAAGCTCTGGAACAGTGGTTCTCAACCTTTGGTTTTCAATCTTTGGTTCTCCAGCTGCTTTGGACTTCAGTTCCCAGAAATAATAGTCATGGTGAGGGATTCTGGGGAATAAAGTCGAAACCAGGTAGAGAACCAAAAACTAAGAATCCCCACAGGAATAATGCTGACAATTCAAAATGGAAACACATAAGATCTCATCAAAGTGGGGAAGACTGTTGGTTTATCCACGCTACTATAATTATAAAGTGATGCAACTTTAATTTCCATGGATCCGTCCTGTAGCATGCTGGAATTAGTAATTTGGTAAAGGGTACTCAGAATTTTTTGCCAGAAAATTCTAGTGCTGTAGTTCTCAGAGGCCATTTCCACATGAGGTTGATACATTGCAGCAGCGTCGAATTCTTACCCTCTGGTCTGCACATTGTACCATTTTAGCATCATAGTTTTCCTCGTCGTTCTGCACTTTTTCGGCTCCTGGAATGGTTCACTGTGATGCAAAACCGCTGTATGAGAAAATGGTAAAACTCTGATGTAAATCTCCCAAACCGGTTCTGCTTCGGTTTCCGTCTACATGCAGAAGTGCAGCATCGATTCACATTGCAGAAGTGGCCAGCTATGGGCG
This sequence comes from Iguana delicatissima, assembly GCA_948472985.1. NCBI lineage: Eukaryota > Metazoa > Chordata > Lepidosauria > Squamata > Iguanidae > Iguana > Iguana delicatissima. The sequence continues at coordinate 514,119 of CAOKZL010000905.1, forward strand.
TTCCCAGGCTGTCCCTGCCATCATTTCCATCCCTATCTCTCTCCGCCCATCAGAGGACAGGCCGCTGTCGTTATTGTCTTCCTGTGTTAAACGGACAGTGGACAGAGAGCGGATCTGGTAATGGACTGTTAAAACGTGTTTTTTCCACATACCAACAAACATACATTCCTACGCACAAACGTAGCAACACAGAAATGTATTAAAAACGTATGCGTGTTTTTTAAAAAACGGACCAATCAGTGATGGCGGGGCAGGGTGAGGGAGAGGAATGGGAGTGGCCAGGGACTTGCTGTTGCGGATGCAGCAACCGCTGTTCTCCGCATTAGTATGATATAAATGGGGTGGGTGCAGACAGCACAGTTTCTGAATTTCTGGATTCAGTTTCCGAATCAGAGTATAAAAACATTGCTCTTGACACGCAGTGAACCGTTCCTTCTCTCTCGTGTGGAAATTGCCAGAGGAAGGCACCTCATCAAACTGCAAACCCCAAGATGCCATAGGACAGAGCTGTGGTATCAAAGTGCTGCAATTTGGCTTGACACCATGTCTCAAGATCAGGCAATCTGTGTACCTACCTGCTTCTCAATTTGTTTTTCAGGTACTGAATGTAAACTGGTAACCTCAGAGCCCCTGTTCTCCCTTCTTAGGGGTTTTTACCTTAAGAAAGAATACCCTTTCAGAGAAAGCAGACGTGGAGAAACTTTGGCTTGATTTTGACACAAATACAGCTCTCACAATCCCTAATCCAGTTGGCAGGGCTTGGGATGTTAAGTCCAAATCATCTGTCAGGCCAAAGATTTCCTCTCCTGAAACAGATGTTATTAGGCTGACATTCCCAGCACTACTGGTGAGGGCTGCCGGGACCTGCAGTCAGATAATATCTGGCACACTGCATTTTTCCACCTCTGAAACACAGGAACATCTGCTGTATGATGAGGCACATGACCACCCTCATTGTATAGCACTGTATATATTTTCCCACAGGTCCATATTACTAATGGCACTTCCTCCCGGATTCTGCGGCAGTGTTTTTGTAAAGACAAAATTAGTAATAGGAGATGACAGTCACAATACTTAAGTATGCACGTGGCAAAACAAGAATCCTGTTTCCGCAACATTTGTCAAAATGAGAGATGCTGGGGCTACACCACATTGGCTTGCCAGAAAATGGTTCTGACAGTGAGTGGCATGCCTAAAGGAAATGCTTTAATAAGTCATTTGTGGGGCTTCCTAATGTAAAAGCTACACCAACCTACAACATAAATTTAGGGAGCTAGTGAGTAGTTTCCTAAAGTCAGTAAAATTTTCAAGCAATTCTGTAAGTAGAATTGTGTATGTGTTGCTGCAGAGAGCACTAACAAACTTCTTTTAAGGTACATTTTTCATAGTCCATGATAAAGGACTAGGCATCATTTATTTTATGGAATAATTATGATTATTTGGAACGTCATCTTCCCTCTGTATCTGGCCTCTGCTAGCAGCCAAGGGAATAAGATTTACCAGAAGACTCTATCTTGGGCACGTCATGAAAATGGGGCCAAACTGGTCTGGTCCATCGGCCAGAAGAAGGATCAGCAACTTACCTTCCTGCTTCTTGTCAGAAATTACTCGCTTCAACTGCTAGTTGTCTTGGGATGGCAGAGCTGATGAGAAAAATCCTCTTACCTTTTCCACCTGTTAGAAGTGCAACAATGCTTAGCACCAAAGAATCCTCAATGACTCACAATGAGCAGTAGTAATGGAGCTAGTTAGTTTGACTGACCTGAAATGTTCTCCCTTCTGGGCGCTATCTATACTGACCCCCGCCCCATGTAAACTGATTCTGCTCGGGATGTTTTTCTAGCTTTTAGAATCATAGAATCATAGAGTTGGAAGAGACCCCAGGGCCCATCGAGTCTCCTCACTCCTCCTCTCTGGCCATTTCCGCACTAGCTTGTTACAATGCTGTTATTCCACTTTCAACATCCTCAAAGGCCCCTCCCTAAACTGCAAACCCCAGGATTCCATAGGATGTTGAAAGTGGAATAATGGCACTATAACAGGCTAGTGCGGAAATGGCCCCTCTTCCCAGCTCTTCCTGGGAATGCAGCTGGATTAGGATAGCACCCTGACTAACATCCTATCTTACAACAGAGTTCGTACAATAAAGGCTTTTACTTTGTTCCTGTAAGCCTTTAGCGTCCTTGCTCGCTAATCAGCATTGGTGCTCCGTTGCAGACACACACTCTCTGTTACCACCGACCAGAAGGTCCATTGGAAAACTGCTCCCTTGACTCCCAGGAAGAACATCATGACAAGGGGCAAGACAACCAGGCTCCTTCCGCTGGCCAATGAACAAGCAGCTGTTCCAATACATGCTTTTATTTGCTTTCACCATTCCTTCCCACCTCATTTTATATCATATCTTTTTTGCTCTTTTGGCGGGGGAACATGGTCTATGGTTGTATGAGAAAGTCATTGTGTGCTTTCAAGTCATTTCTGACTTACGTCAACCCTAAAAATGAACCTATCATGGGGTTTATTGGCAAGATTTGTTGCAAGGGGTTGCCATTGCCTTCCCTCGAGACTGAGAAAATGTCACTTGCCCAAAGCAACCCCAAGGATTTCCATAGGTGAGCAGGAATTCAAAGCCTGGTCTCCTAGGGTCCCAGTCAAGACTTATACCTCTACGTCATACTGGCTATGACTTTCTCTCTATGACAAAGGCCAATATTCAAATCAAATAAATGCATACATAATAAAACCAAGATAAATATTAGGTTGTGAGCCTACAGATTGTCTTGTCTATAAATTTCTATACAGTGCTTAGAAAATTGTATGTGCTTTATTAATTGTTGTTGTTAAGTGCCTTCAAATTGTTTCTGACTTATAGCAACCCCAAGGCAAATCTAGCATGGGGTTTTCTGGGGCCAAGAGCATGTGATATGCCCAAGGCTTCCATGACTGAGCGGGAATTGAACTTTGGTCTCCAGGGTCCACAGTCCACTGTGCAAACCACTGGCTCCCTTTGTGAGTGGGGGAAAGACAATCACCATCACAGATTAAGGAGTTGTCACGTACACAGGAGACCCCAGCCCCTCCCGTCTGCTGACTCATGTCTATTACCACCTCACCAGAATCTGGCCATGTTTGGAAGGTCACTCGTGACTGGAAGAAACTACATACTACCTGCCCCTCTGGAGATTTCCTTACATGGTCAGAAGTCTCTGGACCTTTGCCCTTATATGGTCAGAAGTTTCTGGGCATTTACCTAACATGGGGTGGGTGGCTGCAATGGGTGTGTATAATGTTTACCTGAATATTGTGATTGGTGAAAAATGCTGCAGTGGGTGTGCACCCTGATCACCTGGATCCCAGATTATAAAAGCATGTCCTAGCCTTTTGTTCAGGGTTCCGAACCTCTATCGGCACCCTGTTATAACAGAATCTTTTTGTATTTTTGTATTCAATAAATCTGACCTCTAGCCTTTGAACCAAGAAACGCCTGGCCGATTTGCCTGTTTCTCAGAAAAAGCTGTCCTTCACCAGGGCAAGAAGCTGTCACCGTGGTAATAGTATGGTATAATACCTGGCTGACATTCCTGATGGATAAAAGAATATGCCCCTCTCCCCTTGTAGGGCTTAGAACCAATCCTGTGATAAGGTAGAAGAGGAATAAATTATCTAGCAAATTAACCTCATGACAAAAGAGTCTAAAAGAATCAGGAACAAATAAGGCTCCAAGGGCTTTTCTACCCATTGTACAGAATTAAATATGAGATGTCCGGACTGTATGACTTCAACTCACATACTGAGAGAGTTTTGTGTGCTTTTAAGTACTCTTTTAGGTATAAAGAAATGCATCTTGTTTTGTAACATATCATATTGCTCCAGATAGTAACACACACATGGTTTCTGCACACCCACACACTTCTCAGTGTGCAGGGATGGAGAGGTTTGAACTTGTTCTCTCTGAATACTGAAAGCCATTATTGATTGGGAGTGTGTGTGGAAGCGAAAGTCTCTCCTGTATCCCAGAAATTTCACCAGCTAATACCTGAATGTCAAGCTGCAGTTCAAGAATATCTGTGGATGCCTAGCTGAAAAAGCTTAACAGCTATTGTGTCAATGCACCAAAACACTGCCACAGTACATACTCCAGACAAAGGATCTTGGAAAATTTTGTTTGTGCCATCTCTTCAAGTAAACCAACTTAATTTGCCAAATGCAGCAGTCAGAATACACTTTTCCCCTGCAGACCACACCAGTGTTAGAATTTTGTAAGGCAGTTCCAAACTCAAAAATGTATATGAAGGTTACAAACAGAATTGCATAAATTGCAAGGGAAAACAGTTATTTTAGGAGGAAATAATATCCATGCATGCATGTGCCTTCAAGTCACCTGGCACCTTAGGCTTTTCTTAAGCAAGGAACACTTTAATTTAAAATCTTATTTTTTAGTAGATAGTTATACAACAGTTCCTTAGGCAAGGAATACTTCGAGGTGGTTGGCCATTGCCTTCCTCTGATATACAGCCTACAATCTACAGTTCAGATGAAATACATGAAATGCAAATTTTCATGCATGGAAAACAAAATCAGAGAAAATAGGACAGGCCTATGGTTAAACACACAGACCACTCATCCATCCATCCATCCATCCATCCATCCCTCCCTGGACTATGATTAAGTTTACTTTAGTTGTTGAGGTAAACTTTCTTGAGATTGAAAGGGCTATTTGTAGTCCTTCCAGTGTTGTTTGTGGCTTTGTCACCTTAACTCACACTTTGCTTGATCCTGCCTGTTGCTGACCCAAGCAATTAAATTGACAGGCCAATAAAATTTAATCAAGTCCCTCAGCTGAATTCAGTTATTTTTGTATTGGATCCCATCCCCAAACCCCATCTCATCCACTCTTGTTTTATTGTGATTGCACTTGACAAGCTGCTTTACTGATATATCAAGTTAACTTTAAACTCTGATTTTATTTGTTTATTTAAAATTATTTATTTAAAGTTTAAATAAATGTTTCAATGTGTTATTCATTTAAAATTCATTTATATAAGATCTCATTAGGTGCTTTGAAGACCTCGAGATGGGAAAGTGGCCTAGAAATATTGACACAAATGCATGCAGGCATGAGATTTCACCTCTCAGTATCTGCATATTTACAGCAATTTCTACATGGTTATAGCATTTTCTGTTCATTACCTTAGCAATCCTTACAACCACCCTGACTGTTTGAGAAGAGGAGTACTTATTTTAACACATATCTATTCCACTGTTCTGTCTGAAAACAGGCTCAACAATAAGGTGCAATTAATCTATAATAAAAATGAGACTGCCTACACGTCTGCCTTTCTGTCTGTGGCAGCCTGAGCTCATTGACAGCTCCTCAAAAATTGTCAGAGTAGCTTTGGTAGTGATTTGAGCTACAGTGCTGAGTTTCAATATGAAATTTCAAAGAGGTGTGGAGGGTACTGAAGAGCAAACAAGGAATTCTAGCTTTCCCCATCCCCACTCTCACCACACCACAATATTTTCCTCCTCCCAGTCCCAGTCATTTTTCCTTCCTATATGCAGCACCTGACTTTTGTTGTTACTGTGTGCCTTCAAGTCATTTCCAGCATAAAACAACTATAAAGCAAACCTTTCGCAGGGATTTTCTGGCAACATTTGCTCAGATATTGCCTTCCTCAGAGGCTGAGAGGGTGTGACTTCTCCAAGGTCACCCACGTGGTTTCTGTGGCCAAATGAGGATTTGAATGCTGGACTTCCAGAGTCCCGGGGCATTTCCGCACTAGCCTGTTATAGCGCGATGATTCCACTTGCAACATCCTCTGGAATCCTGGGGTTTGCAGTTTCGGGAGGGGCCAGCCGGCCCCTCCCGAAACTGCAAACCCCAGGATTCCAGAGGATGTTGCAAGTGGAATCATCGCGCTATAACAGGCTAGTGCGGAAATGGCCCTAGTCTGCCACTTAAACCACTACCTTACACTGGCTCACCTTCTATTTATCCCTATTGAAATACATTTTGTTAGTTTTGGTCCAGATCTCTAATCTGTTACTCTGATCCTCCAGGGTATTAGCTACCCCTCCTAATTTTGTGTCATCTACAAACTAATGATTGTGCCTTCTGTTTGTTTATATAACTTTATTAAAGGCGGTTCTGAGACTGTAGAAAGTAAGCAAGTACAAAATGAGCAAGTACTGATTACAAATCCAGGAATATTCTGCCGTTGTCTGCAAACAACGACAGAAAAGTGTCTTCTGTAAGGAACCGAGTCGAGCTCGCTGCCACTGATGGAGTTGCTAAAGGGGTTTAACCGGTTGATTCCTGAGAGAAGAAGCCAAAATGCAAATGTTGTTACCTTAGGAGTAATTTTATTAACAGAACTTGAAAGAAGAACGGTACAGAAAAGGGCTAAAATTGGGGTGATATATAAAAGGCAGACGTCCTTATAGTAAAGGCAGCCGAGAAGCATGCGTTCAACTGTCTCAACCATGCCTGACTGAGAAGGGCAGATGTGTTGAGAAGAAGGGATAAGTATTTCCCCTCTCGGAAAGATGATAGTGAGCCAGCTAAGGTAAATACTCCACCCTGTTTAGGGACCTCCGTGTTGTTGTGTGCCTTCAAACCATTTCTGGTGAATCTAAGGTGAACCAGGGTTCACCTTCACAAGATTGTTTCAAAAGAGGTTTGCCACGGCTTTCCTCTGAGGCTGAGACAGTGTGACTTGCAAAGATCATGTAGTGACCATTCCATAGCCGAAAAGGGATTCAAACCCTGATCTCCCAGAGTCACAGTCCTGTCACTTCTACGCCCTCAAGTAGGACAGCCTTTTCTGAGAAGTAGGCAAAATGACCAGACGTTTCTTGGTTCAAAGGCTAGAGGCCAAATTTATTAAGTACAAAAATACTGAAAAGTTCTGCTATAGCAGGGTGCCAAAATCTCTCCAAAATGAGGTTCGGGACGACAAACAAAGGCTTGGCGTGGACTTTATATCCAGGCATCCAGGTAAACATCCGACACACCCATTGCAGCATTATTTCACCAATCACAGTATCCAGGTAAACATTATACACACCCATTGCAGCCACCCACCCCATATTAGGTAACTGCCCAGAAACTTCTAACCATATAAGGGAAAAGGTCCAGAGGCTTCTGACCATGTAAGGAGATTTCCAGAGGGGCAGGTAGTATGAAGTTTCTTCCAATCACAAGTGACCTTTCCCAATATGGCCAGGTTCCGGTGAGGTAGTAACAGACATGAGTCAGCAGACGGGAGGGGCTGGGGTCTCCTGTGTACGTGACAATTCCTTAATCTGTGATGGAGATTGTCTTTCCCCCACTCACGGTCCAACAATTGAAACCGGTACATCACGCTGGTTTCTGCTAGGGCATACAAATAATTGTCCACAGCAAAATTAGTACTGTCATTCCTAGCAGCCAGGTAGCCTGAAATGCATGCCAAGGCATTTATAAAGATGTTGAATAGCCCAGGGCCCAGAAAGAACCCTGAGGTACCCCACCTGGACTTCCCTCCAGGATGAACAGGTACCCAATGGGTTCAGTCCCTCAGCCAGTTACAAATCCACCTAACAGTAGCATTGTCTGGCCCGCATTTTACCAGCTCATCTGCAAGAATATCATGGGGGACCCTGTCAAAAGATTTACTGAAATGAAGATGTGCTAGAGCCACAGCATCCTCTGATCCACCAAGCTTGTAATCCACTTTAGTCTGGCCAGACTTGTTTATGAGACACCCCTGCTGGCTCCTAGTAATCACAGCATTCTTTTCTAAGTGCTCCGATGCTTATTGATTAACTATGGCCATTTCCACACTATACTGTTGTAGTGCTATTATTCCACTTTCAACCTCCTCTGGAATTCTGGGCTTTGTAGTTTACTGAGGCCAAAGAGCTCTCTGGCTGAGAATTCTAAATGTCCTTCCTTAAACTGCAAACTGAGTAGTGCAGAAATGCCCCCACTCTTCTAAAAGCTATCCTGATATTGACAGCAAGTTTACTGGTACTTCTTATTTTTCTTACTATGATCACATAGATTTGTTAGTATGCTAAACTCAGCTGATGAGTTATGTGGTTTGTTAATGCTCTTCTTTCATGGCCATCCTCTGCACAGTTTTATTAATCATTACTGTTACTGCATCATCTCAACATTTTGTAACCTTCTGGAAAACTCTGGATCTGGAAACTGGTGTATAAAACCTTAAAATAATATTTAACACCCTGTTAAAGCATAATGTATAAATAAGACAAATCTGTTTGGAAGCACATCAGTTGTGCAACTACATTTAAATATGATGCAAATCTGAGTGTGCTATTCCATAATGTGTGGAAAGGCCTCTGAATGTTCAAGTACTGCTAGTTTGTGTTGCTCAGGAAAACACACAAATGATTTTCATGTTGTTTATTGGAGATACAACAGGTCAGTAACACAAGCGTTGCTAGAGTTAAAACCATGCTTCAGGGGTTGTATTATATAGCAAAATACATTAATCCATCAGCATCTCTTCCTGACACTCATTGGTGGTTCTTCCAGGTTTACTCCCCACCTCCAATAATTGCCAAATGTGTTTGCATTTAGTTAAAGCAACTCCTGTTTACAGCCATTTTGATCTTTAGAAATTCTTCCTTGACTTTGGTATTATAATTCTCAACCCTTCCATTCCATTCTCCAACTATCTGATTGCTATCATCTAAGCGCAAAACCAAACGTTATTTACCTAAGCTGGCCAATTGTTATTTATTGCGCCAGCCAATAAACAATCCGGACCATTTGGTCTCTAACACACCAGTCTACACTAATTCTCATTTACATCCCCGCCAGTCCTGTTTACCTTCAGCTTTTCTACTCGGAGATGCACTCTCCCCCTCCCGCCCCATTCCACAGATCTCCATATGTCTAGGAGAAATAACAACATGACAGGAACTCTAAGTTGACTGGATTTTGTACCAGTGAAACAAGCATTCCTATCGCATGATGACTACACTTCACCAAGCGGTCTTAAAATCCTGTGTTTGCCAGAAGAAATGTATTCATTACTCTCCTTGAAGCAGGAGACAGGTTAATCTATGTTCCCAAGAAGGCTGTGTAGTAGCATTTCGGAAGCTGATGAGACCCTGGAACTCAAGCAGAACATGGGTAATAAAATCATTCCATTTTTGCTCAGGAATGCAGAGAAAGTGTGCTGTGGGAGTGGGAGACGTGAGCTTCAAGAAAAATAATGGGATCCGTTTGTCATTCTTTCCCACCAACGGGAGAGGCAATACTTTCCCCATTAGTTTACACAGACTTTTTTTGAAAGGAAAGGAAAAATTGTATGCAAGAGGAAAAGGCAAAAGACTGACTGGTCCTTTGGGGTCACAAAATCCACAGCCTTCAAATTGTGTCACCAGGAAAGGTGAGGGACAGAAGAGGCTGTGGGGGGTCCTTTGTTTGTACTGACCTTTCATCGGGTATTTGTTACTGCTGCCATCAAACTGTTTGCTATTTCATTTCTATTTGTGGCCAGTTTAGCACTCAGTTTAACTACTGCCAGCATGACTTTCAGATATGGACTGGAACAGGGCGAGATGCCTGAGTACTTCCAGATGTTTTGGTCTAAAACTTCCATAGTTTGTTACAACTGGCTGTGTGGGGTTTCTGGACACTGAAATCCAAAGCAGCCTGAGGGTCAAAGTTTTCTCAGATCAAGTTCAAAGCAGTAGGCAAGTCCATGGAGAAATAAACAGACCTGGTTTCAGGGACAGCTTTACCTTGCCTTTGGATGAAGAAACCTGGTTCAGGTGGCACTAAGGGGACAAGTAACAGCAGGCGTCTGAGTGGGTAGGGTAAGACAATGTTTTAGAAGTATATCAGCTTTGGGTTCCACTTTAAATAGTAAAAAGTCTTCAGCTGCCACTGCATCGTTATGGAAATACCAGGGGTAGCAAATGGCCTGAACAGGAATTTTCTAATTAAAAGAAACACAGCAGGAATTTTAGAGGAATTTTTAGAGGAATTTTTGGTGCAGAGGATAATTCAATTGCCCTTTTTTCTCAGATTCTCTTGCACTCATTTTAGCCAGAGTAAGAAACTCTTAATCGCCACTTCTAGCTCACTCTTCTTTCTCTCCCCATCTGTTTATTGCTTGCATTTCTCTCTCCCTTTAGCTGTCACCTCTGATCTTTCCTTCTATGCGACTCATCATACAGCCACACATTTTTTAAAAGTGAAATTTCTCTCTCTCTTGCTTGAACAGTTTGGGGCCTCACAGTGGGAAGCAGTACATGGAGATGCTGAGGGGATCTCCAGAGAAATGAATGCCCCAGTCCTGCCTGCAGCTTCATCTTTAGGAATGTATAGGTACAGGCAGGTATCAATTTATGTCAGGCTTGTATTCTGGACTTGTGATATAAACTGTGACTGATATAAATGGGAGTGGGGAGCCAGTTCCATAAAGAATTACTGGAGACCAAGGGAGTGCATTCTGACGGAGCTGAAGTAGCCACAAAGCAATTTTGCTCAACCCACTACCAATTTTAAAGAGGCTTAAGGCATAAAACATCCAAGCTTACCTTTTCTAAGCTACAGAAAATGTACAGATACTCCCCAGAGGGACTAGAAGAGGCAACAATTACTAATCTCAAGGGTGCTTGGGCTAGGATGAGTTGACTTGACATTAGAAGACAATTCCTCTTCAGAGGAGCACACAAACAGAGAACAACTGGTAAGAACTACGCTCTTCTGTTGTGCCTTTTCAGGCAGTCTTCCCAGGTGGAGAAAATATATCAGGAGGGAGAGAAAGGCAGCACATCCTCTGCTGGATGAGTTAAGAAAGCAGATTCCAGCTGCTCACCCTCACCTATGCACGCAAAGGAAAACCCCTTCCAGCCACACCAAAACTCCTGGTCCATTTCCGCACCAGACTGTTATAGTGCTATTATTCCACTTTCAACATCCTATGGAATCCTGGAGTTTGCAGTTTAGGAAGGGGCCTTTGAGGGGCCCCCTCCTTAAACTGCAAACTCCAGAATTCCATTGGAAGTAGAAAGTGGAATAATAGTACTATAACAGTCCAGTGTGGAAATGGCCTCGAGATTCCAATTCCTTCACACCCCCACTTTCTCAATAGGCAAGGGAAACCCTTTCCTTCCACCAGTGTCAAGACTGCAGTTGCTTTCTCCCCCTCCATAGGCAGGTGAAAGAAAATCATTTCAGTCATCTATTCTTAATGCTCAAAACTCCATGCCAAAACTCAGAACAGCCTTGCTTTCTCATCTCACCTCCTCTCCCCCCTGCCTTGCTCTATTGCACAGGTGTGCTGGAGAGAGCTATGCATTGGGGATGTACTTTCATTCATTAAGTTATCTTTGGAAAAACATTATAAATTTGAAAAGTGGTAAATTGGGGCAACACAAATTGAGACTCACTTGTATATGTGTATTGGCTGTTAATACAGTGACGACGACTACTACTACTACTATATGTACAGGATTATTAATCCCTCCCCCCTTATTTGAAAGATTTGAACAGCTAACCAATGACATGGTCCCAGAAGGTATCAATTCACATTTATAATGTTGATTTATAATAATATAAGAGTGTGCATGTCTGCCTGTCTCTCTGTGGCAACCATAACCCATTGAGACATCATGCCAAATGCCTCCAAATTTGACAGAATGTTTTTGATAGTCATCCAAGTGGCAGTCCTGAATTTTAAGTCAAAACTCCAAACAGGGAAAGGAAACATTTAAAAAGCAAGAGGGGTTGTCTCTTACTGCAAATATCTCTAGAGCTAGAAGGGGCACCCCCGAGCTAGAAGGTGGCAATCTGAACAAAGTAATTGTTTCTAATTTTTATACTGTCTTGAGAAATCAAATTGGAACCTGTCTCACATCCCTTTTTACACAATTTTAGGGCTAGAAAGTATGGCAGAAGTTCCTCACCACTTGCCATAGTCACTAACCCCTTTTATAAATCGTCAGGGTTTTTCATGATAACACTTCTGACGATGGAGACAGCAGGGTTTGTATTGCCTCTGAGATTTATTGGTTGGATTGTGCCATAAAACAGGGAACAGATTAGCAGTTGCAGCTCGGCAGTAAACCATATATCTGGTTCCAATCCTACAAGTTATTTATGTTATATCTCAAAAGTTGAAAAATGGAGCCAGAGGGCTACTATCTTTGGGGGAGCAAAGTTTATCAATGGTTAAAAATTTGAAAGAGCTAGCTGGGAAAATTTTAACATTTTAATTTCAGGGATTTTTACATTTTCTAGGAACATTGGTGGTGTGTGGATAAAACCCAGGTATTTCAACTGAACAAAATAAACAAAACAACATTTGTAAATTGCCTTCAACATATTCTTTATCTAAGAGTAAACTGAAAGAGCACAGTCTTAAATACCAATGATTCAGAAGTTTCCAGCATAAGTTCTCTCACACCATTCTGCACTGCAGCCCCCTCCCAGCATGGGACACACTGAAGCCGGTCTGTGACACGTACTACCCCATGATGTCGTTACAATCCCACTCCTGTTGTATCCCCAGACACTGCAATCATGCATTATACTATTACCAGAAAAAATCCAGTAATAGGTCCCTTTTGCACTACAATTACATTGGCTGGGGCCATGCACAAAGGATAGAAGTGCTATCAAGGTGCTTCCTTCTTCAGTGCGCACAGGAAGAGGCTGGCTGCACTGTGGAAGGAAGGAGCATGTCCTGAGCACTACTATTTGCCAGCAGCCAGCCAGATGTGGAAGGAACCATTCAGGTCCAGCAGCAGCACTGCCAGGATCATGATGGCACAACATGGGATCACAGTAACATGTAGAAAAAGCCACAGTTTAATAGATAAAGAATACATTCATTAACACTTACCAAGCCTAGTTACATAAATAAAGCCATTGAAGCATTGGTTAGGTGGTACAGGGGCACTTGTATGCATTCATATATGATGAGTTTGCCCCTGGGGCTTCAGTTCTAGTGAAAAGGCTTTGCTGAAATGGGGATAATTTGGATAACCAAACCATAGAACTTTCTTCTCTTTCGGTCCTCTTGTCTCTGTTCAATGATGCTAACAATTTTTCATTGAATTATTTTTTGTTGCCTAGTAGTAAAATTTATTATTGCACAGGAGAGGAAATGTCCAAATGTCTGCTCCATTTCATAACAGACAACCCAAATTCTGGTCCAAAGCACTTCTGCTTTGACTATATCATCTGTGCACTTCTTACGAAATAAAGACAAACATAACAACTTGTATGCAACTTTTACTTCATATGCAAGCATCAAAGCAAACGAGTTTCACACCCCAGTTTCTCATGCCCATCATGGAAAAAAACACGAAACACTAAAGCACTGCTTCTCAAGCTATCTGACATTGTGGACTGGCATTATTCTTCCCAATGCATCATATTTGTGCCATATTATAATTGCATTTGCAAAGTTTCCTGGACAGTCAGCATGAACAGGTAGTCAATACCTTGTGAACCCAGTCTTTAAAGGATTTGTAATTGTTTTGTTGCACATTATTTATGTTACTCTGTTGTTCTATGTTCCTCTTCTTTTTCAGATCTTTTGAATTCACCATTCTTAATAAAACTTTAACAGCTCAAAAAATATTAAGTGTTATTATTGGTACTGTTACTAGAAGGCTGTTCCGATGGCCTCTTTGCTTCCTTTGCCTCTGGCCCTTTCCAGCTGTGTTTGCCTCACAGTGTCCCCAAGTTCACAGAAGCAGGGTAATGAAAAACCTTAATAACAAAGAAAAAGTCAGCCTTCTCTCTACCATAGGTATTAACTGTGTTGAAACACAATGCAGTGTTGAGGTGCTTTCAAATAAACTGTCTGCAGCACGAGCATCTGGGGTGGTAATGCCAATATGAGGCTGAACCACACCAGAAATGACAGATTTTGGACAGATAAAAATGGTCTGGGGAAAATGGCATGAAATGCAAGATTATTTAGTTTCTTTTTCCTTCAGGAAAAAAAAAAATCACACAGAGCTTCCTTGCCCTAACAGTCAGCTTCCATGACACCGGCTTAATTCAAAATCCTGAATGCTATTTATTTACCCTTCATTTTTAAAAATAAGGTACAGCTTTTCCTGTCATTTTTTAAAAATAAACTCTACAGAAAAGTAAGCCAAAATATATCAGTGTTTTGTCGCTTTGATCTAAAATATTTTTTTAAATAACTTAAGAAAAAATTGGCAGTCTTAATTAAAACAGCATTGTGGTTTAAAAGAGGATGACATTCACAGAAACAATGATCCCTGTCCATTTAGTGTGGGATACTGCTCTTACTGCTAGGAAGGTTTATTTAAATGGTATTGATTTATTTAACTGAATACATCTGTTTTTCACCCCTCAGCCAAATTTAGTGCACAAGAATAAAATCAGCATAATAAAGCAAAGACAAATGTAACAAAACCAAAACTAAAGACCCAGCAATTAGGAGTATCAGCTAAAAACCAGAACTTAAAGAAAAAGAGGAAAAACCAAATAGTGCCAAAAATATTGCAAAATGGGTACGTAGCAAGCCTCTCTGGAGATAGGTGAGCCAGAAACCACATTGCCACTATTCACTGTTCACCTTACTACCAGAAAACAAGAGAAAATTATAGCTTGAATAAAGGGAGACATGTCTAATGAGAGTTATCAGTAGTAAACGGCTGAGGAAAAACAAACTGGAGCTAAATCTAGTCAGGATGGTGGTGCTTCCTGGGAAGGGTCTTAACCTTGGGTTGAAGAGTATCAACCAGCCCTGGATGGGATTACAACTCCCCCTGAAAGACTGTGCTTTTAGCCTGGGAGTGGCTTCTGGTCTGTTGCCCCAAATGACAACTCAGACAGACCGGATGGCCAGGAGTGCTTACTATCAAATTTGGTTGTTAGGTCAGCTGCACCTCTTCCTAGAGCTGAGATGGTAGTGCCTGTGCTGGTAACCACAAGATGCAATGCACTGTACCTAGGGCTATCTCTGTACCAAGTTCAGAAACTTCAATTGGTTCAAAAAATGTCACCCAGATTGGCTACTGGTACATTTAGGAGTGAGTATATTACACCAATATTAAAGTCACTCAATACAAAGGCCATTTCTGCACTACACTGTTATAGTGCTATTATTTCACTTTCCACATTCTACGGAATCCTAGGGTTTGCAGTTTAGTGAGGGGGGCATTTTGAATTCTCAGCCAGAGAGCTCTTTGGCCTCAGGAAACTACAAACCCCAGAATGCCACAGGATGTTGAAAGTGGAATAATAGCACTATAACAGTGTAGTGCAGAAACGGCCAGAGTGTTGGCTATTACCTTTAAAGCCCTACATAGTTTGGGTCCAGGTTACCTATGGGATCATCTCCTCCCATATAATTGTCCTGCACACTCAGGTCTTTGGGGGAATATTTCCTTCAATTAGCCAGGACTAGATGGGCAACAGTCACCCAGGATTTTTTTTTTAAGCTGCCCCTAGACTGAGGAATGACCTGCCAGAAGAGATTCAACAGCTGAACACACTGTCCAAATTTAAAAGAGCATTAAATACTAGTTTCTTCCAGCAGATTTTAAATTGTGAATTTTAGCTATGAATTTTAAATATGTATTGACTGTTTTAATAGATATTGTTTTATTTGTTTTTTTAAACTTAGATCACACATTTTAACTCTTGTTTTTAAACTGATGTTCTGTTTTTAACAATGTTATATGTTATGCCTCAATCTGTTGTTGTTCCCCACCTTGATCTATGGGGAAGGCAGGTAAGAAATAATAATAATAATCATGGAATCATAGAGTTGGAAGAGACCACAACAGCCATGGAGTCCAACACCCTGAGGAGAATAACAACAACAACACCCTGTTAACTTCAAGGAAGGAGTGAGGGCTGACTAAGGCCATTTTCAGATGGGGGTAAAAGCCCGCGGTCCGACGACCAGAGACGGAGGTCGTTCACATTGCGAGATGAGCTAGTGCAGTTGCAAACGGTGAGGCACCACACCTCCAACCGCTCGAGCCCAGCCGCAGGGGTGGTGCTGTGAGTTTTTTAAAAACCACCTTCCCAGGTGGTTTTTATCAAACTCGCCCGCACTAATCTGTGGTAGCTCCTGGTGAGAATCTGCAGAGACGCAGTAGTGCATCTCTGCAGATCTGCCCGGGGGTGGGCTTCCGGCTGGCGCGCTGCCCTGATTGGCGGAGCGCCGCCGGAAGCCGTTGGGCGTCATTTTTGGCGCCGCAGAGCGCCGCAGAGCGCCGCAGAGTGCCGCCGAAATTCGGCAGTGTGTGAAGCGGCGGGACCGCGTTCCCTGCAGGGACGGAGCAGAGATGGAGCAAAACGCTAGTAGGTAAGCTCCGCCCCTGTTTGCGCTGCCCCGTTTCGGCCCCCCCACGTGAGAAAAGGGCCTCTGACAACTTGGCCCACTCTAGCCAAGATAGGTTACTGAGATAGAAAATGAAAGCTCATCTTCACTGAAGCAGTTAATTCATGTAGCTTATATCCTGGGTGAATCACATAGAGAGGAATGTTGTGGTTCTTTTTACCAGGATAACAGCTATCTCCCTTTGCCCATAGAAAGATGTTCATGCACCCTGATGGGATCAGGGAGTATACATGTGCAACTGGGCTTCAGAGGGCCATAAACTAGTTGCCCAGACAAAGCATATCAGGCAATCACATGAAGAGAAATGACAGCACAAGATGGCAGTAACCCTTCCTTTTAAATTTTCAGTCAAAGAAAATGTAACTAAATCCACTGAGATTTTCAGAGACTGTTACTGATCTTAATGGTTTTTTGAAAGCATAATTCGGTGATGCACACACTAGCTGTTCATTCCTGGAATGGAGAAACCCAACCCCACATATCTTGCTCATTTGGGATGCTCAATATTTGTGTTAGCAGAGGTGAACATGTCGCAAATGAAACAAACCACCAACTGGAAGAAAAAAGGCCTCTGTCAACGCCAAGGCCTGGCGAGCAGCCAAAGAAGCCGGCTACAGGTCTCTTGCAGATAAGGCAGGGAATAAATTAAAGGGCTTTACTTCAGCAGAACAGAACAGGAAAAATAGCAGTAAATACCGGCAGCAGGGAGACTCCCTGGCTGTTACGTCACAGCCAAGCGAGCACACAGTCAAAGTCTGTTCGAACGGAAAAGTTACCAAAGCTGGTCCGAGATCAAGAGGTGGCGACGTTCCAGCAGGTCGGGTAGCGTTTCAGGAGGCCAAGCTGGGATCCACAACAAGCACTCACCCCCCAGAGTGGACGGTTGTGAGCCGACAAAAGACCCAAGGCTGAGTGATTGCTTTTATAGGCAGATCACTCCTCCAGGTGTTATCGCAGCTGGACCCTGATTGCCTGGCGTTTTCTATTTAAACGTTCTGACCTCCTGAGAGCACTCTTTTGCTCCCGATGCTGCTGGTAAGTAGGCACCCGCTCTTGAATCTCACTATCCGACTTTTCTGGCTTGGCTGGGTCTGGGGCAGCCCCTGGCTCTGCTTCTGGGACTACTGGAGCCAAGGGCTCTATGCCTGGGGCAGCCTCGGGAGTGGGCTGTGCTGGTACAGCAGGCTCCAAGGACTCTGGCTCAGACTCAGAGCTTGTGTCCTGGAGTTCCAGGGTCCTGACAGCCACAACTTTATTGATTACAGAGCACAGTGGCACTCGCATAGGTCTGGATTCCATCATCGATCAACGCGCCTGTTGACCGATAAGCCACGCTTCTGATCTAAGTATCAGAATCCCTGGTAGATGGCAGCGATATCCCGGCAGGCAGGAACCCCTGCCAACGGCAGGGAGGTGCCATGTAGCTAGTGACCTCCCAAACCAGCCACTCCCGGAACCACCTAGCACCCCCATCGAAACACCTGATATACCTTGTATCAATGCCAGCAGGCCATTGGTACCCACCAACCTCAATCCAAGACCCGTGTGACCACCCAAAGTTGTGACAAATATATACTGCAGATGCAATAACTCAGGGAGGGTTGGGTGGGGAGCAGCCGGCAGCAAAGAAGCCAAGTCCTCTTTGGTGGGCAATATATACCACCCCCCATCTGGGTACTGGCTGGGCATATGTGGTCCTGTCTAGCTCCCATTGGCTGTCTTTTTCACAGGCATCCGGGTACTGCAGCGCTTGCTGCACACCCAGATGAAGCCCGCCCACCTCCTCCCTATCAGGAAGGGAGGACCATGCTGGTTCTGTCGCCTCATCCTGCAAATGGCGCCATGTGGCAGGTAAGTTGCACAGTACTCTTGCGGAAGGTGGGAGAGGAGGTGCTTAACCCTTTCCCTACCCATTACTTTTCCTTTCCAAACTCTCCAATTAGAGTCATAGAAGCATAGAGTTGGAAGAGATCACAATGGCCATCGAGTCCAATCCCCTGCCATGCAGGAACAAACACTCAAAGCACCCCCAGCAAATGGCCCTCCAGCCTCTGCTTAAAAGCCTCCAAAGAAAGTGAGTCCACCACATTCTGAGGCAGCATATTCCACTGCCCAACTGCTCTGATTGTCAGGAAGTTCTTCCTGATGTTTAGGTGAAATCTCTTTTCCTGTAGTTTGAGTCCAGTTATTTGGGGAACGGCTTTGGAAACTAAAATGCAACATACCGCAGTCTGTGTGTGTGTGTGTGTGTGTGTGTGGGTGTTTGCATGCATCTATGTGTAGTCTCTGTATGGAGGAAAACTGCTCTACAGTACAATTATACGGTTTTGACAGGGCAGTGGGGACAAGCAGGAATCCTTAATAAATATTATGCTGTTTTCCATCCTGTCATCATGTTTCCTAATCATGCAGACTAAAATTCTGCTCCACTGGTCTTTTCACTTGCCATTACAGGAATGTCTGTTTTTTTGCATATCTCATCAATCATTTTTGCTGGTGCTTCATAACTGCCAGGTGACCTTGAGAGGTGAAATACAATTTAGAATGACTTTAGCTTACATAATTGCCTTGTGGCAATAGAACTGGGGTGGAGGGGGGAAATTCTTTTATTTTCTGACAGTGCAGGGAAGTGACTAGCTATTACAATGGGTTCACCAAATGAAAATGCCAATATTTTTCAAAGGGCTGCAATGAACAAGAAAGTTATATGTGCATAACGCTAGTAAAATAATTGAGATTCTTGTAATATATTATGTAGGGAAATGGATTCCAAAAACAGCTTAAATGTAGAAGCATTAGAAAGAGCACAAAAGCCAAGCCACAGAGCTGGGATTCAAATTCTGTTATTCTGTCAAATGATCTGGTCTCTAGTAGCAATACTGACTTTAAAAAAAAACCTTTCTGTTTGTATTTTGCAGTCAGAAGATGACTATGCTCACTCTTGGTGAGGGGTTTTAGAATCTCCCTAGAAACCTCTTGCATTTCTGAGGCTTGCAGTGGCTGGTCTCTTGCTATGTCTCTGTGTCTGGCAAACAGTATATGGTGTATATAGATCAGTGATGTCACAGCAGCATTTCTACATTTGTATTAGGTTTTCATATCTAACTGACATGAGGATATTGTTGCTGTCAGATCTGGCCATATCATTATTGAGTCAAGCACCCACCTCAGGCCAATGGTTTGGGATGCTACAAAAAGACAGCAAACTGTTATTTAATTTGTTGTTGTGGCAGAGTGGAACAGAGGTATTTTTGTGCTTTTCTGCCTCCTTTGGCCAAATATCTCAGATGTACTGCATATGCCTTGACTTAACTGAGAGGAAGGTGCCATTTGCAACTTCAATTCAAGTAGCAAAATGTCTTGGGCCAGGCTTATCCTATGTTTTGGAGAGTGCTTTTGTTCTCTCCTTAGTCTTTGCACTTGGAATACATGGGATCCCAAATGATCTTAGCAGCTGAAAGATGGTTGCTGGATTGCCAAAACCCAGGCCAGTTTGGAAACTGCTGTTTGCAAAATCTATGAGCTTGAGCTTATCTCTACCTCAGGTTGAAGGATAACACTCCTCCTGCCCAAAACTGATTTTGACCCTTAGAGTAGACCCAAACCATCTGGCACAGCATTGCTCTAAAACACAGTTACAAAACAACGTATCTTGGACTTAACTCATGTCTTGCCCATGTCTGTAGAATAAAAGGTAGGATGGATATCAGGAGCATGTTACCCTGTTTACTGGGGGTCCCGGGAGAGACACCTAAATAACCAAACAATAACACACAATTTTGGGGGAAATTAGCTGGAGCACTCACTTAAGCTAGCGAGAGGCAGGGTAACTTAGCAGGATCTTGCAACCCAGCGTCTACGGCAGTGGTTCTCAACCTGTGGGTCCCCAGATGTTTTTGGACTTCAGCTCCCAGAAGGCCTGAGCATTGACCACAGTGGCTGGGGCTTCTGGGAGCTGAAGTCCAAAAACATCTGGGGACCCACAGGTTGAGAACCACTGGTCTACGGGGTCAGGTCAGTCAAGCAGCCAGATGGGTTTAAAGTAATCAAATGATGTTTTATTGCATACAAACAAATATTAAAGACACCGCAGTCACCCAGCTAACTAAGAAATTAGAGGTTGAATTAAAGATAGAGATTTTCAGGGAAAATGGATGATATGACACCTGTCTCTTCGTCCTGGACCTTGCGGGAGAATCCATGGGTGCAGAGAAGAAGCTCAGCTCGATTAGCTGAGGGGAGCTTGCCAAGCACATCAGCAGCAAGGCTTGATGGAAGTTCGGAGTGACCCGAGGTTTCTGTGGTCTCAGCTACTGGAGCTGACGGGAAGACTCACCCGGGCAAAGCGGCAGCAAAGTGGGATGGAACTCAGGAGTGATCCGAGGAATGTCTCGGAATCAGGGGTTTTTATAGGGTGAATTGGGACTGCTGGCTGTGCCTTACTTGGGGAAAACAATGAGTCTTGGGTGCGAGACAATGTCTCAGAAAGGTCACAATTTAGCATGATTGAGTTAAGTCCGAATTGACAAAGAGGTAGACTGTATGCAAATGCTCAGTGCTTGGCCTTTAAGCTTCTAGCTTGCCAAGTTACCTGCTCAGGGCAGGGAGTCCTTTTTAAACAGCGTGCATACATAATGAGGGTGTTTGCAGAGAGGTCTCCTAAAGCGGTGATCTGGCTATTTCTGGCCTGCCGGTATTGTCTTGGGATATCGCAGCGTTTGATGGCCGAGCCTAGTTCTGGGCTTGTCCAGGGGCCTCTCAAACACGTGGAGAGGGGTGGTGGAAGAGAGCCAAATTATTGATATCAAAATGATATCTTTATGCTATCTCCAAGGAGGCCTAACCTGCAGTAACAAGCATCTCAGAAGCAACAAAGATGCATTTCCCTGCTTCAGCTATAGTGCATGAGTGCTCTCTGGTGGGCTACTACTGTGATGTTAAAATTCTGCTTGAAGAGCAAAAATCTCTTAAAGTCATAAACAAAGTTGCCAGCCATTAACCTCAACTGAGCAAACTTCATACAGATGACAGAGGTGCACTGAGAAATAAACTATGCAGTGCAATTTCTTAAAGTGTATTTGAATCCAGGCTAGCTAGGTATTTCAGATATAGCTCCTGAGTATTGATTTAAATACAGTGAACAAACAGACAGAACCCTGGTAAGAGTTCCACCTCCTGATCTCCCTTTAAACCAGGTTTGAGGCGAGCCATAGTTTGTCATTTCATCTTGATCAAACTGGTTTTCAAATCACAAACTACAATTTGCCTCTAACCAGGATCTGAGAGAGAGAAGGGAAGCAGGAAAAACAGGGACTACATGACTCCGAAGTTCACCTGTGTTCTTTCACACAATTCCAAGCTGTGATTTGCCATTGTGTCTGAGCAACTTTACATATGTGGCACTCAGGGCCACTGAAGAATGCTCCATTTCTACCAGGAAATATTGTTAAGTGTTGCTGTTGTTGTTAACTTTATTTATATTCTTCATTTTGCTCAAGACTGGGACTCAAAGCCGTTTACACATCAAACAGATTACAATTAAACAAATAAAAAGCCACATTAAAACTGAAGTAAAGTAAGAACGACATTAAAGACATACACTCTAAGAGGCTTTCAAAACAATAAAAAATACCAATACAATAAAAAACAATACAGCACTCACAGCCTCTTTAAAGAAACAATTGTACCTCTGCACCATTAGATAGGCTGAAAACTGAAGCAGCACAAACAACATTCTTTTGGTCTATGTGGGTTTTATTTTGCAGGAGAAAGGTCTTGTGTTAATAAAGTTGTAACGGCAACATTTAATACTTGTTTGTTCATTGCAATAGCAATAGTGTTTGTTTTTAAGGTAGTTACTAGTAGCACTCTTGAAGAGCCCTCTCATATAAGAAGTAAACAAACAAACCAGACTCAGGTCAGTACTTGAACAGTGAATAAGAAGGTTAGGGAAACGGGAGGTGTGGAAAGGGACAGACATACCCCTGTGTAGGGATTTCTTCTATGTTCTGTAGCATCATGTGTTGCAGATGCAGATGTCTCTGTTCTACTCTACTCTTCCTTGTCTTTCTCTGCTACAATTACAGACTGTGCCCTTTGAGTCCCCAAAGATAATGACAGTTTATCCCCACTTTGGAATGATAGGTTTCATACCTTGCCACCTCCCTTGAAGGGTGGTTAAAACTTAGGAGGGAAAAAATGCTACCTGGAGAGATCTGAAAGGAAATGAGACAGAACATCCCAGTTTATGCTCAGATTTTGAATTCTTGAAACATCCAAGTGAATGGCAAGGATGTTGTCCACATATTGAATGCACTTTCTGTGAGGTCCTCTGTTGTTCTCAGCCACTGCCTGATGCATCTTCAACAACCCTAGGCAAAGAATCAGAATGGGAAAGCAGGATGAACAGATCATCGAATAGCAATTGTTATGAGAAGGCAAAACTGATTTTTGTGAACAGAGACATGGAACACCTGTAAAATGTTAAGTTTCCCAGACTTCTCCCACTGGTCCTATTGGTGATGGCCCAATAACATATGTGGTAGTTGCACAGAGAAAGAAGGAAGAACCTAGGATAAAACTGCTCAGATATCAGTATGCTTGATTTCTGGTGGCTATAGTGACCAGGTGAGAGCCAGCGTGGCATAGTGGCATAGAGTCAATTATGACCCTGGAGAACAGGGTTCAGTTTGCTGCTTGGTCATGGGAACCCACTGGGTAGAAAATGATATATAGGGAAAAATATTTGTTTTGAGTCCGAGAAATATTCACCTCCCTCAGTGTCCAGAGATCTTGCTGGATTGGAGAAATAATGTAAAGGGAAGTTTTGAAAATCAGACCTTTCTCCTCCAAAGGCAATACATCAAGGGGGTCACTGACCATATAGGGAAATTGATGAAGAAACATGATCTCTAAACAATCTACAGACTGACCAAGAAAATTCAACAAATGCTATGTTCAGCAAAGGACAAGAGGGATCCTCTAACTTCTGCGGGAGTTTACCACGTACCTTGCAGCTGTGGGCAGGTCTACGCAGGGACTACAAAATGCAGTGTCCAAACACGAATCAAAGAACACAAAAGACACTGCAGACTGATCCAGCCAGAAAAATCAGCAGTAGCAGAACATGTTATAAACCAATCTGGACACAGAATGCTTTTTGAAAACACAGAAATTCTGGACCATTCGAACAACTACTATGTCAGACTGCACAGAGAGGCCATTGAAATCCATGAACACATGGACAATTTCAACAGGAAAGAAGAAACTCAGAAAGTAAACAAAATTTGGCTACCAGTACTGAAGAACACTAAAATCAGGACTCAAAAACACGCTGATGAACACCACTCAGACACTAGAGGTCCCTCTACAGGGAACAATACAATGGATTGCTAATGTACTTAATGCACTGGTATGCATATCCCCTGACTAACAATACAACCCTGGGGGATATCCCATTTAACAACAGGCCATCACACAGGCCACCTGTAACAGATGCAAATTGCTCCCTCCCACCCGGGGACTACACAAGTACATATACTCTGTTTCACTTCCATGCCACCAGATCCTCTGAAGATGCCAGCCACAGACGCAAGTGCAACGTCAGGAGAAAATACTAAGAGAACACGGCCTCAAAACCCAGAAAACACACAACAACCTATTCTCTCTTTCTTTCTCAACCTCCCCAACAGAAAGATAAACACACACAGCTAACTCAACAGGCCCTTTTGCTGCTGCTGCTGCCACCACCAGTGATAAAAACGATGCTTACATTGGAAGGTAAGAATTGTAGGTAAGTCCAAAGGTCTTAGGCATGGGAAACATGTGGCCATCCAGATACTTTTGGACTACAAGTCTCCTGAGCCTTAGCTAACATACCCAATGGTGATCAATCGTGAAGGAGCAGAGCAACAAAATCTAGAGGGCTACGCACTCACCATCCCTGGACTATATTATCCAGCATTCTGTGTTCCACAGTGGCCAACACGGGAGGCTAGGAGGAGTCCAGGGCAGGAAGGTAATGCTATCCTTCCAGTCACGTCCCCTCAGTTATTGTTACTGAAAGGCAATGTGCCTCTGATACTGTAGATAATAAATAGTGATCCAGACTAGGTGCCATTGATATCCTTTCCCTTCATGATTTTCTCTAATTCCTTTTAAAGTCATCCAGATTGTTTATGACTTCATCTTGTAGTAGCAAATTCTGTCGTCCTGTAGTTTAATTATGTGCTGCATGAAGGGCTAGCAATGTTTAATCAATTAATTGGTTAAATAAATCAATTTAAAACATTCTGACTACTTCAAAAGATTACATCAGTCATCAGTTTTCTTCCTTTTTTAAAAAAAATATTAACACATGCCTTTAAAATCTATACATGGCTAATGTCACAGAAGGTTATGCCTTTCTAATCCCAACATGACAACATTTCCACAATAGATGCCGCTAGTGCATTGTACTGTTACAATCCCAGCATTGCCACTTGCGTGATGGTAGCAGGTTAGAAATGCTGCCTTCAGCGGATGAGTAGTGGTATTGCCATCAGTGCTCCTTCTGCACTACAGCAGCCTTGGCCACTCATTTTCCCTGCCTTCACCCTGCCCCATTGCCTCTGACTGGTTGGGTGTTTTTTTGTTTGTTTTTCTTTGGAGGCCTTCTCAGCACAATACTGTTGTAACCACACAAGACGCCAGCACACTATTGCATTTTCATGCTAGAATACATGTTTACAAATGTATTAAATAAAAATAAAAAGTTGTAACACAAAAGAGAACTTTAAAATAAACACAGAGAGGTGACAGATTTTGAAGTTACCACGCCATGGAGTCAGGCACACCCACACCCTGCCCACTACTGGATCTGCGACAACAGGAAGTGCTATCAAGAGCTATTACAGCACCACACAGAGCCAGCTGATGAGATTGAGGCACTTAATGGATTTTTTTCTGGAAATTGTATAAGGCACTTTGGCAATGCTTGGGGATGGCATAGCGCTTGGATAGCAACAACATCGTGTGGCAGCACGACTCCTGGACAGATAACAACCTGTTGCTATGGCGGGACAGCCCTTTGTGCTGAAACGGCCACAGACACAGGTAAGGGAATAGGGAACTCCTCCATCTTAAGAGGGAACAAACAGGTGGTAAGCTGCTCAGCAGAACTTTGGGGAAAACTCCAGGTGACTCTGCCAACAAAAACCAGTGGCCCTGGTCAAAGCAATGACAATGCAAAACCCATCCCCAGGAGTGAGGAACCTACCTGGACTCCTGCTGTCCTGGTGCTTCTTCTGGGCTCCCTCTTGTTAAGGTAGCTGCATAGTCCTGCAGCTGGCTCCAGCTATAGGACATCTGTTGACTAACTGTGGACAGCCGCTCCAAGCTCGCAGGGAGACAAAAAAAGACAGAAATTCTAGCTCCCTGGGCTTCTGCTGGAACCCACTTGGCCATGCCTCATTCACTCACCACCAGATGGCTAGGCAGTGAAGAGTTATTCAAGATGGGGCTCCCTGGTACTGTAAATAATGCTCAGCATTTATAACAGCACTTTCAAGTTTTCCACGCATGGTTCTCTTTCAGTATTTCAGTCACTTTTCAGCAGCCATGGAAGTAAGTGGTCAGACAAAATATGCAAAGAGGGCTGATTTCCATCCCTACTGCCAGCACTGATTTCAACATGCAGACAGACAGGACCAGTTTTCATTACCTGGCACAATTTTTCCTTGATTGAGCGTGCTTCTTGCTGTACTCTGCATACAACAGCAAAGATGGGAACATGCACAACTGCTGGGGGACTGTAACTCCCATTAGCACTACCTAGCACAGTCAATGGTAAAAGACAATGGGAGTTGCAGCTCAACAACACATTCCTCATCCCTGACAGGAACAGTCCCAGAATATCCCTGGCATCTCCCCTGAAAAGTATCCTAGACAGCAGGACTTGGAAAGCCCTCTGGTTAAGACCTTTGGAGCTGGGGCAAGGAACTTGAAGCTCTTTGATAGCCTTCAGTACCAGGAAGTTCACTGACTCTTGCTATCCAGACCACTTCTTTCAGAATCCAACTTGTGTGTAAGAAGAAAAGCAGGGATGATGTGGCACAGTGAAAGAAACAGAACAAGCTAAACCCTTCAAACCTAACAAAGCCTACCACCACTGGCTCTGGCTCCACTCCTCATAAGCCCCAGTCCCAACTCTCTTTTCTTGTGGGTCACAGCCCTTCAAAGGTCCAAGGATTTCCTCTCCTGCTTTAAACAGAGCAGCTGCCAGTGAGAGCAGATGGTAATAATAGTACCAATTTTGAGGGACAGAGCTCAGAAAGAGCCATTGCCTAACATCCTGGAGGGCTATCGTGGATCAGACTACAGCATTTGGCTAGAGGAGTCAGAATGAATTTGGTATTATATGCAAATAGGAACAAATTCTTGAAGGCAGCTTTTCACTTTAAAAAGAGGAAAAGAAGAAGATAATAATGCTGCGTGAGATGAGGTGAAGCAGCTAGAAGAGCATTTTGGAGCAGAAATAAAAAGCATTGAAAGCCCTAATCTCACACCCTTTGCCTGCCCACTTTTCCCCTCAAGTTAAGTGGAATTAAGCACAAGTTTCTTCTTTGCCCAGCAAGTTGCTGTTTTCACTTCACATCACCCAGTCTGAACACTTTTTGGGGGGTAGAGAAGAAAGAGGGGAATTTGTGAACAAGCTCTCTCTATATGTTTTTAATTTGGTTTTATTGTATAATGTTTTGAAAATGAAAGCAGAGTAAATATTTAAATTAAATAATATTAAGCACCGTCATTTTTAAAAATCCAATTCAGCTCTTAGTACAACATGCAACTTTGTCTATTCATAGCTCATGTTCTATTGCCATCTGGTGACCCAGTGGAACAACTGCAATTCCCAAAAACATACCAGGATAAATGTTGTAGGTAATCCCTGTAACTAAGGCCATTTCCACATGGGCATATTGCCCACGCTAGAGCGACCTCTCCAGGAGGTCTTCTTCACCGGGGTCTGTGCTAGAGCAGTTAAAAAAAGCGAGGTTCTAGACCTCAAACTGCTCTAGCGCAGCCCCGGGGTGGCGCTGTTTTATAAAAACCACCTTCAAAAGTGGTTTTTATAAAACTTACCCGTGCTGCCCTGTAGCAGCCCTCGGTGAAGAACTGCAGAGACGCAGTAGCGCATCCCTGCAGGTCTGCCCGGGGGCGGGCTTCTGGCTGGCGTGCTGTCCTAATGACGGAGCGCCGCCGGAAGCCGCCGGCTGCCATTTTGGGCGCCGCCAGGCGCTGCCAAAATTCAGCAGTGTTTGGAACGGCGGATCCACGCCTTCGGAGGGACGGAGCAACCCGCTCGCGGGTAAGCTCCGCCCCTGCGTGCACAGCCCTGTTTCGGCTCCCCCCATGAGGAAAGGGCCTAAGAGTGGATGAAAAGTTCAGCTGGAGCGATCACTATTTTCTCCTTAAACCTAGAGCAGAAACTCTACCAAACCCTGTTAATGAGATCATTAACTATTACTGTAGTTAAATTTTTATCAGAAAGAGTCCAGTAAGTTCAAGGCAGTATACAAGGATCTCCTCTACCCTAGAGTATCCTCACAACAACTTCATAAGGAAGGTTGAGTTGACAGTGAGCACAAACAGCCCAAGATCACCCAAATGTGAGCATGTTTTACATTTCTGATATCTGACACCCTACTGAAACATGCTGCTGTAACAGACTTGGAAACAAGTGGACTTAAACTGTAACATGCCGATAGGATGTATGTGCTATCACTACCTCCATAAGCTGGACTAGTTAGTGAAAGACTTGTTGGCTAAATATAGATATTTTTATGATACTTGTTACTTATTTCATGTACAGTATATAAAGAAATAGAGAGACAGTGTTGTATAGTGGTTTGAGCAATGGACTACAAACCTTAGAGACCAGGGTTTAATTCCCTGCTCTGCCAGACAAACTCACTGGGTGACCTTGGATACATCACATTTGCTCAAGCCCCAGAAAAAACCCATGTACCAGATCATAACATCTTTGTTATACTGCTAATGGGAGTAAAATATTATAAAAGACAATTGATTTATGTATAATTCTATATACTGTATTTGCTGGCATATAAGACTCGCTTTTTTCCTAAAAAATATTGTTTGAAAATGAGGTGCCTCTTATAAGCTGATGTGTCTTATATGCTGGCAAACAGTATTTGCCAGTGTATAAACGGGGTGCCTCTTATACACAAGTGTGTCTTATACGCCAGCAAATACAGTATTTGTTGTACTTATATATTAATGACTTGCTTACCTTTATGAGGCACTTTAAGAAAAAAAATGGAACAAACATACAAGTAAACATGATGATGTTATTGTGTGAAGTGACCACTCTCTTAACACACACGAGTGGTGATGTGTCCAGGAAACATTTTCCCTTCTTCCCCCAGCTACAATCAGATGAGAAAAATAGCTTGCCAGCTACAAATCTTTTCCAGTTCAAGAAGCTTACTTGTTATTTAGGAAAAGGTCATAGAGCTGGTCCCCTGGTAGATGCGCTAAGCTGTCAGATGGATGTTCAATTTTCAGTGCAAATGTCTCCATCAATGGGTAAAACGTGAAGTTAAAGAGGAAGATGAGTTCTGTTTCTCCTTTAACATTCCCAGACTGTACCTCTCCTAGAAATATAAAGAAAAGAACATATTGAAAGGAAAAGATATTTTACTGTCTTTAACTTAAAAGGACTCTAGCATAGGAGAGGTCAAACTTTAGGATAGTGGGATATGCCTTGCATATGCCTCTTTACTGTCTTTTCTTTATTTTTAGAGCTGAAGGGTCCACTCATCAGAGCCTTTTGCAAAAGACAGAAATTTAAGATTAAAGAATTTGTTCAGAACGTCAGAACTGATTCCATCCCATGGACCTTCCACTCCCACCCCAAAAAGCCCACTCTGGATTACCCCAAACTTTTGTTTTGTTTAGAGATTTTTTGTTTTGAATTTCAGCACTATAATTAGTCTAATTTGACCTATAATGCCCTGTACAACTTGGGTCCAGGTTATTGAAGGACCATGTCTTCCTTTATGATCATATTAGACTTCTAAGATTACCTGGAGAGGCCCTTCTCTCTCCCCAGCACCTTTCCAGGCTCATCTGGTGGGGAGAGGGCCTTCTTGGTGACTGTTCTCATTCTTTGGAACTTGTTACCCTGTCTTTTGGGGGTCCCGTGAGGGATACCGAAATGTGCTTAACTATAGGTGGGGAAAATTAGCTCTGAGCACTGCTTTAGTGTTACAAGAGGCAGGGTAACTTGGCAGGATCTTGAACCCTATGTCTACGGGGTCAGGCCAGTAAAGAAGCAAACCATTTTGAAAGAATAAATGAGATCTTTATTAAAATACAGCCAAACAGTGTATGCAACTCATTCACTCAGATAACTATAGAAAATAAAGGTGGGAGTGGGACAGAGGGATTTTTCAGAGGGATAGTTGGTTTGGGTGATACGAAACCTGTCCTGAAGTCCGGGAGAATAGAGAGCGATGCTGGGGTTCGATGTGGCTCAGCATGTGGAGCTGAGGGGAGGCTCGCCAAGCAAAGCGGCAGCAAGGTGGTCTGGAACTCGGAAGCGATCCGAGGAGGGTCTCAGAATCAGGGGTTTTTATAGGGAGAAGTGTGACCGCAGGCTATGCCGTACTTGGTGAGAACAATGGATTTCGGGTGTGAGACAAAGCCTCGGAAAGGTAAAAATTTAACATGACTGAGTTAGGTCCGAATTGACAAAGGAGCAGCCAGTATGCAAACGCGCAATGCTGGACAGTTGATAGTTCAGCTAGTCAAGTTACCTGCTTGGGGCAGGGAGTCCTTTGTAGGTGGCAAGCATACATAATAGGGTGTTTGCCGGGAGGTCTCCTGAAGCTGCAATCTGGCTATTTCTGGCCTGCCTGTATTGTTTAGGAATATTGCAGCAATCAGCCGCCAAGCCTAGTTTCGTGCTTGTCCGGGGGCCTCACAAACACATAGAGAGGGGTGGTGGAAGAAAGCCAAATTATTGATATCAAAAGGATATCTTTATGCTATCGCCAAGGCGGCCTAGAAGCTGCAGTAACAAACTTCATCCTGCAAGAGGCCAGGATTGTCCTGTCTTTGCTATCTTTCCATCAACAAGTCAAGACATTTTTATGCTTTACAGGAGAAAGGTGTTAACTTACAGTGACTCTCATATAGACAATTATACACAAAATTTAAAGAAGATAAGAAGGCTAAGCAGCTTGAAGAGACTAAATCTGATTTAGAAATATTGCTATATTTAGATGACAACCATTTGATTGCTAAAATGTATAAGTTTTTGTTGACATTTGGTATGGATTATGAACAAGTAAAGGAATATATGACTGAGCACAGAATTTTGGATACAATATATATATGAATCAGTGAGAAAAGTTATGGACAAAGGATATTAAAAATGTGCTATGTGCTATCTCAAAGAAAACTATTATAAGATGATGTATCATTGGTAACTTATACCAGAGAGACTACTAAAGATGTGTAAAGAGACAAAGGCTAAATGTTGGAAGTGTTAGGACTATGTTTACTCCTTGTATGTGGTGGACATGTGATAAAGCTAAACAGTTCTGGATGAAGATATCAAGAAAAAAGCCTGAATTATATTTGTTAGGAATCTGGGAAGAAGATACAATTGTAGATAAGAAGCAACATAAACTGCTGTTGTTAGTAGCAAGATTAGCGTATGCAAAGTACTGGAAAAAATCAGAGTTACCAACAGTAGAGGAATGGCTAAACAGACTGATGGGAATTGTTGAAACTGAAAATCTTATGCACAAGGTAAAAGGCAGAACACAAAGTGAATTTTTGTCTGAATGGAAGACTCCTGCCTGTTCTGGTTGGCACACGGGATTAACCCCAAACCTTGTGGATTACTCCTCCATGCCATCCCAAGAATTTATATTACCGTATAAGAAGTGTAAAAGTAGATTTAGAAGATGTAATCTGTTGCTTTAATGTTATTTTTATATAAATGATTATTATCTCTTGATGACTGACCATTAGTATAAAGTAACCTAGAACAAATTAATGATTTATGAACTTAAGAAATTAAGTACAGTAAGTAAGTAACCAAGTTGATAAGTGATTAGTAACAATTACTTATGGGATAAAATGAATGATTCAATAGTTAGGCATAAATGTTTAAACAATATGAACTGTTTGCAACAAGGGCAGGAACCAATGTTTAGTTATCTTTTGTAAATGTTCTGTCCACTTCTGAATTAGAATATAGTCTGCCCTCCATATTTGCTATGGTTAAAGGCACAGAGCCCTCAGAAAAGTGGAAAAATCACAACTATCGAAATGGCGGGGGGAAGGTGTCTGAGGCATGGTGGGAAGAGTGGGTACCCAGGGTCCAAACCAGGTCAGAGAAAGGAGACAGAAAGGAGGTGGGTTGGCATGGTTGCCCTATGTTTCCTCTGTCTTGCCCATCTCCTCCCTTGGGTATTGAGGGAGCATCGGGAGAGAGTTTCTGGTGCTTAGAAACTGGGCTGTGAGCTGTCTTTAGCTGGCCAGGCAGCGGGTGGTGGAGGAGGAGGAAGAGGACCAGAGACAGGTTTTTAAAGGGCTGTGTGGCCTGATCAGAGCTGCCAAGGAAGAAAGTTCCCCAGAAAAGAAGTGCCTGACATGAGTGAAGCAGGGGTGGAGAAACTCACAAATAATCAAATCCATGAAAGTCAAACCTGCAAATGAGGAGAGCCGATCGTACTTGCAAGTAGACACTACTTTCCCTCATACAATTTAATGTCCATTCTAAATTTTTCTTCTGATGTGAAAAGAGGAGAAAAGTGAATCAAAGATAACTAAAAGGCTGTAACTTGGGAAGGCAGGGGAAGATATTCATGGCTAAAGTTTATAATAGGTGAATTCTATCCAGATGGTTTATAATTTCAAGTTTTTTAAATTATCACTGATTGTTTTTAATATGTTTGTTTTTTAAACTGTTGTTATGCTCTTTTAACTGCTTGTGTATTTTTTATTGGTGCTTGTGTTTTTAACTGTGTTATGCATCTATTTTTTGCTGTATTTTAATCTTTTGTTCCCCACCTCAATCTGCAGGGAGAAGTGGGTAAGAAATTAATCACCATCATCATCACCATCATCACCCCCCACCCCAGTCTTGCCTGTGCTTTTGTGTCCACAACAAACCTCTGAGGATTAAGCCTTGCCCGTCACTATCCACAGAAAAAACTGGCTCCCAGGGAGAAGCTACTTTATATCCGCGTGGTGTGATGAAATGGCAAACGTTTTCTTGTGTACTGACATCCATCAGGTTAACCATGCCATCCCAGAAGAACATCAGCACCTGGAACAATGAAACTACATTGTATATCACTTATTATCAAAATAAAAATAAAAAGTTCTTCTACAGCCATTTTCAGCTTAATCTTTTTCTTTGGTAGGTTAAAATTTATATTCTAATGAGAACTAGGAAGAGGGATAATCTGATGTAAACAGAAGAAGACACAGCCCAGCAGAACTAAAATCTACCCAGCTGACCACAGCCTTTGACCAGTGATATAGAAAATAAAGATTAAGAAATAAAGTACATACAATCTCATTTCATTCCAGAACTCTTTAAACTGTGAGAATACCCACAGTTTCCTAGCCTGGGTTCCCTGTCTGGAAATAAGAGTATAATTCCTTATACAGTTATATTATAGAGTACAAAGAATTGGGCATTATAACATATTGTGGATGAGAAAATACTGGGCCCAGAAACTGAATTAACTGCCTGTCCTGGATGGGGCTGCACTGAAGGAATAGGTACATAGCTTGGGAGTACTCCTGGAAACCATCTTCATCACAGGAGACTCAAGTGGATTCCACAGCCCTGAATTCTTAAGCTCAGAGCTTTGATTGGTCCACCAATCAAAGGTGGTATAACCTATGCACAATAGTTCATGTACCAGTAACCTCCTGCTTAGACTACTGTAAAATGCTCTACTTGTAAATGCCCTTGAAGATTACTTGGAAGCTGCAAACTACTGACCAGAATACTACAGACATCACATAACACAGATCTTTTTAAAAAAATTGTACTGGTTACCAGTACACTTCCAGTCAGAATTCGGGGTGATGGAGATTAACATTTGAAAGCCTCAAACACTTGTTTCTGAATCTGCCTGTGGTGACAGATGTCTTGATTATGTCCTGTTTGGACCACAGTAAAATACTCTATATGGGGCTGCCTTTGGAAACCGTTTGGAAACTTTGATGGATCCAAAATCTTGCAGACAGACTGATGACTGCAGTTGGTTGCAGGGAGTATGTAATGTCCTTATTGAAAAAGCTTTATTGGCTGCCATTTCATTTCCAGGTACAATTCAAAATGCTGGTTATGATCTAAAAATCCCTCTACAGGCTTATGACCAGACTATATAAGATGTATCTCTCCATAAGAGCCCGTCTTGATTCTTAAAATCCTTGGGTTCTCATGGGCCCATCCTTGTCATGAGCCTGTCTGGTGAGAACATGTGAGAGAGTCTCTCGGTGGCTTCTCCCAGGCCATCAAGCTCCTATGGGAAACTAGGTTGGCTCCCTTTGGAGGCCCAAATGGTTTCACTCTAGTGACAAACAAAAGCATGGCTGTTTATTAAAGCCTAACTGATTTTCTCTAAAATGACTACTGTGACAATGGGGGTTCCCATTATCCAAGTAACAGAGCTTGATGAACTGCTAGGGTTAGGTTACATTTTTTGGGGGGTCAGCATCACAGGTCACGAAAGATAGTTGCCCAATCAGGGGGAGAAAGGTGGGAATCTTTGAGATGCTTCGATCAAGAAGTTATATAAACCCTCAAGATACCATGAGGCAAGAAGAACAAAGAGAGAACAAAGAACATCCAAGACATTAACCAGAGGGGCCATAATGCCGGTTGCAGGTAGGCCAAGCTAGGCCTGGCTTCCCAGCTCTGCCTCGGCACACCATCTCAGAAATGACCCACAATGTGAATAGCTTAGGATGTGTCATAGTTAGTCGCGTCAGGATTTCTGTTCTTTTGAAAGCTCTGGCTGATATGCGATGCTATCGGTAATTTGTAACTAGTGATATCTCTATTATCTATGCTGCTGCTTCTTAGAATAAATGCTTTCCTGTAAAGAACTCCCTGCTTTCTCTCCATTCCCATGTTTCTTGGCGACAAGTGTAGATAGGATTCCTCTCTCCCAGAGGGGGTAAGGGAGAGGAAAGGAATCTCTAAGCTTAGAGAGCTTTGGCTCCCTTGCAGCATCCCACTGTGCTGCTGGGATAGGGATTTAATTCAGTGGGTGGTGGCAGTGTTTAATTAATGGAATCTGGGAGTTTCTATCTCCTATTCAAGGGCAGAAGTCAGCCTTAAGTGAGAGAAGGGCCCCAATTCTATGACATCTATGGTTTAAAATTGCTTCAGCCTTTTAAACATGTTTTTAACTTGTAAGTTGTTCAAAACATTTTCAATTTATTGAAATTATTTACACGGCTTTAATCTGCTTAAATTGATTTTACGTGTACTTAGTTGTTTTTGTGGATGGATTTTTTGTTTTTTTAAAAAAAGTCTTACACCTCTTTTATTCTCCAGTCTAGATGTGCACTGCTCCCCACATATTTCTATGGGCCAGCTGTCTCTGCAGTATCCATACTCCCTCTCCTGAGAGGTTCAAAGTCTTAAGTGAAAATTTCCTGCCCAGGTGCCATGTCTTTGCATGCTGATAAGATTAAAATAGTTATTTCTTCCACACGTCCTCCCCACGCAGCCCACCTTCACATTTCTTGTGTTCAGAAAATACAAGAGATGTTGTTGGAGGTAAACTGAATATACTCACTGCATCAGGCAAAGTTGGAATGGTAGCCACGGCACTGATCACTTGACTGGGAGCCTGAGGCCTACAGAAGAAACCCACATTTATGTTATTGCTTGTGTGCTTTTTGAGAAATAAAACAAAAGAATCAAGAGGCAGATTCACAATTCTGGGGATGGACTCTTGTGATTTTAACAAAAAATGAGGAGAGGGTATTATGGGACTGTAGACAAATCTTTGCATTTATGGACAGTCTCAATACACTAAATGCACCAGATCCTGTTTGATTTTGGAAGCTAAGCAAGGTCAGCCCTGGTTAGTACTTGGATGGGAGGTCCACCATGAATTCCATATGGTCTAGCCTACATTTCAGAAAAAGTAACTAGCAAAAACACCTCGGAGCATTCCTTGCCTAAAAAACCCTATGAAGTCCATGTCATGAAAGGATATACACATACATGCATGTCAGTGAAAAAGAAGGGGAGAACTACTGAGGCTCTGCAGTGAACAAAAGTGATTGCCCTCAGACTTCCATCAAAATGGTGAAGTGAGAGGTTGTCTCTCACTCAGCTGTGAGAGCGAGAGCTGCTGAATAAGGAGCCCTGGTGGTGCAGTGGTTAAATGCCGGTACTGCAGCCACAAGGTTGTGAGTTCGATCCTGCCGGGCTCCAGGTTGACTCAGCCTTCCATTCTTCCCAGGGTGGTAAAATGACTACCCGGCTTGTTGGGCGCAATTAGCTAACACACTATAAACTGCTTAGAAAGCACCTAGCTGACAAGTGGTATAGAAATACACATGCTATTATTACTGCTAAGGTCAGGAACTTGCCGAAAATTATTTGAGCAGGACAAATTGCTCCTTTGGAAAAGGGGGCTCAGTGAAGACCCGGTACCAGTGACCAATGCCCAAAATAGAGGTGAAGAAACATTGGAGAGGT
This sequence comes from Iguana delicatissima, assembly GCA_948472985.1. Lineage (NCBI taxonomy): Eukaryota > Metazoa > Chordata > Lepidosauria > Squamata > Iguanidae > Iguana > Iguana delicatissima. The sequence goes on from CAOKZL010000905.1 coordinate 550,236, forward strand.
TTCCGGACATAAGACAGTGCTGAGGAGGTCAAAGAGTCACCATCATATTTTGGCGGTTCTGAGATCAGTCAAAACACCACCACCGCTTTTTAAATGCAAAGGAAGGAGATAATCAACAAGTAAATCTTAAGCTTTCTCCAAAATGATTGGGTGAAAACTTCACAGTTAGACCTCTACAGACGATTATAAAACTTGCACATTTCTTTAAAGACAAAAGTTATGGGCTTAAGAACAAGCTAAGAGTCAGAAGGGATTTAACCTGACATATAACAAAATGCTACAGAAACCAGTATATTTACTAAATTATTATTGGCTACAATTTAAGAGATGTTTACAAATAAATATTAGAAACATAAAGAAGATTTAAGAACAGAACCTAAAGAGCGGTAATTGGCACATATTTGATTTCCACAGGGAGAAAGTATAAGGCTGAAAGAACACTGTCATCCAAGAGTGGAAACTGCCAACAGCAGACAAACAGAAAAGCAGTGATTTTGCATATACTGAAATACTATGTGTGTTAGCTATTGAGTTGATCTGTGTGACCATGGGTATTAAAACTTTAAACTTAATGAAAGCAAAAGTCCTTCAGTCATGGAGGATGGTTTGGGTCCTCTACTGATAGACTCATCAGTTGAGGAAACCACAGTCTGTGCAGCCAGTTAGGAGTGATCAGCATCAATTGTGTCTTCTCTAGCTTTATTTTGTTCACCACCCTTTGTATTATTGTCAGAGGTGGAAAGGCATACAGCACACCTCTTGGCCATTGTATTGATAACGTGTACTGCCCCTCTGACTTTGGATTACCATCTATTGAAATATACCTTTTTAGCTTGGAATTGGTGCCAGAAGCGAAAAGGCCTAACATAAAGTCCCTGTATCTGACCTGTAAGGTCTGAAACACCTGATCATTCAGACTCTATTCACCTGGTCGAATCTCATGTCTGCTTAAGAATTCTACAGTCACATTCAACATTCCTTCATGGGAGGCTGCTGACAATGATTTCAGATGTTCTTCCTGCTCACTTCTATATTATGTTTGATTCCTTTATCAGGCTCATCGACCAGGACCCCACCCCCCAGTTGCATAAATAAGATTTCACATGTTGCCTGTGCATATATGCACATCTTGGTTCTGAATCATTGGAGCAAGTAAACTGATTGTCAATTGGCTCTATCATTGACCCGGATCACTCACTCCAACCCCATCCATATAACTTGCATCTGTAGTTATCACTACTTTTGTCTGTGGAATGAAGTTGCCTTCATCTAGCAATATATCTCTGGTCCACCATCTCAGACCCCTGAGAACTTATTGTGACAAGGTTAAGCAGTAATGTTTCCTCTGAATTATTGCCTGCTGGTACAGTCTGAGGAATAGCTGTATGAAGCCCCCTATTGTTGAGGTTATTATTGCTAAGACCCTGGCCAACTGCATCATATCTGCTTTCTTGACATATATTAACTCTACAACTATCTGCTTTATTTTCACCTTCCTTTCTTGTGAAAGGAAAACACAACCTACTTCTGCATTTATCTGTGCCCTTAAATGAGTAAGGCTCCTGGTTGCCTCTAGGTGATTTTTCTTGTAGTTCCCCATGAACCCTAGATGCTCCAAATATCATAATGTAATTTTCAGATCCATCTCCTAGGTTTTTTTCCCCAAAAACCAGCCTTCACCAAGATGTCATTCAAATAAGAATACAGGAAAATTTGTTGTTGCCTTACATATGCATTATTGGGACTAGAACCTTAGTGAAAACTCTTGGGGCTGAAACCAGACCAAAGTGAAGAGCTTTGAATTGGTAATGATGTGAGTTGTTTTCAAAGCAGAGGTCCTGTGTGCATGAAGGATTCATAGGAATGTGCAAGTATGCTTCTTGCAACTCTATGGAGAGTAGAAAGTCCCCTAAATCCAAATTGTCCAATATCATTTGCAAGGTTTCTATTTTCAATCTCCTGTATTAGACAAACTGGTTTAGGAACTTCAGGCCAGTCTGTATCCCCCACTGTGCTTCAGTACAGTAAAAAATAGGGAGTTAACCCCTGAAATTTCTCCTCCTTGGGTACTCATTTTAATGCCTCTATTTGCAACAAACAGTTTACTCTTGTTGCCCTATGTGTCTCTTGTTTGCCTTCTTTGATACTGGTGAGAGTAGAAATCTCCCTTTCCGTCTTCTCTGGAACTGTATATTGTAACTCTTGGTTACTAATTCTAGGACCCACTGATCTGTTATCTCTTTACAGTAATGACCAAACAGAAAAAGCTCTCTCACTGGTACATCCCTTAAGTCAGTATTGAGTTTTTCCATCCCTATTGGAGTGGCTCACTCCTTTCCTAGTTTGCTGCATTCCATGATGCTGGAACTGGAACCTCAATCTGTTCCATTGTGATTTATAGGGTCTAAATGCTCTTTGCCTGTTAAAACTCCTGCCTCCACAAAAGGAGTAGGAATCATTTTTGTAAGATTTCCTGTCGTCATCATCATCATCATCATCTTCTTCGTTTTTAGTGGTTGGAAGCACTTGTTGTTTTTTATCCTTGCCTTCCACTAGAATCTTTTCTAAGGCCTTTTTGCCAAACAATAGTTTACCTCTGAATGGCATGTCCACTAAATTAGCCCTAGCCTAGACATTCCAGTGTCTGAGTCAAAGAGAACATCTACCAATAGCTGTTGAGGCAATTGCTATATCTATAAATGCAGTTGTGTTGTAACTGATATCCACCACATACTGCAGAAGCTTATCCAATTTGTGCAATATTTTCTGCAATGTCCTAGCACTGATGTCTTATGTATACAAAATTTCTTGTACTCAAACCATCCCTGCTCTAGCAAAAATTGAGGTAGCTAAAGTAGTTCTTATTACTAGAGGTGATACCTCATTACCTTTTTTCAAGGCTGCCTCTATTCTCTTTTCATCCATGTGTTTCAAAGTTGTGTCCCCTTCCTTAAGAACAGAATTCAACACCAGGGCCAAAACAGGAGCATCCACCTTAGGGATGGCTAACTGATCCATAATTTTTTCTCATAAATATACAACTTCCTGCCATATCCAGTAAACTTTCTATTATTTTGTGGATTTTCCCATTTGGAATTCAGCAGACTTTTGAACATTTCTGGAAGAGGAATTTGGCTGTCCTTAACTTGGACCTGTCGCATCATAGCTGCCACCTTACTGGACCTCTGCTGGCTTTTTTGAGCATCCTGCCCATTCCCTTCTTGGACCTCCAGATCTAGTGTCAATAGCACCCTTTTCAACAATCTTTTGAAATGTTCCATCCCTAACGCTACTACTCTCTTTCTCCATTTCATTCCCAGAATCTGTCTCAGATGCAGCACTTACATCCTCTGTTTGCTCACTATCAGATTCTATTTCATTTAACATTATGCTGTCTTCCCTTACTTGCATGCTTGTCACCAAATGCTTGGACTTGTTTTTATACTTTCCTTCTTGTGCAGGAGAGACAATGGCAACATCCTCACTCCTTTGCCTTCTAGGCACATCAGTTGAACTGCCTTTTCTGTACTACCATTAACGTCAGCATTGACATGAGAATCAGTAGAGCAATTTGTTCCCTCATTATTAGAAGTAATCAATGGATTTAAATCAGTTTGCCCCAATGAACTCATTGAACAGCCCAAACTCATTAAATTATTTAAATTACTCAAATTGTTTATGCCTAATGAATTCATTATATGGAACCAAGCCTGATTTCCTAGCACTGTCTGAATTCCTGCCTAAAATGGGATAAATGGGAACAAAGCATAGGACATTCTATTTTGTTAGAACATTGGGAGAAATCGTGGAATGACACATTAAAGTTTACAAAACACATTAACTTAAGAGAAAATTACTACAAGATGTTTTATAAGTGGTATCTCTCTCCAACACTAACGTCAAAAATGACTAATAAAAATAATACATGTTGGAAATGCGATCAAAAAGGAACATTTTATCATGCATGTAAACGAAGAGACTATTAAGAGAAATATATGTTAAAATTTCTGATGTCTTTAAAATCTGCTTTCCAATATGTCCAGAAACATGCATACTTAATATATTGGAAGGAGTCCAACAATTAAATAGATCTCAAAAAAAAATTCTTATATATGATTAGCACAGCAAAATAATAGAAATAGTATTTATATTATTATAGTTTGTAATATAAATACAATCAAAGAGTCTTTGTATATCTATTCTGAAATAGTAAAAAAAAATGTCTTCAGTAGATACAATGTATAGATTCTGAGGTGATGGTGGTTGTTGCTGTGATTTCTTAAAAAAATAAAGCAAAGGAAGTTGAGATTCGCACTAATTTCATTTTTTCAAAAATGAACACCAGTTTCATTTATTCATTTATTAAAAAGACCATGTTGTGAATCCTTACCCTTTCCAGAAAGCATATTGAGAAATTTCCACTAAATGCTTAAAAATCACAAGAATATTTCTAATAACTGTGGAATCAAGTTTCTCTTTGTGGTCCCCATCCCCAATCCTCAGGATTCTCTTCCAAAAGCTATTTAGTTTCTCTGCACAAGTTCTACGGATTTGTGTTCCATTTTTCCAATAGTATCCTTTGCATGTCACCTTGCCTTCTCTTGTCCCTCTCCCCTAGGAGTGAGAATCATGTGGTCCTCCACACGTTGTCAGGCTGCAACTTCCAGCATTCATCATCATCGGTCATGCTATTAGGGTGAGGAATCTCTTTCAGCCTAAGGGCTGGATTTAATTTCAAAAAAATTTGAGGGCTGCATTCCAGCAGCACGAGGAGGCAAAAGAGTAAGGCCAAAAAATGCCAGCCTATTTAAATTTAAAGCTCTTACTGACAGTAACTAAACTTTAGGAGAAGGATTTCACTCTTTTGGAATGGAAACACACATACCACACACACACATGCAAGGGCTAGAAAACCAATAAAAAAATGGTGTCATGAAGAAGGGGACAAGGATACTTAGAGAAGCCTAAAAAGACCAAATTAGGATCCCAGGAATGCCAGGTTTTGACCTGGAGTCTGAGGTTCCCCAGCATTGCTTTACTCAACATATAATAAAAAAGACTTTGCAGCTGCACTTATGGATACCAACTCTGATCAGCTTCCAAAAGAAGAACAATACAGTCTTGGTTATAATCCTAACCAATTCCTACAAAGACTATTAAAAATGAAGCTCCTCTTTTTGTTCTGGTAGGTGCCTAAATACCCTAAAGGCACCAGATCCTGTCTGATGTTGGAAACTAAGCAGGGTCAGCTCTGGTTATTACTTGGATAGAAGACCACCAATGAATACCAGATGCTGTATTTCAGAGGAAGAAACTGGCAAAACCATCTCTGAGAACTCCTTGCCTAAGAAAATCCTATGAAATTCACAGGGTTGCATAAGCTGACAGGTGACTTAAAGGCACACACACATACACACACACCATGAGGAAACAAGGTATGTAATGCTCTTTTTCTGGGAATTCTGAGGCACAGACCTCCCTCTGATGAGAACCAACCCTGCCATTCACAAAGCTCTGGATCTGTACGGAGGTTTGTCTCACCTGCATCCCAACAACTTGGTGTTAAACTCTTTGGCCCCTGATGTGATCAGGTGTAGAGATCCATCTGTACACAGTACCAGAAGCTGCACTTTGCTACTGCTAGGGTTCTTACTGGGACAAGGCAAATTCTTTTTGGACATTAGAGAAAAGGGCATGAATTGGATGCTTCGTATAATATACCCTTCTGGAAGTACCATCACAGACAATGGGAACCCTGGGGGAAAAAAACACAAGTGAGTGAAGAGAAGAATGATAGCATCCTACCTTTGGGCATGATGCTAAAACGGTTTCAACTGTTTTGGCTGAGAGACTGATAACCTCCAGTAAGAACACACTAGTTACCTCTTTTCTTCAGGTGCAACTAAAAATCGCTTCTTTATTACTTACTCATTTAAAGCATTCTTTACCTCATTCTTCAATCAAAATTCTCCCCACTATAGCAACAAAAAGAACTGGCCTAAAGCAGTATGATTGTTTTTCGCATATTAGGAAATGGCCTCTTGCCAAATTCATGAGTTAAGACAAAGCTCACCAACAGATATGTCCCAGATAGTAATGGTTCTGTCTTCACAAGCAAAAGCCAGGTAAGATGAGCAAGGTGTGATAGCTGAACATGCTATTGGAGCAGCACATGGCCAAACAATGTCTGGTTTTGGATCTGAATCTAGGGAGAATGGAAGACAAAATGAATGAAGAAAAGAACAGTGTCCCAATTCAGATGGTTCTCTGGAATGAAGGCATAACTGCTCAACTAGACTGTGTGAGTTACAAGGAACACGATGGCTAGCTGGTCTGTGCCTTATAAGTCACACTGGCATTAGTTTCCCTAATCTGAGGCACCATTTTAGAAAGCTTCTTCTGCTTGGCTCCTCTCCAACTGCCTTGTAATTATCTGGAACTCCTTCTCAGCACGATGACTCTGAATAAGAAGTCTATGTCCTGAAACTGAATTATGTACCCTTATTAGGTACATATCTAAAATGCAAAGCTTTCTCAAACCTGTAATAATCAATATACAATGATCATGAGATAATCAAGAGACAACTGTAAACAGGTTTTCATGCACCATGCAGAATTGTAAATAAACTACCAAGACCCTATGGTAGAAAACTGTATTAACGTTGTGTCTTTGCTCCTGAAAAACCAGAGCTACAGAGCTGCTCCCCTGGTCAGAATGCCCTCTCTTTACCAGTATATTTATAAGTACCTGGGTTTCTGAACTCTAGTATCCTTTCTCTGTTTATGTTCCAACAGTTACACTGCGGGGTGTACTTGTCTCAAGGGTATGAACTATTGCTAGTCCTTAAAAGGAGTAGAGAATGCTTGGCCTTCCAGATAATGTTGGACTGAAGCTTCCACCAGCCCCAGCCAGCATAGTCAAAGGAAATGGGAGTTACAGTCCAACAACATCTTACAGGGCCACAAGTTCCTGGTCTACTGTGGCTATGAGAACTTGAGAATTCTTCTGGAATGGACAATAAGGAGCTTTGACAGTGTTAATCATGATGATACTGCCACCAACACTGCATTACCTGTTTTCTCCTTTGGTGGGCGACTGAGGAGGTAAAAACAGAAATTGTGACTACTGCGCCAATGAACACTGACTGCAACAGGCATATCTAGAGAAGGGGAACAAGAGGAGGCAATGAAAGACAGAGCAGAAAGAAAGACAGGATGCTTGAAGATTCCATCTTCCCCTTCTTTCTGTCAGCAAAATGGGAAAACGCAAAGCCAAGACGAAAAATATAACATTCAAATGCCTGGCACTTAGTTCCAGGCTTCCTGCTTTAGTTTGTTAATGCATGAAACTATAATCTCAGCTAAGGGACTGCTGCAGTAGAGCTATTTATGCTGACGAAAAGTCAAAATTACCTGGTTCAACTTTTATGTCAGTTCCAAGAGGCAAGACGCAACCAGGCAAGTGAAAATGAAACATAGCATAGCTGAAAACAGGGAGAGACCAGAATTCAGTAAAAGCAGATGTGATATTCAAAAAATTTCACAAAGAAAGTGATAACAGAAGAGGTTATCAAATAAGAACATTATTTAATTTATATATAGTAGTGGCACTCCACCACCTTTCCAGCAGAACAAAACAAAATAAAATATATGCCAAACCTTTAAATAAAACATAACAAAGACACTACCAAATTGCTCTATAAAATCAGGCAGGCCAGAAAACAAACCTAGGTCTAAATCCAACTGCTGATTCTAACCAGCCCATTTAATCTATTAGAAATTTCTCTATTTACTTACTTGTTTGATTTGCATCCTGCTCTTCTGCTAAATGCAATTCCAAGCAGTTAGTAAATCAATTTGGTAAGTCAGCATTTATTTCAGAACTACAATGGAATTTAGACCAAAATCAGCACCATTTCAGTAGCAGAAAGAAACTAGGGGTTTTGTTCCCCCACCCCTGCCCAAGCATGCTACAAAGCTGGAAGACACAAATATATAGCAGATATACTATTTTCCCTTCTCACTTGGGTTTTTCCTCTTTGAGCTCTGGATCATCCTCTGTCTCCAGATACTGCTGGAAAGTGCTGTTAAAAATTGCCTCCTGCTGCTCCCACTGGCAGTCCTTGATCATGTGGTTGTATCCCAAGCCAGTAACACTGCCATCATCACTCTTCATTAAGGCTTCAAAAGGATTCTTAAAGATGCTTCCTGTATTTGGGCACATACAAAACATTACTAGAAAACTGTTTCCATTTTAATCTGAATCATATATTTTCTTTCCTATTTAGCTCAGATCATCCATTCATTTTGATTTTGCTTTCCTAAGGAAAAACAAGAATAGATGAGCCAATCTAGTACAGTGTGAAAGCTGCAATTCTTTGCTAACTAACCTGAGAATGTCATCTCATTAATGCAAGGGTGCTTACTTCCACCAAATAAATATTCACTGAGACTCCTATTGTAGTCAGGAGAGCATGGCAGAGGGAATCCAGTTCATCCACTCACCAAACTTCCAAGATTGGTAAGTATCTCAACTTCCCATCAGGACCTTCTACACTCACGGTCCAGAGAGTACCTGAGAAAGCTGCATTTAGCACTGGAGAGATTTTTGTTTCCTTGCTCCACCTCATTCAGATTAAGAAAATACAGTGAATATGACCTGCCAAAGGGGTCCCCAAGTTCCCCTTCTATTTCAGCTCCCATGGTCTTGCAGGCTGTTGTCACACGCCTTAGGCCACAATAGGGACAATTCCATAAATAAGAAAAAGACCAAACATCACCTAATCCCCAAATAAAAAAAATACTTGCCCTGAGGCCATCTAATTTCTGTTTAATTGAACAGATGCTCTTTTAGTTCTGTTAGTGACTATGTTCACTTCTTGAAGTCTTATGTGTCTCCTTTCCTCATTTCATTCTTTTCCCTTGTTCAGATTCTTTTCCCCTTCTGATTATACCAAGGTGACATGTTCCCCTTTGTATTTCTCCACATTCTATTCTTTCCTTTCATACGTCCTTTATTATAATGCTTATAGTGATATATTGCTTAGCCACTAAGTCATACCATCTCATTTGGTTTCTTACTGACTTTACAGTACCTACCTCATGACCTAGAAAATTGTTATTCTCATATGCTAACTGCAGATTGTTAGGCCTGTGGCTGCAAACCTGAAGAGTGCTAGGGTCAAGATGGTTGCTATTGTTAGGATTGAAATTTGGATTTTGTAATTTGCTATATTAATTGGCATTTTAGACACTCAGAGTTCATCAAACAACCTTGCTTTAGAATTAATTATTTTGTTCTGCTCCTGTTTACTCTTGAAAATGACCTAGGATGTAACAGAGTCATACAGACTTAGGAATGTTACAGGTCAGATAAAATATAACGTGTGTACAAGCTGTAACTTTGCTGACACTGATGCATCAATCTTTGCTTTCTTGTAAGCATTCTTTAATATAAACATAAAAATGGTATAAGAAGAGAAGCCTGAAAGAATAAATCATCCTTCCTAGGATCCTTTGGCCAAAGTACTTGTGCGTGTGTTTACCTTTCTTTCTCTTTTCTACCTTCCTACCTTGTGTTTGCGGTTCATATCAGCTCTGTGTCCATCTAGGGTATGGTAAGGAGTGTTCTGTTTATGTACCCTAACACTATAATTACCTTTTTGTAAAAACTTCAGGTCTACTTCTTACAAGGGATCCATGTGATCTAATTAGCACTGGAGGCAAAACCAAATAATTTCTGGCTTTTGTATTTTCAAAGAAAGGAAATAATCTTGATGCTCCTTTGTCCCAGTAGCAAACACAGGGCAATGAGAATCTGCATTGCATTCCGCACAGTTTAATCTAATCAAGTTTGCCTAACACTGCCTGCATTTTTTCTTCAGACTGCCAAAAAATAAACTTTGCAGATGTCTTGGCTTCTTGCCCTCTGTTCCCGACTTTGCTTAACATTCAACTGGAAGAAAAGTCCTTGGGAAGTCAAAGTCTTGTTCACAAATTTTGTGGTATTTTATAAATAAAAAGCCTATTGTTTTGTGGTTTGTATTTCTGTTTTATTATTTGATATGCTTTTTACAAAAAAAAATGCAGAAAAGTTGGGAAAACAGAAGAGGACAAAGAGGGTCTAACCTGTAAGTGGCTTGGGTGACCTGATCTTCATGAGCAGAACAGGGAGAGTCAGCCTAGATTCAAATCTGCTTAGCAGTTGTTGCAAATCCTGCAATGAAGCAAATGGAGAACCCTAAACAACTCAGTTGAACTACACAATAAACATTTTTAGACTAAGCTAGCTCAGGTTAGATTCAGGCCCTCAAAACAATCTGCACCTTCTTCAGATAACAGATTGCCAAACAGGGGTAGAAAGATACTGGGACTTCCTCAGTGCCATGATAAGACTGATTTAACTCAGAAATCAGTAACTGCAATTTATTTACCTCAAATGCATCTGCAGTTCCAGATCACAGAACACATCAGATGGTACAAAACAGAGATAGACTACTGGTAGCTGTCCATATGCTGGACTCCAGCCCCAACCCCATCACTTCTTGTTGATTATGCTGGGTGGTGCTGATGGCAATGATAACCTAACAACATTTGAGGGGCCACAACTTGCTTACATTGAAATAAAATTTCATCCATCTATCTAAACTAGGAGTCACCAACTTTTGTGCTCCCGTAACCAGCCCCAGAAGGAAGGCTGCATGTCCCATATATGCTCGCCCATTGTCAAAAAGCAGAAAGGATGTGGAGATATATCATCTATTAACAAGATTTCAGGAGCAGAGTGTGTATGAGAATGGAAACGGGGGCCTGGGCATACCCTCTCTCCCAAAATTCCTTCTCAAAGATCCCTCTGGGAAAATTGGTTGCTAACTTGGGTTTTCACATTTTCAGTAGCCCAAGAGAGATCAAATTTGGGACTACTTACCATATCTTCAGTGACTTGAGCTTGGATATCCACACTCTTTTGCTACAGAATCACACAAGACAGCAATATTAATATAAAGCAGTCTATAATATCTTAATTCCAGCAAGAGTATACCTCCATAGAATTATTCAGCTCAATAACCTCTTACCACAAGTTTATTCCTTTTCTCCTTGAAAGAAAAAAAAATGAAAAGGAAGCGGATGTTATTTCCAGAACTTGCAAAATTACTTCTAAGAAGAATTGCTATAATGACAAACACGCAAAAGCCACACATAAATTGGCCCCATGACATAATCCTACCACTCTTCAGTAGCGGATGGTTTCAGCATGTTAAAAGTAACTTTCTGAGCTCTACCAATTAATCTTTGAAAAAGGAATGTCACCATACTTCTGAATTGTTTGTATTAGCATTACCAAAGCTGAGTTTGTATATTAATTCCCAGGTACACTTATTCATCACAGAGAGAAGGTAACTCTAGCCATTCTTAGATTACTTCACTTAAAATGAACTTCTTTCTCAAAAGTGGGAAAAACAGAATTTGGGTAATAGAGAAGTAAAACAAGTTCTCAGGAAGAAGCCCTGTGGCAAAAACTGGGAACATGCCTGCCTTTAGAAAGGGCAGATCAATTCTTGATCATTGCCTAATCTTAAGTCATCTGAGAAGTACACAAGACCATTAGGAATGGTTATAGGTTGTTTTCAAAGATTTGAATTCAGTTTTTGTGCAGTTTCTCTGGACTCGTCAGAGACAAGGAGTGATGACAAGAAGCTGCCCGAGGCTGTTTCTGTAGTCGCTAACCCATCTAACTCAGCTGGGTTGCCCTTTTTCTGGCAAACAAGTGAATCCACTCTCCTGGAATACTGTAAGTGCTGTGCTTGTCCTTTTCAACAGCCTGCAGGGCCCCCTGCACTGTTTGACATGAAGAAATATAGTGTTTTTGCTTTTGTTTTCCAAAACCAGAAGTTGACTTCTGGTCATTTTCAGTTTTGAGATCTTTTCTTCTTTTTGTACATTTTTGGTAGTCCTTGCAGTAGACTTTATGCCTTCCATGGGCATAAAATCAGTACTTCTTCTTCTTGTGTGCCTTCAAGTCATATTGACTTATGGCCACCCTAAGCTTGAGCTATCATGGGTTTTTCTCATCAAGATTTATTCAAATGAGGTTTACTGTTGCCTTCCACTGTGGCTGAAGAAGTATAACTTGCCCAAGGTCACCCATTTGGTTTTCATGGCTCAGTGAGATTCAGACCCTGGTCTCCTAGAGTCTAAATCCAACATTCAATCCACTATACCACACTGTCTCTTGAACTGGTTTAAAAGTGGCACCTAGACCCTGTAAATTTGCCTGTCTCAGCTACAGGAATACTTTATTTATACATTAGTAATTATCTCCTAACAGTGATATAGTATTATTAATGGAACTAGACACATGTACCACTGTGCAGTATGCTTAAGAACTGGTCTTATATGCTTCCAGAACAGTACAGGATGAAGTGTGTCTATAAATTCATCTACCTTTTTGTATAAACATGGGAACATTTATGCACAAAATGTTTAAGTAATGGAGGATGAGCTTTGCTGGGCTAGAGCAGCAGGACAGGAAAGCGCAGGTTTTGCAGAGTTCTGGCTCCATCAGTACTTTCACAACATGAGACTTCCCGTCTCCCAGTGCTGAAGGCACCTCCCACATGCATGGCAGCCTATCATAGAGTCAGTGAGGCCCCCATACAGCAAGAGGGCTGTCTGGATGGGACTGCAAAGGTATGAAGTAAACTTGTCAATCAGCTAAAAACTGCAGCATGCAACTCCTGTACTGAATTTAGGAGAACATCCGCACCTTGCTACAAAGGTAAATAATGGTGTCAGGGCTCTGGGCGTGGCCGTGCCGGTGGGCGCCGCGGAGGCCGACGCTGGCCTTACCTCCGAGGAGGAGGATGTGGATCCGGGCCCGTCGGAGGCCGTGGGTGGCAGCGGCGGCCACGCGGCCGCCGCAGAGAGCTCCACCACTGGGGGGATCGCTGAGACACCTCGGCGGATGCCGATCCCGGCAAGGGTCTTCCCCGCGGGACGGAGGCCGCCACCACCGCCGAGGATCGTCCCGCCGCTGCGGAGGTCGCCGGCCCGGCTCCCAGGCCGCTGGGCGTGGCGGACGAGGCTCCACGGGAGGAGGCGGGTCCCGGGCCCGATCTCGGGGCACCGCCTACTTGCGAGGCGGCCTCGGAAGAGGCTGAGGCAGCCGCCCTGCCGCCGACATTCCTGCAGCGGCGGCGGTTCAAGGAGGCCAGCCGCCGCTCCCGGCGGCTGCAAGAGAAACACCTGGGGGCAGGGAGCTCCCAGCTGTAGCACAGCTGCGAGCCCGGCCACGTGCTCGGCCCGGATTGGCCGCGGGCCGGTCTGCAGGCCTTTTTAGGAAGGCGCGGGGCTGGGGTAGGCACGGAGCAACAACTGTCGGCTACCCGTGCGTCTGTCGCCCGTGCCTTGTTCCAGTCCAGCCCGTGCCTGTGTGCTGCTGCCCGGCTCCTCCAAGACCCTTCCCTGCGTTAAGGCGCTGTAACCACTTTGTGTTCAGGGTGAGGCAACCCGTTGTTATTTTCTGTTAAGTGCCTGCTGTGAAGGCAAACCCCAGCTCCAGGCCGTTTGCTCACGGCAGTGCTCCTGAGAGACTGTTTTGGGACGCGGCTGGTGGCCGTCCCGGCCCGGCCCCTGCTTGACCTCAGCCCGCGCTGACAGATTGTTGCTCCGTCCCCCGGTCAAGCAGGATGGAAGGAGAGAACGCAGCTCTGAAGGCCCAGCTGGCCGCCCAGGCCCAGGAGAACCAGGGTCTGTGGACCCAAGTGGACCAGCTCTCCCATGCCCTGCAGGCCCTGCAGTTCCAGGTCGGCCAGCTGCAGGCCGCCCGGCCTCCACCAGCGCCAAAGATCCCCATGGCGGTGCCGCCCCGCTTCACGGGAGAGCCCTCCGAGTTGGAGACGTTCGTGGCCAGCTGCCGGCTGTATATACAGGTCCGGGCCCAGGACTTTCCCAACGAGCGGGCCCAGGTGGCCTTCATGATCAGCCTGCTCTCTGGGATGCCAGCCAAATGGGCCACGCCTCTGCTCCACCAGAACAGCGGCATCCTGGATGACATGGCCCCGTTCCTGCAGGCCTTCCGGGCGATGTGGGGGGACCCGGTGCGGGTTGAGACGGCCAGTCGCCAGCTTCGCCAGCTGCAGCAAGGCCGGGGTTCGGTACGGGACTATATCACCACGTTCCGCCTGCTGGCGCAAGACCTGGCCTACAATGACCCCGCCCTCCAAGATCAGTACCGGGCCGGCCTCTCGGCCGAGATTTTGGGATGAGTTGGCCCGCAGTCCCCGCCGGAGACGCTAGAGCTGCTAATCCAGCAGGCCCTCCGGATAGACGGGTGCCTGGAGGCCCGAAGGCAAGCCCGTCGGGCGGGCTCCCCAGCCGCCCAGGGGCAGGTGCCTCCGCCAGCGGCGCCAGTGGCGAAGAGCCCATGCAGCTCAGGGGGCGCGGCCCCGCTTGACCGCCGAGGAGAAGGAGAGGCGGCGGCGGGCGGGTCTGTGCCTGTACTGCGGCCTGGGAGGTCATTTTGCCCGCGTGTGTCCCTCAAAGTCCGCCATCCCAGGGGCTCCGGGAAAAGCCAACCCCCAGGTCTAGAGGGCCTGCGAGGCCTGGGGGAGCCCGAAGGCGGGACAGACGCAGACGCCTCGACGCGACGGCGAGACCCGCTGCTGGTGGCCGCAGCGGTGACCTACGGTGAGGGACAGCCCATCCCTGTAGGGGCCATGATCGACTCCGGGGCGTCCAATAACTTCCTGGACCTCCATTTTCCCCCAAAGACCACCAGATCCCGCTGTTGCCGCTGCCAGAGCCACGACCGGTGGAGACCATTGATGGGCGGTTGCTGAAGTCCGGCCCCATTACCCACCGGACGGTCGAGTGGGTTTTGAGATCCAGGGCCACTTCGAGCGGACGAGCTTCTTGGTGGCCGCGGTGCCCTGTTTCCCCGTGGTGCTGGGGATGCCCTGGCTCTCGCGCCATGACCCGCACATCTCCTGGGCGCGGCGCGAGGTGCTGTTTGCATCCAGTACTGCCAAGAGCACTGCTGGCCCAAGAAGCTGATGGCTGCTTTAGAGACCTCCAGGACCAGGACATTCGTCGAACTGCCGCAGAAGTACCGGGAATTTACGGACGTGTTCGACCAGAAGGAGGCCGACCGCCTACCCCCGCACCGGGTCTACGACTGCGCTATAGACCTGGTACCCGGCGGCCCCATCCCGGCAGGCCGCATTTACGCACTCTCGGAACCGGAGCTGGCAGCCTTGCGGGAGTTCTTGGAGAAGAACCTGCACCGGGGCTTCGTGTGGCCTTCGACCTCCCTGGCTGGGGCGCCGGTGCTGTTCGTTCGCAAGAAGTGGGGGGAGCTTCGACTTTGCAACGACTACCGCGCCCTCAACCGGATTACCATCCGCAACCGCTACCCACTACCCTTGATCCCGGAGTTGTTGGAGCAGTTGCGCCACGCGACGGTCTTCACGAAGCTGGACCTCCGCGGGGCCTACAACCTGGTGCGGATCCGGGCCGGTGACGAGTGGAAGACGGCGTTCCAGACCCGGTACGGGCACTATGAGTACACCGTCATGCCCTTCGGCTTGTGTAACGCACCGGCGGTGTTCCAGCACTTTGTGAACGACGTCTTCCGGGACTACTTGGACCGCTTCGTCATCATCTACCTCGACAACTTCCTGATCTACTCCCCGAATCAGCAAGTCCATGAGGCACATGTGTGCGCCGTGCTGCGGCGGCTGCGGGAGCACCTCCTGTACGCCAAGCTCAAGAAGTGTGCTTTCGACCTCTGGAAGTCGACTTCTTGGGCTACCGCGTGTCTCATCGGGGAGTAGAGATGGATCCGGCGAAGGTGGAGGCCATTGTGTCCTGGCAAGCCCCGGAGAGCCGCAAGGATGTACAGCGGTTCCTGGGGTTCGCCAACTTCTATCGGAAGTTTATTGCCGACTACGCGTCGTTGGCCGCCCCCATCACCCAGGTGCTCCGTGGCAAGGCGCCGTTCCAGTGGACCCCCGAGACCCAGCAGGCGTTCGATCAGTTGAAGACCCGCTTCACCACGGAGCCCATCCTGCAGCACCCCGATCCCCGACAGCCCTTCGTCCTAGAGACCGACGCCTCGGACGTCGCGATCGGGGCGGTCCTGCTGCAGAGCTCGGGTCCGGAAGGGGAGCTCCGGCCGTGCGCCTACCACTCCCGGCAGCTGACCCCTCCGGAGCGGAACTACACCATCTGGGAGAAGGAGCTCCTGGTGGTCAAGGCGGCGTTCGAGGCCTGGCGGCACCTCCTGGAAAGCGCGCTGCACCCGGTGCAGGTGCGGACTGACCACCGCAACCTAGAGTACCTGCAGACCGCCCGGAAGCTGACGCCGCGGCAGATGAGATGGGCCCAGTCCTTCTCCCGGTTCAACTTCCAGCTGCAGTACGTGCCTCGGGCCCGCAACCGGCACGCGGACGCCCTGTCCCGGAAGCCCGAGTATGCCGCCGCCCCAGAGCCGGAGAGCCGCTCGACCATCCTGCGCCCGGAGAACTTCGCAGCAACCGTGGACGTAACGACCCTGGCAGAGCGGATCCGGGAGGCCCAGGCTCGGGAGCCACCCCGGGAGCCCCTGCGCCTGGGGACGCCGCCTCCCCGTGGTCGGAGCGGGGGCTGCTCATCATCGCGACCGGCTCTTCGTGCCCTCTGGCCCCTGTCGCGAGGAAGTGCTGCGCCTCTGCCATGACGGAAGGCCCGCGGGGCACTTCGGCCGGTACAAGACCCTGCACCTTGTGACCCGGGAGTTTTGGTGGCCCAGGGTGCGCGGAGATGTCGACCGTTACGTCCGCTCCTGCCCCGTGTGCCGCCGTGCCAAGGACCCGACGGAAAGGCCCTCGGGGCTGCTCCAGCCGCTGCCGACCCCCGCAGGCCCCTGGCGGACCATCTCCATGGACTTCATCACCGAGCTCCTGCTGTCCAAGGGTCACACCCGTCATCTGGTGGTGGTGGACCTCCTGACGAAGATGGCACACTTCGTCCCGTGTTGGGCGCTACCTTCCGCGATGCAGACGGCTCGCCTCATCCTGAAGCATGTCTTTCGGCTGCACGGCCTCCCTGAGGGGATCGTGACCGATCGAGGGGTCCAGTTCACCGCCCGGTTCTGGCAGTGTCTGTTACGGCAGCTGGACATCGAACCCCGATTGTCGTTGGCCCACCACCCGCAGACCGACGGCCAGACCGAGAGCACCAACGCCACACTGGAGCAGTACCTGCGGTGCTACAGCTGCTACCAGCAGGATGACTGGGTCGACCTCCTGCCCGTGGCCGAGTTTGCGTACAACAACGCCGTCCATGCCTCCACCCAGCAGTCCCTGTTCCTGGTCAACTACGGCTTTCACCCGCTGCGGGCCATCCAGGAGCTACTGCGGGAGCAGCTGGAGCTTGCTAAGGAGGCGTACAAGCGGGGAGCAGACCAGCACCGGCAGCCAGGGCCGCCTCTGCGGGTTGGGGACCGAGTCTGGCTCTCCACGCGCTTCCTACCGCCTGGGCGCCCTAGCCGCAAGCTGAATGCCCGGTACATAGGGCCTTTTGCCATTCAGGCCCAGGTGAACCCCGTGGCCTTCCGGCTCCAACTCCCATGCAACCTCCGGGTCCACCCGGGGTTTCACAGGTCGCTGCTCCAGCCAGCCACGGGGGTGCGCCCGGACACCGGCCCCGGCGGCCTGCCGGCTCCGGTGCGCGTCGGCGATGAGGCGGAGTCCGAGGTGGCGGGGATCCTCGACTCCCGCCGGTGGCACGGCCGCCTATAATACCTGGTAGACTGGCGAGGGTATGGTCCGGAGGAGCGCACCTGGGAGGACGCAATGGACGTCCATGGTGCAGGCCTTCCATCGTCGCTACCCAGCCAAGCCGCGTCCCCCACGGGGGGGGGACCCTGGGAGGGGAGTGATGTCAGGGCTCCGGGCGTGGCCGCGTCGGTGGGCGCCGCGGAGGCCAACGCCGGCCTTACCTCCGAGGAGGAGGACGTGGATCCGGGCCCGTTGGAGGCCGTGGTCGGCGGCGGCGGCCACGCGGCCGCCACGGAGGGCTCCGCCACCGGGTGGGATCGCTGGGACGCCGCGGTGGATGCCGATGCCGGCGAGGGTCTTCCCCGCGGGACGGAGGCCGCCGACGATGACGAGGATCGTCCCGCCGCTGCGGAGGTCGCCGGCCCGGCTCCCAGGCCGCTGGGCGTGGCGGACGAGGCTCCACGGGAGGGGGCGGGTCCCGGGCCCGATCCCGGGGCACCGCCTACTCGCGAGGCGGCCTCGGAAGAGGCTGAGGCAGCCGCCCTGCCGCCGACATTCCTGCAGCGGCGGCGGTTCAAGGAGGCCAGCCGCCGCTCCCGGCGGCTGCAAGAGAAACACCTGGGGGCAGGGAGCTCCCAGCTGTAGCACAGCTGCGAGCCCGGCCACGTGCTCGGCCCGGATTGGCCGCGGGCCGGTCTGCAGGCCTTTTTAGGCAGGCGTGGGGCTGGGGTAGGCACGGAGCAACAATCGTCGGCTACCCGTGCGTCTGTCGCCCGTGCCTTGTTCCAGTCCAGCCCGTGCCTGCGTGCTGCTGCCCGGCTCCTCCAAGACCCTTCCCTGCATTAAGGGGCTGTAACCACTTTGTGTTCAGGGTGAGGCAACCCGTTGTTATTTTCTGTTAAGTGCCTGCTGTGAAGGCAAACCCCAGCTCCAGGCCGTTTGCTCACGGCAGCGCTCCTGAGAGACTGTTTTGGGACGCGGCTGGTGGCCGTCCCGGCCCGGCCCCTGCTTGACCTCAGCCCGTGCTGACAAATGGGTTCTTCTAGTGCAACCATTCTCAACGGTGCTCATATGGCCTCTAAGGGGGCCGTGACATTTTTGATGGGGGTCAGTGACTGAAAACAGTGAGAAGGGGAGCCCCAAGTGTTTATGGGGCTGCAGTAACTAAACCAATGAACTATCTAAGCAGCAACCTTAATTGGTTTCCCTGACAAAAACCAGGAACAGAACTGATATTAGGACAAAAGGTGACCTCTGCCTGTTATTGTCTAGTTTGGAGCATGATGCCATGAAACTTGCAGAAAAGCACCTAGCTCAAGGATTGCATTAGGCCTCATAGATGTTTAATTTCATAACAGTCTTTTCTAAAGTTTTATCCAGTATGTTGGAATATTCAAGTTGTCTTGGTGTCCAATAATAAATGATTTTCTGTTTATCTGTTCATTTTGCATCCCTGTTTGAAGGGGGCTCTGGCCAAAGGGAAAAAAAAAATTGCTGAGTAGCTGTTTTAGGGCACCTGTAACAGCTAAGCCATATTGCATCAAAAACTACAGTATTAATTGGAGCATTTACTTTTACCCTTTCATATTGTTTAAACCTAATTTCCTTCTCACTGCCAACAATCAGAGCCTTAAAAAAACATGATTGTTAAACAGAAGATTCTTTTTAAAAAAAACTAATAATTTTTAAATGTGCAGACAGCACACAGATTGCTGCCTTCACCAAAAAATTAAACTAGGTCCAAATGTTGCATCTCATTACTTACATCAATGGAAAATAGCTTTGGGTTCAGGCTATGAAAGCCTTAAATGACATCTCAAAAGATAAAGAGGAATTTAGCCCTTGTAATAACTATTAACCTTAGAGGAATGGTGCCTTCCCACTTTTGATCCAGTCTTCTCTGGCAGGAATAAATGGCTGGCTTCCATTTCCTTGAGCTTTTCATTCTCACCTCCAGGACATGGAGACTGAACTGAAGATGTAGCCATTACTGCTTGAATTTGTTCCATCTCCCTCAGCCACAAATCCTTGGGCAATCGGTAGATTTCCAACCAAACCTCTGAGCTGCCTGAATTGTGAAATCAGAATAAAGCGCATGAAACAACAGGGAAAGAGAAGAAAGGTCTCTCAGTCAGGCAATCAGGCTTGTTGTTCCCCCAACCGCTTAGTCTTACATGCCATAAGCCACAGGGTGCTGTGCTGATCATGCTTTCATACTGCAGGGTAAGAAGCATGTGGCCCTCCAGATACTAGTGGACTGAACCTCCCACTGTATCTCACCATTTACTGTGCTGGTTAGGACTGTTGGAAGTTGCAGATCAACAACATCTGAAGGCCAGAAAGTCCACACATCTGTCCTATTGGCTACTTGTAGTGTGTCAGGTGATTTCTTTCTTTTTTAATAGTAGGAAGTCCTTATGCTTCTGATCATTACAGAACCAAGAGAGTCAGTAGTAAAAGATTTTTCTTATTTCTTTCATTCCAATTTTATTGCCACGCACTCTGATGTAGATCAGTGAAGTCCTAACAGAGGTAAATCTCACTAAGTTGAACAAATTAAGTTCAGTGATATTGAGTAATATAAGAAGAGTCATGCTGGATCAGACCAAAGGCCAATCTAATCTATTATTTTGTTCACACAGCAGCCCAACCAGATGCCTGTAAGAACCCCACAAGCAGGATACGAAGGCAATATTTCTCTCCCTCTGACTACATTTTTAGCAACATAGAGACATACTATCTCTAGAGATAATATGGAGCCATCAATAGCCTTATCCTCCATGAATTAATCTGTCCAACTTTTAAAAGGATATCTGATCTTGTGATAGGAAATTCCATCTATTTTCATATGCTATATTTTATCTATTTTATTAAAATATCTAGATTCCTCCCTATATCATAAGATTATTGGGTAGCTTACAACAAAATCTGCTTAAGCAATTTTAAAACCATCTGAAGAGTTTATCTACCCAAACTCTTTCAGTATTTAGCTTCACAGGATGGCCCAAGAAAGAGGAAAAAAAATTCCTAACACACTTTCTCCATAGTATGCATTATTTTATGCATCTGTTTTATAACTCTCTTACACACTTTCTTTTCTGTGTTAAAAATTCTAATACTGTAATTTATTCTCATAAAGAAAAGATCCAGCTCCTTGACAATTTTGGCTGCCTGTTTCTGTACCTGTTCTGTTTTTGCAATATCATTTTTGTAGTCATGTATCAAAACAAACCAACTGGGGCACTCCATACTAGGCAAGAGAAATTCCGAAACCTCAAGGTCATGTTTTACCAAATCTACAAATAGCCACCATACAATCTGGAAGTTTGAGCAGACTTAACCTAGTGCCTGCTAAACCCAGCTTGGACTATTGATTTTTGGACTCTGATTTCCAGAAGATATTGACCTTGCTGGCTGAAAGATTCTCGGAGTTGTAGTCTAAAAGATAATTTTCCTAAACTTTGACAAACACAGGCTGGCATTCTGTTGGTCAATCCCACCTAAAGTAGACCTATTTAACCAACTGCTGAAAGGTGAATCAACACATAGGTAAATCCCATTGAATGAGAAGGTCTACACTAGTCATGACTAATAACAGGATTTAGGTCATTGACTGGGACTTACTTTGCAGCAAGAAGCCAGCGTAATCAGCCCGATGAGAGAGCTGCAAGGCCACACATGAATTTCGCTTGCTGATATCTTCCTGTCCAAAACAAAAAACAGAAGATAAAACAAACACATTCTTAAAGCAAGCTTGACTCGCTAAACTGGGATGGTAAGTCAGGGAATCTGATTGTGCATGTTTTGGACAGCTCCTTAGGGTGTCTAAATACACCTAGCCCAAAAGGTTTCTTCATAGAGAGCACAAAGGACAAGGAAAGCTTGAGGCAAAGGATTGGAGAGAGTTTCATAACATATAGAATGGTGGAAACAGGCTACAAGATGTTTACTAGAAAATATGTGGCTGCTAAAAAATGTGTTTCTTCTAGGATCTAAAATGGCAACTAATTTTAATATACGGACTTGAGTAAATAAGTCTGATAACCAGCTGTGGGGAGGAACTCCAGTGGCTGTTGTTTTTTTTTCTTCCAGATTGAATTAAATAGGACTTGTAAGTTAGATATACATAGAGCTAGGTCCTTAGGCTCCCATCCTAGGCTACAGCTGCTTTAGAAATAAGCTATACTGAAATCAATTACCCTGTTTCCAAGTTAGGCAGAGCTGTGTTAACTAGAGGGCAAGAGATGATAAGTGTTGCAGTTCAACAACACAAGATCCACAGGTTCCCTAACCTTGAAGTAAGGCATGGTTAGTAATATGCTGAACATCAAATGATGTGAGGGAACTGAAGTGTATGTGTGTATGATTAATAATCATGCATATGCATAAACAGAAGCACCCCTTATTTCTCACTGTATTAACAGGAGCTGATATAATGGATCTGGGTAAGTAAGTTTTGAAAAGGCTAAGATTTGGATAACTGACCATTGAGGCTGAGGAGACAGACACAGTGACAGACTCACCACTTCATTTACAGCTTTTATATGAATGAGGTTCTCCTTGATAAAATAAAAAAGATGGGCAACACCTGAAACACAAAAACAAATAACTAATTGCCAAAAGACATTTCTTTTCTTTTACATTCATTGTCACATATCTTCTTTCTCACTCCACTAAATGACAAACCATACGAGTTTTTCGATGTTACAGCTGAGAAGCACTGATAACATTTGCCTGGGGAAGAGGAAGCCCTGCCCATTTTTCCAGGACCAGGGTAAAAAGTCAGCATGGCTGAACCTGCTCGGGGTCTGAAAACTCACAATGCCACAATGCTGACCCTGTCAAACCCAACTCTCACCTCCCCACCTATGCTTCCCACAGACCCTGCATCCTTGCAATTCTCGGCATTATCAGAGCCCAGCTAGTAGCATCTGCTTGCTGCCAACATTCATTCGCCTGCCCTCTTCCTCAGTGCTTATTATGATCATGGAGCAGTTATTCTGCCCAGCTTCAAGGAAAGTAAGCAGCCATGGTGTTCAGTTTCCCACAAGGCAATACCAAATAAGGGTTCTAATGAGGCAGAGCTAACTAGGAAGGCTGGCACCAGACACAGGCAGCACCACACAATGGTCCCACGGAAATCTGGTGCCATCTACTACTTATGCTACCAAGCTGTGGTGCTCATTAACACACTTATGAGCAACAGCAATAAAAAAAAACAGCAAGAGGAATGACAGATTACACAAATCACAGCCTCTACATCTTCAACAGCCACTGCTGTCTATAGTTTCTAGGATCCACTGAGAATATTTACCTGTTGAAACCTAAGAGACTCAGACATCATTTTGTTTGAAAAGGTGAAAAACTGGGAGCTGAAAATTTTTAAGATGTTTCCAAATTGTTCTCCAGTTTTGCTCTATACTTTGAAACTTTTTGTACTGAAGAACAGTGTATAGGTAAATACTATAATCGATAAACAAATGATGAAGGAAACTGAAAAGAGAAGCTGAGAGAAAGGAAAGTGAGTTATAAGTCTCCACCAGTTTCCAAAACTTGAACTTATGCACAGCTGGTTAGATAGCAACAGTCACAGCAGATCTTACAACAGAATTTGGAAAAGGGAACAACTTCCAGTTTTCCTCAGTCAGCAGAGCCAGGAGCCATGGAATATTCTGGGAGTTTTATTTAAAAAAA
The DNA here is from genome assembly GCA_948472985.1 of Iguana delicatissima. Lineage (NCBI taxonomy): Eukaryota > Metazoa > Chordata > Lepidosauria > Squamata > Iguanidae > Iguana > Iguana delicatissima. Next base: position 573,689 of record CAOKZL010000905.1, read on the forward strand.
AGTCCAAGTTGTATCTAAACAACTAGCAAGATAGTGGTATCTTTCCCCACTGCATTTGGCCTCATTAGGCTTGAGGGACATTGTCAAAGCATTGTCTGGCAGTGAAAGATTGCTAGTACGTGGCTGCTTTCTTGAAGAATCCAAGTGAGATGTCTCAGCACAAAGCTGGCTTAATACTGAAGTCTAAATAAAGAGGCTTAAATGGACACAGAACTATGGAGTTCTCTTAAATGTTAAAAATTACAGGACCAAATCTTAATTAAACTGAACAATACAATATGTAATAGTGGTTCAGGTAGGGTTCATTCTCATTAGCCCATCCTCATTAGCAATCGCCCCAGCCAATGTGACTAGGCACCTTGTTGTTGTGTGCCTTCAAGTCATTTCTGACTTATGGCAACCCCAACGTGACCCTATCACGGGGTTTTCTGGGCTGAGAGTGTGTGATATACCCAAGGTCACCCAGTGGGTTTCCATGGCCAAGCAGGGAATCTTACCCTGGTCTCCAGGATCATAGTTCAATGCCCAGGCCACTACACTGTGCTGGCTCTCTTTCAATTCCTATTTCTATACAATTCAAATAAAAGAGACCCATCTCACAGCTTTGTTGGGAGGACATGCATACCAAAGGCGAGCAAACACTTTGCAAAGTGCTTAACCATGCTTTCTGAACAGTTCAAATAGGAAATAACTAGCACCTACCCAGCTCATCAACTGCTGCAAGGAAGTAGGAGCCACCACTAAGGGGTGAGACCCAGATGGTGCAAATTTCAAGCTTGGCTATCTCCCAGGCACAAAGCTTCTCACATGTGGATGAACTGAAGACAGAGAGTCCCGTGGAAAGCCCAGCAAAGATATATCCCCCTAAGGCTGCCAGGCAGTTCGCCCTTCCTGCTACCTGGAAAAATTAAACATGAAGAGAACACAAAACTAACCTCAGCAGTTTCAACATGTCTGCTTATTTATTTCATTTATATACCCCTTTCTTCCAGAGTGGAAGCTAAGGGGGCTCACAAAAGCATATAAAGCTGATTATCTAAGGTCTGAGTAGTGGGGTGCCACAAGGTTCTGTCCTGGGTCCAGTGCTATTCAACATCTTTATCAATTACTCGGCTGATGGAATAGAAGGCATGCTGATCAAATTTGCAGATGATACCGAATAAGAAGGGATAGCTGATACCCCAGAGGACAGGATCAAGATTCAAGATGACCTTGACGGATTAGAGAGCTGGGCCATAACTAACAAAATGAATTTCAACAGGGAAAAATGTATGGTACTACACCTAGGAAGAAAGAACGAAACACACCGATATACATGTGAAAGGGATTTAGGAGTCTTAGCGGAGCTTAAGCTGAACATGAATCAACCATGTGATGTGGCAGCTAAAAACGCGATTCTAGGCTGTATCAATTGGAGTATGGTGTCAAGATCAAAGGAAGTAATAATACCACTGTATTCTGTTTTGGTTAGACCTCCTCTGGAATACTGTGTTCAGTTCTGGGCACCACAATTCAAGAATACTGACAAGCTGGAATATGTCCAGAGAAATGCGACCAAAATGTTGCAGGGCTGGAAACCATTCCCTTTGAGGAGTGGCTTAGGGAGCAAATTTAGCCTGAAGAAAAGAAGGTTAAGAGGTGACATGACAGACATGTTTAAGTATTTGAAGAGATGTCATGTTGAAGATGGAGCAAGCTTGTTTTCTGCTTCTCCAGAGACTAGGACACAGAGCAATGGATTCAAACCACAGGAAAAGAGATTTCACTGAAACATCAGGAAGAACTTCCTAACAGTAAGAGTCATGTAACAGTGGAATATGCTGGAGTGTAGGGGAGTCACGTTCTTTGGAGGTTTTTAAACAAAGGCTGGAGGCCATTTGCTGGGGGTGCTTTGAGCATGTGTTCCTACATGGCAGGAGGTTGGACTCACTGGCTGTTATGGTCTCTTTCAGCTCTATGACTCTATGATTAAATAATAACAGCTCTAGCTGAGAACTCTCCTTAGTCTCGCTATCAATTGCCATTGCTGAAGTCATAAGATGCATTAGAAACAGCACCCTCTTTCACTGCAGTTAGATCAGCAAGGAGAAAGTCAGCAGGTCATGGGGCTGGAACTAAAAAGTTTGCTTTTGACCTCTTCTTTCCTAATCTGTTTTCTTTTCTATTTTGCCTATTAGACATTTGCCTTGGGTCAAAGAGTATCCTATTACTGATCTTTTGCAGCTGCTTGAGTAGCCTTTTTTTAATGAAAAACAAGTAAAAATGCTTTAAATTAATAAAATATTTAAGGTAGTGTTAGAATAGCCATGTCATTTGTTCAGTGCAAGTCATACTGATCTTTAGTTGTAATCCTTACTGCTTGGAAGTGCAGTTAGCCCTCCACATTTGTGGGTTTGACTTTCAAGGATTTGGTTATTTTTGAGTTTCTCTAATCCCTGCCCACCCTCCAAGCTCAGACATTTCTTTTCTGGGGGAAACTTCCCTCTGAATGGCTCCAATCAGGCCATTAAGCCCTTTAAAAACATGCCTCTGATACTCCTTCTCCTTCACCAGCCACTTGCTTGGTCAGACAATGGCGACTCACAGCCCAGTTTTTCAGCACCACAAACCCTCTCCCGATGCCCCCACACCCAAGGAAAGAGATGGGCGAGAGAGAGGAAGTATAGAGTCATCATGTCAACCTCTCCTTCCTTCTCTTTTCCCTGACTTGGTTTGGACCCTGGGTGCCTGCTCTCCTCACCCTGCCTTGGCCCGCTTTCCATAGATACACACACACATTTTGATATTTGTGATTTTCCCTCTTTTGCAGGGGTCCTGTGCGCCTAACCCTAGTGAATGTAGAGGGTTGACTGTAATTATCAGACTTTCACTGACCATTTTTTTAATTTGAATTTTGTTGTTATCTACACTGTCAGTATCCAATGTAACAATGCACCTGTTTGTTATCCTGATTTTATAAGGATGTTGAAATTTTAAGTGTTACAAACCACACCAAGTGACTCACATGAATCACAAGGAGAAGACACAAATCATCATATAAGTAAAGAGCAGAAAAGTAAGATTCAGACTGCAACTTTTTGCTCTATGCATCACAAGACAAGGTGTGTTCAATTAACCTTATGCACAGGTAAGCATGCATTTGGCTGCAGTCTCATTCTTTTAACCACTATATCAGAAATCTTTCAAGTCAGCAACGAATCACTGTAGATGAGAGATGGGAAATTTATGGCCATCCAGAATTTGTTAGACCATATTACAGTTCAGCAACTGGAGGGCAACAAGCTGTCCATCTCAATATAAAGAATCAGTTCCCATACTATTAACTACTGCCTCCCCCAAATCCTCTGTTCTGCTCAGAACAGACCCTGAGATGCTTAACTTTAAACATATGAATATGTCATTCTCTCCTAACCAATTTTTATCAGATTTGCGCATGGTGACAAGCAACATACAACCCTCCAGTTGAAACAGCTTTACTGGTAACCAGTCCATTTTCAGGCAGAATTTAAAGTGCTGGTTAACTTTAAAGTCCCATATGGCTTGGACCCACACTATATGAAAGACTGTATCTTCCTATATAAGTCTGCTCAGGCTTTAAGATCTGCATGGGAAAGTGTTGTCTCACTCTCACCGCCATTACAGGCATGTTTGGGGAGGACCTGGGAGAGAACCTTCACAGTGGCTGCTCCTAGATTATGGAATTCCCTCCCATGGGAGGTCCAGGTGGCCCCCTCTCTCCTTTCCTTTTGGTGGCAGGCTGAGGCCTTTGCATTCAGCCAGGTCTTTGATTAGAAATCTACATAACAGAAAGGATTTGTGGTGGAATTGTGTTTCTTTTTTTATTGTGATCATAGTTTTTATATTAAGATTGTTTTTAATTGTACTTTTATTTAGTTCTTTTTGCATAAATAATATTTTAACTGTATCTTTTTTTTTAAACACTGTAGGCTGCCTTGGTTCTGCATAAAGAAAAAGGCAGGATGGAAATCAAATGAATATATAAAATAAATAAATAACTTAGAAGAAGATACTTCTATGCCTGGTTCTGAGTGGCTTTTTTGTTTTTCTTTTTTTCCAATAACAGCCAACTTATTTCTTATTGAACTTAATAGCAGTTAGGCCAAAGAAATGATTCCCATCCCTGAACAAACAAGAGTCTAAGTCTATTTTGTTCTAGAGGATCTCTGAATACCTTCAACTCAGCTGAAGGATGGTACAGTGTAGGAGAAAGATTTTGCTGCTTTGTTTCCTGCAGAGGATGCTTCCCTTCAATAATTTCCCAAGCTCGGTCAAGCAAAAGAGTCACAATTTTATTGACCACCCGAAGAGGCTGAGGCAAGGAATCAGGGAACTCATCAGGATCTTTTAGAAACAAATCTTCCTCTTCATACTTTTTAATCCAGTCCTTTTCAGCGGGTGAAGGGATCTCCAGAGCATGCTTCCGGAGGAAGAGAGGCATTCTTCTACCACCTTTGTTGGTCCTCAGCAACTTAAGATACAGGAACTTTGCATTTCTGAATGCAGAAGGAAATGCTGAAAGAAAATACAATCTGATCACTGATCAGGTTTTAGAGCTTCTTGGACATCTTTAAAGAGGCCTTACTTGTTTCCTGCTACAGAGCAAAAGCTGAATCTCCTGCAATTCACGAAATTTAAGGATTTTTTTCAAAAATATCCTTTAGTGCTATTCCTTATTTACTTAATGGTTGATTAAATTAGTTTTTATATTTATACCTCACTGTTCTTACAATGAGCTCAAGGTTGTCAGTATACACAGCTCTCCACCCCACAGGCACACACATTGTCACAACAATTGTGGTGGCAGGTCAGGCTGAGAGAAAGTATGACTAGTCTGGATCATCCAGTGAGGTTCACAGCTAACTGGGGACTTATACTTGGATCTCTGACATCCCAGTCCAAAAACACCAACCACTGCAGCCTGTACTCCAGATGTGCTGGACATGTTAGCAACTAGCAGTTGCTGGACGTGTTAGCCATTCGCAAAAAAAGACTTATGCTCTGGTTGAATGTATTTCTCATTTTCCAGTATAGCACTAAGATAAGGGCAAGGACATTAGCGAGTTGTTGGGGGAAAATAAGAGAAGCAGCTGTGTAGCCAGCATGGCACAGTGGTTTGAATGTTGAGCTAGGAGTCAGGGAGATGAGGGTTTGAATTCCTCCTCGGACATGGAAGCAACTGGATGACTCTCAACAAAATATAATCTGATCGCTGGCAGTCTTAGAAGACGTCAATGGCAAATCTCCTCCAAGTACACACAGAGGACCCTGCCGCGCTACACTGTTATAGCGCAGTTATTCCATTTTCAATGTCCTACTATGGAATCCTGGGGCTTGCAGTTTAGAGACGGGCATTTAGAATTCTCAGCCAGAGAGCTCTGGGGGCCTCGGTAAACTAGAAACCCTGGAATTCCACAGGAGGTTGAAAGTGGAATAATAGTAATATAAGAGTGTACCGCAGAAATGGTCCTCAGTTTACTCCATTCCCATCTGAATGCCACAAGCTTGTGAGCCAGGTTAGATGGAGACTATGCGCGTGTCTCCAAAACAGAACGTACATCTAAACGCAGATCCATCTCCTCTACTCTGATACTATAATCCTGCCTTCCCCAACCTGATCCCCTTCAGACACGCTGGACTGCCCCTCCCATCATCTCCATCCAGCATCGTCATGCTGGCTGGGGACAATAGGAGCTGTAGTCCAAGAAATATCACCATCATCGTTATTATTAATTAAAGAACTTGTGGAGAATCTGCTCTAACCACTGCACCTGCTTGCTCCTTAATGCGACGAAGAGGAGAGAAAAATGAGACACCTCACCTTGAGCTTCCCTAAAAAAGAGATTAAGAACAAGAATAATCTTAGGAGAAATAATAATAACAATAGGAGCAGCTAACTCCTTTTTCCTATGTCCGCACGGGACTGTTATAGCGCGATGATTCCGCTTTCAACATCCTATGGAATCCTGGGGTTTGCAGTTTAGTGAGGGGCCATGCGGCCCCTCCCTAAACTGCAAACCCCAGGATTCCACAGGATGTTGAAAGCGGAATCATCGCGCTATAACAGTCTCGTGCAAAAACGGCCCTAGTCTAAAATCACACACACGCACCTCTAGGCGCAAACCCACCCGCTTCCGGAAGCTGGCCCGTTGCCCCAGCAACCGGACCGGAAGCCAGGCGCTTCCTGCCGCTGAGAGGGGCGGGGGCGGGGGGCGGGGCCGAGGGCGCGGCGTGGGCGGGGCCGAGGGCCGAGAGCGGGGCCGAGGTGCGGCGGGCTGGCGGCGGCGCGGGGTCCCGGCTGGCGGCATGGCGGCGTTTGTGCGCTTCGCCGACCAGACGCAGGGCCGGGAGCGGATCTTGCGGTGAGGGGGGCAAGAAGGGAGCGGAGGAGAGGGGGCGGGCGCGGCGGCGGCGGCGGCGCTCTCTCCGCTCGCCTCGGGGCGCAGCCCTGTCCGCTCGGGTCCCGCGGCACCGACGCCCAAGTCCTTCCGTGACGGCTTTCGCGGGTCCTGACTGAGCCCTCGAAGGGTCTCTCTTAGCCGCGGGGAGGAAATGAGCCGCTCTGGGAACATGCAGGTTCAGGGCGATGAAAATAAACCCAAGGCGGCCAGGGTGCTCAGTCTCCGGAATCTCAGGGGACGGGCTCCAGGCTCCTCCGGCAGATCGCGCTCGGCCCGGCGCTGGCAGTCTGGAAGGGCTCGCAGGAGGCGCCCCCGCCGCCCGCCCTCTCCCGGGAGCGGAGTTCCGAGACTTCTTGGCGGGCCCGTGCGAGGGAGAGCGAAAGGGAGTCGTCGCGGGCGCCCCCCCCGCTTATCCGCCCACCGGCGAGGCAGCCCGACGCCCCTCTGACTGAGTGGCTGCCCTGCACTTGGCCCCGGCCCCGGGAAGAGTCCTGCCCAGACTGCTGGGCCCTGGAGGAAGGTGGCGCCTGGGTATCCCCTCTGCAGTAACTCAGCCCGGGAGCCTTCTGCTATAGGGCTGTTATTCCACTTTCAAGATCCTGGGGGATTCTGGGGCTTGAAATGTAGAGGGGGGCACTTAGGATTCTCTGCCACAGAGCTCTTGGGCCTCAGTCAGCTACAAGCCCCAGAATTCCACAGGACCTTGAAAGTGGAATTAATCCAATATATAAAAGTCAGAGTTTGTGCGTTTGTCTGTGTCAAGCGAAGACCAGATGTGATCGGCTGCCTGAAAAGATTCTGTGGAATCCTGGAGTTTGCCGTTTAGGGAGGGGTCTTTAGAATTCTCAGCCAGAGAGCTCTGAATAAGCCAGTTGCCATGGAGACGAGATTTAGCAGCAAGGAGGAGGGCAGTGGATTCCCTCGGGAATCCAACCTATCTATGATAATAACTCTGAATGCAAATTGGATTGGGGAGTATGGGGAAAAGTTACAGGTACTGGACAAGACAGTCTGCGGAATTGGAGACACAGGATCTCAAGTCTTTCTAACAAGTATTGTCTATCAGAAAATAAAATCCCAGGCAATGCCTGGTAAATATGCTGGGAGCACTATAACAGCATGGGCCCCCAGTCAGTGTGTTGGAATGGGAGACCCCAGTTTGAGTCTCTTTGCACCTGATGTGCACCAGATGCTCTTGACCAGTCTCTCTCTCTCTCTCTCTGTGTCAGTCTAATGCTGTTCACAGAATTGTGAGAATAAAATGTCAGGGGAATTGATCATGTATGGCCTGTTATGTGAGTTTGCTCTAGTAATGGTATGACTTAAAGCAAGGTAACTGTAGCAAATGAAAAGGTGGTCAGTGCTTTAGATCCCCATGATGTGAAAAGCTTTGCATGCTGATTTCTGGAGATCAAACCACTATCAGGCCCCAATTAACTTCAGCAAGATTACTGCATCATGTTTCTCTAGAGTCCAGATCATACCTGAAGTGTCGGTGGAGGATAGTGAGACTCCAGGACGGAGGGAAGAATTGTTATTGGTATTTTGTGGTATTATATGGCTTATTCGAGTGCAATATAAGTATTTGTAAAATGTTAATAAACGAAAGTGTTTGCTTTTAAAAAAAGGAAGGTAAACAAGACTTGTCGGAGAATTTATTTTAAGTTTCCTTTAAGTTGAAATGTCCTGGCTTATCAGGTTAGGCAGATATAAGAGACAAGCTGAGAAATGCAGCAGGAACAGGCATGATTTGCAGAATAATAAAAAGCCCTGGTGAAAAGGGCTTTGTCCTAAAGCTTACAGTTGAAGTGCTGCTGGTAGAATATGGGGAAGAGGCAAAAGCAATAAAGAATGAAGGTAAGCAAATGCATCTGTGTGCTTTAAACCAGAAATGAAGAGCAGATGACCCTCCTGGTGCTGTTGGACTGCAGTTCCCATCATCTCGCACTATGCTACATAGGGCTGGTGGGGATTGAGTCCAACAGTATCCTGGGACCTCTCCATTCTCCATCCCCGTCTTAAATGATCACGATAGTCCTAGTCCCTGGCTGGTTATGCTCCCACTGCTTGGCCATTGTTTTTTGTGTGTCATGGCTCTGCACATTGCATGATGCTTGTAACTTTATCACAGTTTTCAAATCATGTTCAGTGGTTTCTCAGTCAGTCGTGCCAGATGTGCAGAGATCCAAATGTTGTTTCTAATAGCCAAAGGGATAAGACTTCTTTTCTCTTTCATTGATTCACAGAGACAGAGAGAGAGATCATTGTTTTGGAACCTGCTTTTCATGCAGAAAATCCTGGATTTGCATCTGCAAATATTTTGTTGATGCTATGTAGCTTCAAGTCATTTCCAGTTTATGGCAACCCTAAGGTGAAAGTATCACGAGATTTTCTTGGCAAAATTTATTCAGAGAGGGTTTGCTTTTGCCTTCCTCTGAGGGTGAAAGAGTGCTAGTTGCCCAAAGTCACCCAGTAGATTTTCATACCTGAATGGAGATCTGAACCCTTTTCTACAGAGTCACAGTCCAGCACTCAAACCACTACACTGCACTGGCTGTCATATTGTTGGGAAGATCCTGCCTGATGTTCTGGAGAGCACTCGGCAGTCTACGTAGGTCAGAAGTGAGGGTTTTTTTGCCCATTATATGTTTTGGACTGCAGCTCCCAGAGTACGTTACCATCAGCGTGCTCTGTGGGACAGATAGGAATTCTGGGCTAAAACATCTGGAGAGCCAAAGGTTTGCCACCTAAGGTATAAAAAGTATTGTGCTTTTTACGTCTAGTGATATGACTTGATATAATCGGCTTTACCTTGGAAGCTGCCTTATACTTTTCTATTCTGTGCAAAGTGAGTGCAATCTTTTTCTGCCCCTTACCTCAGACCTATGTTTAAACACTGTCCCTGGGTGAGAAGGAATTGCATGCAGCTGAATGAGTAGGCGGGAAGAACACACGTGGAGAGCTCCATCTCTCCTCTGTGCCCAATCGAAAAATGAAGTGGGCAGTAGTAAATGTTGAAGTGGAGTTGCTCATCATGAAAATTTCCATTACCATTCTCTTAAAACTGCAGGCAGCTGTTGTGGATCCATGCCCACAAATCAACTCTAGTAGTATTCAAAGAGTAGGTCTTTTGCAAAATAAGAGTTTGAACTGCCCCTTCCAGAGCAAGCCCACCCCAAAAGACTTTGTATTACAACAGGGATAGGTGACAACAAGATATTGTTGGAACAAATGTTCCTTTCCGTGCTACTACTACTGTGGATGTTGCAGGTAAACTGAGTGGTTTCAGGGCAATGCGAGTGGGAGGGGGGCGTTGGCAGAGGGCGTGCTAATCAAAAGGCCTGTGTTCTGATCCTGTGAGCCCTGGATCCACAACTCCGTTCCAAGTGGGCTTCTGAAGGGGAGAAGTTCACAGTTCGGATCAAGCATAGAAATCAACAGGCTAGTGCAAGAGGAACAGCGGCCTTTTTCTTGTACCTGTCACAGGAACAGGTTCAAGCTACCCACCTAGGATATTTTGTGGCACAAGAACCCGTATCTGAATAACTTGGGAACATAGCTTTTTTGGCGGGGGGACTACAGCTCCTCAATATGATAAGCAAGCGTGCTGGCTGGGGAGTCCTGAGAGTTATGATCCAAAATAATTAATTTTTCTGGCCTCTGAAAGAGGCCCACTTTTTCTCCCTGTATTCCTTTCAGCTTTTGTCTGTTTAAAGGGAACAAATGTGAACTAGAGTGGGAAACGTTTGTGAAATTTTGAGGTGGTAGAGGGAGTATGAAAGAAGTTTTATTGTTTAGGGTAGAATCCTGTGGTGCTTAGGACTATATCCCAGGGCCATAGGGCATTTAAGATCTACCTCTCCATTGGCAGGAACCTGCCCTCAGAAGCATTAGACTGGTAGATACCATCACCTCCATCCCTTCCACCATCACTACTTGGAGGAGGGAACCAGATCAGGAAGCTGTGGATCAGTTGAATTCCAAATTCTTCGGTTCCCTTGGCATGCCCCCACTAGGGTAAAAAGAAAAAAGAAAAAGTTCTGCCAATGGGAAGGGAAAATTAATATGCCACCACGGCTAAAAGACAGGCCAGAAGTAGTTTCAGAGGAGAGACATTCTCACCACTACCACACCTCTTCTGCTTTGGCTTGTGCAAACTCAGCAGAACTCTGCATTTGACAGCATCTGCAGCATAGATCTTGCCCATCCAGATAAGTGGGATTCCTCAGTTGAAAAAGGGGGAGAAAAAGCATAAAATGAAGGCACCAAGTTAGCTTTCTTTAGAAAAATTGAGGTCTTTTATTTAAGGAGAAATCCTTCATGTTGCAAACCGACACACTTTTTGGAAAGTATCCAAAGACTTTCTCTGGAGCAACCAGCTATAATATTTGCTTACATATAGATTATATTGCTTAAGTTGCCACCTACAATTGAGCAACACACTTGTGCAAGGTGAAATTGTAAGAAATTGCCAACTCCTGTCTCTTTAATGCAGCCTGCATAGAGGTATTGTCTAGCTGACTTCACCTGGAGAGAACAGGATCCTTTTCTTTTCCCTTATTGTGAACTGCGTGCCTTGCCTGTGATATGAACAGCATTGTTTATATTTTTCATCCCTTTTGCAGAGCTACTCAGTATTCATGCATGCTGCTTAGCTATATGTTAGAACATAAGCCTGGCCAAGAGCAAGTGGTCGTGAAGCTCAAACGCCTGGAGTCGAACATGAGCTCAGGCCGCAAGTGTGAGTATGCTGCTTTCTAAGAAGTACAAAATGGGAGAATCTCAGGTCTCCTTTTGCCAGGAGTTGGGGAGTGTGTGGGGGTCAGAGGCTAGTTGCAAAATGTGCAGACACAAAACATGCCTGTAATAATCAAAAGTAGTTTTAGTTGTTGTAATAACAATGGCACATATGTGTTAGTTTCCAGTTGTGTTACAGCTGTGTTAGTTCTTTCGGCAAAAAGAGAGCCCTGTGGCACTTGGATAAACACCATACCCTCTAACTGGCCCAGTTTGGCAAGGATGTCCCAATTAATCCTTTGCCATCCCACTTTTTCAGCTGTTTTAAAAATGTCCTGATTTCTCTCTCTTCCTTTCACTTTCCCCCTTTGTCCTCAACCTTTTTATGTTGCTGCAGACTGAATCCAAAGTGCCAAAGTAGTATACACCCCATTTGGGTCAAAAGTAGAATATAAATCAATGAAATAACTTAAGGGGAGAAGTGGAGGCAGAGTTTTGCCCCTCTCAGAAGAGTCAGGCAAAAGCAAACTGTTGTAGTTTCTCCTAGCTTGTTTGTTTTTCCTCATTAGTTCCATCGTTGTTGCCACCTCGATCATACACTGATATTGCTTGGCTATACGCATTCCAGCTTTCATCTTTGAAATGCTGGTGGGAAAATAACAAACTAATTATAGCATGAGCTTTCATAGACGCATGTGATTAAGTAAGATGTAGTCTGCAAAAGTTTGTCTGTAACATTAAAAGTAGATATGTGTGTCTGCCTATCTACCTGCGTGCTTGCTTGCTTGGCATAGTTCCAAGATCCAGAAGCCTCGATACCTGGAATTTGGCATGAAAACTAAGAGGATGCTGAGGGTTCCAATTGCAGAGTTGTTTTTTAATTGATTCATTGATTAAAATCTGTCTGTAGTCTGCAATACCACATGGAGTCACTGCGCCTCTAAGGAGTGAGAGGTCTGCTCAAAAAGAAGGTGTCTCCTCAAGAGTCTTGAGGTTTGGTCCAGATGTGTGCAACTTATTTTGAAAGGGGCTGTTGAGGATCAAAAACCTTCATTTTTGCACTTTCTACTGCTGAACCAATGCAGAGCTCACTGCTGTATAAGCCAGCTACACAGAGAACCTTGCCTGCTCCTTTCTCTTAAGTCTGTGTGTGTGTGTGTGTGTGTGTGTGTGTGTATCTATATATATACATATCTATATGTACGTACATATGTATGTATGTATCTCTATGCACAAAGAGAGTGAAGGAGAATTCCAGCTACATGGAACATTCCATTTGTTTTCTTTTCCTTGCCTTGATGTTAGCTTTTGTCTTTTGGAATTACATTTCACCTGCAGTGGAAAAAGAGAAATTAGGGTGTGTCTAAATAAGTAGAAGAGAAAAAGAATGAGATGAGGATAAAGGTACTCTTGCAGAGTCATTGCTTTCTCTTCTGCAATTCATGCTGTATCCGCTTACCCAGGAGTATCAATTGAACTAGACTCCATTGAAATCTATGATACTATCCTGAATGGACATTTATGAGATTGTACTGTTATTTTTTATTTTTTTAAAAAAAATATATACAAAATGGGAAGCCTTCTGTGGTTTTGAGGCAATTCTGAAAGCAGAACCTAGTTCTTTTTGGAAGGAAATGCTCACATTAGTTCTAAAAATTAAATAAATCAGGCATTTTAATTAAGTAATATTTTATTAATCATTTAAATTTTTCAAAGAAAATTGTTTAATTCTCTTCGACAGTTATTTCATTCTGTTGTTCTGTAATTGTTATTGTTGTTGTACACCTTCGAGTCATTTCTGACTTACGACAGCCCTAAGGCAAACCTATCACAGGGTTTTCTGGGGCTGAGAGTGTGTGACATGTCCACATTTACATAGTGGCTTTCCATGGATGGTTGGAATTGAACTCTGCTCTCCAGGGTCATAGTCCAGTGCTCAAACAACTTTACTACAGTGGCTCTCTACAACTGTGTAGATACCATTAATAATATTACTTTAATACCATAAGTAATAATATTACTTAACCCTTTAAAACTGTTTTTCCTCAGTGCTTTGTAATATTATTGTTTTGAGTTACAACTCTCAGAACCTCACTGTGTGTCAGCACAGCGGGTGATAATCCAAAAGTAACTTTTCCAAGCTCTGCTTGAGTCAGGTCAGTACATGTGCAGATGGGATGTCGGCGTGAGACTGAGGATAGGTCCAGTCAGATAATTTTGGATTTCTCAAGCATGATTTCAGAGTGCGGAATCTCCATTCTAGCAAAAGCTATGCCTTTTAAATATCGACATCTGTATTTCTGAGGCCGTTTCCGCCCTACCCTGTTACAATGCTATTATTCCACTTTCAGTATCCTGTGGAATTCTGGGGTTTGTAGTTTACTGAGGCCAAAGGGCTGTCCGGCAGAGAATTCTAAAGGTCCCTCCCTCAACTGCAAACACCAGAATTCTGCAGGATGTTGAAAGTGGAATAATAGCACTATAACAGTGTAGTGTGGAAATGGCCTTAATGGCAGTGTATTGTGGGGTATAAAAATGCCCTTTGGCCATGGGAGTGTCTGATGGTGTTGACTCAGAGGGATTGCACAACATCCAAGCACTCAGAGCCAGAAGCCACATATTCACATGAGATGGAATACCGGATCTGAGCAGCTATAAGCCTTTACTATTTGGCAGAAAAAAATGTAACTAACACAGATGCAGTACATTTGTTGTGACAATCTTTGTCCTAACCATGGTTAGCCAATTTTAAAACTGTAAGTAGCAGAACATTGTCATCTATAGGTTGCATTTGGGTGCATTGTCTTTTGAAAAGGTGCACAAAAAAGTCACAAAATACCTCCCTTGCTAGTCTGGTTCTATGTGAATTCTGAATATTTTTTTTTTAAATGACACTGAGGGATCTGCCTGGAAGACAGTTAAAGGCACAGAGTCTGTTGTATGGAAGTGAGCACTGCTTTGTAGATAACAAAGCTGCTGCATGAAATGGAAATTCCAAACAAACCGCCTCTTTAGATTGTTAGCCTATGGGAAAGTGGTTGCACGATTCAGCTAGATGGGAATCCACACTTGCTACAGCAACGGTTCCATCACCTTTGGCCAAGTATGGCAACAAAAAGCACTGGCTGTGCAAAAAACACTGGCTGTGCATGTTAACCTCTTCTCCACAAGTATAAGAAAAGTACAGAATAAAACATCAGGTCGAATGCTGCAGTCTCCCCCTGCCTTGTATGATCTCCTTCACACATCAGATTTCCAGCTTTTGTACTTGAATGTGTGCCAACATTGTGTCTGCGGAATCACAGATGCCCAGACTGGCTGTTGAAGAAGGAAAATTACAAACAGTCTATAGAGCTTTGAGAGAGCCAGTGTGGGATGGGCACATCATACATTCTTAGTCCCAGAAAACCCCATGATAGGTTCCGTCTAGGATCACCATAAGTCAGAAATGACTTGAAGGCACACAACAACAGCAATAGAACTTTGCCTCTCCTCTTCTCTCCACCCCTTCCACCTCCCCTGCTAAGCAATTATGTAAGATTCAATTAAATTGCACACATCTACTTAATCTGAATAGTGCGTTATCAGTTCTTGATCTGAATGACAATCCCATGTCAATGTGGTGATAGAATAAGAATGGGGAGATCTAGGGTTGACAGGTGCCCCTTATAGAACATATCCTTTATTTGAGAAGTGGAAGGCATGTCCTTCTATTCAGACTGAACAGGATGCCAAAATGTCCCATATTTTGGGGTGGGGGTATTTTTGGAAAGGATTATACCAAGATGGAGGAGCAAGTGAGAAAGTCTGAAGCTTACTTCTAGCACCGAAAATTATGATATGAATAAAACAGATTTAGGACTTTGAGTGCATGCCAAAACAATCCCAAAAGCCAAGCATGCATTTTCTTAAAGATAGAAATGTGTGTATCATATAATTTATAGGGGTAGACATTGTGTTAATATTATACAGAAATGTATGACTAAGTTAAGTGAAATAGTTCATCTGGTGTTTAGGTAAAATACATATATACTAGATGTTAGTAGCTACTTCTTAGCTGCCAACCCAGCATGGCTATACTTTACTGCTGTTTTAAAAATATGGCGACTTTGGGGAGATCTAAGTTCGAATCACCATTCAGCCATGAAAATCAGTAACTAGAGCATACCCTCCAACTCTCCCAGTTTGGCCAATTAATCCTCTGTTGTCCCATCTTTTCAGCTATTTTTAAAATGTCCCAGTTCCTGTCTTCTCCTCCCACTTTCCCACTTTGTCTTGGCTTACTCCGGCAGGGACAGAGAAGGGAGCAGCAGAGTCTTACCCTTCCCAGTAGGCACATGCAAAAGCAAACTGCTGTAGCCATTCCTAGTATATATATATTCTTTGTCATGAATAACTTCTGCTCTCTTGTACACCTTCTGGAGTTACTTGGCCTAATGTGTCCCAATTTTCATTGGTAAAATGTTGGAGGATGTGCCAGGGGCCTGGGACCCTCTCTCAACCTGACCTGCCTCCTGCTGTTGTTGTCAGGATGAAGTGGAAAGAGGCACAAACATTGGCTTGAGCTCATAGAAAGGAGTGGCAGGATATAAAGGTTAGAAACATTACCAATAGGAATACAGTGGCTCCTCCGTTTTTGCAAGGATTTGGGGTGCAGTGCCCTAGCGAAAGTGGAAAAACTGCAAATAACTCCCCCCCCACCCATCAATCCCATGCCAGGGCCAGGAGCAAGGGAATGGGAGGGGGGGCTCCGGAGAAGAGAAGGAAGGTGAGTCTTCCCCCGGATTCCCTTGCCTTTTGTCTTAGCCTGACTTCTCAGAGCCACGACAAGAGGCAGAGGAATAGGAGGAGGAGCCTGGAGGGGAGAAGGAAGGCACACACATACCTCCCCCCGATGTTTCCTCACTTTTTGTCTGGGCACTTGCCTTCCTTATCCACGCCTGGCAAAATGCAAGAGAACGGGAGAAGGAGAAGGGGGAACATGTGTGTGCTCTGTGAATAATCAAATTTGTGAAGGTCAAAACCGCAAATACAGAGGAAAGACTGTAACAGTATACTGTGCATGAAGATACAAGATGTTTTTAAACTTTTCATTAACATCCATGTTGATTAAATGTTCCATTGGTAGATTGGTGTATTCTAGTTTATTAGTTTTCAGTCAGGCTAGATCACTGGCCCAATTCAAGATTATCTCTAAATTGTATCCATTAATTTGTCCTTTTTTGCAATTTTGCAATGTTTCAGTTACCTATCATTCTCTTATCAGATAGCAGCAAACATGCCTTGCTCAGGGCAAAGGTGCCAAGTGTTTTTTGTACTGACAGCAGGAGCCTGTTCACACTCTAGAATTATAGTGCAGTTGTTTCACTTTAACTACCATGTTTCCATTCTAAGGTATTCTGGAATTTGTAGTTTGGTAAGGCACTGGAACTCTCTGGCTGAGAATCTAAGTGTCCCTCCCTAAAATGCAAATCCTAGGATTCCATAGGGTGGAACCGTGGCAGTTGAAGTGGAATCACAGCACAATAATCCTTCAGTGTGAATAGCCGACCCACCCGCAATGCAGTAGAGATAGAATCTTTGTCAGCCGCTCACTTGTCACAGAAATGCCTGTAGTTACTACTGGCTTAGCTTCTCTAATTCTAGAAAGGGCAAGCAGAAGAAGATACATTTAACTCTTTTTTGCCTGAAAGTGATGAAGTAACTTGCCTGTTTAATGTGTTCAGTCACTCCCATGGGTCTCTTGGCCTGCACAAACTTGGTGTCATAATAACTGCGGGTTCTTTTGCAGTGTTCAGGCTCGGCAACATGGTCCATGCCATCGTGGCAGCTAGACAGGCCACCCGGTTGCCAGATGTAATCCCCCGCTTCTGCCTGGTGGCCTCCAACTTGAACCGTGCCCTCTACTTCATCTGTGACACCGTCCTGTGGGTGAAAAGCGTGGGGCTCTTCTCGAATATTGACAAGAAGAAGTGGGGCAACTGGGCTACCAGATGTTATTACTATTCCCTGATGATGAACCTGGCTGAGGATGTGTACGAGCTCTGTTGCCACATGGAGCACACAGCACAAATGCAGAGGCTTGAAGAGGACTCCTCTCCTTGCAGCCATGATGAAGCTGATGGGCTACTGCAATTTCTTCTGGTTCTCTACCTCGCTCTATGGAAGAACCCTCCCCTTCTGCTGGACACCGTGAGGAACCTTTGCGATCTCTCCAGTCCTTTGGACAGGCTGAGAATCTACCAGGTCAACCCTGGAATCATTGGGCTCTGTGGCCTTATCTCTTCTCTAGTAGGAATCCTCACAGTTGCCAGGCCACATCTGAAGTTGAAGCATTGACTTTGGATCTTCCCAGATGGCTTCCATTTTTCAGAGGGACTATTTGCATGTTGAGCTTACTGGGCTTTCTATCTCGTCAGGAGGTTTGTTCTTTCAATTGGATTCAATTGCACAGAGGAAATAGCTATGATAACAGGACACTGGTCGTAATTGGTGGTGGTTGCTGATGGCTAATAACTGATCGAGCAAAACCCTGCTTTGAATTATGCAACAGAGAAAGCAAAACTGTTTTCACTGGTTTCAAGATTAGCTTCTGAATATAGGAATATGTGATGTGCCACTACATAGGAAATTGTAGTGCCTGGTGTGCCTTTGGCTGGATGCAGTCTGTTTGTTTTTCGGCTTTGAAAGTGGGTATGCTTTTTACAGTTATTTATTTATTAGTCTTAATGCAAACAGTCTGATTCACAATCAAAGCAATATAAATTCAGGAAAAGGAAAGTCATAAAGAAGAAAAGAAAAAACTAAAACACAATACTAACACACAAAATACTGACTTGCTAAAACACAAAAGGGCTCTGACCCCCACTCCACCAGCCAAATTGTAATGAACGGCGGGGGGGGGAACCAAGAAATATATATTGTTTTTCCATTACAGTCTAGCTAAGCAACCTTACTAGAATTACTAGTGACCATACCCACAGATTATTGCATCACTGGGCTTCTTGTTGCTCAAAGGCTCCATAAATGGTTTCCAGTCTTTCAAAAAAAAAAAGTTTAATTGGCTTGTTCTCTAAAACTCACATTAATATGGCAATTTAGCTATCTCAGCAAGCTTAACAATCCATTCTTCTATCATTGGTGCTTCAGCATTTCCAGGTTGGAGCAAGCAATGTTATTCCTGCTGTTATATATTGAAGAAGTAATCCATGTTTACTATCAAATTCTTTATCTATAATGGCCAGCAAAAACATTTCTGGTGACATTACAAAATCTAATTTTTGACATTTTTGGATTAACATGTAAATCAAAGGCCTTTTCCCCCCTACACTGTTATAGTGCTGTTATTCCACTTTCAACATCCTGTGGAATTCTGGAGTTTACAGTTTCCTGAGGCCAAAGAGCTCTCTGGCTGAGAATTCTAAATGGCCCTCCCGAAACTGCAAGCCCCAGGATTCCACAGGAGGTTGAAAGTGGACTAATAGCACTATAACAGTGTAGTGTGGAAATTACCTTAGACCAATAACTTTTCACCTCCTTTTAAGTCCACCATTTATGGGGGGACCCTCCTTATCTTGACATCCCCAACATTGTTTTGAAACATTCTTAGATATTTGTGACATCTGTCTATCATCATGTTCATCTTTTCTTTTAAATTACTACACAAAGTAAATTTTATATTTTCAGACTAAATTTTTCTCCATATATCCATTTGAACATTGTATCCAAAATATGGGACCCATCTTATCATATACCCTTTTAAAGATTCATCTTCAATCTCTGGTTTCAAAAGAGATTTTTAGGCCTTTTAAATTATGCAGTCGTCATCTTGATATAACTCTTACGTAAAACTCATTTTCTCTAATCTCTGTAATCTCTCTTATCATAATTGATTGATCTGCATATAAGCAACAAGTATATAAGATTTAAACTCCCAGCTGTCTTGTTAAAAATACAAAAGCTCATCATAAACCAGTCATGTCCAATGTTAACCCATTCTTTCCTGAACAAAGCTTCCTGCAGTGAGGTGACTAACATTTTCTTAGGGGGAAAAAGTCTCTGCTTACACTTATACCACGCTCATTGAAGAGCCTTTCCTAATACAGTGATTTTTAAATTCCGTGTGTGCCTTAAATTTATCATACCAAAGCTAACTGTGCCACCCAAGTCTTAAATCATAACTTTCAGGAGTCTCTTATCTCTAAGCAATATATCCATTCCTTCATCCATACAAAACAACAGTTCTCATAATGCTATGTAATATTAGGAATTCCCTGACTACCTTTTTCTTTAGCATCATTCAATGTTTTAAATTTTATTCTGGGTTTCCCTGCCTGCAGAACAAATCTGGAAGTTTCTTTCTGCCATTGTACAAAGGGCATTCCATTTCTTATGAAAGTGGGCGTTGTTCTCAGGCTCTGGAGATGTTTGCCTCTGACCCTGTTTTGCAAGGGATATGTGTGTGAGTGTTTAGACGCTTGCAACACCATGTTCGACTCGAGGCAATAGGGGAACAAAAAGGGGATGTTCCCTTAGGAGAGGTGAAGCTTTACAAAAACTACTTTGTCTCTAACCGTTTTTACCCTGTTGTGGCTTCCAGTCAAAAACATTCTTTGGAACTTTTTTTAAAATGCAGAGCTTGTTTTGCTTTCACTAAAGCAAGATTGGTGTAGGTGCCACAACTAAAAGTGCATTTAGTGACATTTAGATTTTTTGTCTCAAGCAGGCCCTTGGCAGGGAGGTAATTTTTGGAGTTACAATTTGGCAACATCCAAAGGGCTACAGGTCTTCCACCACTATCCTTTAGTGAAGAAGTCTGTTTTTTTCCCTTTTCTCTTATTCCTTGTTTTCTACAGGAATGCCCAAATATGTCGCAAAACAGAGTGGTGTGGCTTACACAGTTTCAAGGACCCGTGTTTGTCATTGCTTGGAAAAGTTACCTTTTGGACTACAACTCTTAACATTCCTCCAGCCAGCTAGTGGCCATTAGTGCGATTTACATTTGCATGAGAGGTGCTTTAAAAAAAAGAAAAGGAAAAAAAAGGTAAATTGCAAGTTGGGTGCCTTCAAGTTGTTTCTGACTTATGGCAACCCTAAGGGAAACAAAATTGCATGTACATGGCGTATAATCCAGATTGGAACTTCAGAAGGGAGCAAAGAGGCAACCCCCCCCCCTTGCACCCAAATTATATTGTACATATACACGAAAAAGGCTCTTGTTAATTTTTTCATAACATTTCAGTGCTATTTCTTGGTTACATAACTCCTGGATACATTTGCCACAGCGCTGCAAAATGTTAAGTCACTATTAATTCATTGCGCTCAACTTTTTGTTAATTTTTACAAAAAAAAAAAACCATTAAAATACTCCAGAGTGGCACAAAAAAGTGCCAGATTCCATAATAACTCTTCTGAAACAGAGTAAATGTTTCTTCTTGCACAAAAAGACAAATCCCATAATATTTACATCATTAAAATATTTAAAAGTGGCAATGCTGTCCTCATTACTTAAAAAAAAAATCCATAGACTGCAACCTGCTAAATCCTAGATGGTTTGTCCAGAACCCAGGGTTTGGAAAGATACATTAAAAGTAACAATAGCATATATTTTTTCTTTTCTTTTCTTTTTCCTTTTTTCTTTTTTTTAGTAAGATGGGCAAGCAAAGTGAGGAAATGAATGCAGTTTAGCTCTCTTCCTTTTTTGTAATATATAGAGGTTAAAAACCTGTGACCCTCCAAAGGTTGAACTGCAACTCCTGTCCTCCCTCCTGGTTGGTGTGGCTGCATAGGGCTGATGGAAACAGGAGTATGGCCACAGGTTCCTCAGCCATAGTTTTGCTGTGGGTACTTTGGTTGCATCTGTAGCTTGGCGCCGCCTTTCTCAGCCTAATGCCTTCCTGACATATTGCACTACAGCTACTGTCAACCCTCCACATTCCACAAAAGTGGAAAAATCACAGATATAAAAAATCTTGTGTGTCTGTGGAAATGGACTGAGGCATGGTGGAGGAGCTGGGCACCTAGAGTCCAAACCAGGCCAGGGAAAATAAAGGGAAAGGGAACGTCAGCACGGTGGCCCTATACTTCCTCTCTCACGCCCATCTCTTTCCTTGGGTGTGTTGTGGGGGGGCATTGGGAGAAGGTCTGTAAGCCATTCTTAGCTAACCCGGCAGCAGCTGGAGGAATTGGAGGAGGACCAGAGCCAGATCTTTAAAGGATTGTGTGGCTTGATTGGAGCTGCCAAAAGGGAAACTTCCCCTGGAAAAGAAGCACCTGAGTTGGAGGGCAAGGGTTGGAGAAACTTTAAAATAAGCAAATCTGTGAGACTGAAACCCACATATGGGGAGGGCCGACTGTATAACCATCTCCAGCCAGAATGGCCAAAACCAGAAACCCTGACCCTGTTTCATAGAACTACAATCTTACTGCTTTCCGCTGTATTTCTGCACCTTGCTTTTAAGAGTTTCACGCTGAAAACACTAAAATGTTTTGGGGAGACTTATTAGAAGCTCCTACTTTGGGTAAATTACAGTACAGCTAGAGATATGGAAACAACTTCATGTTATCTTTGTGGGTGGGCCAAAGGAAGACTTTTGTATGTGTGCTTTTTAATGTTTTTACTTAAAAAAAAAAACTTCTGCGAGTTTGAATGTTTGGAATTAAACCTGCTGTCTTTTTCATCTTTGAAGGAAAAAATAAAGCTAGTTGTAAACATTTGAATTGGAATTTGGGTTTGTACTTGATTTACAAAGGCTAGGAGGAGGTTGTTGATGGAGAAATGGGTGCTTGCTCTGGATTATAAGAGCATGGGAGCATGCATGGAGTTTGTGATCTGTGTTTCCAGTTCAACTCTGAAGCTTTATCCTGCTGCTGGTTGTAGCAGCCCAACAAGACTCAAGAATATCACCCTGTAGAATAGGGATAGGCAGGAAGGAGAGGAGATGAACTGATATTGCTCTGGATAGACTGCACTAGATTGGCGAGGCATTAACTTGGGAATGACTTTTTCCTCCTAAATTAGGCTGCTGAAATGGATTAATCATGAGGTGACCCACAGTGGCCCTTTGCATGAAAGAAGTGTAAGCTCAGATCAGTTCTAGTACTGAAAACATATTCCTAGGTATAAGCTCAGAGGCATCTTGTGCTTCCGTTCTATGTTTATATCTTTGGTACCTGGCACCAGCTGGTGGGCCTTGGGATTTTAGGAGTTTTTAAAGGTAGATTTGATAAGTTTGAAATCCACCCCTCCTCTTGTTGAGTCCCAAGAATAAACTGATTCACAGATAAAGAAGTTGCACAGAATAGTGCGTGTCAAAAAGATAATCTGATACAAGACTGAATTCAAATACAGGTATACCTCAGTTAATGAAGTGGAAGTGCTCCTCAGCATTATTTCTTTAACAGAAGCAAAAATAATTCAGAGAAAATAGGGATAAGTTCCTGCAGCCGAGAAAGAAGAGCAGTCCAACATATTTAGCAGACTGCTTATTCAAAACTAACAACACTCTCATGTAAACTGAAACAACCAGGTCTTGCACAAGGTAACAAAAACATTTTGGACGTCCTAGAGAGGGTCTGACGGCTTTTTCCAAAATGTATTCAAGAAGTGACTTTTCTTTCACCAGCGAGCGCCCCTCTTTTTTTAATATATCTGTTTTGGCGGCCAGACATCTAGATCTATGCTTTTTCTTAATATGTTGGGGGCATCTAGTGAGGCAGGCTTATCTCCTGTCCCCTTTTCCCTCTGTTTTGCTGTTCATATACACTCAGTAAAGGAATCTGGAGGCAGCTGCTGCTTAGGCAGCACACAACAATTGTGACAGAATCAGCTGGAATACAATCAGGTTCTTTCCCAGTTCAAGCTTTATTTGATTTTTACAGCAGATACACGGCTGCAACCTAACACCAAAAGTCTGTGTTTCTCCAGCCCTTCTTCACCATCCTTCAAATGCTGAAGCTGCTAAAAAAAGAGTCTTGCCAGACAGAGGACAAGGAGGAAAAGTGGAAGCTAGGCAGGCATAAAAAGAGTGTAAAAAGGAGTTTTGCAGTCAGTGTGAGATATTGTACTGAAAATTTGTACACATGATGTCTATCTCTGGCAAAAGACTCCTGTTCTTTGAGATCAGTGTGCGACTGTCCATCTGTCTGTCTGTCCATCTTTCTTTCTTTCTTAACTGCAAAAGCTCATAGCATTTCTTCAGGCCTTTGCAGATTCCCTGTGAGGATGTTGCAGCCCCCTCCCCGGGGGTCTGCAGACCACAGGTTACGAATCACTGTATTACATTAATCTGTAGACTGAAATGGTCTCATTGAACCACCTCTTCAATCTGGGACAAGGAGCAATTGTGCTGAGACTTTTTTTTTTCAAGTGTTAAATCTACTGCATGCCAAGCTTGTGTATTTTGCCAAGTGCCCAGGCCGCTGGCCTGGAATAGCTCTACCCTTTGTCCTGCTGTCTGGAGAGAGCTGTGGATCATTCCCAAGAGTGTCCACTCCATTACAGCTTCTTTGCTTTTTCACCTACATTTGTGGCAATCACAAACTGAGGAGAGAAGGAGGACAAAAAAGAAAATAGGCTGTATGGACACTGAAACCCTAATGAGGTGAGAAGATATAAGGTTAATTTTGGGCTCCCTCGCCTTTATCTTTTAAAGATGCCACTGGTTTTCTTTTCTTTTCTTTTTAAACTTTATTCATTTCCTTAAAATGTTGTCGTTGTTGTTGTTGTTGTCTTCTGTCTGGTCAGCTTTGACTTATGGTGACTCTCTGCATGAGTGATCGCCAAGATCCCATCACCACCTGCCCTGCTCAGGTCTTGCAAACTCAGGGCTGGGACTTCCTTGACTGAATCAACCCACCTGTAATTCAGTCTTCCTCTTTTCCTACTGCCTTCAACTTTCCCCAGCATTATTGGCTTTTCCAGTGAGTCACATTGTCTCGTGATATGTCCAAATTACAATAGCTTCAGTTTAGTCAACTTGCTTTTGCTGAGAGTTCAAGCTTGATTTGCTCTCTGATGGATTCATTTGTCTTTTTGACAGTCCATGGCGTATGTAGAACTCCTCTCTGGCACCATATTTCAAATGAGTTAATTCTCTTCTTGTCAGCTTTCTTCATTGTCCTACTTTCACAACCATAGACAGTAATTAGAAATACTGTGGTCTCGATGAATCTGTCTTTGGTTGCACTTGAGGATCTTACATAGTTCCTTCACAGTTCCCCTGCATACTTGGCACTTTCTTCTGATTTCTTAACAACAATTTCTATTTTGGTTAATGACTGGACCAAGGTGTAGCAAATCTTTTAACCATTTCTTTAAAGTTATGTAATCATTATTTTTCTTCTTCTTAATATTCAGCTGTACCCCTCCTTTTGCACATTCTCTTTGATTTTTCGTCAGAGGTTGTTCCAAGTCTTTGCTGTTATCCTCAAGCTCAAATCAAATAAGCTACATTACAATATATGTTGAATTACATTAATCTGTTCTAAAGGGTTTTACATAACTGTGAAGCAGAGATGGAGTGCATGTGGCCCTCCAGGTATTTTTTGAGCTAGAATAACCATTACTCCTTACTATTAGCTCTGCTGGCTACAGTTGCTGAGAGTGTGGTTTTAACAAAATTTGGAGGACAGCAGTGCAATTCCCAATCCTATTGTGAAGCTTGTGCTCTAATTCAGGGGTAGGAATCATCCAGCCTTCCATGTACAATGTACCAACAGCACTACTCAACATAGCCAATGGTGAGGAATGCTGGGAGTTGCAGTCCAACCACAACTGCAGGGCTCCAAGATTCTCCCCTTGCTTTAGTTTGATGGCCAGTATTCTGTACTTAGTGAAGTATACTTAGCTAAGTAACCTCTCCTGGTCCAACCCCTCAAAAACCTGAAGGAAACATGGGCTTTGCTCACCAGCTAAATGGACTACCTTCTCTTCATGCAGCTGATTCCCGGCAAAGTAGGCTGGGAAGTAGTTAAATTTTTGGCGATAGTGTCACAATAGTGACTAAATGGCAATCAAGAATTAGTCACTGCTTACTCAAAATTGTGCCTAAGTAGCGATCTTGAATGAGAGCCACCATGGGGTTGTGGTCTGAGCATTGGGCTATGAACCTGGAGACCAGGGTTTGATTCCCCTCTCAGCCACAGAAATCCACTGAGTTACTTTGAGTGTAACTCTGCGGTAGGTTCACCTTAGGGTCACCATAAGTTGGAAACAACTTGAAGGCACACAACAGCAAATCTAGATCACTGTTCTGTATTCACAATCAGCCATGACTGTGACATTATTGCCATGATAGCAACTACCCCCCACAACACACACACTTCATCATGCATCAGCTGCATGAGGAAAAGGAGGTCCATTCTGCTGGTGATCCCATTAGGCTTGAGAGTGAGGCTCAGGCCAGAAGAGCATACTTCACTAAGTAGCTGGTGTGGAATACTGGATAATAATTTTATCCAAGATAAGTTCACCGTTGAATAGTTCTGCCAGTGTAAACCACGAGCAGTTTCAAACTATGGCACCATTGTCCATTGTTTAAAACATATAGTGCATTTGTGTTTTACCATGAAAACAGAACAAAAGATAAGGCAAATGACGAGTCTCATTCCTTGTATTTCTATAGTTGAGGTAGATTCTTACGTAGTTCTGCCTCCTCTGTATGCACCCCTTCAGCTTCTAGCACTTGGTCTTTTATGAGGCACTATCAATGAAATTTGAGCTCCAAGTATTACCCTGGCTTCTGGGGGTCCCTGGGGGACACTTTGATTCGCTCCAAAAATGCAAAGATTGGGGAAATTAGTGGAGCACTGGCAATAGCCAAACGAGGATAAGGGTAACTCAGCAGAATCTTTTACCCAGTTTTTATGGGGTCAGGCCAAGCAAAAAGCCAGACAATTGTCCCAGTAAATGGATTTTATTAATAAAAGTGTTCTCACGCACCAACGCACTCACTTATTCACACACACAAGGCCTGTCGAGAAGGGAAAAAGGTGGAAATTGATAGGGGATTTAGCGGAGAGGGTGTAAAGGTGGTGATACTGCACTATCCTGAAGTCTTCAGTCCGGGAAGCAGCAAGAAGGATGGAGCTCAGCGAAGAGTGTCGGCCGAGGGGATCACTCAACTAACAGAGTGCTCGTGTGCTAGTGTGGCAGGG